>JABFTP020000124.1:30216117-31419275 GCA_013387265.2 Cryptolaemus montrouzieri | reverse complement strand
TAGTTACAGACTGTATAATCATACAATCAAACTAATTTCATGAAAAATATATAATCCACCACCCGGTAATTAATACCATTGCCAGGCAATGATTATAATCAAAACATATCCTGGAATAATTATATATTAGGATAAAGTTAAATGTTATGAGAATATATCAATCTACTAGAATATATACATACTATAGCATCATCAGACAATGATATCAATGTACCAACGAGTAGTGTCAGAGGCTTTTTCTCGGAAAAATCCAGTGTACGGACCTTAGTCAAGTAACACTGAATGTTATTCATTAATAGTTTCCTTTATGTGAAGTGGTGAAAGATCGAATAGAATACTGCTCTAAATATAAATATGACAAAATTGTCAGTTAATTATATTTATATTACATTTATAAAAAAAAAAAATTAAATATGAAATGAGATTCTGAGCAGTATAAACTAAAGAGAAAACTATGATTTACCATTACTAGAGTTAGTTAATAAACTTTATTTTGAAACATCAAATTTTTCTGTTCATCATTTGCCTTTTTCCTAATGATTTTTAATGACTTTTCACAATGCGACACATTGGTAAATTGATATATTGTCTGATGATGCTATAGTATGTATATATTCTAGCAGATTGATATATTCTCATGGCACATTTAACGTTATCCTAATATATAATTATTCCAGGATATGTTTTGATTATAATCATTGCCTGGCAAATGTTGTATTAATTATGAATCAGTGGTATTTAGATGATTAGTATCAGTAATATATATATATATATATATATATATATATATATATATATATATATATATATATATATATATATATATATATATAGGGTTTACCTGACGAGTTGTCTATATATCTGTTCATGCAATCAAACTGATTTCTATGAAAAATATAAATCCACCGTTATGAGAATATATCAATCTACCAGAATATATACATACTATAGCATCATCAGACAATGATATCAATGTACCAACGAGTAGTGTCAGAGGCTTTTCCCGGAAAATCCAGTGTACGGACCTTAGTCAAGTAACACTGAATGTTATTCATTAATAGTTTCCTTTGTGAAGTGGTGAAAGATCGAATAGAATACTGCTCTGAATATAAATATGACAAAATTGTCAGTTAATTATATTTATATTACATTTATAAAAAAAAATTAAATATGAAATGAGATTCTGAGCAGTATAAACTAAAGAGAAAACCTATGACTCTACCTCATTATTATTTTCGGAAAGAAACCTACGAAGAATATTACAAGATTTGATGACTGTTATCTTTTGTAACTGTTCAAACAAATTTTTCTTCAGACCCAAAATCTCAATACTTCTGTGAAGATTTCTAGGAATAACACCTGTTGTGGAAATAATAATCGGTGGAATAAATATTTTTTTCATTTTCCACATTTTTTAATCTCGTCGCCAAGCATCATATATTTAGAAATTTTTCATTGTATTTATTTTGTATATTATGTGTCGGGTATAGCAATATCAATTATATATGTTATTTGATTCTGTTTATCATTAAGAATGATATCTGGTCTATTGTGTTTTACAGCTCTGTTGCAAAGAATTGTTTTATCATAATAAAGTTTATATTTGTCATTTTCACAAATAATCTCAGGTTCATATTTGTGAAATTTCTTTCTTGGGAATAAGGTCATGTTTAATTCCTAGATTAGAATGAATAATATTAGCGACGGCATTATGTCTTTCTAAATAATCTATTGAAGCAAGGACTGAGCAAGATGATAATATATGAAAATTGTTTCTGAAGAACAGAAACATCTACGGCAAGAATCATCTATATTTTGTTTGATGATGTGTTCTCTATAATTCCTCGTGAAAACAACCTGATCCTGGATCGCAATTGCTAAGCCTTCTGTTTCAGCAAACAATTCTCCAGATACTAACCATTTATTCGATGCGATTTCATCAATATAATCATTTTTCAATTCTTTAGGTGCTTTCCGTGTAATTCGTTCTGCATCCAACTTTCTCTTTTAGAATTATCATCAAATATATCAAAATCTACCTTTTGCATTGCCAAGTTCAGAGGTGTAAGATTATAATCTGAAGCAACAACAATATCATGTAATTTAGATGTTCTCTGTTTATCATGAAAATGGGAACGTAGATGAAAAATCTGTTTACTATGAAGATTATTCAAATCAATTAATCCACGACCTCCAAGATGTCTAGGTAGTGTAACTCTCTGAAAAGCTGACTTTGGGTGGTGCTTATGATATTTACAGAGCATTTTCCTCGTTTGACATTGTAATTCATTTAGATCAGTTTAAACCATTTAATAATTCCAAAAGAAGATGTAAGAATAGGAACAGCATAGGAGTTGATAGCTCTGAAAAGGTTTTTACTAGTTAAATAACTTTTGATGATAATTCTAAGTCTTTTGTAATATGAACTTCTATTTTCTTTAGTGCTGCTATGGTTAATTGTCTTCTCTGACAAAATCCAAGATATTTATATGTATCTCCTTGATGCATTGGCTCGATTTCGATATTGGAAATCTTTATATAATCAGAGGTGATCTTTCCTTTTTCGATAGAAAGATTTTTACATTTTGGAAGCCCAAATTTCATATGAATATCATTGGAATAGTTGAAAGTTATCTCAAGTAGACTTTTTAAATGAGATCTGGTTCCGGCATATAATTTAATATCATCTAAATAAATTAAGTGACTTAATTTGAATTCAGTTAATAGACTCTTTATTTTGAAGCCGAAACCAGTAGCATTTAATTCATGAGATAATGGATTGAGGCAAAGACAAAACCAAAGAGCACTTAAAGAATCACCTTGAAAAATGCCTCTTTGATTGGAATTACTTCGGATTTTAACGATTGTTTTGAAATATTTAAATGAAGATTGGTTCTCCAATTTCTCATTACAAATTCAAGAAAAAGACGAAGTGTCTTATTAATTTTATAAATTTCAAAATTTCTTGAAGCCATGAATGGGGAGAACTATCAAAAGCCTTTTGGTAATCAATGAAGGCTGTATGAATATTTGTCTTCTTAGTTTGAGCTTGATTCAAAGCAACAGAATCAATTACAAGTTGCTCTTTAGTACAAAGGTGTTTTTTCTACATCCTTTTGATGTTCGGAAAGAATATTATAATTCTCCAAATGTGCATAAATTTTTGGGTAATACATGCAGTTAGAATTTTATATATTGTTGGAAGGCAAGTAATTGGTCTATATTGAGACGGATCAATAGTATTATCACTTTTCGGTTTTAAATAAGTAATTCCTTGTGTGAAAAATAAAGGAGTAGCTGAGGGTTCTTTATTATAAATGAAAATATTCAGCCAATTTTTCATGAACGCAAGAGAATTTCTTGAACCAAAAGTTATGAATACCATCAACACCTGGAGATTTCCAATTTTTGTGTGTTTAATAACTGATGTTATATCTTCGATTGAAAATTCTATTTTAGAAAATCGAGACCTTTCATTTAAAATCCAACTTGCATTGGAATTGTGTTGCCTTGGCACTGCCCAAATTGAAGACCAATAATCAGTTAGAATATCAATTTTAGGAACTCCATTTCCAGAAATATTTTCATTTGAACCTGAAATAAATTTGTAAAAATGTTTTTCATTATTTTTGAATAGTTTGTTTTGGAATTTTCTATCTGAATTTATTTTATATTCACGTAGTCTAATGGAGTATACTGAAAGTTTTTGTTTTAAAGTATCGATGTATTCTATCAAGTGTCCATTACTTATCTCATTATTTTTATGGATTTTATATTTGAGGAATATTTTTCCAATATGTGCCATAAGTTTTTTTGATCGATTACCTCTGGAATATTGAGTCAATCTTCCTAAATCACATCTGATTGAAGAAATTTTACCTTCTAACCTTTTTTGCCATGAAGGTTTTTCTTGATATTATAATTAGATCCAAAATTTTCTAATTTGTATCCAGAATGTTTAACTACTGTAATAGCGGCACAATATTTAATCAGATGAAGTGTATAAATATTCATTACTTTAACAAGTTGCTTTGGAAGAATATTCTCATTAAGCTCGTTTATACAATCGAAAATTTTCTTTGAATAATGAATTTAAGGAAGTTTAGGTCTTAAATTTGGGTCAATTTTTCAAATAAATTCATTTGATTGAGAAATAAATTTTCCATATCTTTGTTATCAATATTTTTAGATGAATTTTCTGATTTATTTTCGATGCTTTTCATGAATGGGACTAGGTTTTCATCTGAAATTTCAGAATTTAAATGTTCTTCTTGTTGAATGTTGTTTTTAATTGATTTTAATTCTGATTCAGATATAAAGTTTCTATTTTCAATATACCGTCTTTGATTCGCAATGCTTTGTTCTGAAATACAGCAATTGGGGAATTTTTCTTTGAACATATTATATAGTTTAGACATGTACCCTTTTTATTTGTTCCATTATTTGTTATTTTGTAATAACAAAACATAATGAATTTATTCATTTCATAAGTCCATTTCATGCGTTTTATTTTTTTATTAGTTTTGTGAAGATCTGAATTAGGTGATGAAGTTATGATAAGATTAGAGGAACAAGGTGATTCTACATGATTATGAAAACAGTCATCAAATCTTTTGTTGTTCGAAGAATAGACAGAACAAGTAGAAATGTCAGATCCCTTAGATTTACTTCGTGTATGATATGAATGTATAGTTTTTAAAATATTATTCCTACCTTCATTTAATTTGTTTACCTTATCATCATATTCATGATCAACGGCCCAGAAATAATTTTCTTTGCAACGTTACCTGAATCAGATGATATGAAAGTTTGAGAATCAGATGGTCCTGCACCTAAACGATCTTGAGTGTGGATTTTGAAGTTCTTCTCCAAGAAATATCTATTATATGAATCGCAAGGATATTTTGGTGGATTATATTCATCATCTGAGTCATATTCGATCGTATTGAATATTCATGCGCGTTAACTCTTCCATGCAAGTACTGTTTGGTATTTCCAATATATGTGTAATCACATTCTTGGCAGTTGATTCTATATATATATATATATATATATATATATATATATATATATATATATATATATATATATATATATATATATATAGTTGCCTATATATCTGTTCATGCAATCAAACTGATTTCATGAAAAATATATATATATATATATATATATATGTATGTTATATGATTGTATCTATATATATATATATATATATATATATATATATATATATATATATATATATATATATATATATATATATATATATATATAGATATCAATAAAATGATACAATCAAATATTTAGAGCATCCATAATATTTCAATGTGTATTTGGGTTAACATAGGTTGAATTTTATTTGCCAACCCTTTCTACAAAAATAAACAAATGTTTTACTGGGGATCGGGGTTAATAGAACGGAAAGTGTTTGAGGTTAAAACCTATAGTTTGCAAAGTGTTTTTACGCGTTTCAGCACAGGACCATCATCAGAGAACATTCATCTCAGCACAATTATTATCTTACATTCTCTCCTGACATCATTATCTTACATCTTAGAAGAAAGGTTCTCTTGTTCCTCTCCTTAGCTATCTGCTGCTTTAGATTCTCGTATTTTCTGAATAAAAGACTTGTCAGATATTGATTTCTTGATACCCTGAAGGCTCGTTGAATACTTGTAGTTTTCCTCGTAGTATGGTTTTTTAGTAAGTTGAAATCTCGATACCATGTATTTATTTGAGTTGCCACTTTACAGTTATTGAAAAGGCATGAATCCAGCCTTTTTCTGTAGCAAATTTTGTTTGCTAACCCTTTCTTCAAAATAAACTAACATAATTATCATGATATAATGATGTCAAGAGAGTGCGTAAGATAATAAGTGTTTAGAGATGAATGTTCTCTGATGATGGCCCTGTGCCGAAACGTAAAAACACTGCAAATTATAGGTTTTTAACCTCAAACACTTTCCGTTCTATATATACATATGTATATATATATATATATATATATATATATATATATATATATATATATATATATATATATATATATATATATATATATATATATATATATATATATATATATATATATATATATATATATATATATATATATATATATATATATATATATATATATATATATATATATATATATATATATATATATATATATATATAGGTGGTCCAACGAAGACTTAATACCTCGATTTTTCGGTTTTAAAATGAAAATATGGCGAATTGCTCGGTCCTGTCGATTTCTGTTGTCTGGGGAACAACTTTGGCGATTTTTTTATCCTCGTAACTTTAATTTCTTAACGGGGTGATGTTAGGTTAGATTTTGAATAGGAGCTGCGATACCTTATTTGGAAGATCTTATTCAGTACTATCTGTTCCTAAATTTTCGCTTCAAAATTTTCATCGTTGAAGAAATCGCAGCTAAAAAGTGGAAGACTACTTAATTTTGTGATAAGTTTACATGGTACCATTCATTTCCATTCAGTAAAGAACGCTGGTGTATGGCTAGATTATGTTGAACTTACCTCGAGGTAGGCAATGTTTTCATTTATTTGTCAGTTTTTTGTTCCAAAAGTTGTCAGACCATGTGTTTGATTTACCTTATTCTCTCGTTGGTCTATCGTGAATTTTCAGGAACGTTGAAACTGTGCCAAAGCGATTGTGAATTTGTAGTAGGATTAAAATGGTGTATTCCTTGAAAGAAAGGGTTGAAATGATAAAATAATTCATCAGAACTAACGACTCTGCGCGATTAATAGCGGCTTTATTTAACGAACGACATCCTGACAAAAATGGATCCGCTGCTTACGTTGTGCATCTGATTGCTAAATTTGACGATACTGGTGCAGTCGGCAACGAAAAGCGGGTGTATGAAGGAGACGAGGCGAAGGAAGTGGCTATCTTAGGTCACGTAGCGATGGATCCGATCCTCAGCACTATGAAATTGTCCAATGTGTCTGGTATTTAAAGCACAACAATCATGAGGAATTTAAGAAAACATAAGTTTCATCCTTTTAAGATACGATAGGTTCAGGAACTGAATGAGGATGATTTTTATCGCCGACTCATGTTCTGTGAAGAAGTCAGTGAAATTATTAACAATAATCCGAACTACATGTTCAATATCTGTTTTTCGGATGAGTGTTCCTTTTAAATTAATGGCACTGTAAACAGGCGTAACGGTCGGTACTGGTCAGATGAAAATCCAAGATTATTTCGAGAAGAGCATACTCAGAATCCCCCAAAGGTAAATGTTTGAGCGGGTATTTATGGAAATCACATCGGCCCATTTTTTATACCCGGTAATATCACTGGCCAAATTTATTTAGAACTATTACAGAACGCTATTTATCCAGTCCTCGTGCAAGTATTGGAGAATGAAGAAGACCATGAAACGATTATTTTTCAGCAAGATGGCTTACCACCTCATTTCGTTCAACCTGTGCGTCAGTAATTAGATAAAAATTTCCTCAGACCTGGATTGGAAGAAAGGGACATGTTGATCGGCCACCCAGATCATCTTATCTGGCGCCACTGGACTTTTTTCTATCGGGTCACCTGAAATCTAAGATTTACTCCACCCAACCTGAGTCACTGGATGATTTGCGAATTCGGATCATCAATGAATGCCATGAAATTGAACCAAAAATGTTGAGTAATGTACGTGAACGATTTGAGCAAAATTCATTTTACTGCATGGAAATGAATGGTGCCTATTTTGAGCACTCAATAAACACAAAAGTAAGTATTTTTCTGTTTTTAGCTTCCATTTCGTTAACGATGAAAATTTTGAAGAGGAAATTTAGCGTCAGATAGTACTCGATGAGATTTTCAAGTTTAGGTATCGCAACACCCTCATCCCTATTCAAAATCTGGGGACTTTGCTCATCCCTGTAGGGGATTGAATTTACGGGGATGAAAAATCGGAAAACTTGTTCCCCTCGAATCAGAAATTGACGGATCCGAGCGATTCTCCACTTTCATTTTAAAACCGGAAAATCGAGGTGTTGAGTTAATCTTTCATTCTCTAGAATATCGTTTGGTTTGAATGGAAGAACCTTTTCCTTGCTGCCTGAAGTATGAAACAGTGAAGACCAAAAGAGATGTAGACCTATCGACTGTTTATATAAAATCCATACTGATACGTTAACACTTCATATCAACCGGTATTTAAAGAAGCATCATAATGTCCTATGAGCAAAATGGTTCTCGTGAAAGCGCAAGAGAATACAAAGAACCTTTGCAATGGATAATGTCGATACTAGACATGTAGCAGTTTTGTAATATCTTGGTCGGGTGGACCATAAGAAAGCCCTCAACTCAGCTTCACACTCATGGCATTTTAAGGTGTTGAGTATGTACAGAATATTCGGTGCGATCATTGAACCTAGGGCGTCTTATGGGCTCATGGCGCACAATAATAGCAATTCATTCAAAAAAGAGAAGTTGAGAATAGATATGGTTAAAAGTGGAAGTGGAATTTTTCAGATAGACACTTTCAGTCCAGTTTGATTTTGCTCAGCTTGAAATTTAGATGAAGTTGCAGCTGAAGGCAGTTGCGTCTCTAAATGATGCGATTCATGTGAAACAGGACTTGAAAAGTTTGAGGTACTAATTATCAGAAGAGACGAAATGCTAGAAGACTAGACCGGAGTTGAGCTAATGAACAACACTATCGTACCAGCGTTACAGTCAGAACTAAAGAGAAGTGCTTGGGTATGTGGCAGGCTTTGGATGTATACCGCCGGTATATGCATCCTTTTCAAGGAAAAGTTGTTCCGAAGGATTGAGAAGCTGTTGTAGCTGAACTAAATTCCAAAGCGCTATTCTTTGCAATAAACATTCTCATTAAAATTACCCGCGTTGAATATTTTCAAGTATTTTAAGTTTCAGCATGTTGGTAGGACTATCCTTAATTGCTAAGCCCACAGTGAGCGCGATCTGTCAACTAGTTTGTTTACGACAGCTGTTGAAACCAGTCGACCTCAGTGGTACTCTGCGAATTTCACAATGGAAAAAATATTGAACAAAGCCGTTGTCTCAAATTTTGTGTTTTGACAAAATTCCTTGTGCTGAATCGTTGGGAATGCTGGACAATACTCTGTATTATCAGGTGTGCGAGTGGTACAAAGCCTTCGAAGATGGTCGGGAGATCGTCAAATTTGTCTCTGTTCTGGACCTCTTAAACCGAAGATAACTTCCAAAAAACTAGGAAATGGTGCTCGAAAATCGTCATACCAGTGTTAGAGAGATATCTCGTGATTTCAACATATCTCGTGAAACCGCTCGTTTGATTTTGGTGAACCAATTGGGCATGCGGCGCGTCACCGCGTAGCTCCTTCCGATAGAGCTGAATTTCTTGAAGAATAGTACCGTATTCAGGTAGCTGCAGACATGCTGGATCGTGCAAATTCTGATCCCACGTTCATGGGACGGATCATAACGGGTGTATGAATACGACACACTAACGAGCCAACAATCATCGAAATGGGTGGGAAAAGATAAATCAAAACCGTCGTTCGAGAATCAAGACGATGCTGACTGTTTTCTTCGATATTCGTAGTGTGGTTCATCATGAGTTCGTTCCGCAAGGTCTAACGGTCCATATTTAACCATTTTGAGACGTTTGACTGTCCTGTTTATCATTCTTCTCATCAATATCAATCATATACCTTCCCCACGCATTCGATTCTCCTTGGGGTTCTGGTATGGATAAGCAGAAATATTTCTTTTCATAAGAACCAATTCAGCTTCCACATTTCATCATTTTCAAGGATTCTGTTGTATTATAATTGCGCATGAGAGGATCGTGTTGGGAACATGTCATGCCCAATAAAGGCGCGTCGTGACCTATAATTTGCTTGATTCCCACTGACCAGTTGCATTACTACATATAGCGCACGCATCATAAGTATATATTCCTCATTAACCGAGCGAACGCGCCTATCCTGCCTTGGTGGATTAGATTTGGAACGGTTTGTTGGACCTTTTAAACTCCATCCTCTATCTCCGGTCAGAGACACAGGCGCCAGCATAGTGGCTCTAGTTTTTGGATGGTAACTCCGCCTGCTCTATTTACCGCTCCTAGGGGATTTGACAATCGGCCACTAGAATCTATGGGTAACGGGATTCTTAAAGGTCCGAAGACCTTTCCTCCTTGAAGACTTTTCAAGATTGAATAATCTTTCTATTCAAGGCTTTCCATTTTAATTTTTCCGATGTTTATATTCATCACTTCATTCAACTCTTATATACTCTATAAAGGTTGCTCGCTGTTTATTTAAAGCAGAATTCTCAAATTTATGCGATAGCGTTCATTTTCAACGATCTTTATATTCAGATTCATTTCAGACAAACAGACTGAAAATAAATCGATTGGTTGAGTCAAAGACAAACAATTCCATATCCAACTTTGATTGAAGCTAGTTGAAATGAGAATCTGTCCAAATTGAAGACAGAGCGTTTATAATTTTCGTTCGAAATTACTTTGTAGAATAAAATTGGGTTAGATCCTACAGAAATTTCATTATCTGGATATTGTGTCTGGAGATGGGATCATTCTGAAAGAATGCCAAAACAATCCAAATTGAATTGGATAAACGTCATCCATACCTGAGCATTGAAACTTGTTTTTCTTGAAGCTATTCTAGTTCCGTATTGAATTCAATATGACTAAAATTTTCGTCTATCGGAAAAATAATCTATTTTATAACCTCTCTTCCTTTGTGATTGCATCAGCAGCCTGTTATTTATCATAGTGTTCTATCATTTTCATCGGCATAGTTTATATTGACCAGATCAAATTTTCACCATTCAAACTATCGATTGGAATATCTATTAGTAAAATAAGTATTATTCCCTGAAAAAACCTACAGGAGCAATGCTGAGGTTGCATTCCACTTGATACTCATTGTCAAATACGTAGCCTCTTCTTTATTGCTCAAAGTAGACTTTGACTATATTTTGGAACATCTATTCGAGTATTTTCATACTCGGCATTCTTTTGAAGACAACTAACGAAACCCCTCCGAAGGGCTCCAAAAGAAAAATAAATGAAACTCCAACATACAAGCATAAAACTAAAAGAAAACAGGACACATTTCTCTAAGAGAATGTCTATTTTATTTTACTTTTTCCGAATACATGAATTATATTTTCTGATATCTTTGATTCTTTTCGAAAATTCTCAGAAAATTGGATATTTGCTAAATTCTAAAAATGATCGTAATTACTTTTTCATGAATAATTCTATGTAGAAACTTTCCTTAGCGACTCTCGCACGAAAATGAAATAGATGTTTGAACTAGAAAATTTTCATTTTACTTGGTATTTCAAATTTCATGGTCAACTTTATTTTGTCAAATATAAAATCGAAGTATTACAACAAATCGAAATTTGGAAAAAAGATAATTGAAAATATTCCGTTCCATCTCAATTTCCAAAACAAACTCTTTCATTATGAATCACAACGTAATGAATTTGGTAACTAAGATGATCATGCTGAGTGAAAATGTAAAAACATTTCATCTCAATAATTAGCATCAATGATGATCATTATAAGCGAGAAATCTAAAAACATTTTATCCCTATGGTAATAACATGCGAAAGTAGTAGCGTTATATGTGTAAATACATTGGAGACACGTAGATTGAAAGTTAATGATTGATACGAATAAATGATGGGATAACCATTTTATCAGGAAAAATCACTAGACTCTTAGTATTACATATAAATAAATAAATATAAATATTAAATCAGAAATTTATTGATCTCACGAAATTCCGTTCCAAACACTTCTAGGCTCAAAACACAGAAAATCTCAAAGACAAGTTTTCGTTGAATATGAGGAAGTTTTTCGCTTATCAGATTTTTCACGAATAAGTTTATTGGTATTTCCAGTTACTTCTAATATCAATTGTTGATCGGAAAATACGAAAAACACCCAAGGAGTTTTTCAATGTTTTGTATAACTGCTTACTTCTGCTATATAAATGATTATATTTCTTGAATTTACTCCAAAATCTGTTTTCTTGATTTTCGTTCCATTGTTTTCGAAGAACAAAATCGTTACTTTTGGATTCCTATAATTTACATTTTCTAATTCTGTTTCTGCCTTGTAGTCTAACAATCTATAAACTATGTTCCTATAAAAATGTAAATATGGAACTTCGCAAACTGTGTAACGAAATATTTCCATGCTGGTACCATCGGTACTCCATAGGTCAGATAAATTAATGTTGTTATTTTTAGACTCCCTGCCAAAGTATAAGCTCAAGAACAGCTTTTATTTCCATTGCATTAGTTTCGCTATAATTTGAAGAAGTTTTCTGCTAATTAGATTCTTTAGAAATACGGTTTTTGGTATTCAAATCCATAATATTGCTAGATCCTTGTTTGAAATATGTTTTGGGAAAGTTTTGTTCCAGTTTTTCCAAAAATTACTACTTCTCGAAATTCCATAATTCACATTATATTGTTGAGTTGCGATATTTCAGTCTAATACTATATTAATTATATTTATAAAAAATAGTATGCACGATGGTGTATCACGTTGAGCTTTTAAACAAATAGCTATTATAGCATAGTACTGAATCAGCGGTGGAGGCTCTGAAGCATATAAAAAGTTTCAGTTCTGTTAAGAAGATCTAAAATATAACCTGCAATCTTAGCTTTGATAATTGTTTTCCTTGTACTATATTTTACATGTATAAATAATATATCTAATAAAAGTTTTTGAAATGCCCATATTATTTGTCGAGCAGTGTATAATTCAAGCAATTTTCAATATCCCCAGGCTCCACGGTAGTTATTGAAACCACCATCTTCTCACCCTTTGTTGTAATACTTACAACGATTCGACAATGATTCCCTACAAGGAAAGTCAAGCCACAAAAGGAACTGAGAAACAATGGTCCTTAAGAAAGTGGAGAAACGATGATAAAAATCTTCTTGATTAACAGTTGGGGGTCTTTTATAGTCGCTATTAATATTCTACCCATTCTCATGCGATTTAAGCTGAATTGTTAGCGATCATGATTTAAATATCTCATTATCTTGAACCGGGTACCTCTTCCATTGAAATTTAATGCTGCATATTTTTAAATAGAAGCAGTAAATATGAAATAATTTTTTTTTTAGAATTGTGCAACGTTTCGCGAACACTATACTCATTACATGGTTGAATTTTGAATTTGAAATATGACAAACTCATTTATAGAACAGAAATAACGAATATATATTAAATCCAAAAAGTTAGTTGTAACAATTGCTTTTTGATTGGGTTGAATAAAACGGATGAATGTAAATCTGTTTGTCCGTTGATGAGGTAACCTAAGCATTCGTGTAAGAGAAATTTCGGTTAGACGAAATATTGAAATATTAAATAGAGAAAACACTTTAGTCAGTTTTCCACTTCAGTTGTTAATATACGACCGGGTTCGAGTCTTTGGTCATTTTCAAGTGCTGAATACTAACCTAGGTTCAAAGATGATAACAAGATATATATTTTCCTTGAATGTTAAGTAGGAGATTTGGAGTTGGCTATAATGTGGGTTTTCCTGAGTTTGGAAACAGATAACCCCAAACAATCTGGTCTTTACAAAATCGAATATAACGAATGCGCTTTAGCTTTGTCGGCCAAACAGGTAGAAATTTTGAATGCAGGTTCAAAGAACATATGTCTTTAAATAAGAAATCCCCAATATTTGAGAATATTCGATCAATAAGCCACACAATAGTTTTAGACGATATCAAAGTCCTCCACAAACTCAATGAAGGAAGTAGAATGAATATGTTGGAAGGTTTTGGAAATTAATAACCTCATGAAGCCCCGCATTATACTACTCTCAATAGCCAACTTCGAATAAATACTTTTCCCCTACTTAATATTTAAGAGAATAATATATAGGGTGCGCCAGAGAAAACCGGACATTTTTTTTTTCGTTTTAACTTTCGCAATTTTAGAGCTAGATCATTCGTTCTTGCTTCATTGAAAAGCCAAATGACTAGGTTTTTCAGAAATTTTATCGAAATTTCATTTTCGGTGAAATCCAATATGGCTGACTCATTCGAAAATGAGATTCAAGATCGCTGAAATATATTTTTTCACTAAAAATTCGAATGGGGCATTCAGTCGATAATTCAGTCTTCTCTGAACAATTTGACATATTGATTTCAGAAATACTCCAAGTAAAAAGTAGCGTGAAGTTTTATTTTCATTCTGTTTGTCAGCTGAAATCGAAATATTTTTTTTCACCTCATTGGCGTTGTTGTGTTTTTCATGGATGTTCTAGGAAGACAAGGAACCATTTTCTACTTGGGCCATTCTAAAATGTGATTTTCGTTCGAATTCAAAATGGCCAACTTTCTCAAATATTAATTATTTTTTTCCCCGCATTAAAAATGTTTTCACGGTCGTAATGAATCATTTTCGTAATTCAATCCCTAACCTTTCCCATCATTTTGAGGGGTCGAACTCGAATATTGATTCAGAACAGTGTCAATTGTCGTCAATAATGTTTTTCTTTTCCACCATCATATGCACCTTTCGTTGTGAAACCTCTGAATATAGACTGCATGCATTAACTCTATGATAAACAGAAAATAATCGAGTTTCTGACGACATCTGGTTTGAACTCGAATTTCATCTTGGTGTTGCTTGTTTTTGACGTTCGAAATTGTTAACAATGATTTTATTAAATGAGAATAAGTGTTTCATTGAATGTTTATTTGTGCGTCGCTATACTGCTAGGCAAATATCACGCCAAGGAACAAAGATGTTTCTCTTTTCTCCAAATCGCTCCTTCGGAAATATAGGGTATTGAATTCACAGGATACAATTTATGCTTCCGCTGACAGAATGTGATTTGAGTCAGTTTTTGAGTTAATCATCATCCTATTGTTGGAATAAAAAGCCACAGAAATCAAGATAAGAAAAATGTTTTATTCTCCATTTAATGAAACGGCATAAAGGACATGGGAGAAATAGATTTACTAAACTTGTTAATTTCACCTGATAGATCTGCTCTGAAAACTAAAGGATGGTATCATGAATTGTTTGAGCAGGTTTTTGATATTTGTATCAAGAATTCATAGTTGGTGTACAGGAAGGCTGTTGGCAATAAGAAATGTGAAATTCTGATATACTCTCTAAAAAGCATTTATCTAAAGAGGAAATCTAATCAATACGATGGAGATTAAGTAAACTCAATGTCACATCAAGTGACTGCAAAGCCTAGTCCAGATATTGTATTTGATAAAATTTGCCATTTACCTATAAAACTGAAGAAGGGTCTTGAGAAACACTGTACGCCTAGCTGAAGAACAATCTTGTGCTGTAAATGTAAGGTCAGGTTATGTTTTGTTACCAGTTTAGATTGGTGTTTGTCTGTTTTGTGTTTTAACAATGCTTAGCCGATTCACACAGTGGGCATACAGCTTATAGTGGATTCTGAAGCACTCTCCCAAACCGTGCAATGATAACTGCCACCACAAAGATTACATGAAAGCTGCTCATCAGAAGTTTATGCTCCCTTTAGGCGACTTTTTCCAAGTATCACTTTTTGTTCAGGAACAACATTCATAGCTGGAACCCGGATTCGAACCAGGCACCTCGGCTAGGCTGTTCCAATATGCTTACTAAGGAAACTTATGCAAACGAATGTTTGCTGTACGCAAATATAAGCAAAAAACCCACCAAGACATGGAATATTACTGGTGCTGATAAAATAATGCAATTAAAGCAACGGAGAGGAAGATGCATATTTTATGTCTAGAATAAACCCAGCAACCTCATTAGATGATTTTTCGGCCATGATTAGAGTTAATCTTCCTGAGGCACAGTGTGAACAAGTTGCCTAGAAGCATCCAGATAAATACTCATTATTCAAGCGGACCATCAATCTTTCCAGTTTTGAAAAGGCGAAGAATGTAGAGATTTGGTCCCACGGTGCTTTTGTGTCCAAGTTTTTCAGAAGCCCTCAACAATGAAGATCCCATCGTAAGTTTAGTTGCCAAGCAAATTAACGATCCGGAAATCAAGTGGGGAACGTCTGTAAGTGTTTTTTCTCCTACAAGTAAAGCAGTTTAAAACATTTCTATTTTACATCTCAATATACAGGGTGTGAAAGACAAAGTGAATTTCCTTGAAGAATATTTGAATGACAAAAATGAACCAAATGTAGTTTGTTTTTCTGAATATCTTTTAAATTCTGAATTAATAGGTGATTTTGTGGTTGAAGGATGGTTTATTGCGTCAATTTTTGGTCGTTCTTTTCTACAGCAGGGTGGGGTAGCTGTACTTTGTAAAGATAATAATTTCACAGTTTTAGATGATGTGACATCTCTTTTGGGGAACTTCAGTGTGAGCTTGCGGATATTCAACTAAAGAATTCAAAATAAAATTTAACTTTTCTTGTAGAGTTATTGTATGTGGTGATTTTAATGTTAATTTAAATATCGAGGGCAGAGACTCGGGAGCATTATGTGACCTTTTGAACACACATGGTTTGCAGAAAGCAATCCTACAACCTACAAGAGGTCCAAATTGTCTAGACAACATCTTTATAAATTTTAACACTGAGGAGGACTGTGCGCGGGTATGGAATTGTGCATTTTCTGATTACAGAGCGCAACAACTGTGTGCTTTCAAGGTGAGATTTTTGTGAAAGAAGTTAAATGTAGACCTTTGACCGAAAAGTATTTAATAGTTTCTATCCTATACTTGATGGTTTGAGCTGGGACTTCTAATGGATGAAAATCTTGATGTCAATGATGCTTTCGAAATCTTTCACCAGAATTTTCTTGATTCTTACCTAATCGCCTTTCCGGAATAAATATGAGGTGTAACAGTTTGGTATTGCGGGTACATTGGTATACGGAGGAACTGAGGCTGCTTAGGGACCGGCTCGAATTAGCAACTGAGTTATACAATAGATATAAGAGTGAAAACTCAAAGCTCTTGAGAAATAGACTACGTTTAAAATATAGGTTTGAACTAAATGAAGCGAAAATTCAGGCAAATGACCTGGCAATTCTGAGATCTTTTAACCGTCCCAAAACAATGTGGGATAATATATATTCAAAAGAAATGTCAGAAAAAAACTACTGTCACCGAAATCAATTCCAATGAGTAAACTGAAATTTTTGCATCTGCTGTCGGTCGTGTGGTTGAGACAACTCCAACTAGTAATATTCCATCTGATAATCTTTTTTGAAGTAAATTCGGAAAACTTGAATTTTCTTTTACTGAAGTTAGTATCATCATGGTAAAAGACATAATAAATTCACTGAAAATAGTAAATCTAGAGATTACTATCGCCTATCGGTAATGTTGCTAAAAAGAAATGTCCACACAATTATTTGATTAATAGATGCATCAGGGCTGGGGTTTTTCCTGATTACTTCAAAATTGTAAGTTATTCCTTACATAAAAAAGGTGTTACAAATTATGTTTCAAACTATAGGCCGATCTCTTTAGTGCCTGTTTTATCCAAAGTATAATGAGATGTTTTGAACTACGAATTTACTCTCATAGCGTTTTTTGGATTTAACGAAGGCCTTCGATTGTGTCTCTCATTCAGCTCTCTTGGTGAAATGTGGTCGTTCAGCGAGAGAGTATCTGCCTTGTTAGATCCTTCTTAGAGAAAATCTATCAATATGTTTATGCTCAAGGTTATTGGTCCGATAGATAACCAGTAAATGTAGGAGTACCGCAGGGCTCAATCATAGGCTCTTTGCTATTTTTAATATTCATTAATGATTTTCCTGACTATATGACCAGTTATCGTAGCATAGTGTTCATTGATGATACCACGGTTTCTGTTGCTTGAGACGATCTTGATGAGGCTGATGAGCTGTTTGAAGGAGCTCAGTCGGAGGCCTTTAGTTGGTTATCGGGTAATCGGTTGGGTGAGAATGGTGAAAAGTTTCTAGGCATTTATCTTGATACAAGGCTCACCTGGAGAGTTCATATAGATCATCTTGCCAAAACATTGAGTAAGAATGTCTTTTTCTTGAGGTATCTCGAATCTTCAGTTTCTTCTAACGTTCTGAAGACTGCATACTTTGCGCTCTGTGATGCACATCTTAGCATGGACTTTTAGCTTGGGGTCTGGGAGGTGAAATTGAGAGAATTTTCAGATTGCAGGGACGAGCTGTGAGAATAAATGCCGGTATTGGGTATAGGGATGGTTGCAAACACTATTTAAAAGGCCTTAGGATTCTAACATTACCTAATCTTTTCATATTTCAATGCCTCGTGCATGCACATAATCACCTAAACGAGGTTGCTCTACGTAGCAGCATCCACTGTCACAATACTAGTAACAAAGATGTACTGTGTGTACCGTTTTTCCGGTTACGGAAGGCGCAGAATGGTCCCGATTTTCTCGCTCTTGAATTTTATAATAAATTGCCTACTTCAGTTAGGTCATTTTCTAAATCAATATTAATCAAGATAATTAAAACCTTCAATTAAATAACGTTCTGTATAACGTTTATGATTTTTAAATTTACCTCCAAATTGTTTTATAGATTTTTGACGTTTTACACAATGGTTCTCTTTGATAAATATATATTCTGAATTCATTTGTTTTCTGTTCTTTTGACATAAGCACATACTGTGAAAATTATTGTATAAGGCATGAATAAATGAATCTGAATCGGCGCACTAACCGTGCAGCAACAGAGGCGGTTTATAGGTAAAGATGTGACAAACTGTTTCTTTGTCCATGATAGAAAAGAAAAATTGCATCCTTCTGAAATTTTGTGTCTCCTGGGACACAAAATGATTGCATCTTTCACTTGAAATCGATACCTTTTAAAAATATTCAAAAATATTGGTCTCCCGCAATCTTAACAGGTATAGGATAAAAGATCAATTGAAATCGCTCCTTATTAATGCCAACAGAACCAATAATATTTTGAAATAACCTCCTAAATATGTTATAGGAACCAGTATTTCTAATTCAAGGATTATTGATTATGTTGTTCGACTTCACAACAACTGATTGCGCCTACCGCCGAGAAGCAGAAAGTTAATATTTGATATGTTATCTGTCAATCCAGGTTACTATTTGTAAACATGACTCCTCCGTAATGTAAATTATAAAAGGCCTTGATGCCTATATAACTGTCGGTACAGAACTTTATAGCTTACAACTCATCAAAAACATTGACCTAACAAATCAAGTTAGAAACGATGCTGTTAGTAGAAGTTTGTTTGAAGCAGTATTATTTCAAATTCAGTAATAACATTCAGGAATAATTAGATGGCCTTCCAGTTCTCCTTTTCTCCTCTTTTGAGCAAAATCTTCATGACCAATTTTCAAAATGAACCTCTCTCTTATGTAATATTTCTATCAAAAATGTTCTTTACTTTGATATATTTTGTGTTAGGATAGATACTACCAGTCAATTGAATCTCTATTTTAAATTTTAAATTCATTTTACGATACGATTCAATTCACTATAGGAATTCAAAATATGCATGAAATACTTCATTTCTTCCATACTCCTAATTATGAGGAAATCCAATCATCTTGAATACGAGATTTATTGAAAACTGAGGATCACTGATACCACGTTTCATGAATTTGTGCATATATTACTTACGGTTTTCCTTTCACGAATAGAACTTTGAAAAACAAACTAGAATTTTGTACATTGGCGTCAAATAACGGGTATAACCATAATAATATACAAAATCAACAACTAAAAAAAGAACACAAGTTATTATTATCCTTAATTTCCTAAACCTTATAGTTCACAAAACAATAGAATATCACAACAGTTATGATGTTCCTCAAATAAGTTATAAATTGTGTCACCGGCTCGGTGGCGTAGAGGACATGATGCTCGTTTCCCGAGCAGAGTTATCTGGGTTCATTTCCCACAAGTCGGTGCGATTTTTCGGATTTTGGGAATCGCTTGACTGTCTATCTTTCGGAGGGGCGTAAAGCCTTCGGTCCTGTCTAACAGAGGTGTGTTAGACACTAAAGATCCCTTCCTCGACATGAGAGGGTTCGGCAAAATTCCCAGATTAGCGAGATAGCAGAATTCCTCGGCGTGTCATTAGCCGAAAGGCAGAAATAGAGCCCTCTAAAGGATCAAAAAAAACTAAATTATGCCATATAATAACACAGAATAAAGGCAACACAATGAACGAATAAAAAGAATCTATGTTTACTCGTGGTCGATGACAACTATCGACTTGACACAGGTGAGAAATCGATGTATATAGATTATAATGTAATGATTGTCCTGTTTTTTATATAGGTCAAACTGGTCGTTTCATCAACAATAAAGGAAAGCAGCATAAAAATCAATAGTTCACAATAATTTAACAACTGGTTTTTCAGAACATTATACAGGGTGATTCAGGAGGAGAGGGAGATATTTTCGGTGGTGTAAGGCAACGTACCTGGTGAGTCGGAATGATACATCTTTTTGACTTACGAGGCTCCATTTCGCCTATACAGGCTGTTTAGTGTGAATTGGCTGAATTTTCCAGACATCATAACTCTGAAATCGGTGGTCCGATTTGAATGAAAATTTCAGGATTGTCAGTCACCTAGTAGACCAACTTTTGCAGAGAAAATTTGTTTTCTCGTACAGGGCAGGACTGTGAAAATTCAATTGTATATCACTCAAGCAAAATTCTGAATACATCATCAGAACGAGAAAAGGTAGCTCTTCCAACATACCACAAGAACATTTTTATTACACCTAAGGTATTTTATTAAAAAATATTCATTTTGGAATAATGTTAGTTTTCAGTCGAATCCTGAGCGACAATTTTGAATACTAGGCGATTTACGTCTGAACTGATGTAAAAAAATGATACAATGACAGATGATGAAATATGTTAGATTTGAGTTGAAAACTCAATAAAATCTACAGAGTGTTACATTTAATTGGTAATCATATCACTTCGAACCCATTCAGGAAATGTTCTTGACGCCATTATGGCGACTTGTGAAATGACAATTTGGATACTTGAATCGGTTTCATGATATTCGGTCCTGCTCATAAATCGATATCTCTCACCGATCATTAAATATTTGACGAATAAAGTTGGCAAAATGTAGAAAAGTTGACTACGATGCGGACGTACGTGCAGAGTATTACTTGACATGCCCGATATTCCATAAAACTTCCTTCGAAAAATAGATCACTCCTTTTTTTCACACTGAATCCAATGGCAGCGAGCTTTTATGGACGATGATTAACATCAAGTTTTCAGATCAAAACAATCTAAATATTTCTCTTTATTTTCATGTTAAGAAATTATTTGTCTCTCCATAATGTAGTAACCATAAACGTGTAATAACTCTCTTATTCAGGAATAAAGAAAATGTTTCCAAATTAAGTGGTCACATAATAAATCCGAAATATCAGTTATTTATTCTGGTACTTTTGTTTTTCTCTCAGTTTTAATATCATTTGAATCCCTTTTCTTATGTAATGAGTGTTTATTATTATTATTTGCTGAAAAACTATTTCACCACCTGACAGATTATGCCTTTTCTATTTTTGAATCAAAAATATGCAGATACGGTATTCATTTATGCAACGGAAGTGGCAATGCAGCTAGATTAGAATACCGAAGGCGTTTTCCCTACGAAGACATCCAAACGGTAAGACTTTTTCCCGAAATTTTGTGTTTCTACCAGAAAATGGAACTTTCAAGCAGTTTGAAGCTAGAAAGAGCAAATATTCAGCCGGCTAATGAAGTTCTTCAAGCTATTGAAAATAACCTGCAAACGAGTACAACAAAAATCGCTCGTTTTCCGGGGTTGACCCAAACACACGCTAAACTAACACGCCAAAACATTGTCAACATAGGTTTTCGATGAATATTTGGTTGGGAATGGTGAATGGATTTTGGTTAGTCTCACTTCTTCGAAGATAGACTGCATGGAGACATTTACCTAGAATTCCTTCAGAATACGATACCAAATTTCCTGAATGGAATTGAAATACGAGGAATCTATTTCCATTACGATGGGGCTCCTCCTCATTTCACTAACAATGTAGTTAATTTTTGAATAACACTTATCCTAATAGGTGGATTGGTCGAGGTAAACTTTTAAGTTGGCCACCTCGATCACCTTATTTGAATCCGCTTGATTCTTTCTTATTAAGCTATTTAAAAGATAATGTTCATCCAGTTGAAATACTGTCAACAGATTATTTGATCCAAAAATAACAGATAGTTTTGAAATTCTAAGAAATTATATGGACCTTATTCGAAGATCCAATAATAGCATTCTAAGAAGAACAAGAAAATGCATTGAACAGAAAAAGATAGAGATATATATATATATATATATATATATATATATATATATATATATATATATATATATATATCATTCAGATGAAAATTTCAACGTTATATATATATATATATATATATATATATATATATATATATATATATATATATATATATATATATATATATATATATTTATAACGTTGAAATTTTCATCTGAATGGATCAAGCTGTTTAAGAGTTATGAGGCAAGAAATATCTACCACTTTCATGAAAGACACCATGTACAGTCCGAACGTGACCGCGACGATTGAAAAAGTACGATTCCGATACAACGAGAGCGTTTCTTATCACCCCATAAAATATCTCCTCTCCTCCTGAATCACTCTGTATAAAAGAAAACCATTTCTTAAATGTCACAAAACCCAAATATTTCATTCAGGTACGCCTAGACGACTATATACATGGAAATCGTCTGCGCGTGGATCAGATAGGATTGTAAGAAATCAAATCGATTTTATCGTGGTAGACCAAAAATATTAAAAGTTTGTTAAATCGGTCAAAAATACCCCGGTTCAGTCATCTATTCCGATCATAACCCGATTGTAATGACTATGAAAATGCAGCATTCTATAAAAACTATAAAACCAAGAATCAACAGAAAAATAGAATTAAACAAATTGAGAGAACCTAAGACAAGACAAAAATTTCAATCAAATATAGAAAACAAAATGAAACGAATTGAAGAAATAGATAAAACAGATGTAGAAACTAAATACAACAACATTAAAGACGTTATAACGGATAGCCAGAAAAACGATAAAGGACCTACAGAGAACAATAAAAAACAAGAATGGATGATGCCAGACAAATCGATGAATACCTGAAGACATCGTGAAAGAAATGAAATAAAATACAGAGAGCTCAACGAAATTATACCCAGAAAGTATACGAAAGCCAGAAAAAAATAGTTGTCAGAAGAATGCAGTGAAATTGAGGCGCTTCGAGAAAAATATGACTCCTACAACGTGCACAAGAAAGTTAATGAATTAACTGGAAAGAACCGTGAACGAAAAACAGCGATTCTGGAAAACATGAACAATGAAATAATAATAGGAGTTGGAGCAAAGGTCAAGAGATGGAAAGAATATATAAAAACACTTTTCGAAGATGGTAGGCCAAACGAAGGAGTAAATTTGGAAGATTTAGAAGAAATAGTTCCAAACATAACAAAAACAAAGTAACACATGCAAACAAGATGCCAAAAATGGTCAAACTACAGGACCAGATGAAAGTCACCCAGAAACCCTAAAGATCATATCAGAACAAGAAAGAAAGACCTATACCTGTTAATGAAACTTTTGAACTCTATATATATTTTTGGAAAAATCCTCTGACTGGCCAAGATCAACTTTCATAATTTTGCCAAAAAGTCGAATGCCTTACACTGCGATGACTATCGGATGATAAGTCCAATGTCCCATGCACTCAAGGTATTTCTGAGGATTATCCTCACAAGCATATATCGGAAATGTGAAAGCCAAATAGACGACATGCAGTTTGGTTTCCGAAATGGTGTAAGAACATGTGAGGCACTATTCTCAGATGTCCTCACACAGAGATGTCGCGACATGAATGTTGATGAATATGCTTATTTCATCAACTATAGCAAAGCATTCGACTGCGTAAAACATCAAAATCTACCAGAAATTCTTAAAACTACAGGCATAGACAATAAATAATCATATCTGAATTATACTAGAACTAAAATGCAGAGGCTAGAGTAGATCAAATGACATCTGAAACAATATCAATCAGAAAAGGAGTCCGTCAGGGCTTCATTCTGTCGCCTCTATTATTTGATATATACACGGATATACAATATTCTAAGAAGCTTCAGATAGTGAAATCAGTGGTATTGAAATCAATGGACACAATATAAACATCATAAGATACGCAGATGACATAGTTTTAATTTCCAGTAGCATTGACGAACTGCAACACATAATAAACCGCATTACTGAGTACAGCGAAGCTTCAGGTCTGTCTCTGAATGTCTTCAAACGGTATTGTAAAAAGATAGAGAATCAAAATCCTATGCATTGGGAGGAGCAGTGTCCGACAAGTGTCGTTCTTCAAGTACCTAGTGTTTGCGAGCTCTAAAATGAGCCATGTCAATCATCCTTAAGGTACAATATCGATTATCAGTATTCAACCACTAGAAATGTAAAAACGAAATTTCAGATTGCATTCCAGCAATCCTATAATTTTGGGCGTGTTATCTTATGTAATCGAAACAAAATAGATACAAACGAATATAGAAAATATATATAAGATAATCATTTAAGAACTGAAATGGTCTATTGTATCCCGAACTGCCAGGTAGAAAGAAAGATACCTTAGACGGCGGTGAATTAGTTGCAAAAATATGTTTTATACATTGGTTTATCCCCCAATTATTTGGTCTAACTTGATAACTAAGAATTCTTATAGAAAGAGGTTCGAGGAGTCGTTAAATGTACCGCCATATGATGAGAAATCCGTGCCAGTCCAGTATTGCCGCAAAACATGAGTTTTCCCAGATTAAGATCTTTCAGTATCTTCCGTGGAAGTATCTGTCGAACAGAGAAAGGTCAGCAACTTGTCTTCTGAGAGCCAGCGGTTGGAGATCGCGGGTGATCTCCGGGTGGTCGATGAGGCGCACAGTCTGAATGTTTGGGCGCAGATCCCCATACATGGAAACAATATTCCAAAGCAGGTTGAATTTTAGTCACAAATAGAAGCAACAGTTGAGATGATGTGAAGTATCGCTTGGCTCTGAAAAAACTAAGTTTAGCTGATGCCGACTTAGCTATTGCTGATACATGTTCATGCCAGCAAAACTCGGAGTTGACCGTTATTCCGAGAAGGTGCATCGAATCTTTGGATGCGCTTTGTTGGCCTTGAATCATTAGAGGAGGTTCTCCAGAGGGGACCTTTCTAGAAAACGTAATTGCTTGCGTCTTGTTCGCGTCGAAGCTCACCAGGTTCAAATGACCCAATCTGATTTCCTCTGTAAGTCAGAGTTTAAGTTATTAATTTGTTGACATCTCTGACGTTGAGATCAGCCGCAGGCTACTGAAAGACGAAACCAGGCTACAATCGTCTGCAAAACCGAAGATCTTGTTCTCTGTAGATGACAAAAGATCTTTCTCAACTGAATAATTTGATGAGTTCTAGGTTCACAATTAGAATGAGACGCTACGCTACTTTTAGTTGGCAGTGAGCACCGCCTTATGGGCTGTTCTGAATTTCGAATTGGCACCTCGGTTGACCTTGAGGACTCTTTTAGAGCTCGCGGATTTTAGTCACAAGCATAAAAGATCGGTGCGACATGAAAAGGAAATTAGATGACGAATCGAGAAGGCCAAAAAACTTTCATAAACATGAAAATTTTCTTCACCAGAAAAGATATCAACCTGAAACTCAAAATGCAGAGGATAAGATGTTATGTGTTCTAGGTTCTTTTATACGGATGCGAGTCTTTTTCACTTGATCCGGGTATGGAGAGGCGCTTTGATGCATTTGAGATGTGCCTTCACAGAAGAATACCGAAAATAACATGGACACACAGAGTAGCGAACATCAAGGTCCTGAGAAAAGTGAACAAAGAAAAGAACCTTTACACACTATAGAAAAACGGAGGATATTGTACCTGAGTCTCGTTAGGAGTGGCGAGAAATACGAAAGATTAAGACTTACTACAGAAGGAAAGGTCCAGGGAAAGGGATCGCTTGGAAGGCGTCAGAATTCCTGGCTGAAAGATCTTCGTAGGTGGATTGGTCGCACATCAACAGACATTTTTGCTTAGCAGTCCCTAGCTATTAAGATTGCCAACCTTCATTAGAAGAAGGCAGATTGAGAAAGAAAAGCTTTTTTGCAATTATTGAATTATACAGCAAAAATTTTCACCATGTGATTAGCGAGACTCTTATATCAACTATTGAAATATTGTCACTGGATTACAATACTATATTTGAAATTGTATCGATTAGTCTTGATAGAAATGTCGAATTAAAACTTCAAGGATAAAAATATTTGTTTTCTCATTAATGCTTAAAACCTTTCAAACCATTTTGTAGATGATCCTATTCAATTTATTTCAAAAATAGCTCATCCGTTCTTATGAATCTTCAATACACCTTGTGGATATTATCTTCTAATAAAAATTTCCAAAATAACAAACACGATATTCCAAAAATTACTTAATCTGGTCTACTCAACCATTCTAACGATGATGTGTTCTTTCATACACGAACGACACTTACAGAAAAATATTGATCTTTCATAAACTCACCGTTTTTGATGTCAAGAAATAGGATGGGGAAGTAACTTACCTGAAACAAAATTAATGAATAATTTTACAGTAAATACATATTGTATTTGAGAGAAAACATTGAAAAATAGAGAGAGTTTATTAGAATGAATAATTACTCTTTACAAAGATTATGTGAATTCAAGAATTTTCACTGATTCAACGATTAGTTCGTCACATATTGATATTGAGACAATTTCAATTGAAATGAAAAGGAGACACGCATCACCGTGAGCAAGTGCATTCGGGAAATTGAAATGATTGAGGGTAGAAGGTAGTAGATCAATGTTTCGGGAGATCTCAATCACATAATAGAAAAATAAATAGGATGTGGAATCGGTATTTGGGATCAGGTACAGTTGCCGAAGATCCTAGAGTGGTATTCCATGTTACAAAAACGATAGTTTCATTAACCTAATGATCAGCCGAAACGTTTTCACAACTTCCGAACTGAGAAATGCTTTACACGTAGTCAAATGTCTATTGGTGTATGACTTATCGGTAATCGCTCCTCGTAACGGCAGCTGTCACATTATCTTCCATACCGATGAACTTGGATATGAAAATATGCATGAAACACTTTATTTCTTAGAAATTCCAAATATAACATAATACAGTGACCTTCAATTCGATATTGATCGGAAACAAACGTTCACTCATACCTTTCTTAATCCGTAACATAAGTTACCGTCCATATGAAATAAAAATTTCCGCTTTTCACATTGCATAGATAACTCACGGTTCCCTTACACGAAAAACTTTGAAGACGAAAAAAGAAGTTTCAAAACATTGGTGTCGAACAACGGGTATGACAATAATATTTTTTTATAATCGAAGTGGCCTCCATAGGAGACCGAAATGGCTTGGACTTATAAGTCATTGGCCAACAAGAAATATTTGGCATTTACTTTCCAATAAAATGAACCATTCGATGATACAACGATCAGTCTTCCATAAAGCTAAACACTACCTTTCATGAATAAAACTAGATGATGAATAAGTACTCAAAGGATAAACAGGAATACATAACGCCAAGGGGCTCGTCAAGGCGAATTTGATCTTCATACACATACAGAATAAAGCCACGGTTCGAAGGTTAAGAAAACACATAAAGATAGGATACTCAAAGGATTTGAACGACAATTAGAATCTAAGATCTACTGATCTTATATAATCTAAAAGTTCTTCATAAACGCTTTTAAGTGATAATAAAAAGTTCAAATTATAAGGGTGATGTATTTCAATAAATTTTGTGATTCTGTTATTCACTTCTGAACACTGATGACGAAAAATTACTACAACCCAAGATCAGATGATCTGGGCTACCAATTTCCCCACAATTACACAAAGGATCATATTTCAGTCCGATACGATGGAGATAGGAGAGACACAAAGCATGACCACTTCTCAATCGACAAAAAATTCTGATGAAATCCCTGGAATGACCGATATTTTTGAACCAAACTTTTGATGGAGGAATTTTCTGGATATTTTTGTAGAAGGCACCTATATTGTTTTATTGATATTCGTTACACCATCTCCGAATGACAATTCGTTTGAAATCGGAGAAAAAGATCCGATGAGATACATTCTGAGAGTTGAACTCGATCTCTAGAGGCCAATTTAGCGACCCGATCTACTGTTTCATTGGCCATAATTCCAACATGAGCCTTAACCCACATAAAGCAGACAGAAATATCATTCTGCATTTAGACAATAATATGATAGACAACATCTGAAAAACAACATACTCGATTTATCCTACTATTCAGGCTCAGGAAACAGCAAAAATTTCAAGAATTAATTATGCCCTACAAATAGATACAAAATTATGCCATATATTAAAATATGAAGAATAAATATAATATAAGAATAAGCAAAATTTATGTTTACTCTCGGTCCAAGATAAAGATCGATTAGTTACTGTGAAAGAAATGCAATCTATATAAATCAATATTAATGATTGTCATTTTTATATAGGTTGTTCCATCAGTATCAGAGTAGACTAGGATAACAAACCAACAATTCATATTAAGTGAACTAGTTTTTCAAAAGCCCATTTCTTAGATTTCACAAAAACTCAAATTTTACATTCTGGTAACAAAAACAAGAGATAAGATTTATTAAAATAAACTTGCTAATAACTAACGATTATGCTAATTTCCGTTTGCCCCATTTCTCCCATCTTAGGTATAAATGACATAGTAATATTTTAATTTCTTCTCAGTTTCCGGAAAAGGTATAAAATCTTACACATGTAAAATATTTTTTATTCATTATATTTTATGAAACTCAAGCCTAGTATGTTTTGTTCAATTGTATAATTATTTATTATAAAATCTTTCACCAAGCGATTATTGAGACTACTCCAGAAATATTTTATTGTAGATAGAATTAGCGGTTTTGGATGAACAATTTTCGGAGTTAGATCGGTTTTTCAGCTGCGTAAAACAGTGTTCAGAGTTTGCTTAATGCTTTGAAACTTATTTTGCGTCGGAATGTGTTATTTACCATATTTTAACAGAAACTTTCTGCATGGATTCATGAATATTCAGCGTTCGTATTCCTTAGACAATAAAACTCAGAATGACAAAATCGATACGACACAAATCCTCCTAACCCATATGCTTGGGGCACAGGCAGATTCATTTCCACTTTTTATGTGATAGCACAGCGGTTGCCGTATAACCATGAAAAGGCCTGGTTGGTAACCCACTGAATTAGTGAACTCGAACTCGAAGATTTCAAACCCAACTGACTGAAACTTCGATCATTGCTGAATCAAAGATATAACAAACCTTGTTTATTCACATAAATTCAAAGAGTAGTTATATCGCATTCAGCTTTAAGAAAACATAAAATCCGTTTCATACAAGCAAGAAAAATTATGATGGCTCTAACTGTAAGTCAAGAAGTATTATTTACAGGAAAGAGGATTTATATTTTTTACTAAATCACTTTGATTAATCGAACAAATATATAGGAATAAGTACGAAATAGACAGAATTTATTCTCAAAACCAAATAAATATATTCTGTTCTCATCAATCGAATACAAATTAACATCTTCGTGAATTAATCGCTTATTATCTTCGTAAAACCGAAGGACAAAATGAAGGAAGAAAAATATATAATGCTAAAATATGGACTGCTTGCCATCTGTCTTTAATATAGAATTGAATTAATTTAGAATGCGAGAGAAAAACTCAAATTCGGAAATTCGTGAGTTCATAGCATTAAGGTTGATATATTCAATAAGTCTTTTTCTGCAGGATAATTAGCTTCGCTATCCATAACTTGAACTAAACTTATGCAAAAAAATGCGGAAGGATCGAATGAAAAAGTAGAAAAATTATGTATTCTAGGGTATGGAAATATATTCGATCATTTGAACACATCTGCTTCATATTAACTAATACTAATACAAAATGAAATTGATTGGACACAAATTTTAAATTAACTTGAATTTACATTTTAGACCTAACCTAACTTTTTCTCAAGGGGAACAGTTTTCAAGCTATAGACTAAACTTGTAGTTTTTTGATGAAGCATTCTTTATATTTCCACCTGATCGAATTATATTCGTTAGAAAATGCATAAATATGTATAATACTCAGGTTAGATTTCTTTGAAGGAAGAAATTCTATTTTGATGTTATGAATAGGATTACATCAAATCTTGAAATGACTGCCTGCAAAATCGATCGAATCAGTAATTGAAAGTTGGTAAAATGTTTTAAGTGGTGTTCTTCTAAGGCCCATTAGGAGTAACGTGGTATTGCAATGTAAAAGTTTTCTGGTTGTATCCCATTTTAAATTTTAAGTTCAATAGTTAAACATTAAAAACCATACAATTTGAAATATAATTTTCCGTTGCAATCGGGTAAGTTTTCCACTTATTCGGTAATTAATAATTATTTCAGTTTAAATTTCAGAAAAAAGTATCAAAGTGAGCAGGGACGAGGATGAAATTGAACTTGAACTTTGCAAAGAACTAAAAATATGGTACCACCGAAAAACGCAAAAAAAATATGTTCCACAGAATACTATATACCCAACTGCAAATCTTCAAAATTTGTATATAAATAACTTACCTATTCTAATATTACATAACAATCTGAATACAACTGTTTCCGATTTAGTTAAAAATAATTCACCAGAATTTTAACAGACGATCATTAAAATATAATTACTGAAAATGTAATTATTACATCAAGGGAGCTGAACAGTCTTCATTGATAATAAAAGAGGAAGTTATAGAAACATCTATGGTACAAGAATCAGAAGAATTGCGTGAAAACCAAAAACGACTACTATTGTCAGAAGAAATAGGCACTGAGCAAGTACCCAATATAATGTCCTTAAATGTAACAGACGGACTAAGTCATAAAGAAAAGAATATTATTCTAGAAATCGATATTGTAGAAGCTAATGAAAACGAAGAAATAATTATCAACGAATATTGTAGGGATCTCAATTCTAAATTGAAGAGAAATCTAAAGATCAGGTAAATTCAGATAACAAAAGAGAGTGGACCAAAAATGAATGCAAGAAGCTAAGACTAGAGAGGAAGCAGAACATGGGATATCGACGAGACAGCAAATAAGAAAAGTTTAAAGTTTTACATGACGTTATGCTTTCTGCGCGTGAAATAGGAGCTGCTCATCTGAATTCTGTGCGAAGTCCAAATTTCTTGGATATAACACCATAGCAGAGACAGAAAGACAAGATATTTCTTCTATTTTTGGAAACAAATGAACTGGTCTCAAAGGTAGCAGTATGTTGTTTCTAATGTAGAATGTGGAAGTAGAAAACAAATAAAGAAAACAGATTCAGACTCAAGACGAAATTTTAGTAAGCAATATTTTTTAACACTTAATCTCGATGCCGTGTTCAAGTATGTATGAAAATGCTTTTAAGTATTACCGAAAATTCTATGCGTTATTGGATTTAACTTTCCGAAAAAGGCATGATGAGAAAAAACAGGAAGTGACACGACCACCTACGGAGAGAAGAAAACAAAACTGTGTGATCTTTCTTAATAAGTTTTTGATGATTCACCTAAAATGCCATCCCGCTATTCTCGGGCATCAGGTACAAAACTTTATTTGGAACCAGTTGTAAAGAGCAAATTAAAACTCTATAAAATGTATTGTGAGAAATGTAACGAACAGCAGGAAAAGCCCATCTCTCGATGGTTATTCGATCTAATATTCAATGAAAATGAAAAGAATTCAAGCGAATTTTCGACTAAAAAGACCAATGCCATTTGTGTTGTTCTTATAATGTACGAAACATCAAATATCGTGAACATGAATTAAAGAAGGATAGAGCTAGGCAGGAAAGAAATCAAGATACTTTAAGAGCTACCAATGGAGAAGTGCATGTTTTTACACATGACTTACAATCGCTACAGCTATGTTCTAAACTTGAAGCCAGTGCAATATATTATTGTCACATCTACAATCTTGAATATGCTTATATCTATAATTTTGGTGTGTGTCAGAAAAACACAAGTGTAATCTCAGGAAATGTAACAGGGGAACCATACTATCTTGTATATAATTCAATAAACGAGTGAAAAACCTGAGGAAACAACTCGTTTCCTGTCGCTATTGCACCAGTAATAGCACCTGTTTATGATGTGTTAGTGTCGTGTGTACATAAAGAGTACCAAAGATTTTTCTGCTTAGCTGCTTTATTCTTTCTTGCATCCCATGATTTCCAAAAACAAGGGTGAAAGGAAGGGGTTTGGGACAGGAATCTGTAACAATGGAAAAAGAAAACCAGCAGAAAAATATTTCAACACACATACTTCTTGTATGTCTAAACAAATCTGAGAAAAGATTTTACATAGCAATCAAGGTCATGAAAAGGACTAAAAAAAATACGTAACCTCCGATATCTCCTCAAATTCTATAAATAGGTCATACCCAGATGGAGGTAGATAGTCACAATGCAATAGAGTGACAAATCAAAACAGAGACATCTACCTGTCTTCGTAGTACGCGTCTATTTCAAAGGAAGCTCGTCATAAACAGCCCTACACTGTAAATTTTCTAAATTATGACTTTTTCTTCGACTTGCCAAAATCTCTTATGTATGATTCGATTCGACCAGGTAGAGTAGCTAATGATCCAGTGTTTTTTTAGCGCGCTTCCCAGGAATAGGCGAACCTGTTACAGCACATGAGTGGGCACCTGGAAAAAATTAGGGTGTCTGTTTACTCGCTTCTTGAAGAGAGCCAAATTGTAGGTTGTTGGGAAGATGTTGGACGGAAGCGAGTTTTACAGCTCACCGGCCCTATAAACGAAGGAATTCGCCATATGATGAGAACACCTTGCCAACCTATCCAATATCCGCCTCGAATGTTTGAGCGCAGATCCCCATACATGGGAACAATATTCCAAAGTAAGTCGAATCTGCGCCTTATATAGAAGCAACAGCTGAGATGACGTGAAGTATTCCGATAAAATACATCGAATCTTTGGATGCAATTTGTTGGCCTTGCATCATTAGACGAGGTTCTCCAGCTGGGCCCTTTGTAGAAAACGTAGTTGCTGTCCTCTTGCTCGCGTTGAAGCTCACCAGGTTCAACTGACCCCACTCAGGGATCCTCTATAAGTCGAAATTTAAGTTTTTAATTTGTTGACACTTTGACGCAGAGATTCCGCAGCTGTGATCGGCCACAGACTACTTAAATACGAAACCAGGGTACAATCGTCTGTGAAACCGAAGATCTTGTTCTCTGTAGATTACAAAATATCGTCTATATGTAACAGAAACAAGGTTGGCGAAAGAATGGATCCCTGAGGTACTCCTGCTTGCAACTGGAAACAAGCAGACGTTATACCGTCGACCACAACTAGTATTGATCTATTTGGAAGAAAGCTACTTATCCAACCACGCAATTTTTGGGAAGCTCATATGCAGCATGTTTATTCAACAAGGGTGCATGCCAAACCCTATCGGAGGCTTTAGAGATGTCAAGGGTTGTTGATCTAAATTTCCCATGCTTTTCCACCGTTGGTGTACAAACATGAGTAACGTAGGCGAGTAAGTCTCCTATCGATCTTTGCCTGCGAAAACCATACTGACAGTCGTAACACAAGATATTTGATGAGTTCATCATTTATGACTCTCTCCATCACTTTGTACCTAATGGAAAGAAGTGCAACAGGGCGGTAGATTTGGGGAAGGGACTTCTTTCCTTTCTTTGGGATCGGTTGAATTCTCCATATTTTCCAGCTGCTCGGAAAAGTCTGGCTACCATAAGAAATTTCGGAATTTCGTCTAGAGCTACTACCTTCTTGCAGTTCGGTTGTTCGAGAGCCCGTTTCACAGTTAGGACTCTTAACTTGATTTCTGCCATGGAATTTGTAGGTGGAATGTTCGGTGGTATTGAGTTAGATGCCTCTAGCACAGAGTTCTTTCAGAACAGAGGAACAAAGAGATCGGCCTACTCTTTCAGAGATGATGCTATACTTCCGTTTTCTCTAACAAGAGGCGAAAACGCAGAGTTGCAGAAATTGGCACCGACAGTCGTCGCCATAGACCAGAATTATCTAGTCCCGCTTGCCTGAACAAGGAGTTTATTAGTTACCCTTCGGTGAAATGGGTCTTTGCTCTTGGAGTTGTCAGGTTGCATACGTTCCGTATTCGTACGAAAGGTTATTCTTGTTTCCTATGTTAGATTTATATTCCATGACTTGTAAGCTCTGCTCTTGGTTGCAGAGGCTCTTCCGCAGTCTTTGCTGAACCATGGCTTTTGTGCTGTTGTTCTCTTCATGGAATGAGGGATGTAGAGATCCATTCCTGCATGAACGATTTCTATAACAGATTCAGTGCAGCACACATTGATGTCAGGATTTGAAAGGCAAACATCACTGAACAGGAAGTACGAAAAGAAATCACGCAGCTCATCCCAATTAGCACGGTTATAGTGCCAAATACGTCTGGGTAGTTTAGGTTCTTGATTTAGCGGTAGCACAATGGTTCCAGTGGCAGATATAAGGTTGTGGTCTGAGTTACCTAGCGGTGCTGAGACCTTCAATCCAATATCATCTGGATCTGAAATCGAAAAAGGTCCAAAGTGTTCGGGAAGTCGGTTGGGTGATCAGGTATTCTTGTCGGTTCGTCGACTAACTGCGTTAGATTATGGCTGATTGTGAAAGTTTCAGCCAGTCTTCCTGCTTCATCTGTTCTATTGGAGTGGCGGAGCCAGTTAGTGTTGTGAACGTTGAAATCACCCAGTACAATGACCTCAGCTGCCGGATGATGTGTCTGAATCCACCTTATCACCTAGATACTGAAATAGTCTAGGAAAGTGGATAACGTTTGGCGAGCGATAAAGACAGCATAAGAACGGTGTTGAAAACAGATTTTGAACCACGGAAGGTTGAAAGCGTCCCAAATCATGTCCTCTCTCTGGCATGCAACATCCGATCTGGCGAGAACACAGAGGCCTCCTTTAAACCTAAATTTCGTATGTAACTCATACCCATTAAAACGTAAAGACGTTGTGTCTGCTGTTGAGCTCACATGGGGTTGTGTGTTTTGCAGATGCTGGTGGACTGCATCGACATTCACGTTGTTGTACCCCAGTCCTCTGATATTGCAGAACTCTATCACGAGTTTGCTTTCTTTTCTACAACGTGAATGAATCAGTGAATTCGCCGGAGGAGTGCTTGACTTACCCGCATCATGAACCCCTCGAGGCAGTCCTCCCAGAGACCCGAATGGGAGACTATTCTAACTCCGTCCCAGAAAAGCATATCAGAACATTACTTCACGAACATGAAGGGCTGATAAAATATAAACTAAGATATAATGATGACTACGTATTATTACCCAGAAGACCCACGCCAAGAAGCACAATGTCAAAAACAAAGTAGTACCAAACAGAATACCAATTTCTAAGATAAAATGGACCCATTTACAGGAATTGAAACGTGTCATACCTAGTGATTGTAATAGATTTTACGACAGTTTTGCCATATAACTAAGAACTCTAATTTTAATATCTATTTCATCTCGTTATAATGTAGTGTTATTAAAATTAATTCATAAGAAATTTTCGAGTTTTGTTGTTTGCGAATATATTTAAAATGTCTATGAGATATTCTTCAAGAAAATTTCAAATTTAATTTTTTTTCATAAAATAAAATAAATAAAATACTAAATATTTAACTAACACTGTCACATTACATTTTAATTATCTATGTGAGACTTGTGTGTATGTGAGTTGGTCCGTTAGTATTAATGTAATATATATATATATATATATATAATAATAATAATAATAACATAGTTTATTCAAGAAGGTAAGTAGGTACATGGCTTTACATTCTTAGATATGTTTATTATTACATTTGATAGGTTTCCCGAATAAACGATAGGAAATCGCAGAGATGGATATAATCCTTCTGTACGCGATCACAATCTGTTGAACTTTTTAGTAAATATATATATATATATATATATATATATATATATATATATATATATATATATATATATATATATATATATATATATATATATATATATATATATATATATATATATATATATATATATATATATATATATATATATATATATTATATATATATCTTTGAAGAGGAGGATTTACAAAAATTCGAATAATTGTGTTTACAATAAGTGCTTATATATATAATTTTGGTGTGTGTCAGAAAAACACAAGTGTAAGCTCAGGAAATGTAACAGGGAACCATACTATCTTGTATATAATTCAATAAACGAGTGAAAAAACCTGAGGAAATAACTCGTTTCCTGTCGCTATTGCACCAGCAATAGCACCTGTTTATGTTGTGTAAGTGTCGTGTGTACGTAAAGAGTACCAAAGATTTTTCTGCTTAGCTGATTTATTCTCTCTGCATCCCATGATTTCCAAAAACAAGGGTGAAAGGAAGGGGTTTGGGACAGGAATCTGTAACAATGGAAAAAGAAAACCAGCAGAAAAATATTTCAACAATCAAACTTCTTATATGTCTAAACAAATCTAAGAAAAGATTTTACATAGCAAGCAAGGCCATGAAAGGGATTAAGGAGATAATAAAAAAAATACATAACCTGCGATATTTCCTCAAATTCCATCTCTGTTTGACCGAGAGAGTCCCGATGGCCAGGTTCAGCCTTCCAAGTGATGCCGATTATGATCTATAGATGTTTTAAAATCATTATGGACCCAATAATCTGGGTTAACATCGCCCATATATTATTTTTCGGAAACTTATTTAACATAAAGAAAAATTTGCGAAAAAATTTTGACAGTCGTTCCAAAAATATGACAAATGTCATATAAAGTAAATTTATGATTAATGATAATAAAAGTGCAATTTAAAATACTTGTTAAGGGTAAATGTTCAACTACTTAAATAATAGGAATAATGTTCAATAAATAAAAAGACTGAATGCATTGTAATGAAATAAATGAAACATGTTTGTTTTCCAATTTCTTATCGAAAATTACGTAATTCATGTCAAATTGAATATTAAGGGACAACACAACGTATGTCATTACATTTCGGTTGATAACTGTTTTTTTATTAGTTAATGATTGTACAATAAACAGAACTATAATTAAGAATACACAAATGGTAAATTTGTATTATTATAGTATTCATAAAAATTTTGCAATTTTCCCTCTCCTGAAAAGTTTCTATTTTTGACATCCGTGGTGTAAGAACTTCAACTAAGATAAGTCATTCATTTCACGACAAATGCAATTTTGTAGTTCAGTGTTATGGATACGTGAGTTGTATATCGTATTATGAAATCTAAATTTTTATAGACTCTGAATTCAATGATACATTTGTCTGGAGCTGACAAACAATTCAAAACAATTGGAATGCAGATAAAACTATTTGTCGAAGAAAATTGTCGAAATTCAAAATTATGGTGATTTGTGATGCGTATTGTAGGTTTTATTCATGAGTGGGTAGCCATTTTTCAATATTGTTCAAATAAGTATTTGATTCAAGAGTTGCTATAATCACAATTATTTTACCTTGTTCGAGCCATGTTTTTGTTGTACGAAACTATTTTGAATACAAGTATGCAGATAAAATGTACCATCAGTTGAACTATTCAGAAATTAATATACCAACGCCACCAACTCAGGCAATACAAAAAGTGTCAGCGAAGACAAAAGCAGTTTTTCATTTTAATGAGAACTAAAGTGGAAGCAAGTACATCGGATGTTGTTCCGTTTTCATGAACATGTCGCCGCTGCTTGTCAGCTCATTCTTTCTCCAATTGTATTTCTAATTAACACGTTACGTCAACAAGGGTGACGGCAGTTTATTCGCAGGAAGAATACTCTTTGATTTTAATTTTGAACAACGATTTCAATTCATGGTTTGACGCGTTTCGCGAAATAATTTCCACAATCTGGAGGTTTTCCTTTAATTGTTCGCTGTACACATTCACTCAATTAACATATCTCAATAAGTGTCACAGGCATTTTCGATCAATTTTCTACATAATAATCTTTTGTGGGTTTCTTCATCTTAAGTATCCATATCCAAACTTTTAATGTGAAAACAACGCTATCAGTTGGATTATCAATGCTGATTGAACTTCAGAGACGGACAGGCTATCATATTTTCGAAGAGAAGTGTGAAATAAGGGTTGAAAGTTCGCATGAGGATTTTTTTGGACAGGAGTGGAAAATACAAAAATTGTATTCTAAGTTTCGATTGAATTGTAACGCAATTCTTTGGGCTTTGAAGACATGACATGATGATTAGTATCAAAAATCTTAATCGCAATATAAGTTATATGACTATCAGCATTCTAGGTAACATCTTCCTCGAAGATGAAAATTAGGATTCAAAAAGTATTATCATGGGATTTTGATCAGTTTTGAAGCATTAGAAATTACGTTTCCAAACCATCTTCAATGTTGCGAAATAGGAGGACGAGTTTGTATTGGGCAATAACTAATATAATAATCCGAAGCAACCTTGAAAATCTGAAAGATGTTGTTGAAACCAGTTGATTAAGTATCTATTGCGTTAATATCAGGTATTTGGATAAATATAAGTAGCAGTGGGCGGCTGTGCAGCGTGGTGGTTCGTTTTGGAAGTGTAGATCGCTAATATCAATAAGAATCTAACATTACTCTCGAACATCCTTAGATTTTCATGAGTTTTGGATACATGAGAGTGTGAATTATTTTTATTACATACATTGAGTTCTGAGACGAAAAAATACAAAATTGAAAATCTGATGAATAGACATCAATATGAAATTGGAGAAGCTGCGTTCGGGTTCGAGTTAGAAATGACAGCGTGATTTGGCAAGAAAGGAAATGTTTTTCTGGTGGAAGAAGTTATATGTGGAGTGTCGGTGTGGTACCTGTTTTCATCATTTGCATCCTCTTTTCGAATATATGGGCTATTTTCTCTAAATGTGGAAGCTAGGAAGCAATTTAAAAGAAATTTTAAGATTCGTTTCCATTCAGTAGATTCAAACTTACTCATCCACAAATTATTTCTAGTACAGAGCCAAACTCCAAAAATCTCATTTCACTGTCGAATGTCACAATATAACCCTGTAGATCACCTGACTGATTATCTTATTTCATATCTATAAACCGCATACTGGGCCTCTGCGCTAGAGGGCCATATGTATGGTATGTGGGAGCAGGTTTATCGATCAATTTCAGATTCTGCAGTTATACAGGGTACTTCAACAAAACCAAATAGAGGCTGTATCTACCAAGATATTCATTTCTGTTCAAAATGCAAAAACAGGTCAATTTTTTTTTTCGAGGGGACATCTTTTGGGGTACAATACTTGCCTGAATTATCATCACCCTAAGCGGGGGTTACAATCCTTGAACATTTTGAATGGGAAATATGGGTCAAGTTATGACTCAAAAGAAAGGTGGTATCTTTGTCTAAATTGCCTTGAACGAATTTCCATTTTCAATTGAACATCGTAAAAGATACAGGGTGAGCAACTAAAAGATAGGGAAGACCATTTTCCTGAGACTATTCAAGTTTCAGTGAGGTAAAATGGTACAGATCCATGCTGATCAATGGTAGTCATCATCAAGTAACATCCTGGTCTCGAATTTCAACCCCTAGAGTAGGGGTAACCACCCTTGAAAATTTGGATGAGGGAAGATGGGTAGAGTGATATCTCGAAAGAAAGGTATTATCTTTGTCTGCATCCCTGTGAACGAATTTTTATTTTTGATTCAAAACTGTAGAAGATACAGAGTGAGCTACTGAAAAATAGAGGACACTATCTATCGCCCTGAGCTATTCAAGTCTTAGTGCAAAAAAATGGAACAGATTCATTCCAGATCAAGGGCTATCATCTTTGATCTAAATGAATCTATTCCAGTTTTTCGCACTAATACTCCAATAGTCTTGGGGCGATAGTCTTCTTTATTCTTCAGTGGGTCACTCTGTATCTTCTACAGTTGTCAATCAAAATGAAAATTCTTCCACGGAAATGTCGACAAAAATAATACATTCCTTTAGAGTTATCGCTCGACCCATCTACCATCTTCCAAATTCTTAAGGGTTGTCACCCCTGCTCCAGGGGTTTAAATTCGAGATGAGGATGGTACTTGCTGATGGTTGCCATTGATCAGCATGGATCTGTACCACTTTACCTCACTGAAACTTGAATAGTCTCAGGGAAACAGTGTTCCCTATCTAGTTGCTCACCCTGTATCTTTTACAGTTTTCAATTAAAATGGAAATTCGTTCAAGGCAATGTAGACAAAGATACCACCTTTCTTTAAGTCATCACTAGACCCATCTTCCCTACTCAAAATGTTCATGATTGCAACCCCCGCTTAGGGAGTTGATATTTCAGGCAAGTATTGTACCCCAAACGATGTCCCCCTTAAAACAAAAATTTACCTTTTTTTGCGTTTTGATCAGAAATGCATATCTTGGTAAATATAGCCTCTGTTTAGTTTTCGTTGAAGCATATATAATTTGTAGTTGTTTTCAGAGCGTTATTATTTCCGGTTGTACCGAACATTAATCACAACTTTGCTATTTCAAATGGCATGTTTTATTTTTCAATAATTCACCATTGAGTTATGATTTTTTCATTCAAAATTTTTCGAGTTATAGTATCATCTTTTACACCCAAAATAATTGACTCAGATTTGAGCGTGAATATTGAAATATAATTTCTTCGTTGAATAAAATGACATTTAAATACTATAAAGAGGATATTACGAATTTAATTAATATTCATGATCAACAAATGATAGGTTAATTTTGCAGAACATTTAACGAGAAGTATCGGAATTTACGACCAACGACCAATTTGCAAACAATTTGGGAAATTATAATCAAATTTTTCATCTCTGATATACAAAACAATGTAATGAGTAACTCAAGCTCACTTCAAACGATAAAGATATCGTTTTGGCGATATGAATCATGAAACAAAAACATTTATGAAAAATACATTATTGAAATAACAATAAATATAAACAACGCAATGAAATTGAAATCAGATTAAGTGTTCAGATCGTCCACCATTGCTTTCAAACATTCTCATTTCGCGAGTGCACTTCAATATTAATTGCTTTTTGCACCTGATTCGGAATGACGTTGTCATGGGCACGTCTCACTTTCAATTCTTGATCCCCTTCGAATTTATCGTCGAACTTTAAATTTTGTTCTACAGGTATCCTTGTAGACACAAATCTACAAGGGTTAGATCCCGAGTTCTTGCAGGCCCATTCCATGGACCACTTCTTCTTATTTATCTGCCATCTAACAAGCAGGTTAACTGGGAATGCGTAACACAGGTAGTTAAAATTTCTAAATATTTTACACAAATCAATTTCACATTGATATTTAAACATTAAACTTACTGCGAGATGTCCCCAATTCGATTGAAATCTTTTTGTTTTTAAAGATAGAAGATTCTATTTTTCACTATCTGGTCCAACTTCTCATGAGAATGAAGAATCCGTCAACATAATCGGAATATTATAATGAGTTTTCGAGATACAGCGTAATTTTGAAAATTTTCAGTTTTAAAATAGCTTTCAATCTCTTCTTAGGAAAAAACCGCGTTATATAGAAAACTTCAACCCATTCAAGGCCAGCATATGATATATCATACGGCGTTGATGTCATTGTTTGAGGTTAAGTTTATACTTAGTTAAGAGCCATAGCTGCTGTTATTTGTGTTTAACTTGCTGAAAGAGATATATTCCTTGAAGGAAATATCATAAAGTCCTATTTGTCATTAAAGTTGAACATTTCAGTGAGTTGAATTTAGTTGTGTCATTCGACGCCGAAAAAATGAGCCTAAGGTAAGTTTATCTTCTCATAATGTTCAGTTTATTAGGAGAGAGTTTCTCAATACCGCTAGATAATGAAGTTTAGAATCTGCAGAATGGAATACTATACACCTCCAAAAAGATTTGCAAATATTTCTTTCGAATTTTGAGTAAGATAATAACGGATGAAATATTATACTGTGTGTTTTATATCTTCATTTTCATATTTAGGAAGAAATTTTATAATCCTTTTGATCCAAAAGATGCTTAAGAACTGTTGAACTTTTTGGAACAATTGAGCTCGGATGACGAATGTTTCGATCAAGTGGATGAGTCGGAGGAACTTCCCACAGTGACCAAGACAACGGTCCAAGTGAAGATGATGAGATGTACAGAATTTCTGACATAGGAAAGGGAGTCTTGAAGCAGAAGATAGATGTTGCATGCATCTTGAAGGGCGAGAAACAAGCACTCATCGGTCCTGGCAGTATAAACTTCAGTACCAAAAATTTATACTGGTTAAAGGTGAACTTAAATTCCACGAGCTTAGATCTAGAGTACAGGCAGGCAAAGAAAAATTATAGATGTTTATTAAGGAAACCAAATATGAGTACATGGAAAACCGTTTGAATACAGCTCACAACAAGAATAAAACTGTATGGAGCATTGTTAATGAAGAATTAGGTAAATCGTCGTCATATAAAACCAATTTTCATTATGTATTGATGGTGTAATCTGTTCAGAACCTAAAATGATTGTATCAGCGTTTGGAGAATACTTCTCATCAGTAAATAACAAATGTCTTCATCAGCATTTCAGAATAACATTTCACAATGCTGCACATCGTCAATAATGAAAAGTTGCAATTTCCTTTTTTATGGTAACGGAAGGTGAGATTATATCAACCATTAGACTACTTAAATCAAAAAAAGTACTGGTATTGATTGTATTTCTTCAAAAATTTTGAAGTGTATAGCTGAGCAGATTGCTCCTCATTTGTCTTTCATTCTAAATCTCTCTATCTCTACAAGTAGGTTTCCAACTGCACTTAAGGTATCAACTGTTATTCCAGTATTCAAAAGGAACGACACCAGTAATATTGCCAATTATAGACCTATATCTATTTTGAGTGTGTTTTCTAAAGTGTTTGAGAGGATTGTTCTTGATCGGATGATGGACTTCATAAATAAGTTCAAGCTTGTGACAGACTGTCAACATGGTTACAGGCAAGGCAGATCTACGCAGTCAGCTGCGATTTCTTTCGTAGATCATGTTTATAAAAGCCTGGATGAGGGGCTATATGTTGCAGGCCTGTTTTCGATCTTTCCAGAGCGTTTGATACCCTCAACTTAAATTTCATTCTGAATAAACTGTACAACTTAGGATTTAGAGGTGTTTTTCTGGATTGGATAAAAGTTACCTGTCAGACAGAGTTTTTCGGGTTAAGGTACAGGACAGTTGGTCCAGTGATTACAATGTAAACTTGGGGGTTCCTCAGGGGTCCGTGCTGGGACCTTTGTTGTTTTTCTTTTCATTAATGATCTACCAGATCATATTATAGTAGAGATATTAATGCTAATCATTCTTTTTGTTGCTGACACTTCATTTGGTGTCACAGCGCGAGTCCTGAGGAGTTGGCAAGTGCTTGTAAAAAATTGTTAACTCTTTCAACTGTTGGTGTCATGATAATGCTCTAATTTTAAATGTTGGTAAAACTGAATGTTTGTTCTTTGGTTTGAGAAATGCTGGTGAGAGACATCTGATTGTGGACAGTGCTTTAACATCTAAATCATGCACAAAATTTCTTGGTATTCATGTCGACAGTGGACTGACATGGTCAGAACAGGTTAAGCATGTGTGTAGGAAATTTAATAAAGCTTATTTTGCTTTATGTAAAATAAAAGATTCGCTGCCAGTTACGTCCCTGATGACAGTGTATTACAGTCTTGTTCATAGTCATTTGTCTTATAATGTTGTATCATGGGGAATTCAGTGGATGTAAATAGGGTTCTCATTCTTCAGAAACGAATTCTGAGAATGATGTTCAATATAAACCCCAGAATGTCATGTAAACCTGTTTTCATTGAGAATGCCATTTTGACATTTCCATGTGTGTATATTTATAGATGTTTAGTGTATTTAAAGGATAATGAGGCTAACTTTTCGAAACTCTCTATGTATCACGATTATGCAACTAGAAGTCAGTCAATTCTTCTCTTGCCGAAACATCGTACTTCAAAATTTGAGAACTCTCCAACATACCAGAGTATCAAATTTTCAATACTTTACCTCACCATCTGAGAGTTAAGCCTACAAAAGTGTTCAAATCTGTTCTTAAGTCTTTTCTTCTGAGAAAGGCATATTATTCTATTAAAGAATTTATGGAGGATGATACTCTCTCATGACATGTCCTATATACCGATGTATCTTGTTGGATAAATAAATAATAATAATTATTATTATTATTATTTAGTTCTGAAGACGAAATACCATTAGCGGAGCTGTTGAGTCCGAAACAAAAGGAAGCAACGACAACTACAAAAGGAATGGAAGTAGGCATAGAAAAAACCGCAGAAAGAATAACAACATATAAGTAAAACTCCCGAACCAGCAATTATTGATAGAATCAGGGCTGAAAATTTTCAGCCTATTGATGTGTTTAGGTTATTTTTCGACAATGAGTTAATTCATTTTGTTCGTCAGGAAACCAGAAGGTATTCTAATTTTGGGGGAAATCACGATTTCGATGTATCCTCTCAAGAGATGTATAAACACTTCGGAATACTGATTTTGTCTGGTTATAAAAACTGCCGCATGGAAGAATGATGTGAGAAACAAAGCTGACTACTTCAATCCACTTGTTAGTAACTGAATGCCTAGGAACAGATTTGAGTCAATTCACCGCTACTTACATTTCAATATTAATGCTAACATGGACCCCACCAATAAGGTATACAAAATATAGCCTCTCATAGATCAGGTGAGCAATGTTTCCTAATCATTATTCCAACCCGTGGGAGAGTCTTTTTCGTTAGACGAGGCAATAAAACGATATTATGGTCCCACAGCATGAAACAGATCATCAAGTCAAAACCTTTTCGTTACGGACATAAGTTTTGGTGCCTCTCCACATCCGAGGGTTATCTTTTAAAATTCAGTCCCTACTATGGTGCTGGCGATAAAGTGGAATGAAAAACATTAGGGTCCAGTGTAACAGAAAAGTTGTGCCTAGGATATCTACCTCCAGGAAGCACCGTGTACCTAGATAACTTGTCCAAATCAATTCCTCTTCTGCAGTATTTAAAACAGAATAGCATCAATTGTATCGGTAGGATAAGATCAGACAGAATGGAAAATGCACCACTGAAAGATTTGAAAAAATCTGGCAGAGGCAGTTATCATGTTATTCATGATTACAATGATGATGTAGTCCTTGTTCGTTGGTATGATAACAGCCGAGTTACCATGGCAACTAATGTTACTAAAGACGATGTGTGTTTCACCAAAGTCAGTTGCAAACGATGGTCAAAAAAAGAAAGAGCGCATATTTATGTGACCAACCAACTTTAGTGAATCTCTACGACCAGAGTATGGGTGGAGTAGATCTTTTCGATGAAATGCGTGGTGTAAACAAGGTATGAATTCGTTCGAAAAAATGGGATTGGCCGTTTGTGAGTTTCTGTTTCAATGAATAATTGGTGAACAGTTAGATCTTATACCGTTATGGTGACCCCAAAAAAGAATGTTAGAATTTATGAGACAAATTACTTTGGCAATATTAACTTCTCAGTACATTTGCAAGGTCCCAAACCCAAATGCTCTAGGAACATCATGAGAGGAATCAGATATGATAAATTCGACCATCTGGTTGACAAACAGGTCATTCTAATGCGATGTGCCTATTGTGGGAATAGCATTTAGTTCTCCTGCGGGTAATATAATGTAGGACTACATCCCGATAATTGTTTTAGAATATACCATGGAGCGCCAAAATAAACTATAATTCATAATGCCATCATTATACATAATAACTGTAATAAAGTTAAGCTCTGTTCGATAGGTAATTTATTGTAATAGAATGTGTCCACCGTATGCTATATCATACACAAAGAAAATGATTTTCCGAAACTGAAAACAGAATTCTGTCGATGGATATGCTAATATGAATGATGAATCTAGATGACCGACGAAAAACAATTCTAAAATTCTAAAAAATTACCCAGACGGGAATGAGTTAAGCGAAATTCTGAACCCAATCTCAATTCTGTATTCATGTTGTAATTTTGGAAATATAAAGATTGAATGCGGTTCTTCTCATGGAGTACCCTCTATATTTGTTTACCATTCCATAACATTTTTCTCAGAAATACAAAATATATGACCTTTGATTATTTTATCCATGCTGAGCCATTGTCAAAGCCAATTCAGAGAATTCACGATCTAATAACTGAGTTGGCTATGGAAAATAGTGACATACTATTTGAAGATTCACATACAACATCAAGGCTGAAAAAGAGGAAATGCCATTTCAAACCTGCACGTACGGACACAAATACTAACAACTATTAGTAGTGCGGTTTCTTCGCGGATAAACTTCATCCCATTCATTACAACCATATTTTGAATTCTTGAATTCTTGTCTGAAATAATAATTAGAAATAATGTTCAAGAGTGATCCAGAAGGATTCATTAGAACTCTTCGCAGAACAAATTTTTTCTCTGTGGTTATTGCATTCTAAACAATGATTTCAGCATGAGTTTAACAAATTAATCAACCGATTGTAATGGCTGCATATCAAAATTTAGATATCAAGAAAATTAACAAGAAGTAGAGTGTTTGTTATAGTTTTTCGAATTTCGTTATCCTGTGATGTTCATCTGTATAATGAAAAATTTGATATACTGGTTTATTATTTTTCGTGTTCTGAAAGCACATGAGCTGCATTGAGTTATATTTCGAGAGGTTCGGTCATTTTGGTTTCAACTTTTCGATAGTTTCATTCAATTTATATATTCTAAATAGATAGCCCGAGAGAAGACAACCTTATTCATCCATATTCCGGCGTATTGAAAGAAATATAGAGAATTACGGTTTAGTCAAGAAGTCTCGTTTAAAAGATTGAAAAATATAATGAAATAAATGTATGTCTCCTGCAAAGCTACACCTTCGTGTTCGTGCAGTAAAATCGAAGAAGCAGTTGGCGTGAGCAAATTCTCAATGCAGAGAATATTGAAAAGAGATAAGTTCAAGCCATACAAATGGACAATCGCCTCAAAGCTTCATCCAGGCGATGCCGAAAGGTGATTACAATTTTGCAATTGGAAGGCATGTAATTCGGATTTAGCGTGGCATGCTTCATTTTGGGTAGTAAAATGGTTTATCGAACCTACGAAATAGGTCTCTCGGAAAACAAATACGTTGGTATATCAAAAAGCGTCATACTAGAATTGATCTGGACTTACGCGCAGATTCGAAATGGTCTTTTTTTTTTCTTCAGCCTTGCATTTGTCTGTGAGTCTTCAAATAGTATAACATGGCCAACTCAGTTGTTAGATCGTGAATTGGCTTCGAAAAGGGTTCAGCATATATAAAATAGTCAAGTGGCATATATTTTCGTATTCTTAGGAGAAAATGCTATGGAATGGTAAAAAAATATACAGGGTGTCAGAAAAACGCATTAAGTCTTTAAATTTCCAAAATTACAACGTGCATGCAGAATTGGAATGGGCTGCTGAGTTGCACTCAAAATTTTCTATAAAACACGCTCATTTTCCCATGCAATAGCTTCGAAGACGACAGAGATAGAAAAGGTTTTCAAATGCTGTACATTTTCAAAATGAACCTGCATCTCTAAAACTAATTATAATATTCTAATTCTGTTGACAAATTTCATCAATTGATGTACGTGATATCCCCAAACCTACAACATCAGCACGTATCGGCAAACGCATTTCCCGCTGTCTGACTTCAATTCGTGACAAAATTTGATTGTAGTTTTCGGAATTGTTTTAAAAATTATTCGTTAATATGGTAACCTATTGCCAAATGTTTTGAAATTAAGACTCTATATTTATTGACACTGATCATGATGAAATAGATTAATAATATCCTCGTTTCAGTATTTATTTTCCAACTTGTTCGACAAAAAACTATACAGGAACGAAATTATTGTTATTGCTATTTGAATAATTTCCAGACGTCAAACTGAGGCCAAAATTCATGGAACCTTATATAGAATACGGGATTTTGAGCGTTATCTCTGTATAATAGCTAAGAAAAGTACGTTGCCCCAAGAATAATAAACACCTATGTCGTTAACCTGATACAAACTTCTAATCTCACTCAAACCTGAGTCAATTATATTGTCAAAGAAGATGACACTATAACTCCGAGAAAAACTCATCATCAGCTCAATAGTGGTTAATTTTAGATACGCCAATTAAATATAAACCATGCCGTTGGAAATGGCAGTTATACTGGATGTCCGGTATAACCAAAGGTGGTATCACTCTGAAATTGGAAATTGAAGATTAAAATCCATTTACTCCAAGGTCAAAATTTTGAATTGATTGATGAACCCATATTCTTTTAATGGACCTTTTAGCGCGGACAGCCTGTAGACTAGTATTCCAGTTTATTCAAATCCCATTTTAACCGGATCCACCATTTTTCATGAAAACTAATTCGAATTTGGTGAAAGCGCAGTTCTGGTAGAAATTCCAAATACCAAAATTTAGGTTGATGATCAATTTGAATGAAAATGATGAAGTTGCTAGCTATTTAGAAGTCCCATACTTAGTTTTTCACATGTTCATTCTAAGGCAGGGCCGGGCTCCAAAAAACTCATAGTGTTGTAACTACTACAACTAATTGCAAATCTCTGACATGAAAATCTCTATGTTTATTCTCACATACTGATAAAGTATGTACAAAGCTTAGTTCCATCACACCTACAGTTATGTATGGAAATTAATTCAAATTTGTGAAGATAGGTGGATAATTATCTATTTTTATGAGATGATTTCGAGAAATTCACATAGTTAACGGATGAGAGTCAATTCAATTTATAGTTTCGTGACTATTCCTTTTTTGTCGAAGCATTTTATAATACTAGAGGTATACTAAATCGCCGAAATATCTCACACTGTTTCTTGAATCATCATAACAAACAGTAATTTAATTTAATTTAGATAATAGGCGGACTGCAGGAGTTTATATTATCATCTCAATATTTAAAGAATTTATTTCAGGAACATGAAGAACTATTTAATTTGTTTTCAATATAAATATATGTTTTCACTATCTAGTTAATTTTCTGCATAATTACCAAATATCTGCTTTTCACAAATGCAATTCGATTTTCATGAATGACTATAGGAGCGGTATAAAAAGTGTTGTATATACTTGAACACAAGCCAGTATAAGCTAGGGGTTCACATTCAGTTTCTTAGTACGGTGATGTACAGAGTGAACTAGGAAATGTAAACTACTCTGCTGTGACAGTGATAGTGATAGTGAAGTTAGTCGGAAGGAATGTACCTATTTATGGCAGTGCTCTTTTTGTAAACATCCAAATCTATGGATTTGTTATTTCCAAATACTAGTGTGTTCAAGCAAGCCAATTAGTTATCTTTCTCTATTTCATAAGTGAATTTAATCAAATTGTTATAATCATATTAAAACGTGTAAAATGTCACTTTCGACCGTGCAGAACTGGCATTATCACATGTACCTTACGGTAGTTTGTATGGTTCTGTATTTCGTGCCCCCTCTTCCGTAGGATATAGATTCTCTGATTTAAAAGCGACTCGACTGACAGCGATTCATTTCTGTTCCAGCCTTGTAATGACTTGCTTGTCTGCGAATATTTTGAGTTTAATACCTTTTTTGATTAAAGTTTTGAAAATTTTTGGACTTTTATGAAACTTAGGCTCGTATTCGCTCAATGTATAAGAAGTAAGTGTAATTATCATCTAACTAAGTTTCAATAATAAAAACAAGTACTGTGTTTCAAGGAATTTTACTCAATAATTGCGATTCGTAACGCGTTTCACTACACCGTAGCTTCTTCAGACGAATAAATGTACAGAAAATAAGAATGAGAATATAAATACAAATGTTCCTGAATAATTAAAAGCTTATTGGGTTGCTCCTCCTCAAGTTTTTATCGATGACAGGTATATCCAATAAAATTAAGGAATAGATTGCTCCCTGAAGAGATTCAATAGAGGTGAAAGGGAGCAATCTATTCCTTAATTTTATTGGATATACCTGTCATCAATAACCACTCAAGAAGGAGCAACCCAATAAGCTTTAGATACCGATTTTTCACAACCACAAAAAGATCTATTGGAAAAAGGATTCAAACATAATTCACATCCAAAATAAACTAAAACTAATTTTGAACTGTTAGGTATTGACTCCGAAATTCTCGAAAACTCCGAAGATAATATACTAGCCAAACATCAAACTGCAAAAATTATCAGAGAAGTCTTTTCGAAATTATTACCTCATTGCAATTCCGATTATGAAATAATAAGTACAATTCGTGAAAATAGTACCAGTAACAATATAGTATTCACTAAAGCAGATGAAGGTAACACCGTCATCGCGATTAATATAACGGATTATATTTCAAAACTAAAGAATTCTTAACAGCCGGAAACTATATAACATCAAATAAGGATCTTATCGTTAAATTTCAGAAACAAGTTAAAAGCGTAATTTCGACAGCAAAATCAGTAATTACAGACCACAAAAATATAAATTCATTAACACCAATCCACAATCCCGCGAATTATATTCGTTGATTAAACTTCATAAACCTAATTACCCTATTAGACCTGTTGTTTCTTATGTAGCAGCACCTACTTTCAAACTTTCAGAATTCCTAATGACTTACTAATAAAACATTCCAATTTTAAATCTGAATTTTCGGTCAAAAATACATACTAACTAATTGCCAATATTAAAGATACCTTTATACCACCTAATTCCAAACTTATTTCTTTCGACGTTAGAAAATCTATTTCCTAACATTCCTCCGAAAGATACGTACTACTTAGTTAAAGAATTATTTGAAAAGAATAATGTCAATACGATCGTTAAATTAGATATTCTTTCATTATTACAAATTTGTTTCGATCAAAATTATTTCCACTTCAATAATAAATATTATACCAGTGAAGACTGCTTAATTATGGGCAACCAGTTGAGTCCTTTGTTAGCAGAAATATTCATGAATAATTTAGAAAATTAATTTTAATCATCCACTTAGTAAATATTGTTTATACTGGTATCGCTCTGTAGACGATATCATTATTTGCTTCACAGGAACAGACAGACAGTTGAAAATTTTCGAAAATTATATAAATTCATTACATCCAAAATTGAATTCACAACTGAAATATGAATCAATAATTCAATAAATTTCTTAGACGTAACAATTTCGAATTAAAATGGAAAACATGTTTTCGCAATCCATATAAGCCGTCACTTACAGATATTATAATACATAACTCGTCGTGTCATCCGTATCAACAGTTTAATTCATAGATTGATTACATTCCGTTACCACCACAAAATTTTGACAAAGAATTAACTTTAATTGAACAAATAGCTGAAAATGATGGTTATAATACCAAAATATTAAACGATTTTTCGAATAAAAACAAAGTAGAAGAGCATTGAATGAAGTTTACCCTGTCGATAAATTGAAACAAAATTCAACACCTTAACCTACGGTGGCATTACTAGTGAAAAACTGAAATCATTCTTGACTAGAAATAATTTAACCATAGATTTCCAAACTGATAATAGCTTAGCCAAATATAAAAAAACAATAAAACCAAATCAGATAAAAATAATAAATCAGGTGTTCATAGATTGAACTGCAATGACTGTGATAATTTCTACATTTGTAGAACACATAAAAATTTCAATATTAGAATATCGAAACATAAGAGCAGTTTTTCGAATAAAAAATCAGATTCAAATTATGCGAATCATCTCCTAGAAAATAATCACTCTTTCGACCCACAGTTTGAAATTTTGCATACAGGTAATAAATTTTGGAAAGTAGATCTTTGGGAAACTTTAGAAATCAACAAACACAAACACTCAGATAGACTCATTAATGAACAAGTCGATTTAAGCCCTTCACCTTTATAGAATCTCTTTAGGAGGCAATCTATTCTTGACTAGAAATAATAAATATAATAAAATTCTATTAATTTTATTGGATATACCTGTTATCAATGACCACTTAAGAAGGAGCAACTGAATAAGCTTTTAAATACTTAAGAACATTTGTATTTGTATTCTCAATTGTATCTATTTATAGTTGTCATAATTTATGTACATTCATTCGTCTGAAGGAGCTACGGTGTAGTGAAACGCATTACGAGTCACAGTTATTCAGTAAAATTCATTAAAAATATTACTCGTTTTTGTTATTGATAATGGAATTCTACCAAATAAAAGCCACCCAAATTCACATGGTAAATAAGTGTATATGAAATTATTTTTCATTTATTATTTAAAACAACCAACATATCATCGACACACCTGTACCCCACTCTAAAAAATATTCAAAATCTACTAGTTACAAATATACTCAAAAATATGTTGGTAATAAAAAGACAAAAGAGAATTCTCCTTAGCTGTACCTGAGCATTGTTTATAAAATTGATTTTTGATTCGATTGAAAATAATTTTGGTCCATGCAAAGTTTAACTAGAATTAAAAATTCGGCGACAATTTTGGAATCTAAATTGATCGTATTGAGCCATTCTTTCGAATTCTTTAGGTATGCTCTGATATAATGAAATAACTGAATAAGAGAGTCATATGAAATAAGTTGTGAAGATTGTGAGTAAAAGTTTTTGCACAAACTGAAAGATGAATTTAAAATAGAAAAGAATAGCGCTTTATGTTAGCACATTTGATATACGGAAGTATAGAAATATCTAGTATTGCCCAACTTGCTTTTCATTCAGAATATAGAATAGATTTAGAAGATGTATTATTCATTAAAAATACAGAGAACGCGAATATACACAACGATTTTGACAGTATACATATAATGAAATGCAAAACTTTACTAAACAAGGACAAAACTCCGATTCCATTCAGGATATTTTTCAGTTGGTTAGACTGGACGCCCACTAATAGCGTGTTCGACCAATCAGGACGATAGTTTTTCAAAAGTGTCCAGTAGTAGCAATAGATAGAATATAAATTATCGATTCATGTAGCATGAGAGTATTCATCATCATCATATCTTCAACGTGTCCTATCATCTCTGAAATGCGCGTCGAGTTTTGAAATAAGATTTTGTTGAAATGGTATACAATGTTTTCTGAGTGATACAAAATATAGGTTCCAGCCCTCAACTCAACTGAATGTAATGTTCAACTAACTTCACACATAACATTTCTACTTCAATAAGTAGTTTATATGATGGCAAGAAAATATAATTTTCGGAAACATACGATTTTTCAAGATATCTACCGCGCGAAGCTCATTTATCCAGATACTCAGTAAAAATTTAGTAATTGAAAATGTAAACAAAATAAAATTTTCAGGTAAAATTGAATATTTGTATAATGTATTAAGGACAAACCCATGAAAAAAAAATCTGTCATTTATCCAACGGTAAAACGACGATTATATTTGAAAGTATCCAATTTTGTTCAACTATTCCAGCAGAATGAAAATTGTAGAGTGTAATTATTTGGGAAGACTTTCAAAACACTCGAAATAACAATCGTTTCCGTTTTCAGAATAAACCAATCTCGATTCAAATTGATTTTCTTCAGAATCAGCATATAAATCTCTGAAATGGGAAAAGAATAGAGGATATCACAAAGGAATATTTTATTCCTATTTCAGAAATTGAATTCTTCGGGTTGCTATTCATCATCATTACACGAAATCCCAAATCGTCCTTAAAATTGCTGCATAACGAAAAAGCCATGATCCAGATAACCCTGTCTAATATTTCATCCTTAGTATTTTGTCGTTTAGGAATTCCAGATCATAACTCTAGGAAAACTTGAATGGGGTTCATGTATGAATGTACTCGTGGAGGCGATTTTGCGGTTCCTCAACGGGTCTAAATACATTTTCAATGGAAAGGGATGAACGCAAGCATAACTTGCATCCGAAAATGGCTGGGGACATTCCCATTCAACGGCGTAAAACTGAAAATCCGTATCTATAAATTATATCTGGCGGCGTCGAATAGAGGAAATTAGAAAAAACGTGTCTGCAGATATGAAAGCACATCGAATCTCATTACATTCCATGTATGTTATATCTATTATAGGTATGATATGGATTCTCAGTGAAGATTTAGAATTCATGAGTTTTAATAATGGTCTAGCAAAGAGACATTGGCGATTACAATAATTCCGATAAGCTTAATATAGGTCCTAAAATTACTATTGTAAATTGAGTATTTGAAAATCTTCGTCGATCTTTTGTCTCCAAAAACAAATAATGGGTCAAATATCTAAACCATATCAGTTTCCCGTCTTTCTTGTAAACGACAAGGAAATTCTGAAAATAGGTCAGACAAGAAACACTTACCACCGACGATGTAATGTACCCCTACCCTCACCATAACCTACCAACAAAATATTCATAAGGAATATGGGTCCGCGACATATCGTTCAAAGGGTCTTTTGACAATTGTCTATCTAAATATATAAAAATCAACTGCTGTTCGTTAGTCTCGCTAAAACTCGAGAACAGCTGAACGGATTTATCTTATCTTGGTCTTGAAATATTCGCGGAGGACTAGAGAAAAATTCGAATAACTACCAGAAAAACCATGAAAAAGCCCTTTTCTATTTCCCAAACGTTTTCTTAATAAAATGTGGAGTCAATTCGAACTTTATTGCTATTGAATAGAGTTCATACTAAATTATAATCACTCACTGTTGTCTAAGCAATGTAGGTGTGTTCCAAACAATAAAAAGTCATTTTGCAATTTATTACCGCGACAGAAAGTTCAAATTCAATCATATCTATCAAATTAGTCTTCGCGTGCGTGTTGGATGATCTAAAGTCGCGTTCCGAAACTAAACAAAAGTGAATCACTGAAGCGACAAAATTGCATAGTGACAAAATGTAATAGATCATTAGTTGTACTGATTTTCAAACTTAATTTTAGCTAATTTCAGTTGTTGAAGATTGATAAATTTTGAGTTTTGTAACAAATGAAATTTCTAAACGCAACCATAGTATTTGACATTAGATTGTCAATCCATAATGTCGCCCTTCAGAAGACGGAAAAAAGTATTACGATATCTATGAGTGCATCCTTCTATCTTTGTGAGTGAAGATTCCGCTACGTGCGCGAGAACTGTACTTTTGTGGTCCTTTGTGATAGTGACATTCCAAGTAATATGCTCTTTTTTGTTGATATTTTGTGGTAGTGACACTTTACTGCTAAGTTAGCCACCTGACTTAGGTCGTCGCAGTAAATAAAATGCGCGAAGAGTTACCTCACGTGGTAATCGCACTGATGACCAGATAGACACAGATCAAGAAAATATTTATATTGCTATGTCAGAATTGAGTTATTTAGTGAGTAACAATGAAGTAGATAGGCTTAGAATGCAACGAGTTCGTGCACATTAAACACAACAACAGCAAGTACGAAATTGAGCGAATCCGCAGACGGAGTGCTCTTGTGATTCTTGAACGAGCTGCATTCCACTATGATCCAGCAATTGATTAGGGTGACGACAATTCGTTAACACTTGGGGAAATGATAATAATTTATAAATATTGTAAGGCTCATAAAGGGGCCGCAACCAAAGAAGAGGGTATATGAACTATTACCTCTCGATAAAACGTCTATTGGGATGGTAGTTGGCCTATTGAAGGGGACATCAACTCAACAAACACCTACACGTCATGAGACTATCGAAAACCACACAGTGCCGTGGTTGCCTAGAAAATGACGAAACAACGGAACATACTCTTTGAATGTCCCTCTCATAAGGTGACTAGACTGGACACCTTGGGCACTGAAACACTCAGCGCCCAGATGATCCAGGAGGCCAGCTACAACAGTCTTTCAAGATCGTTTAAAAGTTCTTCCAAGATACAAAACGAAATAATACAAAACGGCATGCACAATTGGCCAAACGGCCCATAATGGCGTCGTGCCAGAAGAAGGAGAAATAAATGGTGAATCTACTGGCAAAGAAATATTGCCACAATTGGTCCCACTACCAGATTCTTAACGCCCTTTACTTTCTGTGATTGTGAATGATTCTAAGAACTTCTTGGCCAACATTCTGAAATATACCAGCTGTTTTCAGATTACATCGTTTGGCGCTACACATATTATACAAGACTATTTCATGCCAACTTTCGAGATTTTATACCACAATTTTTTTTATAATATTCAAGTTTGAATTAAAATATATATCGGAAATAATTATTCGACAAATCTTTAAAATTACAGATACAAGAACTACTACCAGATGCGTAATCATTAATTTTCACAAATTTATTTATTTTATGTGCAATTTAGATGCGGAAGTTGATAAGCGTTGTGCTCACAATCTGACAATGAAGAGAACCGTTATCTAAGAATTACGAATGTTTCTTCATCAGAACAACAATTCAGTAAACATGTTCAAAATATTATTGTATCTTACTAATTCCGGATTTCTTTTGTATGCTTCAAGTTTTTCTGTACAAAAGTTTGGGTCTTTTATTTATCGATTAAAGCAGCACGAAGTCTGCCGGGCCAGCTAGTAATCTATGAAAATCGATAAGTTTTGAGTTTAATTTTCCAAACATGATAATCCAACCTCAAAAAGATATAATCATATAACAATTGAGAAAATCTTTTCAACGATTAAGTACAGATTGATATCAGTATTGAAGAAGGTGATTCAACATGTTTATATGAAAGTGCAGGGATAAACCCAGACTTGAGAATTTCGATCGCAATGAGAATCATATGACACATGATTGACAATGTCTCATGCTGCCACTGAACGAATTTGGTCAACACTAGTGTTAAAACCGAAAATTCAATCCGAAAGTTAACTGGATACACGGGTCTATTAACTCATATTCAAATATTGTACCCGATGCGAAAAAACTCGATGAAGATGTAATCAACAGAAAACAGAGTAGAAATTATTATTTTTCATTTTCCGAGTAACAGTTGCGCTAAAAAACGGCAAGAATATTTAAAACATATCATTCAGAGAAACAAATGAGTCTATAATATGTTAACTCCTACGTTTATTGAGATTGAGGTAATTGAGGTAAAAGTTACTAAAGCAACAGTTCAAATCGAACCCCTCCCATCTACATACAATAGAATAAACGGTTCTCAAATTGTCTTATATCGTTGTCAAATACATTAGGTGTTAATAGTCATTCTGTCACAATTCACTCCAGCAGCTCATCCAAAGTATCTGGTTACGAAGCGTATATTTTCGATTTTAAATCATCATATCATATCAAATCCGATAACCTCAATTAGATCTCTTCTGGTGATCTAGTTCCCTGGAGAATTATCATCCAAATATTTTTGCCTTTGAATACTAATATGCACCACCTTGTTGGAAATGCAATTGATCTTCTGGGTAAGTGGGATCATTTTCTAAAATCTCGATAACTCTAGGACAAATCCATTCTTCTAGCAGTTGTAGATCTATCTCTATTGATACAAATAACGGTCCAATAAGTTTCCGTACAACCCTACTTAATACAGGTACTCAGAAAACTGTTCAAAGTGATATGCCCCACCTCAGGGAATGGTATGAATGGTTCTTAAACTCCCTCCTTACGTTCTCATAGACATTAGGTGTTAATAGTCGGAATTCTGTCACAATTTTCATCCGCAGCTCGTCCAAAGTCTATTGCTGTATAGTGTTTATTTTCAATTTCAAATAACAGCTTAAAAATTAAAAGAATTCAAAACCAGTGACATTACAAGCCTCAATATAGTGAAATCGTTTTCCAATTGCTCGATACTCTTTGGATGAATCAGCAGTTGTTCACACACAACCAAATTTATATGGAATCACCCGCTATTTTGAATATTACCTCAGGGATTTTGGAAACTTTGAAGGATCGGTAGAATTGATCCTATCCTTTTGAGATATTTCAATTGAAAAAGAAATAACTCAAGGTTTATTTTAATAAAGAAACAAATAAAACAAAATAAGAGACTCTTTCCGCATGGAGTAAAAAAATTGAAAATTGTTTTCTCACGGAGAAGATGCTTTTTCTCAACCTTAGTAGCTTGTTTTACCTCCTCCTGCCCTGATACAAGCCCGAATCTGTCTTGACATGCTTTGGATTAGGATTTCGACCTCCTCTGGGGTAATATTCTGCAACTCTTCTGTGGCAGCTTGGATGAGCTGTTGTGGGGTTCTTAGATTATGCTGGCGCGATCTTCCTTTTGAGATTATCCCATAAATTTTCAATAGGATTCAGTTCTGGAGAGCTAGCTGGCCAGTACGAAATAGCGATTCCCTCTGTTTCAAGATGAAGTCGCGCGAGGTTGTTTGTATGCAGAGAAGCGTTTTCTTGCATAAAAGTGGAATTTCCACCGTGGGCACCTTGCCAGAGTCTCTCTGGGGCTCTAGTAATAAGTCATCGTAATTTCTGGCTGTTAGACTCGCAGGAAATGAAATAAAATCTGTTTTGCCTCCCAGAATAATGCCACCCGAAAACATCCCACTACCCTCTTGGTATTTCGGAATTTGTTTTGCTGCTCGGAGTTTAGTTTGTCTTCTACGACCAATTAAAACCCGAATTCGGCGGTCATCTGATCGAAAACCAATTCTGGTCTCATCCGAACAAAGAACATTTCGCCTATTCTCAATATTCCAATTTTGGTTCTCAATACTCAAATTGAGTCTGATGAGTTTTTGTTGTCTGGTTAGCTCTGGAACTCTTAAGGGCTTTCTGCTATACAAACACCTTGAACGAAGTCTTTGACGTATCGTTTCGACTGATACACTGATGCCTGCAGCTCCCAGAAATTGCCTTTGGAGTATAGAATGTGACGCACTAGGGTCTCTTCTTGCAATTTGGCACTCTTGTTCTTCAAAAGTAATCTTCCTACGACTTCTTCTAGGCCTATTTTGCAGAGATTGTAGCTCCACGTATCGGGCGTAGGTTTTGACCTCACTCCTCTGATACTCCCATTGTGGCCGCTATATCAATCTGTGTCACCCCTTCCTCAGCGAGAGCAATTATTCGACCTCTCTGCACATCGGACAATCTAACGTAAGGCATTCAATTATGATTATAGGCTTTTTAAATTTTAAAATTCACACTTTCAAATCTCAGAAAACTGAGTACAATATCCCGAACATGTGGTGATAATTCAACCTTTTTTATCATACTATCCAGTTTTTCACAACAAAAACTCAATTTTTCACAAGTAGTCGAAGATCCATGGTTAGAAACAATCAATAATGTGAAATAAATTTAGTTGTGTGTATAACTATCATCCATTGAGATGATACTTGATGAAAAACGGGCCACCAAAATGGCTCCTGTAGAACCCGATCCAAACATTGAATTTTTGTGGGGTTTGGTTATCTACTTCCCTCAACAAATGAAAATTCTGACGATCACAGCCATCTTCATTCAGTTGATGGTGGTCATATTTGTAGGGTCATATTTGTAGGGATCAAATTTGTAATGCTTCACTACTTCATAGTGTTGTACTTGATAAGCTAGTTTGATGAGATAATTCCTTAATTCACTGAATGTTGTTCATTTGTAGATGACCCAAAACCACAACTTCAACAGCTTTATTTCTTACAGATGTGCTACTTTATCATTTCGGTTCGCCTGAAATATCTGTATCTGAGCTTTGATATATTGGTAACTCTTTTTCTTTAGATGAATTTTGCTGTTCCTTTGAAGTAACTGTTAGTTTTGAAATAAAGTTACCCGATTTCCACTCTGTACTCAATTGAGTACAGCATTTTCGAATTTGCTTCCTTAGTACCGAGTAACAGTGATGTGATTCCGATTGGAACAACAGATTGATCATTGTATGATGACCATGACGATAATAATATTTCAGGAAAAAAAATTGTAGATCATGTTTTGATTTTTATGTTTTTTTCTAACAACAATTCATTGAATTGAAGTATTTTTATAGCATCTGTCGGAAGTTCAAGTACCCAAGGAAACTGAAAATTTCCATAGAATGAATCTGAATTGATGACCCGAGGTACCCAGCCATCTTATGGAATGAATAATTCGATAAGAACACCCTGTATAGACTCCTAACACGAAGTGATAACCATATTCCTTCAGAGCATTAAGAGATCTTTCCAATGAAATGTCACATGATACTCTTTACCATCGAAACTCTCAAGTTGGGATGGGGATGCCGAGGATAGCGAATGAATCCTAACACGCTGAAACATCTTCTTCGATACTAGTATCAATTCATTGAAATCGGTCACCAAGGATTGTTGGAACTGCCTGTATCGGTAATTTAACTCGAAAGATTGTCGACTTCTAAAGGTGATCGAAAAACCTTACCAACGATGTGCCACTCTACCTTCATTCAATATGATGATTTTGAAGGTAGGGGGTGATAGGATAGTAGGTTGATCTGATAGGCTCCAAGTAGGCATAAACAATAATCCTTCCCGAAACAAAGTCGGCCTATTTCAGCAATTTCCGCTGGCACTGCTTTATTCTGAGTCAGAAGAGAGGGGGTCAAATTTTCATTGGAACATCGTGTATAATTTCTATCATTAGGAAAGAATTTGGGGTGAGCATTTGAGTGACATTAATATCTGGTCATTTGCATTTCTCTTTAAGCTTACTGTAGACTGTACAGGAGTCTCTTTCCAAAAAAAACAAGAATTTCGGAACATTCGTAGGTATTAATTGATGTTATTCTATGACAAGTGCACCAAAATGGGTCCCTTCTGTACTTGAGAAAACTTTTTTCTTCAGTCTTCGTCTGTTTGTTCTACGATGAGGTCTACAGTGTCTCGCTTACCCTGTGCTCAGCTGGAATTTTTTTTTCAGTGCCAGTGAAAATATATGCCTTTTTTTTGTGTCTATTGTCGAGACAAATCATTGATCCCTGAGAACAATATGAAGAATGATTGTTCAAGGTCCATGCATTGTCGTTCTGCTGCAAGTCTCACTAGATCATTTCCTATCTTGTTCCTTTTACTTCTACTTTACCTGAAGATACAGATAACTTTGAAAACTCTGGTCTTTGTATTGTATTGTGTGATATTCCATGATAAGTGTGGACTCTGTGATCAACTCTTAAAGAGTTGTTAGAACGACTCTGCCATTAGAGCAGACGTTCATTCATTTCTGCCCTTTAGCAGTGCTTTGTGGTGACTGTGATATCTATCATCATCATCTGTATTATTGTGATTTAGCGGTGTAGGGTGACAACTATTATATTACCTCCTCGTCGCTCACCCACGCGAGCCTCTTTTAGGGGCTTCTGAATCTTTAAAATTATCGGAAAACTCATATATTCCCATTTTCAGTATATCAGTTGTCTATAATTCACACGTGAGACGAGATTGACTCAATATTTCTTGCTTTGTTTACCTAGTACAAAGAGCACAATCGAGAGAACTGTCGACGTTCAATCAAGAGTTAGTTTACAAAGATTAATATTGCACGAATTATTGAATTTAGAACTTTTCGACAATTGAATGCGCGGTGTTGAATTTGTGGACGTAATTTGAGTGAGTGAGGAGTGTGAGGTGAGTTATAGATGACGAAAAAATTTTAACCGAATTATTCAAAAACTTTCCGAGGTCTTCCTTCAGAGTAAACGAAGGCCCAATACCAATGTGTTAGTTAACTGCCTAAGTTCGTGAAAAGTTTTTTTGGAATTTTCGAATCCCACAGAGCAATACTAAAAGAAAGTTATGAAAAAGAGAGATAGAGATTCTCTAGCAAGGATTTTCTGACTGGATCTATCCAATCCCGAGCATGTTTCTTGATATACTTTTGCTTGTTTGCATGACAAAACTTGTTTCTTTGCATTTCGTCTGAACCTTCGCTTAGACTGATCTTATAAGATGAGGTATACGTAAGTCCATTTGCATAGATCCAACAGCATGAACCTAAGCCTTAACATTGACGCCGTGATGGCGCTTACTTCTGCACATCAGAGGGTTTTGTGTAGCCTAAGGAGGATTATCAGATTGGTGAGTACAGCCCAGTTGTCGTTAAGATGGGTACAAGTCATAGCGAATTTCGCGGTTGATGGCTCGGTATATAGAAGAAGAGAGTGCGAGAGAATGACATGAAGGTTGATATCATGAATGAACAAAGCTCAGGATCGGTTTCTTCAACAACCTCTTCTTTGGAATACTACAAAAGGTACAAAAAATCGCGCAGCTCGATTAGAATGGGCTCGAATTCATGTGAATAGGAGATCTGAAGATTAGTCAAAATTTTACTACCACATGGATCTCAGTTCAAAATTGCATTCAGATTCTTGGTGAGCACGATTATGGAGAAACATCATTTTTAAAATCGGCAATCATTGATTGATATTCTCCAATTGTCTTGGCATAATACTCTCAGAATATCGAGGGGAGCTTATTCTGTGATATTGTCACCTCCGACTTTTTTCAATGAGAAATTGTGTTTTAATATTATTTCAATGAAAGTCGATTAAATTAGCATTCACAGGTATTTTTTTCTGGAAAAAGGGTATTTGGTTTTGTTATTGATGCTGATTTATACATAAAAATATTTAGACTTATTGTTTGCACTTAATTTGTCATTACTCAATACCGGCAATCAAATAACGAATGAAAAATATGGAATAAATATCCGTATTTTTCTTTTGGCGAATAATTTACATCATATATGTCATCATATATGACCATACGTCTTGTTTTAAACAGGACTGTCTCTTTTCCCGGTCATCTGTTCCGTTGTCCCCAAACAAAGCGCCATGACGCAAAATAATCTCGTTATCCGAAACCGCGAGAAAATTCAAAATTGTGAACTCGAGACACTCGCGTGGGTGGGGTATTACAAACCGTTACATGGTCAACAATCGGTTATTCCCTTGTAACAAGGAGAGAAGCATTTATCCGGTCATTATAGTAGCCACGGGCATGTACACCATTGTCACTATTGACTTGTTTTTGCGTAATGTTCTTAAAGATGATTAGTGGGTTAGTGGCATCTAAAATGAAGTTTCCTTTTGTTACCTATTGGCAGGGAGCGGAGTATATAGTGGGGACAGCTGAATCGATCACAGCGCTCGATGTGGTGAAATTATCGTTAAATCATGCTTTTATCATAAATAAACACGTTAACATTAAATAAAAAATGATCCATAATAGTTGTGTTGTTGATTGCAAAAATACAGCTAGAAACAGTAAATGTGAATTTTACACATTTCCAGTGGCCAAGTGGAAATAAATGGATGGAAGAAATAAATGGATGGAAGAAATAAATGGATGGAAGAAATAAATGGATGAAAAAATAAATGGATAAATGATGTTAAAAGAAAAACAAAGTAGTGTGTAACATTATTCAGTAACAATGCAACTAGGGTAATGTATGTTCAAATTACGATACGCAATTACATTGCCATTAATTTTTCATTTTATTTCTGAAAATCATATTAACAATCAACACTTTTGTAATTTTCATTATTGCAGTTGTCATGTATTAAATTTGTTTACATTTCACAGGTTAACCCCATGGGATTCTAAAACTCCTTTTAGTTATTTATAAACATATTTACAAGCTTTTATTTAACTTGCAATGCATGTATGTTTGTATGTTCGGGTGAAATCTTACAACTCAATTTTAAGGCACTTGATCTCAACCAACTGAGCTGAAATTTTGTATACACGTTGAGTTTGGATGATAATGGATGATTAACTATGTGACGTCATTCTAAATCCAACAAGGCGGTGGACCAATTATTCTTAATGCAAAACGCAAAACGAAATGGCGGATAATTTTCTTTAATTCGTTCCTACAATATGGGTACCAAATGAAAGATTGCCAAGAATAACTAAAAATGAAATTAAGTTTAAAAAATTCTTTAAAACAACCTTTTATTTAAATGCGCTAAATAGAAAAAAAAATAACTTTCACACTAAATCTTTTACTGTTAACTTATAACGTCATTTCAAATTTAACACATTTGACACAATTTATATGTTATGCCTACCTGTTAGTATTTCAAACTGATAAAGTAAATACGAGTACTTATATCTCGCGACAAGCTTTTATATTATAACATATAAATTGTGTCAAATGTGTTAAATTTGAAATGACGTTATGAATTAACGGTAAAAGTTTTAGTGCAAAAGTTTTTTTTTTTTTTAGCGCATTTAAATAAAAGCTTGTTTTCAAAGAATTTTTTCCTTAATTTTTTACACACACTTTTCCATCGTAATGAGTTTTTCCATTTAAAAACACGATCACTAATTTTATAACACATATTTATTTTTAAATTCATTTTTTGAAACTGTTATTTATACGGATCTTTCACATGTCATACCATTGCCGAGCATGATTTTACGCTACCATCAGATGTCGCTTTCGTCGTGCTCCCTGCGAATAGTTATTCCGAAACGAAAGTGTTTAGTTAATGTCAATTTAAAAGCAAAGTAGTAATTTATTAAGTAAATTATTACTTCCTCCGATTTCTGATGCAAAAAGTGTCGTACACAGTTTAGTGTGTCCCGTAGTGATATTGAACAGAATTTGAAGAAACATAAGAATACCGATCGTTTTGCTTCCATTTCAATGTAGAATATTCTCAGGAATGTAAACGCGCCAACATCATAAGGACTTCGATATTGCTGCTGCAGAAAGTATCTGGGCTTATCACGTTATACAAGAAACTATAGTTTTCGTCGAAATTAATCTGATCATGTTTAGATCCGACATTCAAAGCCTCGCGTGCAAAAGTAGGAGGTATTGTAGTAAAACTTTTGGCGCGCACAGCGGTGGTCGTTCAAGAGGTGATTTCAAAGAAGTCCAATTTTATTACAATTTTAAACAACGCTTCAAACCATGGTATGAGAACATAAAAAAATACTTTTACAGTGCATTTTTTCAACTCCACGAACGTGTTGTAGTCCAAATTTTAGACCTCTAAGATCAACCGGGTGAAATCTTTGATATCATTGTCGGTTATTGACATTGAGTATTGACACATAATTATTGGACAAAGAGAGTCATGGCATTTTGTGGCGACAAATCTATTGTCAATTTTGAGGTTGTAGTTAGGCGAGGAACGTCATAATGTATTAGTAAAATTGCAATCATATCTGAAAAATCGTTGTTTGGATGTGGAGCCCATACAATTCAAAATACAATGAAATCTGCTACAAATGCTCTACCCTTGAACTTCGGAAGATATATCTATAATTTTATACTTGTAGGATTCGAGTTGAAGCTTTACAGGAGTTTTGCGCTGAACCTGAAATAGAACATCACAAAATGCTCGGCTACAGTAAATCCACTTGGCTTGACCTAATATCCCTAAGCATTGAAAATTTCCCAAAGTGATAAAAGTATTTTTAAGATCCCACATCAGAATTATGGCGTCATTTCTATACGCACAGTGAGCAAGTTTTCACAAAGCTATGGGGTCAGAGTTTGTCGCCAATCGAGGCTGCAAAAGTAATGAACCATCTAAAAGACATTTTTTTTCCTCGATCCTTTAACGTGCTCTATTTCTGCCTTTCAGTCGATGACACGACGGGGAATTTTATCTCCCCACTAACCCGGGAATTTTGCCTATCGTGTCGTGGGAAGGGTTCTCTAGTGTGCAACAAATCTCTGTTAGACAGGACTGACGGCTTTACAACTCCTTCGAAAGATGGGCGCTCGAGCGATTCCTAGAATCCAAAAAATCGCATCAACTTTGTGTGGATTGAACCAAGATAACTCTGTGCAGAGGTCGAGCGACCTTACCTCCGCGACAACAAGGGGCGGAGGTTAGGTTATATAATCTCTCAGACTCAGAAACAGATCAACCATTTTTTTCCATTTACTTTTAGGAGTTTAATTATGAAATTATTAAAAAAGATAACGGCACTTATATTGATGCAGAGTTTGTGAAAATACCGCTACTGAATTTCATGAAACGGGCCGTGGATACCCGCAATTGCGAACTTGCTTTATTACTAAGGAAATAGATATACAGGGTGTCCGTGAATTGCGTGTATAACGTTAAACCACAGATTCTTCAGCTCGAAATAAGTCGATTCAGGCCAACTTACCTATATGAAAAGTTTCTTCGTTTGGAAGCTAGAGCTCGCCAAATCCAAAATTTTTCTAATTTTTCAAATAATTCGAGAACGACTCGATCGATAGAAACCATATTTGGTATGCGTAATAGAGTACGTTATTCACGTTTTTAAGTGATCCACCCAATGACCTTGACGTTTTACAAGTGTCCCTAAAAACTGGAACGTGTTTCTAATCAACCATAATTTTTCAACAGTCTGCGTTTGAGCAAAACTGTTTCAGACATTGAGTAGTTAAGCTAATAATCAAACTTTTTGGCTCCTGTAAATTTTTGATATGATGAGCGGTTCAATCACAAAAACTGATGTGATGATTTCATTTCATCAACCACCTAGCAAGTCGAAAATATCATATATTGACCATGTTGACTTTGGATTTGTTTCTATAGTCTGGCAGATTGTCATTTCATTATGCTTGACAACCTCATGTTGACAAAATTATATTTTCAAGGTTGCCAAATCAGATCACGCAAATGGGAAATTCAATGTTCGGTAGTACAAAATCGAAAAATTCGAAGAAAAAATTCAATAAGTTTTTCACAATGACTATTTGAAAATATGAAACAGATTGGCCAGGTGGAATCTAAATAAGAAGAAACAAATCACTTCAGAATAACGATTTATTAGTTCACATCCAAAATTTCATTCAACTAAAGTAAATGTTCGAAAATTCCACAATTTTGCTGAGTACAGGAGTTAATTCTTTTAAGAAATTAGATTGGACTCTTCGCATTACTTCAGGATCATTTTTGAAGGAGTTGGCTGCATTTAAAATTCTCATATGTAATTCTCCTCGTGTCAATTGGAAAAAAGTAAACTCTAGATTTTAAAGCATTCCAAAGAGTGAAAATACATGGTGTCATTTCGGGAGATCGTGCTGACTAACTTGCAGGAGCATCAGCTCACCTTCCGATCTAAGGATTCGGATACTGTGCATGTAAGAACTCGCGAACAGCTAAAGTGAACTGAGAAGGTGCACCGTCGTGCATAAACCATATTTCTGCACGCATTAATACTGGAATCTCGTCCAACAAATCCTGTTGTGTCAAAAATTGGTTGTCAAGCCTAATATAATGACAATCTGCTAGACCACAGAAATAAATCCAAAGCCAACATGGTCGAATGTGATCTTTTTGACTTACTAGGTGGTTGAAGAAATGAAATCGTGAAATTGAAAAACTTTTTCTCGTGACTGAACCGCTCATAATATCAAAATTTCTCTAGAGACAAAAGAGTTTGATAACTAACCTAGATACTCAAAAGTCTTTAACAGTTTTGCTCAAACGCAGACAGTTGAAAAATTATGGTTAATTGAAAACACGTTGAAGTTTTTATGGACACTTGTAGAATGTCAAAGTCATTGAGAAGAGCACTAAAACGTGAATAACACACCCGGTTACACATACCAAGTATGGTTTATTTCGATAGAGTCATTCTGAAATTATTTGAAAAATGAGGGAAAAAATCTTTGGATTTGGCGACCTCTAGCGGCCAAACGGAGAATTTTTTCATGTAGGTAAGTTGGCTTAAATCGACTTATTTGGATCTGGAGCATCTGTAGTATAACGTTGTACACGATTGCGTGAATTGTCACGGACACCCTGGATAGTATTGGGTAGATTTAGGGCAGATTTAAGAAAAGTGCCTGAATAGGAAGATGTTCGAAAATCGCAGTATGCATTGATTAAAGAAGAATATAATATATTCAAGGTAATAGAGATACAAATTCTGACAAATTCACATTGATGTCAAGCTACCTTACTACTCAAAAAAATCAAATGGGACAATTAAGGAGTCCCATTTCAATTGAACGTATTTTATGTCTACTTGGTGCAAAAGCTCCAGTAGAAAGAGTCTTTTCTGAATTGAAGACGTCTGCAAAAAATTTCCTGCAGGTTACAGTTCTGAAAGCAATGTTGATAAGTAGGGTCAATATGAAGAAATGTGCCAAGAATTTTATTCTCATATAAAATCATCGTCAACATCAGTACAACAAGTTTGTTCCTCTGACAAATAGAAATACAGTTAAAAAGTATGTTGTCAATATTAAATTTAATAATTATGGTCTGTACCTTAATAAAGCTAGTGAATTGGTGATTGATGTTATTTTCACAAACAATTATAATAATAAAATAGGTAAAAAACTTTTTAAGTTAAACGGTTTTATGTTAAACATACATTGCACTGTTTAAGATAAATGTACTAAAACCAAAAATAACAAAATAGATACAGTCGTGGGAATTATAAACATATGCATAGACTAGACTAAAATAAAACCATGGGGCACGTCAATTGTCTACAATCGTTGATTAAAATAATTGTTTTGTAATGATACACTATAATTATTAGGCAGTTGTGCAACCGACAACGATGGACGTGTGATAAGTAGGGCTAGAATGTGGAAACAAGCTAGCAAGCTCGATTATAAGCGAGTTTTAGGGTTTCATAGTGGTGAGCGAGTAGTACTTTTGTCATATGTTTTGTCGATTAAAGAAAAACAACAAGCAGTGAAACGATTCCTCGCCAGCCAGCAGTGTGAATGTCCAACAATAAACTAGTTAAAACATATCTTTTATTTACATGGAGTGTATAACTATTAGAATTTCCATGAGCAAGAAAATAGTAAATAATTTCCTCACCGTCTGCGGGCCAACTGCCTAACGACGAATTAAACGATTCTTCTATCGCACATTAAGTCGATAATTTGTAGACAATTGACGTGCCCCACGGTTTTATTTTAGTCTAGTCTATGCATATGTTTATAATTCCCACGACTGTATCTATTTTATTATTTTTGGTTTTAGTACATTTATCTTAAACAGTGCAATGTATGTTTAACATAAAACCGTTTAACTTAAAAAGTTTTTTTACCTATTTTTATTTTCTAGTTTTTAGTTTTCATTTCGCATTCTTTTTAATTCATTTAGTGCTTCATTATTGCAAGGTTTCTTGCCCGTTAGTTTATTGCAATCCAACTCCTCTATACGTAGTCCCTGCAAAGATCTTACTCTACTAAGAGCCACGTAGGCTTGACCTTCTTCAAACAGTTTCGCACCTAAGTATACGACTGCGTGATCCACAGTGCTGCCCTGCATTTTATGTATTGTAGAAGCCCATGATAGTATTAAAGGCAACATTCTTCTTTCAGCTGTCCCATAATTGTACTTAGCTGGAAACTGTATGGCTTTCGGGTGTATAAGATGTACTCCGTCTCTTGCGAAATCAATTCGGACGGAAGGTACATCTGTTGCATACATCTGAGTTCGACGAAATTGAGGCCAAACGATTTCGGTGATGTAGCCTATAGCGCCATTTACTAATCCCTTTGAAACGTCAATATTGGACCGTAGCATGACTTTTGCCCCCACAAATATTTCCAGTTCCGCTGGTAAACCCCCAGTTTTGTTGATATCAGCTGGTATTATTGTAGCTATATCCACATTGTCTGCATTTCGTGTGGCGTGTACTAGCTGATCCTGCGCTTTTATTTTGTAAATGCGAGCACCATTATTTCTGTACAAATTCAATACAGCAGAGTTGTGGTCGTTAACTTGCTGATTTGTGGGGTATACCCTAACGCTTTGTACAACAAGATGCGCCTGAGCGAAAACGCTAACGACATATCATTTTTATCCACATTAATGCCATACAGTTCTCGGCGCGTTTTAACCTTTCACCTTAACTTGGGTGGTGTACCGCTAACGACGTATCATTTTTAGCCACCCTAACGCCACACAGTCCTCAACACGATACAAAATCTTGACTTGGGTGGTGAATTCAGGCTGGATACATTGTATTCTACTGGTTGAGCACTTTCATTTGATACCCATATTGATAGGATTGATAAAACCTACGTTATCCGCCATTTTGTAGCGGCCGCCATCTTGGATTTCAATTTTTTATAGTATATTGTATTCTGATTGTTGAGCCCTTTCATTTGATACCCATATTGATGGGATTGATAAAAGCTATGTTATCCGCCATTTTGTAGCGGCCGCCATCTTGGATTTCAATTTTTATAGTATATTGTATTCTGCTTGTTGAGCCCTTTCATTTGATACCCATATTGATGGGATTAATAAAACATAAATTATCCGCCATTTTGTAGCGGCGGCCATCTTGTATTTATAATGATAATGAATAAATATAATTGTATTGTCACCAAAATCCAAAGTGTATACGAAATTCCAGATTAATCGGTTGACAAGAAGAGGGTGAAATTTGAATTACTAAATTTGACCCAAGAATAAATAAAACAAACGGGGTGAGCTAAATAAAACCGTTTAAAAATAAATATAAGGTACATGCGGGTATTAAGGCCTGTCGGCTAATAAGGCCTAAACATCAAAAATCTTGTTCAAAATACGATCTTGTACTCAAGGTCACACGCACACATGCATAATAACAAGTGCAAAGCGCCACTACGCGGCAAACGTTGATACCTAACCCCCTCCCGTCAGTGGCGAGTTGAACGTTGTCGTGAGTAGCTGCACGTCACGTTTTTATAAATATTGGCCCCGGTAACATGTAAGTATTTTCTATATTATTATACTTTTCTACTTGCAATCACTGAGTATATTAGTGTTATTTTACGCTTGTCCCACATTGGCTTATTAATTAACGTGATACATTCCAAATTGTATTTATTTCGTTTTACAAAAAATCCTAGTCGGTGGGTAATAAGGCCTCTAAAATTTTGTAGTAGGCCTTATTATACTTCTGGCTTTATTCATACCTATACTTGTTATTTTTAAGGTAATTTTATTTCGGTCGTTTGTCGTAGATATATACCTAACCTATGGATAATAAAGAATTACGGATATTGAAGAAAATGAGCATTAGGCTTCTAGTCTCACGTGTATCTTTATTCTTTTTCAATGTCAATTTAAACAGCTATTAATTCATTGTTCACAGTACGATCACGATGCCTCCTAAGCGAGCATTGTGGTCACAAGATGATCTAGCCTCAGCTGTTCGCGCAGTACAGAGAGGAACTATGAGTACGTATGCGGCTGCAGTAAGATACAAAATTCCTAGAAGAACCATCAGAAATCATCTCCAGAGTGGTATTTTGATAAAAAGTTTGGGTCGTAAGCCTGTGTTAAGTCCCGAACAGGAAGCTGATCTTGTGAAGAGAATAATCAGGTATGCAGAAATAAGTTTACCTGTCACTCCAAGAATACTACGACGGTTGGTGTATAAATATTGCGTGCTAAATAACATAAAACACAATTTTGATGAGACTGCGAAACGCGCTGGTAAAGATTGGTATAAGGCGTTTATGAAGAGACATCCTGAAATATCTCTAAGAAAAGCACAGTTCATGAACCCGGCCAGAGCCCAAAAACTTAATAAGTTTATTGTGGATGATCACTTTCAAAAACTGAATGAAGTTTATGATAAACTGGACCTTAGAGATCACCCCGAAAGAATATATAACATGGATGAGAAAGGATGCCGTTTAACGATTCACCACCAGCAAAGTGTTTTGGCCAAAAAAGGAGCAAAGAGAGTTCATTTGCAGGCTTCTGAACACGCAGAAAGTGTTACTATTGCAGGATGTGTAAATGCACTTGGTACTGCCATACCGCCAATGGTGATATTTAAGGGTCAACGTTTGAAGCCAGAATTGTACGACAATTTGCCTCCTGGTTCTTTGGTTGAGAAGTCTGCAAAGGGGTACATGACAAACGAGCTTTTCAGAGAATTTTTAATACATCTGGCTAGATACAAAAGTCCAGGACCGTGCCTGTTAATATTTGATGGAGCAGCATGCCATTTAGACCTTTCCATTGTTGATGTATCAGAATCGCTTAATATATCATTATACTGCTTACCGTCGAATACCACCCATGAACTGCAGCCTCTGGACAAAGCCGTCTACAGATCATTCGAGCACTATTGGGATGCTGAAGTTCTTGCATTCTTGGATCAAAACCGAGACAAAAAGCTGACAAAAGCACGCTTCAACGTCATACTTTCAAGCGTATGGTCCAAATGTATGACTCACAGCAACATCACGAGTGGTTTTAAGGCAACTGGTTTGTACCCTTTCAACCTACAGGCGATTCCAGAAACAGCCTTCGCTCCTTCAGTTTTGACAGAAGTCCCTGCGCCTGCTGTTGGTGAACAGGGAAACTTGCAAGCTCTTGATACTACTAGGATAAGAAATAAGGAATGCGAATCGTCATCAATTTTGACAGAGGTGTTAGCACCTAATCTTGTAGATGAGAATGAGAATAATGCTAGGTATGAGACTCCAGAAGCTGATAGTTGGTCTCTGTCAAATCCTCCTGATGTCGAAAAAGAAAATGTGCCTGATTATTCCCGACCTGATTCTGCGATTCCTGGTCCATCTACAAGTTTTAGGTCGCCAGTCAAGTTTGTATCAGAGGTATTATCGGATCAGCAGACCCCAGACCAATCAACTGCAAAACGCAGCTATTATCACCAAATCTATGGAACTTCTTCAAGTGATTCAGAGGACGATGTGCCGCTTGCTCGACTAGGCAGAGAAAAAGATCAAACAAAATTTGGGTTTCATGATCTCATGCCCACACCTGCTAAGGTTCAAGAAAAAAAACCAACTGTGCGACGCAAGGCTATTAATTATCGAGGGACTCCAGTTACTAAAGATCTTTTTGATAAATATGACGAAGATAAGAAAAAAAAGCAGGAAATAAAATAAATTACATAAGAAGCAAAACAAGATAAAGAAAGGGACTCAAAACAACAAAAAACTTCAAAAGCAAATAAAAGAAAGTCATCTAGCGGATTTTCTAGATCCAACGACGCTGCAGAAACTCAAGAGAGTTGGTACTGTCATGCCTGTGAAGAAAATCGTAAGAATGACATGAGGCAGTGCTCTCAATGCTTCAAGTGGTATCACGAGGAGTGTGTCGGTTTGTCAGTGGATGATATTGAGGTCTTCATGTGCCCTGGTGGATGCTAGACGAGGGTACTAATTTAATTCTCAGACTGCTATAGTATTGTTGTGCCTTTGACTGAGTGATAATTGATCTCAAGTACCAAAATATGTTGTTTAAGTTGATTATCTAATAAGTTTAGGCAGTAGGCCTTATTACCCTACCTAATTTTAATAAGGCCTATTGAGAGCGTTTAAAACAATGTTAAATTTTATTTAAATTTTATGCAGAAGTTGCTATTTTATGTTTTAATTTTGTAGTTGCTTAACTAAAGGACTGATTACTTAATAAATCTAGTTGATTATACTTTTGGTATTTATTTTATAACAAATTTCCTTAGCTAGGCCTTAATACCCTCATGTACCTTACCTTATATGAATATAATGATAGTGAATACTAATTGAAGTAAGTTACTCTGTTATAATGAAGAAAATTAAAAGTTGTGTTTACTTTCATTGTTAACCTGATAACTGAGGTGTGAAAACTTATATTCCTTTTGAGTTAAAAACTGAATGGTCAATTTATACATGTAGGAAGACAGAATGTTATGACTAATTGACGACTGCCAAATGTTCACTCTGAGATTTTTATTTATGATGTTTGCAAAATCAGTATCCGGAACAATTTACCCGAAGTGCACGCTCAGTTGTTTCACATTCGTTTGAATTAATAACCTATTTGACAGCACTAAAATACAGGAACAGTGTCATAATCGGTGTTTGAAATTAATTATCTGTTGTATATGTTCGTAATTAATTAAATTTTATGTGTGTTATCTTTTGGCCTCTCGAGTAGAGTATTCACTGGGATTTATGTCATCAATCGGAACGTTTCAGGTGAATGGTTTAACTTTTTCGTAAATATAGTTATTTGATTCACTACACTCTGAAATATGAAATATTTTTCTATAACCACCTGAACTATTTTCCTGCTAATCTTGGGGATCTAAATGAAGGACAGGGATACTTTTTCTGAGGAATAGCAAATATTTTGTATTTGGTTTAGCACTGTGTTACAAGTTCTCTATATAAATGAGGATTAGCAGTAACAGCTCCCAAAACTTCTACTGTAACTGCATTATTATCAGTATATTATAAGTTTTTGCTCTGAGTACTTTGAGAATACTAATGTTTATGAGATTCAGTTTCAATTAATGAAAAATAGACATGTGAAATTATTTCCTATCAGGAAAATGAATAAAATAATTGTCCGAAACATTCTAACATTCGAATTTTCTAATGTTTTCGGAATTCATGAACCATTTTTCAATCACAAAGTTTTCAGTTAATGATTTGTGAATCGATAAGGTCAATTGAATAATGAATTAGTTTTGGCATTTAATGTAGTGAGCATAGAATTGAAAACATATAAGATATGTTATGCGAATTGGCAGCAACGTATCATATGAAACTGCAGAATATTCGAAGTATTCTTATTTCTGGTGAAATTCACAAGTTGGAGGAATTCGTTAGGTATGTTGTATTTTATTCAAATTCATCTAGGGTTTGCGATGAAAAGCAGAAGTTTTTTGTTATAATCCGAAAACCATTCCACAAAAAAATTTGAATACGTCCCTGCATTCTACACAAGAAAGCATAGTAATTTTCACCTAACTTTGATATCAGCTGAGATATTAGAATAAGCCGAACTCCTGGAAAATCGAGAAATGTGGAATAACTCGAAAACAAAACAAGATAGCTGCGATCTAGTTTTTAAAATGCATTTTCCTCGATAATCAAGGACGAAGATGGGAGGTCATTTTTATTTTTTGCAGTATTTCACTCATTTGCGGCACTAACTTGAAAAATGGGACGCCCTGTACATTCATTAGAAATTCTTTAATGGATATAATTTTAATACACAGATTCTTCAAATTGAAATGAGTCCATTTAGGCCAACTTATCTATATGAAAAGTTCCTTCGTTTGGCCGCTAGACGTCGCCAAATGCAAAGATTTTTTCTTCTTATTTTCCAAATGATTTGAGAACGACTCGATCGATAGAAACTATATTTTGTACGCGTAATCGCGTGAGTTATTCACATTTTTTAGTGATCCACTCAAGGACCTTGACGTTTTACCAGTGTCCCTTAAAACTCGAACGTGTATTCAATCAACCATAAATTTTCAATTGTCTGCGTTTGAGCAAAACTGTTTCAGACATTGAGTAGCTAGGCTAATTATCAAACTTTTTTGTCTCTTGAGAAATTTTGATATGATGAGCGGTTCAACCACAAAATACAATTTTTTAATTTTATGATTTCATTTCTTCAACCACTCAGCAAGTCAAAAATATCACATTTGACCATGTTGGCTTCGGATTTATTTCTGTGGTCTGGCAGATCGTCATTTTATTAGGCTTGACAACCAATTGTTGACACAACAGTGTTCTTTAAGTTCTTAACTAGATATTTTGGTGATTTTTTATCACTATTAGGAACGGAGATGTACAGTACCTCTGAAATGGTTGATTTGGTTATGTTGTACGGATTTTGTCACGGCAATGGACGTGATAGTATATGCTGAAAGATTTCCAGACCGTATAGTGCCGAACCACCAAATGTTCAGAAATCTGGAGAGGCGGCTCCGCGAGAATGGTTGCTTCGAGCCCAGGAATTTGGATCGAGGACGACAACGAACAGTAAAGACGGTAGAACACGAAGAATAAATTTTGGACATCTTTGAGGAAAACCAATAATTAAACACGGGGTGTTTATGTTTGCAGTTGGTATTTCCTTAAAAAATGATTGATGATGTCTTGAAGGAGCAATTATGTCATCCTTATCACATTCAGAAAGTTCAGGAATTATTTCCCAACGATCCTGAGAATTGCCTAACTTTCTGCAGATTTATCCAAGAGAAAAAACTCAGAATCTCCACTTCAGTAGGAAAATTTACTGACGAATGGACTTTTACTATGTCTGGAATCACTAACCTTCACAATGAACACATGGACAGTGTCGAAAATCCACATGTTTTTCCAAGTACACATCATCAGAATCAATTCAGATTAACGTATGGATTTCAGTAATTGACAATGTCGTTATTGGTCCGGTAATGATTTCAGATCGATTAATTGAAGAGGCATATTTGGATTTTTTGCAACAAACTTTGCCGGATTTGTTTGACGATATTTCAGTATTACTGCTGATGCTCCTGCAAGTTGGCCAGCACGATCTCCTATCTTGACACCGTGCGACTTCTTTCTTTGGGGTGCTAAGTTGAATGAAATTTTGGGTATAAACTAATTATGCGTTATTCTGAAGTGATTTGTTTTTTCTTAATTAGTTTCCAACTGACCAACACGTTTTAATTTTTTCAAATAGTCATTGTGAAAAACTTATTGAATTTATTCTTCGAATTTTTGTACTACTGAACACTGAACTTCCTATCTGCTTGATCCGATTTAGCAACCTAGAAATCATCATTTTTCGACAAGAGGTTTTCAAGCATAGTAAAATGACAAAATGCCAGACTACAGAAACAAATCCAAAGCCAACATGGTCAATGTGATATTTTTGACTTGCAAGGTGGTTGAAGAAATGAAATCATGAAATTGAAAAACTATTTTTCGTAATTGAAACGCTCATCATACGAAAATTTCTCAAGAGACAAAATAGTTTGATAATAAGTTTAGCTACTCAATGCCTCAACAGTTTTCCTTAAACGCCTATAGTTGGAAAATGATGGTTGGTTGAAAACACGTTCGAGTTTTTAGGAACACTTGTTAAACGTCAAATTCATTAAGTGGATGACTGAAAAACGTGAATAACGCACCCGATTACGCATACCAAATATAGTTTCTATCGATCGGGTCATTCTCAAATAATTTGAAAAATAAGAAAAAATTCTTGGATTTGGCGACCTCTAGCGGCCGAACGAAGAAAGTTTTTATATAGGTGATTTGGCCTAAATCGACTCATTTTGAGCTGAAGAATCTGTTGTATAACGTTGTACATGCAATGCACGGACACCCTGTATATTGTTCAATTTAACCAAAAAACATTTTCTCAAATCTGAATATAGTATTGTAAATTAAACAATAGCAGTGTCATAAAATCGCACGTGCTTGGGCATAGCAAAACATGTTATCCAATTTTCTTGAATAACATATGAACACTCAGTACGATTTTTACGAACAAAGGTCCAGTTTGTATGTACATCCATGAAGTTTATGATAACATCAACAATTTAGTGGGGTAGAAACGTTCTTTATTCATTGTTTTGTGTGATAAACAACCGTACTTTTCACTCAAAACAGTTTTCTCAGCCACCTAAAATTCGTAGGGAATCCCATTTTATTCATAGGAACATTTGAAGTACTCTTCTCCTTTTTCGTATTGAACTTTACGGGTCCTACTTCCACGGAGAAATTCATACGTCAATAATAGCAAGATGTAGAGTGCCTCGTTCAATGGAAGTCTTCACACACTGGTACGTCTTGTGTTTCAATATATCCCATTTCGAAGAGAATAAACGACTATTACATTGTCTTTTCTACATTGATTTTTTCTTTTTCAAGCTCCACATTTGAGTGGTCCTCTGCCTTGTAATAAAAGTTCTCTCAAATAATTAATAGCTTAAGTTTCATTTATTGAGATAAATATGACGAATTTCATCATAACATCAGGTGTAAAATTAATACATGTTTATTCATTTACTGTAAACAATTTAACATCATAGTACCATTGCTAGGTACTATATGAGGTTGACTAACCACCTTAGGCACATTCACAGAACTATTACCTGAATCACTCAGCCGGAAACAATTTAAGAATAGCGAAATTATAGTCAAAATCTACGTGTTCATTCAACAACATTTTTACCTCTTAATTTAAAAGGATTATAAAAATCAATTATTAAGTTTTTCATAAGATGAATGTGAGATTTCAAAATTTCGGTTGAAATTATCATTTTCTTCAATTGAATGATTCGTGTAATCAGAATCAGTTTATTACATTAATGAAACAACGATAATGTTTATGGACTTAGTTTGTAAACACCCGATTTCTTCCCTTTATTCATTTTACTTTCATTATTTTTTATGTTTGGATAGATTTTCATTGGGTCGGAATGAGATGAATATTTGGAACTATTCTAGTAAATGTTTTAAATTATGGTAAAGTATCTGAACGTATGAGAAACTACTTTCTGTTCTTCATCTATTGCCTTGTGTTTTTACTGAAATAACCAGTTGTAATATGTGGACTGTAACAATTATTGAGAGCTATTTGTTTAATAATACAAATTTCGAAATTACATGAAGATAGAGGAATATAATTATATGAGTAGCATGCTGTGAAAAGCTGACAATTTCTGCTAACATAGGCATAGTTGATTTCTCAAAATAAGGCCCTCGTATGAACGACAATATGAAGACTTAAAAACAAAGTGATTATATTTTACACACGTCTATAAAAGCAAAAATATTTGAATTGATGGGTTCGCATCTTTGATTACCATACTTCGTTCAATAATACCGATCGTATCTTTAAAAGGGTAATTGGAAGTAAGTAATTGATACAAAAAAACTAGTTTAGCGATATGAGAAGGATGTATACTTCGTATTTTATCTGTAAGTCCATGGGAATTTTTGACAGAGTATTTGGGCTTACATCGACTTCATCGTCTTATTTTATCAATTAACAAAGTAGATGTCTCAACTGCAGGAGCTGAATAATGAGAAACAACTAGTCTAATAGGGTATCACGGTTAATGATGAGGCCATTTTATGTTGAATATAATAAAAAATGTCCGTATGAGAGTGTTATAAATGATAATTTAATTTGATGATAGTTAAACCTAAAAAGTTGCCGAGTCGGTGGCTTGGAGGACATGACACTCGTCCCCTGCGTGAAGTTATCTGGGTTCAATCCCCACAAAGTCGGTACAATTTTTCGGATTCTGGGAATCGCTTGAGTGCCCATCTATCGGAGGAGATGTAAAGCCGTCGTTCCTGTCTATGTGTTGGACATTAAAGAACCCTTCCCTCGACACGAGAGGTGTTCGGCGAAATTCCCGGGTTAGTGAGGTGACAGAATTCCCGGCGTGTCATTAGCCGAAAGCAGAAATAGAGCACTTTAAAGGATCGAAAAAAAAAATTTAAAAAGTTGACAAACGGGTTAGTGAATGATATCTTGATGGAGATGATTTCCTACAACTGCTAGAAAAATCGATTTATCCCAGAATAATCAAGATTTTTGAGAACGGTCCTACACTTTCAGAAGATTATTTGCATTTACAACAATATGGTGCAACCCCTCATTCAGATATTCGTGTGCGAGAATATTTCGATCAAAATTTCTAAGGAACTGGATCGATATGGGAAGACTAATCGAGTGACCAGCAAGGTTTTGAATCTTCTCGATTTTTTCATGGGCTCATCTGAAAATAAACGATACGCAGCGAGAGATCTTTTGAGGAGCTACGGAGGAGATTTGTAATAGAATATCACTATTAAAACCTAATGTTTTCTAAAACGTGAGAAGGGAATTTGTGAACCGTTTATACGATTGTATGAAGGTAGGAGGGGGATTTCGAACAGTTTCCTCAGTTGATTCTACCTCAACTGCTCCGCTTCCATTAGACGTAAAAGTTCAATATATTGAAGACACATTTGTTTTTCTGAATGATTTGTGTTAAATATTCTTGCCATTCTTTCGGCATCACCGATATTTCAAACACAAATAGTACCAATTAATTTTTAATTTAATTTTGGTTCATGTTGGTTCAGTTTGAACACCCTGTATAAACTCCTAATATGAAGTAATGAGCTCAGAAAATCTAGCCAATGAGGTATCACATGATTCTATTTGCTAATGCAAGTCTCAGCTCAATGATGCTGGGCTTAGGGTTAAATCCTACACTTTTGAATTGAAATGCTGATTCACCTTCTTCAATACTGATATTATTCTATACTACTATTTATTCAAACTATATCGGGTTCAAAAGGACGTTCAATTAATATATAATATTAGCTTATTGTATTTGAAATACTGTACTTTCTAACGAAGTACTACTTATCTCATACTGCCTACGATTGTTTTGTAGGTAGGTGATGGCGACGCTAAGAGATTGATCTGACAAGCTCGAAGTTGGCATAAACAATGGTCCCACTTAAAAATAAAAATAGAACTGTTTCAGCTTTTTCCGCTGACACTGTCGGCTTCTGAGCTAAAAGGGCCGTCAAATACCTTGTGGAATGATTATGCGTTGAACTGATTCCGTGTTCTGAAAATATTCGCAACAATGAAGCAACGAGAATTCTTTTAGGGAATTTAAAAAGTTTCTCAGATCTAGAAAGTACTTGGTACTTTAACTATCTAAAATAATTGTGAGAAAAGTAGACTTGGCTAAATGCCATGGTGAAGTAATTTTGACGAACGACCACTAGTTATGAGGAACGTAAATACAACTTATAACGCATTTAGTATTCAGTATCGAAACCGATGGTTTTTACATACTAACTAAGGGGTGTTCAAACGGTAGACCGCGAGGAATCTTTGAGTAGATCTCAAGAAGAAAGAAATTTTAAATAAGTAGGTAACTAAACTAAAAAAAATTATTACGTAATAAAATAACACTCTGCTAGCGGCGGCTTTATCAAACAAACACGTGGTTCTTGTCAAAGAAAAGCCGCGTTTTTGATTTTGGCTGCTTTCCTAGAAATTTCGGGCGGCGCGTTTGATGGAAACATTCTAGATTGTCGTTCACTCTGATATAAATGTTACGCCTGCAGGAATTGGAGTCATTCTGCATTGTAACGTGAAGGCAATACTATGTCGATATAAAGTTTATTATTAAATAGTACAAAATGAGTGCACCGAAGAAATCTGATACGTATCATTTTAATAACGATTGGGAGGAATAATTTTCTTTTTGTATGATGAAGGATAAGTGCATTTGTCCTATTTGTCGTGCGTCAGATGCACTACCTAAACATGGTACCTAAGAGAGGCATCATAAAACGGATCATAAAAACTATGAAAAAGATTTTCCGCCACACAGTGAATTAAGAAAACGAAAAATACGTGATTTGATATCTTGTTTGCAAAAAGAACAAACCATGTTCACAAGACCAGCCAAATAATCAAAAGCTGCTACGATGGCGTCATTTAAAATATCTCATATATTGGCGAAACACAATAAACCATTCGAAGATGGATCGGTTGTGAAGAAAGCATTTATTGAAGCAGGTGGGACTTTATTTGGAGATTTTAAAAATAAAACAGAAATAATGTCTGCTATTAGAGAAATTCAGTTCGTCCGACTGTCACAAGGCCTATTGAAGTCATGAATCAGGACATGGCAGATAAACTAAAAGATAATATCATGAAATGTATATACTTGTCTTCACAGTTCGACAAATTCACCGATATGACAGACATTGCCCAGCTGTGTATTTTAATTCGGATGATATTCAATGACATGTTGGCTAAGGAAGAATTCTTGACAATCATTCCTCTGAAGGGAAAAGCCCCGTGGCGTAGATAATATATGACGTTTTCTTCAATTTTGTGGAAAAGTATAAGCTATCAATATTAAACTTAGTGTGCATTACAACCAATGAAGCACCAGAAACGACTGGAAATGAAAATGGTTTTGTGTAGAGCTAATGAAGATTTCCTTCATTTTTTCATTCTACTACATTAAACATCAACAAGTTTTGTGTTCGAACGGAGGAAATTATGGGCATTGCAAAAAATTGAAATTCCATCCGTGCACGTAGCTTGCAACGGCGATTCTTTAAGTTGCAGTTGGAAGATAGGAGTCACTTGACCTCAATGACGGAAAATACCTAGAAAGGTTTCAAGAATTATTGACCGCAATAACAGCTGTCCTAGACGAAAGAGGTGCTGACACTCAGATGTTGAGAAACGAAAAATGGTTGACTGATTTGGCATTTTTGATTGACATCAAAATGCACTTAAACAACATTAACTTGGAGCATCCTGGTAATGAAAAAACTGTTATTGAGATGATTAGCGGAGTAAACGCATTCAAAAGTAAATTGCAACTTATGATAGATCAACTGAAAAGAAAGATCTGAAACATTTTCCGTCTTTGAAAGCAAGGATTACTGAATTATGATACGTGGTGAGGCTGAATTATCAAATATTTTGAGACAATTCAAAATGCGTTTTATGGTTGCAGTAAATTGGAAAATATAGCATCATTTATGAGTTATCCTTTTTATACAAAAACATGGAGGATTTAGCTACTGAAATAGCAAATCAGTTTAATCTGAACTCATGTTCTGTTGAAAATGAGTCGGTGCAGATGATATCAGATATACATCTCAAAGCTACAGCATCTGATACACATTTCTGGTGTTTTATATCTGAAGATAGATATCCGAATCTAAGGCAAATCGCCCTTCAAACGGCAATGCTTGGATCAACTTACTTGTGTAAGTCTGCATTTTCTGAAATGAAGATATTAACGACAAAATATCGCAATCGAATAACTGACGATCATATGTCATCATTCTTGCGATTAGCTCACAGTGGTTATGTACCATATTATGAAAAGTATGCTGAGGACATGCAGTGTCATGCTCCAACATCCAAAGTCACTTCTTAGTTTAGTTTAACACTATATGTAACTTTTTATTATGTAACAACCAATAAACTCGCAATTTTGAATAACTATGAGTTTTCCATTGATATTATAGAGAAGAACCTAACTAAACCTGACTCAAACCGTTACTAAAATAATGTATATTGTGCGGAAAGCTAATATCTATATATGCTACGGTACACCCTACCTAGATAGGTACGTAGGTAGGGTATGTACAACAACTCTGCATCACACATACTTGCAGCCTCTCAGAGTCGATCGTAAGTAGTCTAAAAATATTGAGGTAGATCGCCAGCAGTTCAAGTGTGAGCAACCCTGTACTAACTCATACATCGTTCGATGCATAGGTATCCTACATGTCGTTCGATTTACCATAAAATCTTATTATACAATTCAATATGAGATGTCTTGATACTTACGCTCTTAGGATTGATACATAGAATTGAGCTCTCACCAATTAGGAGTTGGTTGAACACTCACCTGCAAATAAATGATAGCGTTAGAAAAGAAATTTCATTAGAATTATCTTATTGAGACAAAGAGTGGTTATCGTATATATACTTCAGAAATTTTGAATAAAACAAGTTATGGATACTTTGATGATTCACCTTAAATTAGTAATTTTCTTATACGAGTGTATAGTAAAGCAATACTAAACTTATTAGGTGAAAAATGTTGTATTGATGTCAATAAATTTTGAATACATGGAACACCCTGTATAATATCTAATTTGAAAATGAACTTTCAGTTATATTAAAAAAATCACGGAATCATTTCTGAGGATTGAATGATTCTTCCCCACGACCGCATATTCGATAATATTGAAAGGAAGCCCTCAAAACCATAACGCAGCAGAGATTCATTATATTTTCAAGCAATATAAGTTCTGACACATTGCGGTGACTTCGGTTGTTGAGAAGAAAAATCAAAGATTAAAAATATATTGAGGTCGTAAAGATTCTTTTATTTCCAGCTCAACCCCTCACAAAAATTATCGAATTATCGAGAAAGGACAAATTAAATCAAATTACATCCTTGTCATAGGACAACCTAATTTAATGCCGAATATAATAAATCAGAGGAATGTTTGTGAAAAGCGCATATTATATGAAAATATCTAATCAACATCAATTAATCGTTCCTCTAAAATCAAGAAACCCTACAATCAGGTGTATTACAAATTCTTTCCAGGAGAACGAAATAAGTCTGCTATGAAAGATATTATTATTGAGGAAATTTTAATGAATGAATTATAATATTATAATAATAATTCTGATATTTCAATAGAAGCCTTTGAATCTACACAAAGCCAATTTATATGGAATCACTCGGTATTTCACATTATTGATTGTTTTTATTCATGGAATTTTAACTATTTGTGACGAATGAAGTTTTTGTTGTAAAAAATCTGGACAGTTTGATAAGAAATGTTGAATTATCACTACATGTTCGGGATATTGTATTCAGTCGTCACTGAGATTCGAAACTCTGAATTTCCAATTTTAAAAAAGCCTATAATCATAATTTAAAATCCCTGACGTTGGATTGTTCGATGTGCAGAGTGGTGGAATGAATGCTCCCGTTGAAGAAGGAGTGACACAGAGGTATAAAGCGGCCACAATGGAGGTATCACAGAGGCTGATCTCAAAAAGCAACGCCCGAAACCAAAGGCAATGTCTGAAAGTAACAGTCATCAGTATATCAGTCGAAATGATACATCAAAGACTTCGTTCAAGAGGTTTATACAGCAGAAGGCCCTTGAGAGTTCCAGAGCTAACCAGACAACAAAAAATTAACAGACTCAATTGGTTTATCGAGCATCAAAATTGGAATATTGAGAATAGGCGAAATGTACTTTTTTCGGATGAGACCAGAATTGGTGTTCGATCAGATGACCACCGGATTCGGTTTTAAGGGGTCGTTGAAGACAAGCTAGACTCCGAGCATCAAGGAAATTCCGAAATACCAAGGGGGCTGGTGATGTTTTGGGGTCGTATTTTTCTGGGAGGCAAAACAGTATTGATTTCGTTTTCTTCGAGTGTAACGGCTAGAAATTACGTGAACTTAGTGCTCATAGTGATACTCTGGCGAGGTGCCCACAATGAGAATTTCATTTTATGCAAGAAAATGCTCCTCCGCATACCTCACAGATAAACAGAACGAGCTTGGTGTCATCAGCCAAGGTATAGCTACGTCTGAAAACCTCTTCCTAAGACCTACATACCGCCAAACCACAACAACGGATCTATCATTGTTTGTCATAGAATCAGGATACCACCATCTTTGGAGATGCTCGATATATTTCCAAAAGCGAGTGGAATCACGTATGATGTCTGACTCGGTATCAGCGATATAATCTGAATGATCTATGGGCATAGTGCACTTATGAGCTCGTCTCATCTGTTTCTTTCATACGATTCATGGAAAGACTTTTTCGAAAAATAATTACTTAGTTTGGCGACTTACTCATGAAAAAAATCAGAAGATGTGCATTTCTTAAGAAGCACATGGGTGTCTTTTTACGATAAGTGAGATCGTTGAATGGTGAGACACTCTCATGTAAATCAGGTGACGTCATATATTTCTCAAAATCATAACTGAAACGAACCCTTTGCTGCAAACTGCTGAAAGTGGAATTAACGGGCACCACTAACAGAGGCGTTAGTGTGTCAACATGCAACAGAGGCTCGGCCAAAGTCACCCGAAAAATACAAGTCGCTGTACAAAACTAGATCTGGAATTACATTATTTACATTTTTAGTGCGATTGAGAAAGAGTTAGAAACCCACAAGAATCACAGAATACTTATTCAGATGCTTCAGATATATTTGTCGGCTTGCTGCTATACGAACCGCTATTATCCAAGATAATGGACCAGTCAAATGCCCAGGTCAGCATTGTCATGATTAGAAAGTATGACCTCGGTAAGATTCGTGCTATGTCGGACGCAGAAGGCATATAAACTGCGCAAAAGTTCAAAACAGATTTCCCACTCCTCTGCAATTAGGACTTCCTAACCGCTAGATTCATCACACGAAGTCAAGAGTTTAATGAAAGCAAAGTGATTAGGAATCTCTTGAAAATTATCTTTGTTGTTTTCATACAAGTGCAATCATGTTTCTCTTCTAATTTATTCTGTAAAACGTATGTTTCATTTTAAAATGGAAGGAAAATTTACTCGGATATGTCCACCTTCGAAAAAGTGACTTTCAACATTCTGAAAAGGGAAGGAACAACTCAAATAAGCTTTGATTTTCAATATCAATAAGGAAAAATGAACTAAAAAGAAACGTTCTTCCTTCTTGTGACAATCAAGTGAATATTCAAAATTTTCTACCCTTATCTCCCCCATGCAGTTGAAAAAGCAGTGATCAAACTGTTTGCGAACATTTTGAAACGTTGCGCGATTTATCTGCGGGAACTTGCCTATTATTCATGTTGGCAAGTCTTCTAAAAATTTATACCCAATCTGTTTCACAGGAATTGTATATTTTAGAGTGTTCGACTTGCTGGACGATATGTTTTTTATACATTTGTTAAAGCAAGGTAAATAGCGTTTTACAGCGGTAGATAAATTTCACATTCAGAGCTTTCCTGGAGAAAATATAGCCCAATAATATTGACCCGCATATTCCAGCCTATATATTTAATTTCTCAAGATGTGAATGTAACAGATATTTTGTCTGAAAAACAATTATTGATAATAAAATTTAGATTGTAATGGACACTTTCACTGATTCACTAGCAAAATCTTCATTTTTTATAAAGTTCATGGACCAAGTTTTATTTATATGTTCTTTTAAAATTCAATGAACACTTCTACGTGACATTTGATAACTTGGACATTTTCTCATACTCAGTGTAAAATCAAGATTGCAATGCTGGTAGCTTCATTCGTTAGAATATTTAATTTATTTGACCGTTACAATGTGATATTTCATTATCTTCACTAAAACAATTCGAAAACTACATCGGCGAGCTCTCAAAAATTAGATGCAACAGCGAGCAGTTCAGAGAAACTTTAACGAAGATCATGTCCGAAGACCGAAAGCAGCCAGATGAGGAAAACCACGACATCGATAAAATGAACCAGAAATTGATGGAAGAACTGAGACAAGAAGAAGAAAAAGTGGGCAAACCCGAAAACAAAAGAACAGATAAACTCAATGCCACGACGAGGGCACTAATGGAAAAATGAGAAAACTCTGGGGTGAAGGAAAATAGAAAACAGTTGAAAAATAATCAAACAGATGCTAGGGAAGATTTAAGAAGAAGTGGAGCAGATTCTGAAGAGCACTAGGGAATTGAATTGCTTCAGGCCGCAACAATGAAAACAATACAGCTTTGAAAGATAAAGACCGCAAGGAAGAAAGAGATAAAAAATCACACCTAAAGTAGAAGAATTCTGTAAAGGCCTATACACCTCTGAAAAAGCCGAGCGATGAATCACGGAAAACCATCAAAAGCGAAAAGAAGAATGTGAACTCTGAAGAATTGCCGGAAATAGATGATTATGAGATTAAAGAAGCTCTAAAAGGCTTAAGAACAACAAAGCATCAGGTCCCAACGGCATACTGTCGGAGATACTACAAGAAGGAAGGGAAATCCTACTATCCACTTTGAGGACATTATTCAATGAATGCTTGCATAGCGGTAGGATTCCAGAAGACTGAGCTAAAAGTACTTTCGTTTTGCTATTTAAGAAAGGCGAAAAGAGTAACCTGAAAAACTATCGCCCCACATCACTACTGTTACATATCTACAAGCTATTCATGAAAATATTCACTAACCGATTGACGGCGAAGATGGACTCCTACCAACACGTTGAACATGCTGGCTTTCGAAAGGGTATAATACAGCTGATTCCTTCCTTACTATGAAAACATTGATAGAAAAAGCAAACGAATACCATCTGACTCTATACATGTCGTTCGTGGACTATGAGGAGGCGTTCGATATGACTGAGATATGGGCAGCAGAACAAACTATGAACAACAGCAGAATTGATTCTAGGTATAGACAACTGATCCACAACATCAATCAACAATCCTCAATGATAGTAAGACTAGAACACGAGACCAAACCTATAAAAATCGAGAGAGGTGTAAAAAGGGAGACGTTATATCGCCGAAGTTATTCACCTTAGCATTAGAAGATGTATTTAAATCATTGAGTTAGGTAGGAAAGTAAATAAAAACCCTGAATCACCCTCATGTACGGGGATGATATTGTACGATTTCCACTACTCTCGAAGAGTTGCAAGAAATATATACAGGATTAGCTGAAGCATCGCAAAAAATTGGTTTGAAAATGAACATGCAGAAGACGAAAACCATGACTAACACAGAAGATATCAGAAGGATTACAGTTGGTGTACACTCTCTGGACATGGTGGATAAATTTGTTTACCTAGGTCAAATACTCGAACTTAATAGAGAGAATCAAACAGCAAAAATTGCAAGAAGAGTTCGGCTTGCTTGGGCTGGATTTGGAAAATTAAAATGGGTCTTTCAAAGTCGTAACATACCACAATACCTTAGAGCTAAAGTCTACAATCAGTGTATTTTGCCTCTAATCACTTACGGCTGCCAAACATGGACACTAACTAGAGCCGCTATAGCCATAATTGGAAAACACAAAGAGCTATGGAACGCAGGATGCTCGGAATAATACTAACAGACAGGAAAACAAATACATGGATAAGGAAACTCACTAAAGTTCGCGATTTCAGGAAGAAATTGCCAGACTCAAATGGGGCTTCACGGGTCATAATGCAAGACAAGGTGATGGTTGATGGAATGTCGAAATACAGAAATGGAGACCATATTTGTGCAAAGAGGAAGAGGTCGCCCTCCAATGGGGAGATGACCTGAAAATTAGAGAGCTCAACTGGTATCGGGTAGCACAGAACATTGGACAGAACTGGGGAGGCCTATGTCCAGAGTTGGACGACAGATGGCTGAAGAAGAAAAGAAGAGGAGATGTGATACTTAATCATAATGATAAGAAATTAATCTATGTATTATACTATCACAAGAGACAACTAGTTCAATACTCGTTGTCAGCAGATGGTCGAGAGACCGAAATTGCAATTCTGATTTTCAATGAATCTCTTGTGATAGTAAAAACATAGTTCAATTTCTTATTATCAACATTTGTTATAAGATTTTCAGCGCGTCTCTCTTGTTTACAATTGATCCTCTTTCATGAAACTTTGCCACTAATTCCAGTATTTAACTATGTGATAACTATGTGATGGGCGCTAACATATTGAATTTGCCGTGGCAACTTTAGCATAATCTAAATAAAAGTGAAAGTAACAGAAATCAGATCTTCACTGTGTGGTCACGTTTTTCAGAATGCCAACAACAAGCTTTTTCGAGTGAACAAGTGATATAATTGTTTTATGTACTTCCAGAACTAAAATTCAATTGTCTTTAATATAAGTTGTGTCTTGATGCTCCTTACCTACCAAAATTATAAGGTAAACAAAAGATTATAAATAAGAAAAATATGGTCTTTCAGAAGTCAGTTAAAGTATCTGAACAATTTTGTTTTTCATTTCATTGAAGAATAATTAAACTGCGGGCGATGTATTCAATGCTCCTCTGTGTTTATAAAATTTGATGATAGTTATATTAATTCATAAAATATTATGTGGAATTATGGTTTGAGCAAATAAACAGTGTTCGATAGCGAAATGATTGATAATATTATTATACATATTATTTCGATATCTGCTTCTGAATTGTGGTATTTCGGAGCAAGTATTTGAATTTGTACAATGTTGTGGGATAAAGTCCCGTTTGATATTAATGGAAAATATAATTCCTCGTGTTGTACGGTTCGTATGTTATATAATAATCCTCTGCATTCTGTAAATTCAGTTGAATTTTGATCCCAACACTGTTCACTAACTGCTGTAGACCAGTTTTTGATCGAACAAATTTTAATGTCGTGTATTCATTATACATGATATTAAAATTCGGAAAAAATACCATGCAAAATATTTTTCATATCTCCAAAATATTTTGACGTGTTTATTTTGTGAAAATGTATGTGGGACTTTTCAATTAATGAGATATCTATTGTGAAAAATTTTAGGACAATCATTATGCATTATAATCTCTAGAAATTCAATAGTAAACTATCTGGTCACAAGGCCTCCTGATGAACAAAAATAATAAAATCAGAGGTTGCGAAAGAAGCGTTTATTAATACATGTTCAGAGAAATGGAGATATTTTGAGGTAGTCGTGTATTAAATACTTAATAGATTAGTTTTGGTGAGTTGATCTACAAGGTGTTGAACTATTTCAATACGTGTTCCAAATATTGCCCGTTTCTTTGTAGACACAACTCAATCCTTTTGAGGAAAGACCGTTGAACTCTTGACAATATTTGCGGATTAACTGACTGAAAGGCGTCGACTATTCTCTGTCTCATATCCAACTGTGTTGTAGAAGGAATCTGGTTGACGATGCCCTTAATATAACCCCACAAGGAAAAATCTAGACTTTTAAGGTCCGGAGATCTAGCTGGCCATTTAACATGACCACCACGTCTTATCCATTTGTTTGGAAATACATGATTCAAATGCTCCTCACCTGATGTGAGTAATGGGCCGATGCTCCATCATGTTGAAACCACAAATTTTGTCTTGTATGCTCTGGTACATAGGCATGTACCATTGGTTTATGATTTTGCAGAAAATGTAAATACATTTAACTATTGAGGTGCTCGCCGAAAACTGCGGCCCAATTAGATATCCATCTACTATAGCGGCCCTCATATTCAAGAACCAACGATGCTGATGATCTATTTGTCTCATGAGGTGTGGATTTTCCGTGGCGTGATAATGAAAGTTGTGTCTGTTAACAAACCCATTCTTGTGGAAAGTTGCCTCGTCCGAGAAAAGAAATCTGCTAAATATATTTGGATATTCCGCTACTTTGTCACTTGCCCAATTACAGAAATTGATTCGATTTTCATAGTCTTGATTGTTCAGTTTCGAGATATGCATGAAATTTATTCACTTTCAAGATTCTTTGGACGGAAGTTTGACTTATATCTGTTAACTGAGGAATCTCTCTTTGGCTTTTATATGGGTCCTCTGTCACTGTCATTAAAACTGATAACCGGTTGTCTTCAGCTGTAGCAGTTTTTGGTTTTTCATGTTTTTGTAAGCGATAAAACCCGTTTCGATAAATTTCATTAGAAGTTCTTTAGAGCATCTTGCATCAGAATGCCTCTTATCTGGAAACATTTGTCATAAACTCCACTTGCCAACGAAGAATTTCTATCACACTGACCCAGAATAAAAATCATATCCACCATTTCTTCTTTGGAGAACTTCATGGCAGTCAATTGAGAAAATTGAGTTGAAACCTCACTTAAACAATGTTTGATAACGAAACACTGATAAGTTCACCATGTAAAATGCGGAATATGATATGTGCGGACACCTGACAGAAGCCACAAATAAAAAAGTGTCAAGACATACCTCGATTTACGTTTTAATCATCTTGATTTTATCATTCGTTAAAAGAATTATCTTGTTTAGGTTTCATTTTTACTACTTGAATTATTACAGAAAAAACCTTCTGTGCGAATAATGATGCATGTTGATGGGTTTGATACAGTTTGTAGAATTTTCTTCAAAATTTTCACAAATAATCCAATATTTCGAAAATGATCGAAGATAAAGATAAGGTTAATTCTGCAAAATATAGCACAATATTTTATGCGTTGATATGAATAATAAAATACAGGGTATTCCATTTGGAAAAATCAAGATATGATATTTTTAAAATTACAATATTCAATAATTGTTTTGAGTGACTCCTATATAATCAATTTCAATTCATCAATAGAGTTATCCTTGGGCAATGAGAAAACGAAAGGAAAAAAGTATGCAAGGAGCATGCGATGATGTGAGAGCCTATTTTCATAAAATTTCACGGAGAAAAATATTGTGACGAAACTACTCACCAAAAAACTTATTGCTTAAAGAAGAGAAAACTAACCTAAAAAACCACCCAAGTTTTTTTATAGAAAATTGGGACACCCTGTTTACTTCGAAATGAATTGCTGAAGTAGATTTTGACTTTCTAAATACAATACCGTTCGAACAAAAATGAAATCTTCAAGAGTGTACGAGCAACAGAGAACCGCGCCATTGGTGAATCACCCAGTACATTTCATGTCACTTTTTACTTGCTCCTCATATTCTACTAACAAAGATGCTACACTCAAAATATTGATAGGTAACAATTCATGGTTAAATTTGGGAATAAGTTTTCAAATAACCGAAATAACTGAACCAGTTTTGTAGGACACCTCCCAACTTTTGCAGTGATATAATTGCGTTGCGAATTTGCCATGTATTACGTTTTATGTTTCCAAGAGAAGTTGATTATATTCTACAATCAGATTGAAAAATTCTATCGATGGTTTAATTGAGCAGTTTAAAACAAAGACTCATCGAAAATCGAATACAGCCCAATTTAATTCCAGCCACGTTATGTTCGCTTCGCTCGATCAATGACATTCGCCTCTACAAATCGGACATCGAAATGGTTAAAGGAGTTCTCGACCCCATAAATTTTATAGACATTAAATCTACCGCCTGATGGATAGTGTAACCGCGTCGAAACTGCTTGTTTTACAAGCACCCCGAACTCAACATGGACTTAATAGGTCGAAGGATATGACCCCAATGAACGAGAAAAACTCCTGGATTAATGCATCCGTTAAATTTTTGTTCGTGTCCCAAGATTACGAAAGGCAGTGCAATTCGAATATGTCGTCATTTGTGTGGTAAAATGGTAACCAAAAATAAAGTTTGATAGCTTACAGACAAGGGTTACTTGAAATGGAACTCGTTTTCGTTTTGGGCGATATTACGAAAATAATGAAAGATTACCAGAATCGAATTAACAAATTTCGTAAAAATATGGTTGGCTTTGATTCAACTTCGTCAACTGTGAGAAATATTAATTTTAAATGCTTAACATATCAATCCGTTTGAAATCTTAGAATTCAGAATGAAAACAGTATGCAACCTGAAATTTATAATATATCTCCCATAAAGAGAAAAATATCGGGAGAAAAAATTCTAGCAGAGGCATTAGTAGCAGTTCATTTTAAAGGGTGGGGTGTAATGGAAGAACTTTTTGGAACGGATAGCATACGAAACGGTGGGGAGCGGATGAAGTCGTTCGACTAAGGAAGAGTTACCATTTAGTTCACAATGGTTATTTGGATAAGAGAGCACTGTGTGTATGTGGTTGAAGCCAGCGCTTCAACATTGGTCGTAACGCTTCAGTTCCGAAACGTGACACAATCATCCGATGGGTACAGAATTTCAGAACGACTGCATAAGCAATGAACCCGAAACCTCAAGGTCGTCCCAAAACGAAAAACACCAGCTTCCGTGGAAAGAGTGAAACAAGCTTTACAGGTTGAATTACTTCAAAGCCCAAGGCGCTCTGTCCTAGAACGAGCAGCAGCACTCCAAATGAGTAGTCGAACTGTTCACAGAATTTGACAGCAAGACCCCATCTTTCACTCCTATAGCTCATGGTTGTACATCACCTGAATGAAGGAGATTTCGCACAACGCTAGCAGTTCGCCGAGAGAAAGAAAATGATTATTACCGATGAAAATGAGCCAGCGATAATGATGAGTGATGAGGCTCGTTCTCATTTGAGCAGTTCGGTTAATGAACAGTACTGCCGATATTGGACAGCAGAAAACTCCAGCGAACTACATCAATCCCCGTTTCACAGTGAGAAAGTCACCGTTTGGTGCGCTATGAGCCCTCTTGGGGTGATTGAACCGTATTGTTTCGAGGATGGGAGAAGGGCAACTGTAATTGTAAACTCTGAGGATATGATTTCATGCCGGAGAACTTTTTATGCCAGAAATAGGACGATGAAGAATGAATAAAAGAAATGTTTGGTTTCAACAGGATGGTGCCGCGGCACATACTGCCAGAGTCTCAATGAAAGTTTTGTGTCGCATTGTTCATGATCATGTAATCTCTCATTTTAGTAATGTGCCGTGGATCCCTCGTTCCCCGGATCTCACTGGTTTTGATTATTTTTTGTGGGAAAACCTAAAGTTTCGAAATCTGCAAGAGTTGAAAGAAGCCATTCCAAGAAACTTAAGGGCAATCGGCACTGATTTTTCAGAGCGGTTGATGAGAGAATTGACAACAGCAACGCATTGCAGAACATGGCCGTCATCTGTCTGATGTCATTCTCAAAACATGACTCTTTTCACTTTTGTGCACTAAATGGTAATATTTAAGCCTTCATTTTATGAAATGAAAAACCTTCTACGTTGAAAAACAGAGTTATTCTCATTTCAAAACCCCTTCCATTACGCCCCACCCTGTATGAACGGTTATGAGTGTAGAAAGAGTAAAAAAAGGAAATGCGAATAGTCCACCCTTCGCTCGTAGTTAAGAACGGGCGTGGATCACAGTTGAAATGGTGGATGCGATGCAACAAATCTCTTGTCAACCTAGAGTTCAATTCAAAAGTCTGTAGCTAGAGAACAATGATTCATTTCAATGTATAAGTAAAATGAAATAATTTTTTCAAAGACCATCAAGGTGCCATCTCTTCGGGTATAATTGTACTGATGAAAAAATCCATTAAGTAGGAGTAGGATTTGTGAATAGAAGATGCCGAAGGAGTTTCTAGGTACATGAACAGTTCTCGCTTCCTCCGACTATGTTTTAAGGTATTCTCTGGAGAACATATGCGGGTGGTATGAAAACATACCACCCCGCCTAATTCGTTTGATTTGATTTTATGAGAAGTTCAATTTTGATCGAGGGATAGTATTTGATACATGTTTCTTTTTGCTTTATTAACTCCCTACCCTGAAACTTTGAATAAGCAAAATAAAAATAGTGGATTTACAAAATTTGAATAATTGTATTTACAATAAATGCATATATCTAAAATTTGGTGTGTCAGAAAAAACTCAAGTGTGAAAATGAAAAAAATTGAAAGGAAAACATAAACAAATAATAAAATCAGAGATTGCGAAAGAAGAGTCATCTGTACATATCATTATACTTGATCAGAGAAATTGAGATATTTTGAGGTAGCCGTGTATGAAATACGTTATAGATTGGTTTTTGGTGAGATGATCTACAAGGTGTTGAACTATTTCAATAAGTGTTCGAAATGTTGTCCGTCTCTTTGTAGACACAAATTAATCCTTCTGAGGAAAGACCATTGAACTCTCGTCAACATTTGTGGATTGGAAATGAGACCCTGTCTCATTTCCAACTGTGTTGTAGAAGGAATCTGGTAAACGATGTCCTTAATATAACCCCACAAGAAAAAATCTAGACATTTAAGGTCCGGAGACCTAGCTGGCCATCTAACAAGACCACCACATCCCATACATTTGTTTGGAAATGCATGATTCAAATGCTCCCTAACCTGATGTGAGTAATGTGCCGGTGCTCCATCCTGTTGAAACCACAAATCTTGTCTTATATACTCTGATACATCGGCAAGTAACTTTGGTAGATGATTTTGCAGAAAATCTAAATACATTTCACTATTGAGGTGCCCGTCGAAAAAGTGCGGCCCAATTAGCTTAGGTTACATTTTAGGACCAACGATGCTGGTGATCTATTCGTCTCATGAGGTGTGGATTTTCCGTGGCGTAATAAAGAAAGTCGTGCCCGTTAACAAGCCAATTCTTGTGGAAAGTTGCCTCGTCTGAGAAAAGAATTCTGCTAAACATATTTGGATTTTCCGCTACTTTGTCACTTGCCCAATTGCAAAAATTGATTCGATTTTCATAGTCTTGAATATTCAGTTCCTGGTGCAGCTTTACATAATATGCATGAAATTTATTCATTTTCAAGATTCTCTGGACGGAATTTTGACGAAATTTATTCACTTTCAAGATTCTCTGGACGGAAGTTTGACGAAATTTATTCACTTTCAAGATTCTCTGGACGGAAGTTTGACTTATATCTGTTAACTGAGAAATCTCTCTTTGGCTTTTATATGGATCTTCTGTCACTGTCAACATAACTAATAACTGGTTGTCTTGAGCTGTAGCTGTTTTTGTTTTTTCATGTTTTTGTAAGCGACATCACCGGTTTGGATAAATCTAATTAGAAGTTTTTCAAAGCATCTCGCATCAGGATGCCTCTTATCAGGATATCTTTGTGCATAACGTCTACTTGCTAACAGAGAAATTCTATCACACTCACCCAGAATAAAAATTATATCAACCATTTCTTCTTTGGAAAACATGGCAGTCAATTGAGAAAATAAGAAATAAGAAAAGTTTTAATACATACTTCGATTTACGTTTTAATCATCTTGATTTCATCATTCGTTAAAAGAATTATCTTGTTTAGGTTTCATTTTTTCTACTTGAATCATTACAAAATAAACTTCTGTGCGACTAATGATGCATGTTGATGAGTTTGATACGGTTTGTAGAATTTTCATCAAAAATTTTACAAATAATCGAATATTTCGAAGATGATCGAAAATAATGATAAGGGTACTTCTGCAAAAATAGAACACCATATTTTATGCGTTGACGTGAATAATAAAATACAGGGTGTTCCATTTGAAAATCAAGATATGATATTTTAAAATCACAATTTTCAATAATTTTTTGAGTCACTCCTGTATATAATGAGGAAAATCTATTTCATTTCATCAATAAAGTTATCCTTGGGCAATAAGAAAACGAAAGCAAAAAAGTATTCATTCTCTTTGGTCGAAACAGCATGCGGTGATGTGAGAGCCTATTTTCATGAATTTTTACAGAACAAAAATCTTGTGACGAAACTACTCACCAAAAAACTTATTACGTAAAGATATAATAGTACAGTTTAGGCCGATCCTGAAACTTGAACAGAAAAGTGGTCTTCCGCCCTAAAAAAACCACCCAAGATTTTTTATAGAAAATGGGGACACCTATTTACTGCAAATTGAATTGCTGATGATGATGTGAGAGCCTATTTTCATGAAAAAATATTGTGACGAAACTACTCACCGAAATAACTTAACACTTAAAGACATTAAAGCAGAGTTTAGGCCGCTCCTGAATCTTGAACAAAAAAGTGGTCTGTAAAAACCATCCAAGATTTTCTATAGAAAATTGGGACACCCTGTTTACTGCAAAATGAATTGCTGAAGTAGATCCTTACTTTCTCAATACAATACTGTTCGAAGAAAAATGAAATCTTCAAGAGTGTATGAGCTACAGGAGCATCGCGCCACTGGTGAATCACCCAGTATATATATCCCTGAACCAGAGGGAATCGCTATTTTGGACTGGCCAACTTGCTCTCCTGCTCTCCAGACCTAAATCCTATTGAACATTTATGGAATAATCTCAAAAGGAAAATTAGATCCCGCCAGGATAATAAATAATATAATAATTTATTTATTTATTTCCATATAAATTTGGTTGTATATATATATATATATATATATATATATATATATATATATATATATATATATATATATATATATATATATATATATATATATATATATATATATATATATACAATGAAATTTTTTCATTGTATTTATTTTGTATATTATGTGTGTCGGGTATAGCAATATCATTTATATATGTTATTTGATTCTGTTTATCATTAAGAACGATATCTGGTCTATTGTGTTTTACAGCTCTGTTGCAAAGAATTGTTTTTACAAAATAAAGTTTATATTTGTCATTTTGACAAATAATCTCAGGTTCATATTTTTGAAATTTTTTTCTTTTGGGAATTAGGTCATGTTTAATTCCTAGATTGAAGTGAATAATATTAGCGACGGCATTATGTCTTTCTAAATAATCTGTTGAAGCAAGGACTGAGCAAGATGATAATATATGAAAAACTGTTTCTGAAGAACAGAAACATCTACGGCAAGAATCATCTATATTTTGTTTGATGATATGTTTTCTATAATTCCTTGTGAAAACAACCTGATCCTGGATCGCAATTGCCAAGCCTTCTGTTTCAGCAAACAATTCTCCAGATACTAACCATTTATTCGATGCAATTTCATCAATATAATCATTTTCAATTCTTTAGGTGCTTTCCATGTAATTCCTTCTGCATCCAACTTTCTCTTTTAGAATTATCATCGAATATATCAAAATCTACCTTTTGCATTGTCAAGTTCAGAGGTGTAAGATTATAATCTGAAGCAACAACAATATCATGTCATTTAGACGTTCTCTGTTTATCATGAAAATGGGAACGTAGATGAAAAATCTGTTTACTATGAAGATTATTCAAATCAATTAATCCACGACCTCCAAGATGTCTAGGTAGTGTAACTCTCTGAACAGCTGATTTTGGGTGGTGCTTATGATATTTACAGAGCATTTTCCTCGTTTGACATTGTAATTCATTTAGATCAGTTTTAGACCATTTAATAATTCCAAAAGAAGATGTAAGAATAGGAACAGCATAGGAGTTGATAGCTCTGAAAATGTTTTTACTAGTTAAATAACTCTTGATGATAATTCTAAGTCTTTTGTAATATGAACTTCTAATATTTTCTTTAGTGCTGCTATGGTTAATTGTCTTCTCTTGACAAAATCCAAGATATTTATATGTATCTCCTTGATGCATTGGCTCGATTTCGATATTGGAAATCTTTATATAATCAGAGGTGATCTTTCCTTTTCAATAGAAAGATTTTTACATTTTGGAAGCCCAAATTTCATATGAATATCATTGGAATAGTTGAAAGTAATCTCAAGTAGACTTTTAAATGAGATCTGGTTCCGGCATATAATTTAATATCATCTAAATAAATTAAGTGACTTAATTTGAATTCAGTTAATAAACTCTTTATTTTGAAGCCGAAACTAGTAGCATTTAATTCATGAGATAATGGATTGAGGCAAAGACAAAACCAAAGAGCACTTAAAGAATCACCTTGAAAAATGCCTCTTCTGATTGGAATTACTTCGGATTTTAACGATTGTTTTGAAATATTTAAATAAAGATTGATTCTCCAATTTTTCATTACAAATTCAAGAAAATGACGAAGTGTCTTATATATATATATATATATATATATATATATATATATATATATATATATATATATATATATATATATATATATATATATATATATATATATATATATATATATATATATATATATATATATATATATATATATATATATATATATATATATATATATATATAAAAAAATAATTTACCTCTGAGTAAGTAACAAACCTTCTTTCCATTCAACCAAATTCATTACATACCTTCTGATTAATATATTTGAAGTTTCTCACCTTAGTATTTCTCTTAATTGCCGCCTTTTTCCAATGTCATTGAAAAATTAACGCTTTTCGGATTTTTCTTCGACATGACATCTTAGGAGAACAGAAATGTTATTTACTTTCAATTTGAAACACCTGCGTGTTCTTGAGAAAATGAGAGTAATTTGAATATCTCAATTGTTTTTGTATTGTGGGTAGAAATCCATAGTCTTTGTATGTTTTCTTTCATTTGGGATATAAGACATTAAATCTTGCCCAATGTCATGAAGTGAACAGGAAATATTTTTCATTTGTTGCCACTTCTTATTCGTAGTGTCAATAAAAGAAGAATTTAATCAGCACATAAAATGATTTAGATAGATGTGTGACTCAGAAGTTACTTATATTTATCTTTAGTACGCATTCGACGCCTGCTGATTTCTTCTGAGGTATAAGTGGTAAAAATGATACTCAAGTAATAAAATGAACTACCACTCGTCTACTAGCACTTGCTGAATTTTTGTTTGAAAAATACTACTTTTATAGGCATTGATAATATGCTTTAATGAACTTGATCATTCTCAGTTGATTTCTGTGTTAAGTCTAGATTTAATTCTTACAAAATTTATTTCTTGTATTATCGTCTCGTCCTTCAACTGGTCTCACCTTGTCTCATCTCGTATCGTCTTGTCTCGCCTTGCCTCGTCTCTTTCGAAACAAGGCTGATATCGTATGTTCCCTCTTTTTTTGGCAACAATAAATGTTGATCTTTTCAATGGTTTCTCATTCAAATACTACCTCCGACGCAAAGAAGTTATTAGGGGAGCTTACCATGTTCTTAGATAAATTGCAGTTGAATTTCCACGGAATATTGAGCAGAATAGTTTCTCGTTCTGAAATTATTTGCAAGATACATACCATCAATCGATAAATGATACACAACATGAGCACGTTTAGAATTTTTCAGAGACGAATGAAATTCCAGCATACTTCATAATTCGCTCAGTTAATATGTGATCAATGCATGGAATTCATTTTTGGATCGAAAACCAGTCTATATCTTTTGGTGAAGAATGTTGTGATCAAAATTCAACTGAATTTACTGAATGCAACAGATTATAACATAACCAGAGAATATGAGTAATTATATTCTGCATTAATATCACACGGGGCGTAACTCCACAATATTGTAGAAATTCAAATACTTGCTCTGAAAATACCACAATTCAGAAGCAGATATCAGAATAATATGCATAATAATAACATCTATCATTTCGCTAACGAACGAGTCTTATGTACTCAACCAATCATTTCACAGAATAATATGTAGATTAATATAACCAGCATCAAAAACCGTGTTGATCGAAAATATATCCCCAAGGATGTCTTACGCTTATTGCAGTAGCTACCTGAAATACCAGTAAAATACCTGTGAAATATGTTAATCTTATTTAATAAATTTGTCCAATGTTGAAGTTAGAGCTCTCTCGATCAGTTTCTGGTCTCGTTCCATTTATTGGGGATGGTTGTTACCTATACTTACACATATACGAGTGTCAGTGTCCCTTCAGTTCGGACGAATCCCAATAAATTAAAATCAATATAGAGCAAGATTTCTTTGCTTTCATAAATTTTTACTGATGAATCTTAAGAAGAGTATAAAACACGATGTGCTTTGGAGAAAACTGCGTATTACACTATTACACTAAAGCATACTGAATAAACAGAACTGTTTTACTCCATATGAAAATTTTTAGAGTTTCCTATTTACGGATATAACTGTAACATCACTTTGCCTCTAAATCTAAGCAGCAATGGCTAGTACTTGCTGAGGAGATAGAATACTACTGTCGGTGAAATACGCTCTCTCATTATTTCACTACCTACCTACCGACTCACTCAACTATTTCTGAATTTATTTGAAGAATGATTTACTTTTTTCTTACTGATTATCTAATACTTTGAATATTTAAATTCAAGATTAACATACTATGTGACACAGTCATACTAAAAAAAAACGAAATTGTAGTCCATTAGTTCTGTTGAAGATATGCAACCAGCTCTTGTAATCTTGTCGACAACGATATATTTTTCAAATTGAGCTGTAACGAAAGCTCCTAAAAATACTAACGATATTTCATCGGAATTAGAATGACGTCTATGAAAAATGTTGTGAAATGTTTTACCTGCAAATTAGAACTGATGCAGTCAACTGTTAACAGTTAAAGAAACAAACTTTAATTTTTCAAAAAGTTAGGAAATTGTTACCAATTGTTTTCGGATCACCGAAATAATTGTAATTACAATTTTTCACTCACTGGAGCTGTTAATTTAAATAGATCACGTCATGTTGTTTACCTTGTATATTATATAATATCAAAGTCTTAATGCCTTTTTCGGGAGGATAGGGTTTGGAGGAAGGTTCGTGCCAAATTTGAAGCCCCTAGCTTGAACGACGGAACCCTGTGGATTTTTCAAAATATTTCGCCGAAACGTCGCCAATAGCTAACGGAAAGTCGTAAGGGCGAGATTTCTTCGGATTCGGAAACTTAGGTCTTTTGGAAGGCGATCGGAACGATCGATCGAGCGAAAATTTCCAAAAATTCGAAAATAAGAAAGGTCTCCTTTTTTCGCGAGTGGTGGGAATAATTTCGTCGGATTTTTATGTCTATGCAAATTTTTCCATCGCCTTCTATCGTTTCAAATTCTGGACAAAGAGTAAACCTAAAGTTTCGCATATTGCGCCGCAACAGTTTAATTTCAGTAAAACCCTGGAAAAACTAGAAAATCTTGGATTCAACGAAGAGCTATCGGCTCAATTTTCGTCATTCCGAGAATCTCTGACGGACAGAAATTAAAGAAATGAAGGAACGTCGAGCTGTCAAAATAAGGTTTTTCTTTCATCCGTCCTACTCATACGGGGTTACCGGGAGGAAGGATTCGGGTGTCGAACGAATCCTACATATTTCGAGATCGGGTCCGCGAAGAGAAATCGTTACTTAATTTTCGAATTTGGGTCAATTTCTGAGACCTAGATTTTCGGGAAAAAGACCTGAAACACGGAGCGGAGCCAGTTATTTCTCCTGCCGATCGCTATTCAAGCTCGCTCGGCAGTTAACCTAATAAACGTGCCAAAGTCGATATCGCGCCGGCACAGCTGCTTATTTCCTCGGTGTTTGTAACCCGGAAGTCAGCTATACCAACGTGTGAAATCTGATGCTCTCTTTCTTCGAAATGACATTATGAGATGGAATTAAAAATCCATGTGTATAGTTATCATTTCAATAAGTCTTATATTCGATCTGTCAGACTAAATAATTCCTAATATTAATTCAATGAAAAGTTTAACCAAACATGAAATAAACTTTTAAAAGTAAGTGAACGTAGTTTGAAGTTTATTTTGTCCATTTTATATATATTTTGTTCAAGGACAGAGATGACTAACATCCAAAGTTTATAAATAAATTCCACATTTTGAGGTTATTGTGATTCAAGTAATGTGATTCAAAGGGAATATCATAATAAAAAAAGTTGAGGAGTTTAATGGTTAAAAGGTAAGTGAATGTATTTTAAGTTTATTTATTATTGTTTTTAACAAGATCTAGAAATGTACTCAGAATTTACATATTTCATATTTTTATTCATATGATTTGACCATCAAAATTTTTTTTCAAACTATTATTTTCATAGTTGGCATCAAAACTTGATTGACTTCTGAATACCCTGATATTTTTCTGTGTCATCTCAATTTGCACAAAAGGCAATTATTGTGAGTTCTTTCTAATTGTAACACATTGTTAATATTTCTCAAGAAATTTCATCAAGGCTGTTGAATGAATAATAGGTATTCCTCATTGTTATGAAGTAGAAAGTTTCTTTTTTATAGGCGGAAACATGATGTTCAAATCTGAAGAAGCTACATATGAAGTTTCATTTTGTACAACCACAACTTTCAATCTAAGATTTATGAAAGTCACAAGAAACATGCTGCTGCTTATGTGAATCATATTTTGAAGAAAATTCAACTACTACTTGGAGAATGCTATGTAAATTTGACAATTTTGGTCTTTGGTAATTTATGGTATCATGGTGTAGTTTTACTTAAGGTATTTTAAATAATTGTATAAACTGTGTAGGTTCATCACACACTATGGACATATAAAGTTGTTTCAATGGATTTTTTTCCTTGCATTTTCATTTCAGAGTATATCATAAAGTCTCACAAGAACATTAATTGAAGGAAAATAAAACTGAAGAATAAAAATTTAATTATGAAGGCATGTTTACACAGATTCTTAAATAAATACTCAGTCTGGACATTTTTCATATTTCTCAGATATAGAATATGAAAATTGGAGAGATAGGCAAAGAATTAGAAGACAAAGATGTGGAAGGTATATGACTGGAATTGAAAGGAACAATCGTGAGCACAGTGGCAGAGATGTGTGGAACATTAGTAAGCGATAGTTCTAGAAAGTGGAACACTTTGTTGAAATGAAGCAATCAAGGATGAAAAAGTTAGGAAAAAAATTTTATAGAAGGAATACTTCGGATGAAAACTCTCAAAAATTATATGGAATACAAGAAACATAGGCTAGAAGTAGAAAAAATAGTGAAGCAAGGAAATGAAAACTGTGAGAAGAAAGAATATGAGGATTAAGGATCTAGAAATTAACAGTTTCAAGAGACAGTTTTACTGAGACTGATATTAGTAACATCATTGTATTGTATATGAAGGTTCATAACGAATTTACAAATTTGTGGATGCTTGAATCTCATTTCTTCTTTCCACAAGAACACTTCAATTCAGAAGATGTTTGTTCTTTCCGGAAAACAAATTGTATGAATTTTGGTCAGTTTGATTTTGTTCGAAGAAAATATATTTAGGGCAATCACATAAGGTGAAACTTTTATGTATTCAGTAGTTTTTAATTTTATTATTATTTTTATTTCATTTCTAATATCTCGCCTTTGTCTTTTGGATACTCTCAAGAAATTTTAATTTGAGCAGAACTTTTATTTTCTATTTCATTAATATACTCGAGAAGTAATTCTTCCATCTCCTATTTGATGTTTATTATAATTCATGAATCTTATTTGATTCTTATCCGATCTTATTCGAATCAGAACAGTTAAGTGAAAATTAAAATATATAGAATATCTTTCTGAAGGAACTAAAATTCAAGATTTTGCGAATTAATATTCGAATTCTTGATGATTGAATTTTTATGCCTACGGGGTGATTCAACAATTTGGTTTTTGAATCAATGTTTAAACTTTTTCAATTTCATCCTATGCTAGGTCAATTAGAGAAAGTGGAGATTTTCAGATTGAATGTACTCTTTGAATTGGAATAGAAGTGAAAAGTGTTGAAATTTGTATGGTTGATGAGCCAGTATTCATAAACCAATACTGAAAGCTGCGTTATCATAAGGTTGTGTAAGGTAATATATGAGAGAATTCCATATAAAATTAAGTACTTTTGAGTACACTGAAACGACCCAGAACCGGGGTCTATTTTTTTGTTCATTTGCTAAAACTATCCATATATTTCTTGATTTTTATCTAATTGAATGTAGTTATCAATTGTGAGTACTTTATTGCGCCGATCTACCTGCTTACCATTGCATATAGATTATCTGAATTCAGAATTACAGTGAAAAGTCAGTCATTTACCAGAATGATTCAATAATTCCATTTCAAATTTTCAATGTAGTGAAATATCACGTATTTTTAAAGCAGCTTAAAATCACACAAAAGCGTCAAAATCGAGACGAAGGAATTCATCTAAACTCAGATAAGAAATCCGGTGTAGACGATATTCGACGTTATCACCGATAAGTATTAGAACACCGTTTTGTATTCAAGATCGCAGAACACATCTGGTATTTTTTTCAAACAGCAATTCCCACGTCGCAACGAAGGAACGCGTTCTAAATGACTATTGAACAGGTACTTGAGTACCGAGGGCAGAGGGAAGTACGGGTGTAAGATCTCCTTGGCCACGCATATATAAGGGCCGCGATCGCGACATTAGGGGATTCAGTTAGTTATTTTTTCCTTCAGATGTGTTACTCATATTATTCCGTTATTCGTTTTCGAAGACCAGTTGAATTTACTCATTCGCGTGAATCAGAATTAAAAGTAAAGTTATTTAATCATACGTAACGTGACTCCAGAAAGATGTTAGACGCAGTCCAACTATGGGGAAGGGTGTTACTTTGAAAATATTGACTTGATGTTCAATACTTCTACCCAGCATTTAGGTGTTATAATCGCCTTCGAATTATATCATGTTTCATAAGTATAAAGAAATGGCTTTAGGGACGATACGCATGTATGAACCCACAGACATTGACGCTTGTATGAAAGTTTTGAAGAATGTCTGAGTTGGTGGCATGTATGTAAAGTTTGTCGTACATACATGTGTATAATTAGAGGGCATGATTTCCTAGTTGGCAAATCCGTGATATGGGAATAGAGTATGTTCCGCAGTCAGTGACATCATATAATTAATATTGCCGGTTGGCGCTCAGTTGAGCTGAAAAAATAACGTACGACTGTAAGGGCTTAGATCTAGTTCCATATATGTATAACGTTTTAATACTATACGATTCATTTAATTCGATTAAAAATACGTGTATTTCTAAGAATTTTAAAATTAAATCTTCCAGAGTTCAGAGTATCACGGCAACGACCTATTCATAAAACATGATATCATATTACCAAAACCCTAAGATGGGGTCAGTTACCTCTCAAAATATGGGCAAATTTGGCCGGTATCTTAATAATCTGATATGCACTAAAATTTATTCAAAGGCGCCAAAGGATGCAAGGATAAGATTTTAATACTATACTTGATACAACGAAAAGAGAGAGTTTAAACAACACAAACGCACGAGGCCTGAACGTGATGTCACACAGTGTTGAATCCAGGATTGGCTTCCATTTGATCACGAAGTTGAACTCTGAATTAAGTAATGGAAATCAATGATGTAGAATTTCATTCTAAAATGAAGTATTCACGCAATAGTTTCGGATATGACTGATTGAATTATCATAAAAACAGGCAATGTAATACGCAAATGATGTTGTAGGTATATTTTCTGGTAGTAGAACATTATTGAAACATATATTACAAGAGTTACATAAAAAAGGACATCAAGGATTATCATCGTCATTAGCAGATTCAGACGATGAACTTGAATCATTCTCGAGATTGACAATAATAGGATCCAGTTTTTCGTCTGTTATGTGATCTAATTGCCACATTCTCGGTTAGACCTTCTCTACGACATGCTTAATGCAGTTTTGCCACTTGACAGCATCAATCCTTTCAATGGATTCGGCGAAAAGCTTCTTCATGTCTTGGAATTTGAATGATGTGTTCTTAGATGCCACAAAATTCTTCATCTCAGCCCAAACCAGTTCGATGGGATTGAGCGCGCAATGATAGGGCGGGAGTCGCAACACGATTTAACTTCGGTTTCGAGCCATTTCATCTGCTACATATTTATTATACGCTGGTTTGTGGGTTTCAACTATTCGAAGAAGCTCTGCTTCAATCAAATCATCCCCAAAAGCAATATTTTTTGAACGTAGCCATTCTTGAATAGTGGCTTTTTTACTGGCAGTTTTTCTGTGCGTCTAGAATGATAAGACGCATTGTCCAAAACGATGACACATCCGTCTTCCAATTTCGGCAAAATATTTTCAAACCATTCTTCGAAGTTGGATCCATCCATTTCTTTGTGGTAGTCACCAGATTTCTTCGATTCGAATGACCACAGTGCGTCAGGAACGAATCCAGTATCAATTCCAATATTGCAAACGAGGAGTCTCTTGCCTTTACCTGCAAAGACATAAAAATGATTTCTATTAATGATTGCATGTGTCTATTTTCATCTAACTTAATCATGTGGAATCTCATAATTCAAGAAAATACTCAATTTTGATAATTAGAGAATTGAGTTGAATCACCGATAAACCTTTTGACGACAGGTAGGTGGTACACAGCCTACTGAAGTTAATATACAGTGGCAAAAGAGATAGAGAAAACCCAAGTATCAACAGACCATTAATAAGATCCCTTCTATTCGTCCAAATTGAATTATCCTATTGCTGTTGTAAATATAGATTGAAAACATACTTAAAAGAAAGCGGTATGCTAACAATTTGGAACAGGATTGTTGTGGTACCAGGTACTGGATAATGAACAGTATGTATGGGTTTTACCCAATAGCATAATTTGCAAGGAATAACAGGAATATCATAATATCATTCATAAAGGGTATTCGAAAACCATCATTCTGCAGTTAGTTTTAGGTAAAAATTATGGTTTCAAAAAATATAATGAAATACCTGATGACGTGCCTACTGTTGATACAGAGTAAGCATGATTCAAAACAAGATTTGAATCAGAATGAAAATCAAATAAGTTTATCAAGAAATTAGCTATTTCAATCATAAACGAACCAACAGAACTTGTGTATCATTTGAAAATCATGAATATTATATTATAATTTACATGAATTATTCATGCATAATATAACTACCACTCACTTGTGGGATTCCTCAATCCAGTCGAAAAACCTTCTTAGAAAGCCTGTCTGACTGTTTTGACCGATGCATCTACCCAAACACTTGATTAAGTGTGCCCAGCATTCACCCACGTTTCATCCAGGTAATAGATTTTTCTATTGTCTTCGCGGTAGTTTTAATTTGTTTAAGATAGTCTCTCCTCCACAAGACTATTTCTTCTTTCTCCAATAGTAAACCATTCCTCCCATTCTTCTGTAATCTGAAGTCCATTTTTTCAATATTTTACGGAGTGTTGTTCTTTTAAAATTTGGCAGATCAACATCACTGTTCACTTCATTCAATATTTCATCTATTGTAGGTAATTCATTTCTATGAAAAACTGATGCTCTTTCCTACTAATCAGATTTTTGTCGAAATCAGTAACACTATCCGCAATTCTATCTATCTGACCCTTTTCGGGTACGTCCTCGGTTGTGAAAAAGAATGATTCTCCTTATCTTCCTTCATGAGTCCGTAAAGACTAGTTTCACTAACTCCCACAATATTTGCCACTTGTTCGACGATTTCGTTGATAGGTGCAGAATCTATATGCATTTATCTATTATAGACGTTGAAAATGATCTGTTTTTCATTCAAAGTAAAATGACCTTTCTTTCACATTATTTTCACTTTTCAACACTCGATCAATAACACTTCCAAAACAATAATGAAAATTTAATGTTCTATCCGATGGACCAAGACCGTACCAGTACAGACTGCTTACATTCAGATCCCACCCCCTAAACATGATTCGGCCAATTACAGAGCTACTAAATCTTCTGGCGTCTGCTGTATTTGTTTTGACGTGGTCTCTCTTTCGGTTGCCTAGAGTATAATGTTGCAAAGATCAAATAGACATTGTTACCGAATCCTTTTTTGATTTTCTAATATCTCCAATGATTTAAATGACGAAGAATTGGTCGTATTATATCAAACCTGACATAAAAGAACTTTCTGAATAGGTTGCTACAAATACACAATACAACAAAAAAAGGATCCTATTTTATAAAAAGAACTTCAAGGCAAGTTTAGGTACTAGACGATCACATGGCTTTTCATTTGACTGAGTTAATTCGGTCTCAGGTGTAAAAAATGTGAGGAGGAAAATAAGATAAATCAGGTATTGCAATTCACATAAGGGCGATGTATTTTGTACCGTCTTTCATAGAGCGGGGTTGGAGTGGTTTCAATACTTATCGGTGAACATAGAAGGCGTTCCGTATAGGGTTGGATATGAAAAGGCGTTCAGTATATTTAATATTCAGTATATCAGGTGTATGGTAAATTAGCCTTTCAGTTTATCAGGCGTTTTTGTATATGAGGCGTTTAGTATATTAGCTGTTTAGATATAAAAAGGCGATCTTAATGAGCTTACTAGTTAGTTATCAATATAGATTAATATTACCAGAAATCCATTATCCTATATTTCGTTTGTTGATTAAAAAGATTTATAATTACCAAAATGAAGAACACATATTTTCATGTCGAAATCTTATTGATATGTTGACATTATCAAACCAATTATTTGAACATCATTTGTGGTCTCCAAAGTGAACGCCGAAGGTTGAATTATAGGCACATAGGTTCGACAAGTGAAAAATCTAGTAGCGTTAATAATATTATCGGCTAAAGAGCAATATATGAGTTTTTCAATTTCCAGTAGAATTTGTTATCGACGTGCGGCCTGTTAACCATAAATTCATTACCAGGACTCTTTCATAAATTTATAATATATAAATGACAGAATACTTCCGTGGAGAGAAATTTCGTTCTAGCGCTGAGGTTATTGTTAATTGAATACTTTTTCTCATACGAAGTATTTGTCTTGAGTGAGAATATTTTTGATTTTGATTTGTTTTTCAATTAGCTCTTACTGATTATGACGTTATATTTTCACCCTCATAAGTTGCAGTTTGTACGTTTCATTTTATTGATCTTACAGTTCAAATCGATGGTCCAGTCATGTCTCAATCTGGAAATGACACAAAAGTGATTTCTCCGCAAGCAAGACTCCAGCCGATTCCAGCAGTTTTATAGCCTCATTTTCTCGTTCAAATTTTATCTATTTTCTCATTCTAAAACTCGCAATCTGTGTAGCTACCTCGTTATTTATTTTATGGTGTGATTACAAAGCATATAAAGTAGCTTTATATATCAGAATCGATATCAGGAGAATTTTCAGGCGAAACCGATAAAAGCAAAAACATGTACTCATGCTAAAAGAATTTATACCGCCAATGGAATTTCTAATAACATGTTATGTAATTGGAATTCCATAATAGTCTTTCAACTGAGTACAATATTTCTAAAATGAAGCATTTGCGGGAATATTTCCATATTAAAAGTCCCAATAGGCAAAGAGAAGAATTAGAAGTTTTCTTTTGTGAACGGTTACGAAATTTGAGAATTTACTTTTCGCTTTCCGAGCTGATGTTTCATATATTTAGGCAAATCTATATATCAAAAAATATATTGCATCGTTTTTGGTTGACAGTTCACAATCTAGCAAATACATACAAATAAGAAAGTGAAGGAGTTAAGGATTGTTTTAACATACGACTCTGAAATATGGATTTCATTATGAGCTGCGTGTTTGAAATTTCGTGATGACAAATTATCATGTACACAAGATATATAATATCCAAGAATAACAGAAATTGAAGTTGATCGACAACTTTACATTTGTGAAGATACAACACTCTCAGTAATGAGAGAAGTGCTCCAAATTCATCATCTCAAGAAACTTCCAGTGATTAAGATAGATTATTTTAAATGGGGAAATATTTCAGATTCTCAGAAAATGAGAATATTCATAGTACAGAAAGTATTAGCGTTTGGTCGCACTCCACACTCAGTAGTTATAGATGGATGTATATTTTACTATGCCAAATATATGATTTCACAAAGACACAAACAAAATGAACTTTCTTAATTAACATTTCCATCTGTACTAAATGAATCAACTAAATTAACACAACTAACAGAATTGACATAACTGACAGAACTAACACAACTGCAAGAAATTACAGAATTGAGAGAACTGACAGAAATTATACTCTCCTAGAACTATTAGAACAACCTCAACCAATCAATTTAACGCGGTAATTGAATAACTAAACCGTTTACAATAAATACAACTAATGAGTGTTTGTGCTAATTCAATTTATAGAACCTACTAAAATAACTGCACCAACTAACCTATTCATCAGCATAACCAAGTGAACTAGAACTATTTAAAGAGAGTTACTTAAATTAACTACTTGAACAAACATTATTACTGAAGGTACTACTGATTAAACAATTGCAGATATTTATTCAGGTAGCAATATTTAATTTTTCGTAGAATGTTTTCCCACTCAAGGAGCTAGTTCTCTGATCCGAACAGTATAATCATCGCCAACGAGAGCCAATATATAGGTAGTTTAACCTTAACGGATTGCATAAACGGACTGCAGTTTCATTCTCATTTGAACTAGTCAGTTTTGCATATTCATTCACAACATACAGCCAAATTGCAAACTACTTGCATCAATTCGTTGGAGGTGGAAGGTATTGAGTATCAGTATATGTGAATATTATACGTGAGGCCTTTAATGAGTTGACGCAGTATACCACCAAAACCCACAGGGGAAACGATTGAAACAATTAGTAGATCAGAACGAGAGGAACGCTGAGAGCCTGACTGTTCTGAATATTTACCGTGACGCTACACACTCCTTGAGTCATGACAGGAATCAATTCACTTACGCTATAGTACTTCATCAGGGGTCTCCCCCAGATGTACATCACACCCCAATATCATATATCACGTGATAAGCATTGCTATAAGTGCAAATACATTGAATACCCTTAATAAAAATATTGGATATTCAAATATGTTCAGCTTATTTGGAATAACTGAACCTTACACTAACTAGTTGGACTAATTTCTACATTATAAACTACTGTAGCTATAATAAGATCACATTTCATTGATGAGATCTATATAAACTCCAATAACAGCGTCCATTCATCCACTTCGTATGGTTTGTACGCATTCGCATGGCGGTATTGCCGAAGTAGGTGCTCGAAGAGACTATATTTCGATGCGTACCGATGAATCATACGGATTGTCGATTGGTGAAGTCACAAAGTTAGGGTCGATAAACCAGCATCTAACGCAATGCACTCACTAGATTTTTGTACGCTCTCTATAGGAATTAATGTAACTTTAACTACTTATCGGTCTGCATGGGCAACACAAATCGGCCGATGCAGTTGCTAAGAGCAATGTTTCGAAAGCAAACCGAATTACTCATCTCTTGTTACAAGAAATTGTGGAAGTTGTGTCGGTATTTTACTACACGTAACTCAAAACCGTCAAACAGATTCGTTCCATGCAATTCGTCTGATGCAGCTCTGTGCAGTTTACTGCTCGTTATTAACGATATGATGGTCTGTTAGTGTACGTATAGTGTATATTATGAACGTTCCACAGCTTATTGTAATCTTACAAAAGAACGAAGAGATATAAATACTGAACCACCCTCATTACTTAAATTATAGCTTAAAACATCCGAAACAGCGAAAGCAGAAACCTTATAATAAGCGTCCACAGTTCCACATCGAAACATGTTACTGCGTTTATCTTTCAGTATTCTAATTGCTATGGATGCAATGGACTTAGGTCCTGCAAACGGAATCATTCTTTTCGATTTTTCCGATGTCCGATCTATCTGATTCGTACCACTTGGGGCAGTGGAAGCTCATTCTAAAGGAACGAATAGACGATCCAATTCGGCGCAGCCAAATCACGAACGCGATCTGCTGCCAGACCATATTCTACCTGCAGTATATTATCGAATATGGTCCAGCAGCGGATCGATTGTCTTTCGTATCTTGTGTGAGCCGCGTGGGAAACATCAACAAAATTAGGAAACGTCAATTCTAAATTACATTATTACATTTTTATAAAGGGGATAATGGAGTGTTATTTCTGAAAGCTCTCTGTTATGAAATCATCTGGTAGTGTCTACATATTTTTTGTTTGACATCAACTGTATTTCACAATTATTCAAACTGTAATAGTTACTTGTGTATTACAAGCGCAAAGCGATACATTGTTGCTCGAGAGTAAAAGTTATTTTTAAGATAACCTAAGAGCGATATTTTGGGTTCGTAATACAAACTTGAATTTTTGCAATCGTTAGTCAAAATAGACGATTTTAATATGACTTCAGAAAACTACTAAATTACTAATAGTATTAAAAATATTAACAAGATTGTACAAATCAATAAATGAATTAGGTACTATATTATTATTTCAATGAGGAGAATCTGATAGAAAACCAAGAGGTTATTTATAACTGATAGAGAAGAATAAACGAGTCAACGTAGCCAATCTCACCATTGTCAGTTCAGGATTTTTCCATTACTTGAATAATTCGGTATTCGAAATCGGTGTCTAGTAAGTTTGAAACTTTTCAACAAAAGAGCATCTTATACTGATGGGTATTTAATTTTTAGATTCATATTTGCAGAAACGCAATGATTAATCGAATCAAATATTTATTATAAAATAGCGAATATGAGAGGAAATCTCAGAGAAAATATTTAGATTATTCTATTTCGTGAGATGTAAATTTAAGCATGTAGCATGTAGAAAAAAATGCCTGCAGTGTTACTTTTAAGTCACATCCGAAAATATCAGAAAAAATGCATTGTATAATTTAAAGAACTGTTGAATGCACTAGATTGGCCAAAAATTACTTCAACTACCGAAGGACAAGTAGTTTGCAGGTTAATTTCACATATTCGAAAAATATAAGTGAAGTAACACCTCATAAACACCACCGGTGATCTTTTTGATTAGCTAGACACTACCGTTTATGTGATTCAGCTCATCAAGTCTAAAACGAAAAAGTTCTGCTTCATACTTTTCGTAACATAATTTTTTAACAGTTGTTGTTCTTTGTTGAGGGACCATTTGGCCATGGAATCGACAACCAACTGTTTGAAAATTATACATGAATAATAAACAGAGTTCAGAATAATTAAGAGGAATTATACTTTGATTAAACGGTAAAACTGGAAACAATGAAATGTTTTTCATTATTGTATACATGGGCATTCGCACCATTATTTCAGTGATATGTTTTTTTACAATCTGTCCAGTCATTTTAGCCAAACACGGTTATAATCACCGAATTCAAAATACAAGTGGAGACTCGTTTGAGCCTTCATTTCGACACCCAAAACATACCTATCGTGGGGTCGCGACCAAGAATTCTGTAGGTTTAAGGTCAAAAAATTGATTTTTTTTACGTTTTATGAATATCTCGGTTCTTATACGGTTTTCGCTATGTGTATACATTATAAAAATTGTAGAGGAATAGACCCCCTTCAGCTTCAGTTTGAAAAACTTTATTATTCATTGAACCTCTACATCAGCAGGAGTTCCATTGGGGACTGTTCTGGGACCTTTACTTTTCTCGATTTTCATAAAGGATTTCCCGAGCTATCTCGGTGGATTCAAAACCATTTCTTTTGAGGATGACTCTACCGTGAGCGTAGCAGATCATTCTCTGGATGACGCCCAGAGGTTGTCTGCTGTTGCGGAATCGAGAGCTGAGGAATGGTTCGCGGGAATAGGCTTGCCTTGAATAGTGACAAAACCGAAAAGATTATTTTTACCCTCAGAACTAACTTTTCTGTGGAATCTGAGAAAACCACGAACTTTCTCAGGATATACTTGGATTCGAGCTTATCCTGGAATAAGAACAGTGATTACATAGCCGATAAACTATGCAAGAATATTTTCCTTCTTAAGAGCCTATCAAGCTGGCATACTATGGGGTCATAGAATCTTTGATCAAATACAGTGTGCTCGTGTGGGGGAACTGTGCGGAACGCAGTCGTATATTTAGGTTACAAAGAAGAGCAATCAGAAAAGTCGCAAATATGGGACATAGAGATGACTGTAGGTCTGAATTCAGTAAACTTTCTGTTCTCATATTTCTCTGCCTATTTACGATAGAATGACTGCTTCATGCACATAAAAACCAATCCTCTCAACAACAAATTAGTAACAGTCACAACTATCCCACGTAAAATAACACTGACTTCAGAACGGATTTCGGTCGTTTCACTTAAACAAAAAAGGTTCATGAATACATGATCAAATTATTTAATGAAATTCCCGATGATCTCCGCTCGCTAATGACTAAGAGCTGCGAAATATATGTCAAATGCTTTCATCAGAAAGGCATACTACAGTATAGATGAATATTCTTCATTTGACATTAATTGAAAAATGAACTTCTCTAGGTTTGTTCAAAAGGGAATATACCTACATTATTTACGTTTGGTGGTTATGATTGTTTATATTTATTATTAATTGCAATTGGTTTCTACATTATCTGTAAGTTCGTGTCTGAAATTTTTTTTCTGTTGTTTTCGTTTACACTAGTTTTATGTATAGGTCTAACCTTTCGGAAATGGTAACTATAAAAGAGCTCAAGATGGCATACTATAGGGTCATAGAGTCTTTGCTTAAATACGGTGTGCTCGTGTGAGAAAACTGTCCGAACGCAGTCGTATATTTAGGTTACAAAGAAGAGCCATTAGAAAAATCGTAAATATAGGATATACAGGGTGTTACATAATAGTATGTCACAACTTCAGGGAATAAATCTACGCGCAATCTTAAGAAGATAATTTATATAAACACAAGTCCGCAAAAGCTTCGTTCCGGAGCTACAGTGTTGAAATTTCCCGAAAAAATTGTTTCTTCCTTCAAAACTCTTGCAGTTTTTGAGATATTCAGCCCAAAATTGGAATGCCAGCTATTTTTTATAACCCCCATCATTACACGTCCTCTATTCTAACTGAAGTTCACAAGGTGTTTTCTTTTCCGAGGCCATATCTCCATTTGCCCTTTCAAACTTTTTTGCAGTACGGCACTGATCAGCGTACAATCAATTTTAGTAATCTTCGTTCAATTTAAAAACTGTTTTGACAGTTGTAACTTTTTCGTATCTCCAACCGTTTTCAAGTGAAAAATTATTGAATTTGAATTATTCGCATTGTATGTTATTCGCAAAACAAAAAATGATAGGTATACCAAAATTTGCTCGTCTTCTGAGATTCAACTTATACTTATTCAATATCAAACTAAAGAAAAACAATTAAAAACTGAATAAATTGCTGGAAGTATCCTCCACATTATATAATACAGGCCTCTGTCCTCCTTCCCATATTATCACACACTCTTCGAAATATTCCTGCGGTATTTCTCATTGTGCCAAAAGAGGTTATCATTCGATTTCTCAATTCTTCTACATTGTTCACTGGGGTGGTACAAACTAAGCTTTTGAGATGTCCCCATAAGAAAAAGTCTAAACTATGTAAGTCTGGGGAACTAGGTGGCCATGGTTCTGGCCCACTCCTACCTATCCATCGGTTGTTGAATTTAGAAATTCCCTAGCTCCTCCACTAAAATGTGCTGGTGCCCCGACATGCATGAGCCACATTATGTTTGTCACCAAAATTGGCACATCCTCGAGCAATCAAAGTAACTCTTCCTCAACAAATCGCCGATAAGCGAAACCGTTCAGTCTGTTAAGCAAAAGAATGGCCCAATCGAATAATTTCCAATTATTCCGACACAGACATTCAGAGAGAATTGTTCTTGATGAAGAGATTCAATCAAATGGGGTTTTCCCCAGCCCAATAATGATTGTTGTGGAAATTTGTGATAGCAATTCTCGTTGTTAGCTTCGTCTGTGAACATTATTTCACTATAAAAATGAGCATTTTCTCTAATTTTATCTAATAACCATCGGCAGAAATTCAGTCTTGAAGGAAAATCTCGAGGAAGTAGAGTTTGGACGCGTTGAATATGAATCGGGTACAATAAAAAGTCGTGGAGAATCCTCCAAACTAGAACATATGGAATATTCAACTGATTTCCAATTTTTCATGTATTCACATGAGGATTCAAATCTATACAATTCAAAACTGCTTCCTCAATACCAGCAGTTCTCATAGTTTGAGTTGCACCTTTCAAATGATTATTTAAAAGTACTAGTTTCCCTCAACATAGTGTGGGTATTTGAAAATGTTCGCCTGACTGGTGTTACTCGATTTAGAAAGCGCACCTGATATAATCGCCTAGCTTCTGTTGTGTTTCCGTCAGCCAGACCCTACATGTAATGGATAACAGCCAATTCGGCGTTAGTGAAATTAGCCATTTTTTCTTACAACAATAACTTCAAAAGTCTTGAAACTAATCTTTAATTTGATAAACAATTTGAGTAGACACTGGTTCAATTTTAGCAACTGTCAAAATAAATAAATAAATTTTTTAATTAGAAGTGCTTTCAATTCAGCGATTGCATACAACTGTTTAATAATTTTTGTTAATTTTTGTAATTGCAGGTGGCAAAAACGTTTCTGAATTAAACGAAGATGACGAAAATTAATTGAACGCTGATCAGTGGCGTACTGCAAAAAACATTGAAAAGGCAGAAGAAGACAAGGCACCGGAAAAGAAAACACCTTGTAGATTTTACACTCGGAGGCAAAATTAGCGGAACACTCGAAAATTTAACCAAATTCGAAGTTCGATATTTTTCCTAATTCTCAACCGATTTAGATGATTTGTTCGGCAATTCATAGATCAACTCTTCTGCTTTGTATAAATTATAAGAGAAAACAAAAAAATTTGAAAAAACTTTTATACGGGGGCAAAACTAAAAGTGTTTTTTTCGTCAAAAATTCGTAACACCCTGTGGAATTTCGTGGTCCGAGTTGAAACGTACAATATCATGGTCTGTCAAGACACATCTTCCTACAGTAACGCCCTTCTTGTTTCATGCGTTTATCTTTATTTTTGCAAAATATATTTAATTTCAAGTGGAAAATCACCATTTTGGAGAAATTCCATTGAATCAAGAAATTGTCATTAAAATTCGTCTATCAATTTGGAATTTTCTTATTATCACACAGGCGTGTCGTAATTGTCGTTTGCGATTTTTATGTTCGAATTGCATTACTTATTGATGACAATTTGGTTAATTTGGTGAAAATTAGGAATTCATAGGAGATAACAGTCGGTAGGTATTAAAATACACAACCGAATTCTGGGACCATTGATAAAATTTTTATTCACACATGTGCACACCTTTTTTTATCAAATATGAAATACAACACACGTTTTTTGGTATATGACCACATTTGCACTTGTTTGAAGAATGAGAGTTTTCCATTCTTTGATTTGATACAAATTCGATCGGTTGCGGTGTTTTGTGATTCTTTTACTGTTTACGAATCGAAACGGTATTCATCATTCAGAATGAGAGATTTACCACCAACCTCAGTAGCAAGGGCAGTTACATTGATCGAGGAAGGGCGCACCTACCGCTCAGTCGGTACCATGTTGGGTGTCTCGACGTCGGTTATCCATCCAATCTACCGACGTTACAGGGAAACTGGATTGTACGTGAGGAGGCGTGGACAAGGAAGAAATCGGGCAACCCGCGCTACACATGACCGTTTCATCGTCAATCATACCATAAGAAATCCTCGTCTTACTGCTGTTCAGGCACGTAACCTTTAACAAGCAGTGGATAACATTAACGTCAGTGTGAGGACAGTCAGAAGACGATTAAATGAAGTTGGTCTGAGATCATACGCGCAAGCAAGAGCACCAAGACTCGATAGAGCCCATCGGGTAGCAAGATTGGCGTTTGCTAGGGAGCACGTAGCATGGACAATCAATCAGTGGAGACGAGTTTTATTTAGTGATGAGAGCCGATATTGTGTGCATTTCGTGGATGGTAGAGATAGAATATGGAGGCATCGAGGGGAACGGTACAATCAAGCGAACTTCGCATGAATTGAGCAATACGGTGGAGCGTCTGTTATGATATGGGGTGGCATAAGCTTGGGAGTACGAACAGAACTGGAGATTATTGGCAATGGATCATTTAATGCCCATCGGTAGGAAACAGAAATCTTGGAGCCCCATGTTGTGCCTTTTGCTCCTTACATAGGGGAAAATTTCCTTTTTATGCACGATAACGCGCGCCCTCATACTGCGCGCATAGTGATAGAATATCTCAATGAAGTTGGGATCACACGAATGGACTGGCCGTCGCGGTCACCGGATTTAAACCCGATCGAACACGTTTGGGACATTCTTGGAAGAAGGGTTCGACAACGGAATCCAGGCAACGTTGAAGAGCTGACATTGGCTTTGGTGGAAGAGTGGGACAACATACCTCAACAGATGATAGACAACATCATTGGGAGTATGCGAAATGGTATGCGCGCTGTAATAACAGCTCGGAGGGTCATACTCGCTACTAAAAATCAAATGTTTTTTTTTCGTGGGTCATCATGAACATTTTTCTCAACATGTTCATTTCATTACACGAGTGTATCGCCAGGATACACACCTGCTCTCAATTTTGGACAGGAATGATAATTATTATAGAGTGTCACATAAAAAAATTCAAAAATAAATGTGCAAAATCAACGATTTTTCCAGTGTACTTCGAGTTCTCCCGGAGCATGAAATTGGCCAGTGAATTTCAAAAATTTTCATTTCGTTAGATTTCCGCTTCTTTAATTTTGATTTCATTTTTTGGCTTACCTCCGATGTTATGCACCTACGCAAGATTAAAAATAAGTTCTTGAAATTTGTGACTTTTCGCTTCAAATTGGATATCTCTTGTAAAAATTGAGACAAATACATAAAACAAAAAGAGCGTTACTGTAGGAAGATGTGTCTTGACAGACCATGATATTGTACGTTTCAACTCGGACAACGAAATTCCACAGGGTGTTACGAATTTTTTACAAAAAAAACACTTTTACTTTTGCCCCCGTATTAAATTTTTTTTCAATTTTTTTTCGTTTTCTCTTGTAATTTCTACTAAGCAGAAGAGTTTATCTATAACTTGCTGAAAAAATCATCTAAATCGGTTGAGAATTAGGAAAAATATCGGACTTCGAATTTGGTTAAATTTTCGAGTGTTCCGCTAATTTTGCCTCCGAGTGTAGTTAAAATGTAGGACGCGTAATGATGGAGGCTGTACAAAATAGTTTGCATTCCAAATTTGGGCTGAGAAGCTCAAAAACTGCAGGAGTTTTGATGAAAAACATTTATTCCGGAAATTTCAACACCCTGTAGCTCCGTCACGAAGCTTTTGCGGACCTATGTTCATAAAAACTTTTTTTCTTTAAATGGCACCTAGATTTACCCCCTCAAGTTGTGACATACTAATATGTAACACCCTGTATTATTTTCAATTTCATTCGGAATTTCACCAACAAACATCAGGACTTACCATAAGATGACCTCTAAGTCCCCTTTTAGCTGATATATTTATGGATAGCGTAGTAAGAATTGTAGATGATAATTTGCGGGGTTTCCAGGGTTCACACAGGCGAATTGATAAATTTCTGTAATTTCTGAATGAAGTGCATATCAACAGTAGGTTAACAGCAGAAATAGAAATTGAAAACTTAATTAATTTTACAGACCTTACATTTATTTGCTCAAATATGATGTGCTCGTGTCGGGAAACTGTGTGGAACGCAGTCGAATATTTAGGTTATAAAGAAGAGCCATTAGAAAAGTCGCAAATATAGGATATAAAGATGACTGTAGGTCTGTGTTCAGTAAACTTTCTTTTCTCACATTTCCCTGCCTATTCATGATGGAATGTCTGCTTCATGCACATAAAAACCAATCCTCCCAATAACAAGCTACTGACGTTCACGACTACCCCACGCGAAATAACGCTGACTTCAGAACGGATTTCTGTCGTTTGACTAAAACACAAAAGGGTCATGTATACAAATTATTCAAAAAATTCCTGTTGATCTCCGCTTGCTAATGACTGAGAGCTTTGAAAAATATGTCAAATGGTTATCCATCAGAAAGACATACTACAGTATAGATGAATATTTTTCATTTGACATTAATTGAAAAATGAACTTTTCTAGACTTGGTCAAGAATGAATATACCTATATAATTTACGTTTCTTGGTTATTATCGTTTATATTTGTTATTAATAGTATTTTGTTTTTACATTATCTGTTATTTCGTGTTTGAAATGGCTTTTCTGTTGTTTTCGTTTACACTCGTTCAATGTATAGGTTATTTTATATATTTTTTTCAATATTTTGACTTGTAATGGAAATGTTGTATTTATGCAAATAAATATATGAATGAATATGAACTAAACTTCAGTGTAAATGCTGCATAATGCGTTATGAACCACTGGAACCAATTACAACAAATTTATCTCCGAAAACAGCTTAACACAATCTTTTGCAACTGTAAGAGTGGTTGAGGTTTGCAATGTGGATGCAGGAAATCGATGTGCTCTCTAGATTGTGACCAGTGTAATGGGCAAGTTTGTCTCAATGCTTTATTATATTGAAGTAATATTAATGAAGATGATCTTTGATCCCGAAATTATTTAGACCCAGTCAACAAATGCCGTTGAAGACGAAAATGATGAGGAGTTTGAAATTTTGCAGGAACCAAACGACGAAGAAGAAGAACATCGAAATTAGAATTTGGAGTTCATTGAAAATAGTTAATTGATTCCGCCGTTACTACGTGATACTTTATCATGATGATAACAAGAAATTAAACTATGTATTATGCTATCACAAGAGATTTATTGAAAATCAGGATTTTAATTTCGGTCTTCCGACCATCTTCATGACAACAAGTGGTTTTCAAGATTTTCCATATATTGAATTATAAATATATATATATATATATATATATATATATATATATATATATATATATATATATATATATATATATATATATATATATATATATATATATATCAATGAAAATTCATGACGATTAGTTTTATGTCGTGAACTTCCGTGTGAAACATATACCCGACAATTACGCTGTAAATTATTACGAAGCATAATATTTCAACTGTATTTTTCTAGCATTCCTATTAAACGATATTTTATCGTAGAACATACAACAATGAAGAAATATGCTGTTAATTTTCTTTGTATCAACCGCAGTCCATTTAATTTCAAAGTTTTTCCATTAAGTCTACGCCAGTAGTTATTAATCACCTACAGAATACTGAAATATTTCACGTTTATTCGTTAGAGAACAGCGATAAAATGAAGACAATAGTGAGTCATAATATAATTCAAACTGATGGTACAGAAAATATGAATAGGAATTAATGTTTCAAGATTACAAATTCACGAGGAATTAGTTAACATTGAAAATAGTGTATCAACACATGCCAGCTTAGCAACGCCGTAAAAATTTGTGACATCTCACTCTAAACCGAATCAGTTGTGTCAGTTAGTAACCATGGCAGCACCTATTCAGCAAGTTTGTCATGAATTGGTACCTTATCTGTGATTTTCCTATAAAAACGTTGAAAATAGGATACAGATCTTCTCTGTTTATTTTAGTTCATTTTCTCCAAAGAAACCGAGAAATAAGTTTGGACGGTATGCAATTCACAGCAAATCAAGTGGACATTAGTTCTATCGAATGGAACGGAATTCACTGTCTACCATGAATACTTTCTCACGATCATATGTGGAAATATTAGGAAATTCATTGTATATTCCTCAATACGTAGGTGAGATATCATAGGCGCGTTAGGGGTAAGAGAGGTTGCTTCTATTGATTATGACATGTCAACTATTCACGCTCGGATCAGATTCGTGAATGCATTCTCCATATCAGCTACTGTATACAAGGTCAGATAAAGAAAATGTGGACAACGTCGAGATATCTTAATCAGGAAATCTAGAAGAAAGAGACAGTTGAGAACAGTGTGTGTTAGGGACAGAAAGAAGTCTGTATTTTTCTAAAATAAGCATAAGGCTTGTGAAAAGGAGGCATTAATTAAGACCGTATACATTAACTTATGATCCTGAAGGCTATTACCCCCTCAGAAGAGTTCAAAAATAACAAGGTTGGAAGGTACAAATTATTTAACTTTATATGGTATTTTAATTTTTGATTAGTCTATTTGATGGGCCGTTTTATAATTACTACATAATTTCAATAGCAATCTTCCTTTTGTAGACTTTTAATTTAATGAACTCATCGCAGAATGTTAATTAGGAAGAAGTTTTACTCTATATAAAGCTGTGTTGAAAATTCTCGTTAATAGCTATGACACCAAAAAAAAAACTTCTTTGGATTACATTTCATTGATTTTAGTGTTTGATATGGTGCGATCTCTAAATTTTTAGCTCAACTATTTCAAAACATATTGATTTTCAAGCGCCTCTGGCGGATTTGAAGTACCATTCATTAGCATATTCTACTTATAAGTACGCCAATAGAATATGATCTTATTTGTGTGATACTACAATTTACTGGAAATATTCTCGGAATTTTGCCGAACCCTTCTCGTGTCGAGGGAAGAGAGGGCTCAACATCTCTCCGAAAGATGAATACTCAGGCTATTCCCAGAATCCGAAAAATCGCACCGACCTTTTGGGGATTGAACCCAGGTAACTCTGCGCAGGAGACGAGTATCATATCCTCTACGCCACCGAGCCGGCTATAGATAATTGAGTCTCTGAGCGTTCCATGAATCATTCAGGAACTAAAGCACTTATTCAGGACAACTGTTTTGTAGCTGCTGCTCTCACCTGTTCTAACCTTCTAAATTTTTATAGGAATAAATAGACTTATTTGTTGTTCTATTGATGAAAAATATATCCGATTCTAAAAATGTCAGTTTTGAGGACTACATAAAGGTAGTTTAGCATCGTTTGTTTTGACGTACTGATATCCGTTTGATGTACGAGTTCATTTATAGAAGGAGAAAAATTGCTAAAGAATTCAATTTCGGAGAAACTGATCACAACACAAAATAGAAGTTCAATCCTAAGCAACTCGAAAATAAATGAGAGTTTTTCTCAAGCTCATCAGTAAAAAAAAACTGGAAATTGAAGCGAAATCTGTTTAGTATTAGGTCCGCAACAAAGTTCTCGCTGTTTTTTTTTATGGAAATACAACTTTATTGTGAAGATTGAATACGGATGAATCATTCAAAATATTGCCCATCGCTAGCTACAACTTTTTTCCATCTTTCTGGCGCAGCTGGAATACCGTCTTGGTAGAAGTGTTCGTCTTGAGAAGCTATCCACGAACCAAGCCATTTTTCTAGCTCTTCATATGAGCGGAACTGCTTATCAGCCAGACTATGTGCCATCGAACGAAACAAGTGATAATCGGATGGTGCAATATCTGGGGAATATGGCGGGTGGGATAGGACTTCCGATTTGAGCGTTTCTAAGTAGGTTTCGACAGGTTTGAAAACGTGAGAACGAGCGTCATGCTGTAGAATTACTTTTTCGTGTCTCTGCTTGTATTGTGGTCTATTTTCGCGAAGTGCTTTACTCATTCGCATCAATTGAGTTCGATACCGTTCCCCAGTGATAGTTTCGTTCGGTTTCAACAGCTCATAATAAATATCACCGACTAGGTCCCACCAAATACACAGCAGCAAATTCGCAGCATGAATATTCGGCCGAGGCGATGACGTAGAAGCATGACCGGGCAGTCCATTCATCACCCGTTACGATACGATTGAGAAAACCATTTCTCCCATCTATTTATAAACAGCGAGAAATTGGTTGCGCACCTAATATAAGATAATAGACTTCACGTTAGTGTCTACAGCAATTTCTAATTTAGTAACGCGTTTCAATATTATCGATAATAAGATTTACAATGACAGAATGAATAAAGGTGCATTCCAAAAACAAGGTATTTTGAAATTGAAATGAAATGCAAAAATTGAGAACCGATTTACATCCGCTCAGGCATGAAGATAGGAAAATCGTATGAAACAATGTAATGCCCCGATTACACTTAGCTCTCGCAGGGTACAATGAATTTTGTGATCTAATTGACTTAACGTGCAGTTTCCTGACCTAAACAGTCAATGATATTTACATCGATAAAATTCTTGCGTATGGTTGCAGATTACCCTTTTTTTCGCATTCAACACAGAAGAAACTAAAATATGTACTGAAGCCGGTATTGATTCGATCATATTTGACTGTCTCAGGTGACAATACGTGAATTGACTTCCTCTTTCGGTGTATCTTCTGTTATAGGATATTTCCCTGGAAAAGTCTTGGATATTCGCTGTAAAAGTTCATACTACAAGCAATTTGAGGTTTTGGAAACAAAATGTACCACTGATTCAACGAGCATGTCAAGAGTAGTGAAATCCACCCAAATCGCGAAAACCATCTGGTTATATGGAAGTGCATTCGATACTCAAGTTATTTTAACGCTCGCGTGATAAATATGGATTAAAATATAATACCGGAAACGGTTCAATTGAAGTTTATACAAGAAATATAGAAGGGCAACCCAATGGTCAAAAATATCCAAAAAATAAAAAATTGAAGATTTTGTTGAAGCTTAAAGGATAAATGGCAATAATAAACAATAAAAAAGTTCTTTCCGGTAGCAAACGGCTTATAGCAAAAATCAATGATAATTTGACCATAAATTGAGGAGTATCCATTAGGGGAAATTTAGTTTCCTTAAAAAGAGAAAAACACAATTTGGGCCTCTGTTCAGCATCACTGCTTCAGTGAGCATAAACCAAACATGAAAGATGTACTACAGGTTTATTGCTCGGTATTTCTAGTGTTCAGGAATTCATTATTTATATTCTTATATCGAAGGCAAGCAGAAGAAAGCTTATTCCCAGGAAAACAATTCAATAAGGAGGAATCTGGGGGTCACTTTTCTTTTTTTCATGAAAAGCATCAAATTTTCTGCTAAAAATACCCAAAACATGATTACAGGAAGTTCAAAATAGAATGGAAACATGTTGCGTGAATCAGTAAATAAAATTGCAAACGACTAGTCTAGCATTAGGAAAATGAAAAATACAATTCTTAGCATTATAGCTCCATTGAGAATAATTCCAACATGAAAGGTGCTCTAGTGGTGAAGACTCATTGTGTTCTTGGTACGAGCTGTTGCTTTTGACCAGCTTGAATTAATCAGCAAGATAAAAGTGCACTTCTAAATGATGTTTTGGTGGATTTACATAAAAAGATATAATCAGCTCGTTTGGAAAATAGGGGCTGAATCTCTGCAAGTAAAAGTAGTCAAAAGTGCAGTGAATATTGCCTGCCATTTTTAATTGAAAGAGTTTGATTGCGTTGTTATTTTCGAACAGCTAAAATATAAAACAAGGTCAAATAGCCCATGAGTACATTCGAAAATAAGACGAGCTTCATAAGGACAGGTTGATAGCGCAGTATTTTTATTGCTTCGGAATTTATTATATATAATAATATGTCAAAGGTAACCGAAGAACGATAAGCAGAAAAAAAACATTCCGAAGAATATAATTCGATCAGAAGGAATCTGGGGTCACTGTTTCACTTCTTCTTCAAGAAATTCATCGAATCTTCTACCGAAGATACCCAAAAACTGAGTGAAGGAAATTTTAAATCCAAAATAGAATACCAACATGTATGCGTGATGTAGTAAATAAAACTCATTTATTTGTTGAAGATTGGAAGATAAATGTAAATACACTAAAAAAATATTTTTTGCAGTGCTAAATTGACCATTTACTAAGGACTAGCCATTATGAGGAATTCAAATTCCTTAAAGAAAAAAGAAAATACAATTAATACCTCTTTTCAGCATAACAGTTTCACTGACAATACTCCCAACATGAAAAGTGCCCTTATGGTGATGACTCATTGTGTTCTTGGTAACGAACTTGGCTTGTGACGAGCTTGAATCTTTCCAGCAAGATAAAATTTCCTTTCTGGTTGAGAAGTCGGTAGCCAAGAGGCTTTATCAAGAAAATTTGAGTAACGGTCTCCTTTGGAGATTTGTGTTGGCGGATTTACGTAAAAATATAATCAGTTCGTTTGGAAAATAGCTGTAAAAACCCTGCAAGTGAAAATAATCAAACTATCAGTGAATATTGCTGCTGGCATTTTCAATGAAAAGAGTTTGATTTCGTTGTTATTTTTGTACAGCTAAGATGTAACACAAGGCCGAATAGTCAACGAGTATATACGGAAATAAGACGAGCTTCATAAGTACAGGTTAACAGCTCGGTATTTCTATTGTTTCGAAATTTATTATTTATATTATTATGCCAAAGGTCTCCCGTAAAAAGCCTAACAGAAAAAAAAATTCCAAAGAATACAGTGAGGAGGAATCTGAGGTCACTCTTTTATTTCTTTTTATGCGCGCTTTCCAGGTATAGGCGAACTTGTTACACCACAGGAGTGGGCGCCTATGAAGTATTGAGGTGTCTGTTTACTCGCTTCTTGAAGAGGGCCTGATTGTGGGATGTTGGGAAGATGTTGGATGGAATAAAGTTCCACAGCTCACTGGCCCCGTAAACGAAGGAATTCTCATAGGGAGAGGTTCGAGGGGTCATTAAATGTACAGACATATGATGAGAACTCCTCGCCAGCCTAGTGTTGCGGCAAAACATGAATTCTCCCGGAACAAGGGAACAAGGTCTTTCAGCTCCTTGAAGCATCTTCCGTGGAAATATCTGTAAAACAGAGAAAGGTCGTGAAGAGAGGCAGCAGTTTGAGATCGCGGGTGATCTCCGGGTGGTCGATGAGGCGCACAGCCCGTTTTTGCATACTATCCAACGTGCGCAACGAATGTTTGGGCGCAGATCTCCATAAATGGGAACAATATTCCAAAGCAGGTCGAATCTGCGCATTATTTAAAAGCAACAGCTGGGATGACCTGAAGTATCGTTTGGTCTGAAAAGGAAACTAAGTTTAGCTGATTTCGAATTAGCTGTTGCTGATACATGTTCATGCCAGCAAAACCCGGAGTTGACCGTTATTCCGAGAAGGTGTATCGAATCTTTAGATTCAATTTGTTGGCCTTGTAGCATTAGACGAGGTTCTCTAGTGGGGACTTTTCTAAAAAACGTAGTTATTTGCGTCTTGCTGGCGTTGAAGCTCACCAGGTTCAACTGACCTCACCCAGATATCCTCTGTAGGTCAGAGTTTAAGCTGAGATACCGCAGCTGTTATCAGCTGCAGACTACTGAAAGATGAAACCAGGGTACATTCGTCTGCAAAACCGAAGATCGTGTTCTCTATAGATGTCAGAAGATCTTTTATCTGCAATAAGACAAAGGTTGGCAAAAGAATGGATCCCTGAGGTACTCCTGCTTGCAACTGGAAACAATCAGATGTTATAACATCGACCACAACTTGTATTGATATATTTGAAAGAAAGCTACTCATCTAACTGCACAATTTTTCAGGAATCCCATATGCAGCAAGTTTATTCCACAAGGCTGCATGCCAAACTCTATCCAAGGCTTTATAGATGTCGAGGGCTATTGCTTTAGATTCCCCATGCCTTTCTATCGTTGATGTAGAAACGTCAGTGACGTAGGTGAACAGATCTCCTGTCGATCTTTGCCTACGAAAACCAAACTGACGGTCGTTAATAAGATCTGCAACTCAAGATATTTGATGAGTTCATCGTTTATGACTGTCTCCACCACTTTGGACATAATGGGAAGAAGTGCAACAGGGCGGTAGTTTTGGGGTAAGGTATTTTCCAGGTGCTCGGAAAAATCTGGCTTTCATAAGAAATCTGAAACAGACAGTTATGAATGAATGCCAGTTCGGGAGCACACATTCTCAGGACGATTGGCGATATTTCGTCTAGGCCATCTGCTTTTTTGCTATTCAGCTGCTCGAGAGCCCGTCTCACAGTGCAGACTCTGAACATGATTTCTGCCATGGAAGAATTTGTAGGTGAAATGTTCGGTGGTATTGCGTTGAATGATTTGAGAACAAGAGAGCAAAGAGATTCGGCAGATTTGCAGAAATTGGCAATCTTGATCAAGAAACGCATTAAATAATCTGTCTTAGATACCCAAAACTAAAGTGTAGGAAAATTTAAAAATCACACAGCCACATATTACAAATATTAATTTTGTCATCAGCTAGCTAGGTGTCGCTTGGAGTTCCTGATTGTGAAAGATGTTGATTTTGTGAAAAAAATTATTCGCTCAGGTTAGGCGTATTTTCTAAGTTTAGAAAACCTGAAAAGGCTTAATTTATGGTACCAAAAGTCTAAAAATTAACACAACCCCATTTTTCTTCCGAAAGAATATTTCAAAAGGTGTAGGTGTACTTCCTGTATCTTCCACAAAAAATAACATAACAATTTCATGAATGGAAGTAAGCTTCAATGAATATCTTCGAATTCTGAAAGCAAATAAGAACATTGATATTTCCCCCCACCCTGTTAATTGATATATTCTTTCTGCAAACAGGGCTTAATCCTCAAATAACCCTGAACATGCTGGTAGGAGTTGGAACAGATGAAATTTATGGAATGTTCTCCTAAGACATGCAATGATTGAAAGTCACGAAAAACGAGTTTGAACAATCATAGCGACAATCGTTTCTGCAGAAAATGCTTTCGAAAATAAAACGTGAGTTTTTTGAATGTATTATGTTGGACAAATAATAATAAGAAATTGAAACAATATATTTGATTTGACTGGAACCTGTTACAGAAGAATAGCTTGATGAATTTTTTGAGATATTTGCGGAAATGAATGAAGATTGTATTACCTTATCGACAAGCTGTAAGTAAATGGTTCGAAATAGAAAGAAAGAGGCAAAATATATAAATCTGAAAAACTGTAACTGGAGAATAAATCTTACTACGCCAGTGGAATCTACGTAAAAAGATTTATAAACAGCGTTTTCAACATCTCCGATATATATGGCAGCTAGAGTAAATGTTGTTGCCATCTTTAGTTTCACCAAAAAGTAGGAGGATGTTTCTGATCTTAACGCAAAAACCCCGTAAAACCAACGAAATTGAAACACCCGTACGATGATGAATGGAAAAACTGAATACTTTTCCTGTATATTTTATATTTCGAAACAGCAGGTTGATCTACTGAAAATCTCAATAAATCATTTCGGTTTCGTTCCAGGTCTATCCCGATTTTCTGCATGGACTGGCGTATTTCGACTAATCGCGTGATACTTCAGCGCAGAGGAGCTAATGAATCACAGGTCTTATCATTTATCTTCACGAAGTGCGCCATGAATTTGAATACAATTCATTCATTTCAGGGAAACATCCGCAAAAAAATTGCTGGGCAGTTATCTTCTTCATTAATTCACAGCAACCTCCAATGAAAAAACACCAAAGTTAATTTCATCGGATTTACAATTTTACGAGAATACCTAAAAAATATTCTTTGAGGAACCTAGATTCTAGGTTCACCAACCGAGACTATCATCAATAAGGTTACAAGTGATGACAACATTGAGAGTCTAGTATTTGAATTTGGGAGGCTTTTACTTGGCAAAATTCCATTATCAATAATAAAAAACAAGTACTGTGTTTTAAGGAATTTTACTTAATATTTGCGATTCGTAACGCGTTTCACTACACCGTAGCTTCTTCAGACGAATGAATGTACAGAAAATATAAATATAAATGTTCTTGACTGATTAAAAGCTTATTGGGTTGCTTCTTCTTAAGTGGTTATTTATGACAGGTATATCCAATAAAATTATGGAATAGATTGCTCCCCGAAGAGATTCAATAAAGGTGAAGGGCTTAAATCGACTTGTTCATTGATGAGTCTACCTGAGTGTTTGTATTTATTGATTTCTAAAGTTTCCCAAAGATCTACCTTCCAATATTTATTATCTGTATGCAAAATTTCAAACTGTGGGTCGAAAGAGTGATTATTTTCTAAGAGATGATTCGCGTAATTTGAATCTGATTTTTATTTGAAAACTGCGTTTATGTTCCGATATTCTAATATTAAAATTTCTATGTGTTCTACCAATGTAGAAATTATCACAGTCATTGCAATTCAATCTATAAACACCTGATTTGATGTTTTTACCTGGTTTGGTTTTATTATTATTTTTTTATATATTTGCCTAAATTATTATTAGTTTGGAAAGCTATGTTGAAATTATTGCTACTCAAGAATGATTTCAGTTTCTCACTTGTAATGCCAACGTAGGTTAAGGTGTTGAATTTTGTTTTAATTTATCGACAGGGTAAACTTCATTCAATGCGATTCTACTTTGTTTTTCATTTAAAATATTACTTATTAGTTTGGGATTGTAACCATTATTCTTGGCTATTTGTTTAATCAAATTTAATTCTTTGTTGAAATTTTCTGGTGATAACGGGATGTTAGTCAATCTATGAATAAAACTATTGAATGCTGACATTTTATGTTGATAGGGATGACACGACGAGTTATGTATTATAATATCTGTATGTGACGGCTTATGGTTAATTGGGAAAACATGTTTTCCATTTTCATTCGAAATTGTTACGTCTAAGAAACTTATCGAATTATTGCTTTCTATTTCGGTTGTGAATCCAATTTTGGATGTAATGAATTTATATGATTTTCGAAAATTGAAAATTTTTTCAACTGTCTATCTGTTACTGTGAAGCAAATAATGATATCTTCTACATAGTGATACCAGTATAAACAATATTTACTGAGTGGATGATTATTTTTATTTATATTATATATATATATATATATATATATATATATATATATATATATATATATATATATATATATATATATATATATATATATATATATATATATATATATATATATATATATATATATATATATATATTATATTATATTACATGATTATTTTTTATTCATATTTTTTTTATATTTATTGAATATATATTCATTTAAATTGATTATATTTATTTATTTATTTGCAAATTAAAAATCAGATTCGAATTACGCGAATCATTTCTTAGAAAGTAATCACTCTTTCGACCCACAGTTTGAAATTTTGCATACAGATAATAAATATTGGAAGGTAGATCTTTGGGAAACTTTAGAAATCAATAAATAATAACACTCAGGTAGACTCATCAATGAACAAGTCGATTCAAGCCCTTCACCTCTATTGAATCTCTTCGGTGAGCAATCTATTCCTTAATTTTATTGGATATACCTGTCATAAATAACCACTTAAGAAGAAGCAACCCAATGAGCTTTTAATTAGTCAAGAACATTTATATTTATATTTTCTGTACATTCATTCGTCTGAAGGAGCTACGCGTTACGAATCTCAATTATTAAGTAAAATTCCTTAGAACACAGTACTTGTTTTTTATTATTGATTCTAGGATATACTGCCATGGACTGATATAGGTATATTGCAGACTGCTCTGCGATATTATAGCTTGAAATTACCTCAAATGTTGAAATACCCTGAAAATGCATAAGAACATGACAGACCTCTCTTAAAAATTGAACACATAAGGTTAGTGAATACGGCCGAAATCAAACCAGGTTCGTTTTGGGCAATTTTTTCCGAAAGCCAACAAGAATTTCACGCTTCTCGTCTAATATTCAAGGATATTGAACGAATTTTCTTTATTGTATAAAATGATGAGATTATCACATCTTGGATCAGGTAAAGGCCTATTTGAATGAAAAAAATTCAAGATTTGCCTGCACTTCTCAGTTTAGTAACGAAAAAGAGTTCTTTGGAGTATTGCGAATACATATATCTTGCAAAGCTCATCAGGTTAACAGTTCTTCCACATCTGAGCTGTAAGAATGCAATGAGTCTTAATCGAATACCACCAACTGTCTGAAGAAGTGTGCTCTAGAGTTAGCACCTATTTTCGATCGACTGTTTTAGATTTCGTATAAGAGCCAGACGTTTCCAGAGTGTTGGAAAGTTGCGAGTGTACAATCGATTCCAAAGAAAGGAAAAATTGTTTCACCCAAAATAACCGTCCAATCGCGTTGATGCCCACTTTGTCGAAAGTCATAGAAATATGATAAACAATGCTCGACAATACAGTATCCGTAGACAACGACCAACTACAACCTTCTTGCATACATCACGCATTTGTGGCATCATTAATGCAAAAGCAAGGCAAATCAAGAGCCATTGCTCTCGATATCTCAAATGACTTTTACAGGGTCTGGCGTGCAGCGTTTATGATTGAATTATTCGCATATGGACCTCCCGAAAAATTGCGTGTTTGGATTAGTAGCTTTCTCTTCAGTACATTGATTCAGGTGGTGGTAAATGGTGAAATAAGTGAACTTTTTCATGTTAATTCAGGAGTTCTCTAGGGCAATCTGATCCACTTTACAGAATGTTTGGGTTTCTGCACGTCCATAACCAGATATTTTCATTTTCTAGTCAGCATCCTGTAATTGATGATGAGACACTCCGACAAAGACTCCAATAGTATGTCACTGAATTCAGGCTTGAAAAACGTTTCAGAGTGGGATCGCTTGAACTTGGTCAATTTTAACGTGAATTAGATGTAATCAACAAATGTAATCTTATCTTTTCATGTAGGGATATCGAATTTCCTCATAAACGAACATGCATCTATTCGGCGTCACATTTAACACCAGAGAAGGCTGACTATGCAACAGACATAGCAAAATCTGTTTCTGCTGAACTCAGTTTTCCCTTCAGAGCGAAGTAGTACTTTACATCATCACAGCTGATGGTGCGATGTGATCTGGAATACTGTAAATATATGTGGGGTTCCGCACCCAAACATTCATTACATCAATTAGATAGTGTCCAGAAGAGAGCAGCGCGACTCATTGACAACCCGGAGATCACAAAACAATATCTTGCTCCAAAGCGCAGGTTGCTGATCTTTTCCTTTGTTATAGATACTTCTATGGTGAGTGGTCTGAAGAACTGTAACGCTTGGTCCCAGGAAGAATCCAGTTCCAAAAGAAAAACTAGGCTTGAAGAAAACTCTCATCAGTGGACGGTCCAGCTTGTCCAGCCACGTACCTCTCTCAATAAAAATTCATTTGCTCACAGGGCTAGTATGCTGTGCAAGTCGCTTCCAGCGAAGTTCCTTCCGAAAGCTTACAATTTGGCCCTCTTCAAGAAGCGGCTGAACACATACATTAACATTTGGGCGGCCACAGTAATGGCATAATAGGCATAGTCCCCTCTCAAACTAGTTGAAGATTGCATATAATGGCATGTGAGAATTATACAGCGTGTCCATTTAGTGCGTAATCAGTCAATAACTTCTTGACTGTTGAATATATTCACTAAGAAGATATAACGAAAGGTTATATGCTACTGCACGTCCTAAACTCATTTTCAAATATGCAGAGTGTTCCTTTACAGAGATTCATATGAAAGTTAGGATTTTTGAATACAAGGCTGTACGGTTCTATAATTATTGAAAGTCTTAAACCAAAATAAGGTAGGTTTCTTTAGATGAGGTTCAACTTAACCGTTTTCGATGTAATCGATATTTCGTGAAAACTCGAATTTTTCTGTGAAAATCTCCTATGTCTACTAGAATCGTCTTCGAATCTTGATTTTGATACGGATTCATTTTCAAAAACCGCAATTTCTGGAAGCAACAGGCATCAGTCTATCAGTCGAAACGCTACGTTAAAGACTTAAGACATAAGGCCCTTGAGAGTTCCAGAGCTAACCAGATGACAAAAAATTGACAGACTTAATTGGTGTATCGAACACCAAGATTGGAATATTGAGAATTGGCGAAATGTTCTTTTTTCAGATGAGACCATAATTGGTGTTCGATCAGATGACCGCTCAATTCGGGTTTTAAGGGGTCGTGGAAGACAAGCTAGACTGCGAGCAGCAAGACGAATTCCAAAATACCAAGGGGGCAGTGTGATGTTTTGGGGTGGCATTATGCTGAGAGGCAAAACAGATTTGGTTTCGTTTCCTGGTAGTGTAACGGCTAGAAATTACGTAGACCTAGTTCTGGAGCCCGAAGTGAGACTCTTTTGAGGAGCCCTCGGTGAGAATTTCACTTTTATGCAAGATAATGCTCCTCCGCATACCAGCAACCAAGCGCGACATTATCTTGAAACAGAGGGAATCACTATTTTGGAATTGCCATCTTGCTCTCTAGACCTAAATCCTATTGTACGTATGTACGAGGTGCGTCCTTTCTGGAATCGATGGGGTACCCCGATGTAGCTTGATAGGATGCTGAGAAGCGATATGCGACACTGATGAGCTGCTAATAAGGGCGAAACTGCAGTCTGCCGCTTCGTTTCTCGGCATCTTGCTTGGTTGCACTATTGTGGCTCTTGGGGGCTGCGTGCATGGCAGGCAGATTTGGGAACTAGCTCTTGTCAGGAAGGATTATTCATTGATCTACGGATTTTTTTTTTTAATGATTTATATATGTCGACTCCTCGCAAAGTTCATCGCGGAAGATATTTGTCCCATCATATATATATATATATATATATATATATATATATATATATATATATATATATATATATATATATATATATATATATATATATATATATATATATATATATATATATATATATATATATATATATATATATATATATATATATATATTTCATATATATATATATATATATATATATAAGAATAAAGCTATCGGGTGGTTTTTCAAAAGGACGACCACTTTTTTTAATTATCTGTTCATATTAACTATATAAGTAGTATTTCGTCATATATATATCATATAGAGAGGATATATATATATATATATATATATATATAAATATATATATTTCAGTTTTGAAAGTTTTGTAAGTAAGAATCTACTTCAGCAATATGTTTCGCAGTAAACAGGGTGTCCCAATTTTCTATGAAAAAATCTCGGTGGTTTTTCAAAGTGGACGACCACTTTTTGTTCAAAATTCAGGAGCAGCCTTAACTCTGCTATAATGTCTTCAAGTGTTTTTGGTGAGTACTTTCGTCACAATATTTTTTTTCCGTAAAAATTCATGCAAATAGGCTCCCACATCATCTCATGCTCCTTCGGCCAGAGAGGATGAAAACTTTTGTCCTTTCATTTCTTATTGATTTTATTGATGAATTGAAATAGATTATCTTATTGACCAAGATAGCTTTATTGATGAATTGAAATAGATTATCATCATTATTTTACAGGAGTGACTCTAACAAATTATTGAATATTGTAATTTTAAAAATATCATATCTTGATGTTTTCAAATGGAACATCCTGTATTTTATTATTCATGTAAACGCATAAAATATTATGCTATATTTTTGCAGAATTATATCGTTTTTAATAAAAATCCCATTAAAATTTCTTGGAAGAGACAGTTCAATTTACTTTCATAAAAATTCCATCAAAAGATTCCATACTGGTTAGATCAAGTAATTCGTTTAGCCATTCACTGCTTCATTCTTCTCGACCCAATCTTCTAGCATGCAAAAGAAATGGATCATCATACAATACAAAATTTTCGATAATGACTATCTGGTTTTATTCATCTTCAAATAATTCATAAGAAGTATATACCAGTCCCAATTAAAATAATTCATAATACTCAAAACAGGTTTGAAGTTCAAAGGCACGATAGGATATTCCTGAGTGGAATAATTGAATCTATCAAAATATCATTTTCGACATATTGCAACAGAAATATTCACAAAACCTTTTCCCCAGTCAGAAAATTAATCGAACAAGTTTTTATGAAACTGAGTGTGGTAACGCTGACATTCATGAACTCCTCAAAATACATCCCTAACTTCCCTTTTGCATCTGGAGGGGTTTACACTAAGTTCAGGACTTTCTTTGATTGACAAGAAGATTACTCAATCGCTGTGGAAACTTTCAAATTCATTTTCAAACTTATCTTATATCAAAGCATATAAATATGTCAGTGAGCAGCTCTCTCATCGCTGATCGCATGCTCCTAAAGTTCTGAAGTGAATTGTCCTTACTGTACAATACATTTATTTTAATACATTCTTGGTTTGATATTTTTCAGATTAATATGTAAGATGGCACACCTCCATAATTACCGACACCTTGAAGATCGGATCTGAAAGAGACAATAGTCAGTGGTTGAATTTGAGGTTATGTATGATTTGACTATCTTCTTAGTTCTGTGTATGATTTAGCTTCATACGGTATTCTCCTTCGAACTATGTTCTGTTGGTACCAAAGAATATTTATTACCTACAGCATGACTTTTTGCTTCATATTTTTATTTTACTTATTGTATCTTCTCAGAGTAGCGGATGCTGATGTATCAGCGACGGCGAAGAAATAGTTTTTCCTCAGGTTTTAGCTCTGTGTTCTCTTGAATCATATAAAAATTGTGTATGATTAACATATTTCTTCTCATGTACTTTAGAGGCCATCGTATGAGGTTCTTTGTGTTTTGAATGTTTATCCATTTTCAGTTATGTGCTTCCCCCTGATCGTGATAAATCCATAATAAATCAACAAAACCATATTGCACTTTGAGAAAGAAGGCACCTTCAGCTAATAGTCCGATTCAGTCCATTCGAATCTTTTACGAAAATAAATATATCCTATTCGGAACGGAAACTATTTATTCAGTTGAAATATCTTGTTAAAGACCACATCAGTAGCATTTCTCTCTGGCAGAAAATATTTAGTTAGCACTAATTATCTCAGTCCAAATTATTAGCTAAAATCAGTTCCAACATAGTAGTATAACTTCACATTCTATTCTTATTCAGTTTATCCAATTTCAATAGTTTCTGCTTTCAAGAAGTCAACAAGTGATCAGATTTACTAAAGCTTTGCAATTCGATATTATTTTTGGCTGTAATGATGACTGGAGTTATTAGGCGTTAGTAATTGGTTCAATCCGAATAATTTGGGAACCTTTGTCATAGTTATTTGGAATATTATTATTGCGACGATTATATGTAGAATAGATTACTACCTTCAATGCGTCATATTCATTCTTTGAACTTATTCTGCGAAACTTGACTCAATATTCAAGTGGCTTTTGACAACCTCATTAGACGCTTTAACAACAGTTGTATATCACATTGCGGCGCTGATTCATTTCATCAATTTCGATTCTAACTGTTTTCAACTGGTGGAATCCATTAACGAACCCACCTATCATATCTCAAGCAATAAATCCATTTTTCTTTATAGAATTTGACCGAAAATCAAATTCATAATTCAAGTAACCCCAATAAATTTACAATCTTTGCTTATGAAATTTTTTTAACAGTGCGGATAGAACAGTCAAAAATAGGATTGAGGTTTTCTTACAATTCGTGAATTGATTTGTTAATTTATATCAAAGTGATTTATATGTTCATTAGTTTCTTGTCTCTGTAGTTCAGTTAGATTTTAGATCGTGAGTATTGTAAAATTAAAGGAGTTAATATTAGTTGACCATAGGTATAGTAAAGTTTTATTAGTTTTCCATGAACTAGTATCTGTCGAAATTTTGTTTGCTTAAGTCGTATTATGGAAATTCGATTAATAGTTAATTATATCAATAACGAAGTTTGCATGTAAATAAATAAGTTCCTTTGATGAAATTGGGCTGCCAAGACGGACCCCATTGAAAAGCTCTAAGCTAAGCTTACCCCTTACTTCTTTAATCGATACGGTCATCTTGTAGTTCACCCATTTCACTCCTTTTAATATTGAAACGCAGAATAAACTGAACAGCTTTCTTTAGAAATCCTGTCTCGCATATTCCTCTCGTTAGTATAACGATTTAACTATCGCCATCTGATAGACATTTACTGTTCATTTGGAGTCATATTTGGAATTAAGAGGAACATTAAGGGAAATAACATGATCCTCTTTTCGGTTTCTGTATTTTCTTGCCGTTAAAGTTTTTCATAACAACACTCAACACTTTCATTTAGGAGGGGAATATTCTATCTTCCGCAGAATGATAAATATTCTTTCCTGAAGAAGCTGGTTATCCAATTCACTCTTCATAATCATCATCAACTAGGGTCATATAGTAGTGGTATAAACTAGTCAGATATCGTGAATAGAAACAACCACAGACTACAGACTTACTCACATCAAGCCTTACTGCCACATACTCGTATCAACTTATTGGAAGGTATCAAGAACTGGTATAAGTATACGTATACAATTAGTACCCTCCAACGAATCGATACAGAAGACTACCAGAGCCACCGGAAAACGAGGAAGAGAGAGATTATTTCCAATTTAGGAAAATTCAAGTCAGAATAGTTTGACCATTCACTGTAATGATATAAGATATCACGTACATCTGGTTCAACTGCCAACCAAGTACTAGAATGCTAGCTGAATTTGACCACTGTAAGTAGCAGACACACTGTGTAGAGTTGCGCTGAATGGTCAGGCTATTCTATCTTCTTGATTTTCCTTAGTTTGATCTATTTTATGTGTTTAACGTTCTTCCGTGGCTCTGGTCGTCTTCTGTATCGGTTCGTTGGAGAACGCCAATTATATATTTATACATATATATGTACTTGATACGATCTGAAGAATTGATACGAGTAGGCAGCTCAGACCGACTATTATTATGGAGGATGAATCGAAAAAGAAGATCTCTCATGGAAGGATCTTCAATATTCTACGGAAAGTTCAATATTCTTCCCTGAATGAAAGTCTTAATGTATTTATACGTCTAGCCATAGAATTCTCATGTTTATCGGATATTAAGATATAATATAATAAAGTGGTGAGAGTAACTATGAATCTGATTCCGATTGCTTACGGAGGCCAATTCAAAAGCTGATATTTCGTTCAAATAATCGTACTTCGAAAGAAGTCTGAACCATTTCGAAAAGTTAAAACGTTCAAAATTACTTGTGAAAGAATTTCTCCAAAATTTGATCTTCAATTTCATTTTCGATAGGCACAAAATCAGATAATTAAAGAACGAACGTTTGTCGGGTCGGTAGCACTTCATTTCGGCTCGATTAACGCTTAATTTCGGATTTTTCTGGCAGATACTTCGTAATATTTAAATCTCGGCGCAGATTTTTTCGGAACAGAATGAATATCAAATTGGAAATACCGTCAAGGAATCGAGGATTTCTTCAAATAAATTTCGTTCACGGTTGGGATATAGCTAGTTTCTAAGAAATTTCCGCCACTAATTCAGTCAGAATTTGTGATTTACTTTCAAAACGCCGGGTACGAATGTTGTCGGTACGCGAATCGGGTATCGTCGGAAACGGAAAGCACAGATGACTTTGAAAAAAATCTTTTGCTTTCGGAAGAAAATTCTCTGCTCGAAAAATAACGTCTCGATTTTCCTTTGCTTTCTTGCATTCGATTTGAAGCTTAACTACATTCACTTTCTCACATATTTGGTAATACACATACAATGTACTGATGTACTGAACCATTCATTGAGCTGAACCAACTGGACCAGGCAAAAACAAGTTCTCATAAGATTGCATAGTTACAACGTAGCAATAACTACAATCTATGAGAAATTAAACTAAATAGCTTCTTGTAAGAGTGTGTAACTGCGAGCACACATTCGGGTATTAACACCTGAAGACTGTCAGTGCCAACTTCTACAAATCTGCGTTTCCGCCTCTTGTTAGATAAGACGGAAGAATAGCATCATATCCAAAAGAGAAATCTGATCTCTTTGTTCTCTTGTCTTCTCAAAATTCTGTTCTTCATCTAACGCAATACCACCGAACATTCCACCTACAAATTCTTCCATGTCAGAAATCAAGTCCAGAGTTCGCACTGTGAAACGGGCTCTCGAGCAGCTGAACTGCAAAAAGGCAGTTGGTCTAGACGAAATACCGTCCGCCAATTGTCCTGAGAAAGTCTGCTCCCGAACTGGCACCCACTCTTAACTGTCTGTTTCAGATTTCTTATGAAAGCCAGACTTTTCCGAGCCGCTGGTAAATATCGAGAATTCAATTGATCCCAAAGAAAAGAAAGGAGTACCACCGTGTTGCACTTCTTCCCATTATGTCCCAAGTGATGGAGAGTCATAAATATCTTGAGCTGCAGGGAATTACTAACGACCGTCAGTATGGTTGTCGCAGGCAAAGATCGACAGGAGATCTGTTCACCTACGTCACTGACGTTTCTACATCAACGATGGAAAGGCATAGGGAATCTGAAGAAATAGCCTTCGACATCTCTAAGGCCTTCAATAGAGTTTGGCATGCAGCCTTATTGAATAAACTTGCTGCATATGGGCTTCCTGAAAAATTGCGGGGTTAGATAGGTAGCTTCTTTTCAAATAGATCAATAACAGTTGTGGTCGACGGTATAATATCTGATTGTTTCTAGTTGCGAGCAAGAGTACCTCAGGAAACCTTTATTTCGCCAACCTTGTTTCTGTTGCAGATAAACGATCTTGTCATCTACAGGGCATCTAGAGGGAACAAGATCTTCGGTTTTGTAGACGTTTGTACCCTGGCTTCGTCTTTCTTCAGTCCGCGGTCGATTACAGCTGCGAAATCTCAGCGTCAGAGATGAGTTTCAATGCGAGCAAGAAGCAAGCGACCACGTTTTCTAGAAAAGACCCCGCTGAAGAACCTCCTTTAACGATGCAAGGCAACAAACTGCATCCAAAGATTCGATATACCTTCTCGGAATAACTATCAACTCCGAGTTTTGCTGGCATGAAGATGTATCAGCAAGAGCATCAGCTAAACCAAATTTTCTTTTCAGAGCCAAGCGATACTTCACGTCATCTCAGGTGTTGCTTTCATATAAGGCGCAGGTTCGATCTGCTTTGGAATATTGTTCCCATGTATGGAGATCTGCGCCTAAACATTCGTTGCGGGTGTTGGATACTGTGCAAAAACGGGTTGTGAGCCATGTAGCTAAAAGACCTTCTTGCGGAAAAATTCATGTTTTGTCGCAACACTAGGCTGGCAAGGAGTCATACGGCGGTACATTTAGGTTTACAGGGCAGGTGAGCTGTGGAAAATTGCTTCCGTTAAACGATTCCTACAATTTGGTTCAAGAATTGAGTAACCCGACACCTCAATTCTTCCTAGGCATCCACTCATGTGGTGTAACAGCCTATTCCTGGAAGCGCGCATAAAAATAGAGGTTTTTGCCGTGGTACTACCGGAGAAGCGGGTACCAATTTTAACTTATGGGAGCAACCACACATCTTTCGTTGAAGGTGAAAACAAAAGTTCATTAGAAATAAAAATTGCTCTTGAGGCACCCCAAAATAAACCGTTGATACCAGAATGTGTGATCGCAGGTTAACATAAAATATGCTTTGAATTATCACATCCATAGTCTTTCCTTCAACTTGCTCGTAACAGGTAAAATATTATATGTTTATAAGCAGTTCATGAACTTAAACCCAGAATAACGAAATAAGTTATTATGATTCAATTCTCTTTTTCATACTCTGCAGTATTTTTTTGCATCTTCTCCATTTCCATCTAGTTTATTAGTTACTAGTTTATACCAAGCAGAAGCTTTTCTGGATCTCCAACAAAATATTATCTTGAAGAAATCTGGTCATATACTAGCAATAATCTAGTCAACAAAAATTCACTTCTCTGTTTCTTAAAATGCGCTTATTTTAAATGCCTAAGCACCACCTAATATTTCGGCTTCACAAAGAACATATTAGGTACGTTTACTTAATGATATAGATACCCAACTGTTTAAAGAATTTGCAATAGCAGCATTTATATGCATACTTCAAAATAGTATACTCTAAAATACACCAAAAATTCAGATTTCCGGTAAAATAATTTGATCATATCCCAAGATGGCCAGTAAGATCACAAGATTTGAGTTCTGTTTGAAAGGCACATCGTAGCGTTAGGAGAAGGTGGGCGCTTGTATTATCAACAACATTCTTGAGTTTCGATATCTATTGTTGTAATTGATTTATTTAAGATAATTCATGTTGATCGTATAGATTATTTTCGATTATGAGTGTTGAAAAGTAAAATTTTGTGGTTCCATATCCTAAAAGGAAAAAGGTAAACTTCATAAAAGTTCATTTTGTCTATATGCTCTGTACAAAATGACGTACTTCATATGGACTGAATGGCATATACATTCTGTCAAAAAAGTACCGGAAATTTGTCAATGAAACACAAAATATTTATTTTGCATACAAATTTATTGTATCGCCTTCAAAGTAGGCCTCTTCCAAAATAATACATTTACGCAACGAAAAATCCAATCACCAAAACATTTCTCAAACGCTTTTTCCGGAATCAACTTCACTTCTTGCCGCCAATTCCTTTTTATGTCTTCTATCGATTCAAAACGGGTACCTCGAATTAGTAATTCGAGACTTGGAGAAAGAAGAAAGTCGGCCGAAGCCATGTCAGCTGAGTATGGCGGTTGTTCAATGGTATTTGTTGAGTTTTTGATCAGAAATTTATTCACAATGACAGCCGTGTCAGATAATGTGCACAACACCGCGATAATCAAAGAAAACAGTCAATATCTTGACTCTAGATTGATTTTGACATGGTTTTCGACTTCGGTTCAGTCGGAAGGCGCCATTCTGAAGCCTGTGGACTGATTTGAATTTCGAACTCATAAACCAATATCTCATCACCAGTTACAAGGCATTTTATGAATGTGGAGTATGAATTGACTCATTCTAGCATGTCTTCAGCAACCTTTTCGCGATCCAATTTTTGCAGAAAATTCAGGTGTTTTCGAACTAGTCCAGCAGCAACGCGTTTCATGCCAAACAATTGTTTGAAATAGTACGAATTGATTCATGAGATAGGGAAAGTTCATTGACCAAACTTGTATGACAATCTTTAATTACCATTTCGTTCACTTCACTGATGTTAACTTCAGTTACAGATGTTGAAGGTCGACCAGAGCGACACAAATCTTCCACCACATCTCGGCACTGTACCACTCATATGCACGTGTTTTGTGAAAGTTGATTCACCGTAAGCCTTCTGTAATATGGGGTATAGGGGGATTCGCTGTACATTGATCTGTTGGCTAAACTAAGTGAGGGTAACTAGATAATGCGAAACGTGATATAGGGCAGCAGCTGTATCACTACTGAAGGAAGGCGATCAAAAAATGATTTTCCTAAAGGCTTCCGATCAGAAATGGACAGGCGTAGATCAATTGATGATTTAGCCGGCGTCACGGAAAGAAGAGGGGCCCTATGAAAGCTTATGATGCTTCAGTCGAAATAAGGTATCATCCGTTTGCCATGTGTTCGGACTAGCATTCGGCGCTGCAGTTCCATGACTGTCAGTGTGAAATTGGTTATTGGCCATGGAGGCGTAGACGACCAGGCACTTCATGGAAAATATACGACTGGTCAGAAAATCCACATGCTGAAGATCTGCACATGCAATGTGAGATGATTGAATGAGACTGGAAAGCTCCATATTTTGGAGCAAACCCTAAAGAACATCAACATATCAGGGGTATTTGAGACACATTGGAGAGAGAGCGGACACAACGAACGGAAATATGGTGATTTGTTCAAGCAATAATCAAGAGTCAATCAACGTAGTTGCTATAATCCTCAATAAATCCATCAAATATTCGCTCAATGGCTACGAAACAATTAATGACAGAATACTTAGGATCAGATTGCACGCATGTCCAATGAACATCAATCTCATTCAAGTATATGCTCCTACCTCGACACATTCACAAGAAATAGTTGAAGAATTCTACGGGAAACTCTCCGAGACAATCGACAAAGCTCCTAGAAGAGAACTTCTATTCGTAATAGGAGACTTCAATGCGAAAGTCGGCAAAACAGAAGCAGATAAAAACATGCATGATAGATTATGGTCTTGAAACACGCAATGAACGTGGGGAAAAACTGATGGAGTTCTGTACTGAGAACGAGCTGTTTATTACAAACACCAATTTTAAACACCATCCACGAAGAATTTATAAATGGCTGTCGCCAGATGGAAAAACGCGAAATCAAATAGACTATATCCTCATGCGCAAAAGCTGGCGTACATCACTCAGAGATGTAAAAACATACCCGGGATTAGACTATGAAAGCGACCATAACGCACTTATAGCAGAGATTCATCAAATTGCGCTCACTCCCTAAGACCCCTAAACGACCAAACAGATGGGACCTCAAAAACAACAACAAATTCATAAAAAGCGCATCTGCAGAATACGCAGATAGACGCAGAGGAGATTTGTCTAAGTAGTGCGGAAGAATTGTGAAGCAGAATGAAGGCAAATCATGGAGGAATCTGAGCGCTAATGTAAAAAGACAAAAAGCCAAAAAAGCAACATATAGAACTAGGAAGCTAATAAGAGAGCGTCAAAGGATGAAAACGCTCGGATTAACAGAAGGTGATGTACGTAACATGTATAAAAAACTCACCAGAGAAATCAACGCAGCTACAGAAGAAGATAAAAATGCATATTTCGATTTCATATGTCAAGAAATGGAACAACAAATCAAAAAAGTCAGATCTCTAAATAAAGCACCTAAGCCGCGAATACTAATTACCAAGGCTAAGAATGGAGAGCAGCTCACCTCCAAATCGGATGTTATAGAAAGATGGAAAACTTACTGTCAGGATTTGATGGATGATGGCAGTACAGATAGCCATTTGCTTAAAATAGAAGCAACAGAAGATTTGGAATCGCCAATTCTAAAACAGGAAGTGGAAAAGGCTGTTCAAAGGCTTAACAAAAAGCAGCAGGTAATGATTTCATAGTTACTGAAATGCTGAAAGCGACAGGAGACGCTGGAATGAAAATATTACATCACATCTGCACAAAAATCTCGAAAACAGGGATACGGCCGACTGGATGGACATAATCATTATATATTCCGCTACATAAAAAGGAACCGAGAGACCAATGTGAAAACTATAGAACCATCGTTCTGATTCTGCATGCCAGCAAAGTTATGCTGCTGATATTGCAAGAGAGGCTGAAATCTTACCTACATGCTCTAATTCCGCCTGAACAGACAGGTTTAATGCCAAGACGCGGCACAAGAGAGCAACTCATAAATATCAGACAACACATAGAGAAATGCTACAAATACAATGTTCCTTTGCTGATTGTTTTCTTGGACTACTTCAAGGCCTTCGATAAAGTTGTCTGGATTAATTTGTAGCAGGTTCTAGATGAGATGAGCATCTAACGCGTGTTATCAAGAATCTTTATACAACCAACAGGGCTTTTGTGAGGGTGGAGGACATGATTTCGGATTCGCAGTAGAAAAGGGTGCAAGACAAGGGTGCGTCCTGTCACCCATTTTATTCAACATATATGGGGAATGGATAATGGGGAAGGCAACAGAAGGTTGGAATGGTTGTTTCTCTGAAGCAGGAAATGAAATATCAAACTTACGTTATGCCGATGACACAACTTTTTTTGCATCTTCAGAGGAAGAAATGGCCGATCTGTTGAAACGGATCGAAAAACTCAGTGAGGACGCTGGATTACTTCTCAACCACTCCAAGTGCTCCCTGATGGTAGTTTATAGAGCAAACTCACTCCCGGCATTCAGAAACCTCATGAATGATATTCAACCAACAACCGAAACAATATACCTTAGAGCCAGAATAACCTACAACGGATAATGGTGAACGACCATTACATAACGAAGAAGACGTTTATATTTTCCACAGCAATGTACGGTTGTGAAACCAGGACAATCAACGCTGCATGTCGGAGACGAATCGGATAAGAGATGCCATGCTACCGCAGGATGCTTCGGATACCCTGGTCTGCTTATAGAACAAATATATCCATACTGAATGAACTGAAAATAAATATCCCAGACCGCCTCTTACCAACTATACCGAAGCGTCTTCTCGGATTCGATGGGCATATAATACGGCAGGATGGATTAGAAAAATTGCCGATACAGGGCAAGGTAGAGGGGCAGAGGCGAAGAGGTCCATCACCAAATAGATCCATCGACCAGGTGAAAGACCTCCTCACAAACTTATCTCTCTCAGAAATTATGAAAGACGCAAAAGATCGCGAAAAATGGAGATCTATTATCAATGGTGATACTGACGCATTATAAGCCACGACGTTCGAAATCGAACAACGATGGTGATGATGATGATTCTGTAATATTTTCAGCAATTCGGCACACGAAATTCCATTTGCAATACAGAATTCGAGAGAAATTGTCTGTTCGATATTTTTAGCCAAAAAAAACTTGTGATAACTGACAAAATCGAGCACTGTAAAGAAACTAAATGACAGATCGCGTGTCACTAGATGAAACAGTTGTGCCAACTCAACAGCAACAAAAATTTTGACAATCGTTGTAAGCAGATTTTGTTTTCTTCTTTATCTATCTCAAGAAAGATATTCACTTATTGCTGTATACTTCTCACGGTACTTCACGGACACCAAATTTGGGTCACTCTCTAGACATTTAATATTTGTCGAACCTGGAAAATATTTTCTAACAAAGCTATTTCTCGGTTTATAAAACATGATTATATACGATACACAAGCCACGAAAGTAATTTTCTGCTAGAAGGGAACATACGATAAAGTCTTTTAGGTTTCATGCAACATTCATGGAGAAAAGAAATTGCAGAGCATTCAAGAACATTTGGAGGGATTACATTTTTTGGGTTATGTGTTCCGGCGTACTTCAAAAATATACCTTGAATTTAATATCGGAAACATAAAAGATGTCCGAGGAGAACCATGGCTATTTATTCTCGATATTACCGATAGCCACGAGGTTGAGGCGAAGGTCGTGCATTACTACGCTGCCAAGCTTTGTAGTCCTTCACCAGTCTTTATTGAACTAGAAAACATAATAATATATTGATCAGTTATCAATGAATTCAATTTCTTGTCAACACTTGAAATTTCAGGAGCAGAACGAAACTTGTCGAGTGTGAAACCTTTTCCTCAATCTCCAGAAGACTAACTGAAGGATGTTTAAAACTGATGAATTACATTGACATTTCGGTTCAAATATGCCGAATAAAGTTTATAAATGGAGAATAATAAGAAAATTTCATGGATCAAGTTTCTTGGAAGTTGGACAAATCGTTCGATAGGGGTAGGCATTTTGTCGTAAAAGATGAGAGAAAAACTATTGATTTCAGAATAATTCAGAATTCTCATGAATTTGCGAAAAATCACTTCGTATAATGACAAGAATATAATTTTGGAGTATTGACAAATTTATATATTCAATATATACACTGTGACAAAAAAGTATCCAGAAATTCCCAATCAATTTGCCTGCGTTGGGTACTTTTAGGTATTTTAAGTTTCTGTATGTTGGAAGGACTTAATTCCTATGCCAAACATGAGCGCGATCTATCCAATAGTTTGGGACAGCTGTTGAAACCAGTCCACCTCAGTGGTACTCTGCGAGTTTTACAATAAAAAAACAAATATTGAACAAAGAGTTTGTCTCAATTTTTGTGTTTTCAACAAAATTTCGTATGCTGAATCGTTGCGAAAGCTGGAAAAGGGTTATGGAGACTCTGTTCTATCGAAAACCCAAATGTAGGAGTGGTACAAAGCCTTTCAAGACGGTCGGGAGATCGTCGAAGATTTGCCTCGTTCCGGACGACCTTCTACCTCTTCAACCGACGATAACGTCCAAACAATCAATGAAATGGTGCTCAAAAATCGCCAGGCAATTATTAGAGAGATAGCTCGTGGTGTCCAATTGGGTGCGGTGCGTCCGTCGTTCCAATAGAGCTGAATTTTTTTCATAACTAGTGACGAGACGAGGGTCTATAAATACGACACACTAACGGGCGAACAGTCATTGGAATAGGTGGGGAAGAATGAGCCAAAACCAAAAAAACCTCGCCAAAGTCATTCGAAAATCAAAACGATGCTGACTGTTTTCTTCGATAGTCGTGGATTTTGCATGGCGATAACGCACCATCTCATCTCATTAACAACTTTGAGACCAAACACTGGATAAATACCATTGAGCAGCCGCCTTATCCACCTAGGTCCGTATTACATTTTTTTTCTTCAGATTGAAATTACCGCTCCGGGGAACCAAATTTGATTCCATAGACGTCATAAAAGAAAATTCGCAGAAAGAGCTGAAGGCCATCCCTGAAAGCGCCTATGAAAATTCATTCATCTCAACATGTATTTAATATGCTAAGACCAGTTTGACATTATTTTAACAGAAGCATATACTTAAATTTACTGAGATCTATCGTATTTACTTCAGTTAGTTTACTATTTCATAATACGTCTTAGTTAAGAGTTTTAGTTCAAATTGAGTAATTGAATTATTAAGAAAAACTAATACATTGAACATTGAATTTTTTAAGATAAATAAATAATAGAAATGAAAAGTATTAATTCAATTGAATAATTGAATTCCTAAAAAGAAACGAATTCGCGAAACATTGAGTGAATGAGGGAATGATAGTGAGGAAATGATAAAGTCAAACATAACCTATGAAATCTAGTGGAATATTAACCTCAAATCGAATTAAGATTGGAGGCAAAATTTCTACCCCTCAAAACAAGTGAGAGAGTATAATGATCATTACTAAAGAAATAATTTCCTCATATTCAGATGGTGTGAGGCAATGAGACATAAAAATCTAACATTTAAATTATTACATGAAATAGCATGACAACGACACATCTCTAGGTCAATTCAAGTTTCAGTAAAAAATGAGGTTAGGTTAGATCAAAATTAGATTTCACAATCATTTCTCACTCGGTACCTAATCAAAAGGGGATGTTCTATTGAATGCGCTATTTTTAATATGAGTGAAAGCCAAAATTAGTCAAATTTATAGAGCACAATAAAATAATGATATAATTATTTGAATATTGAGTTTGGTAGACGATGAGGAAAAGATATTCAAAGAGTTTGGCTGAAACACCTAAGTGAAATACGGCGCAAGGAGCTTCAGTAGTATATTTTTCGTGAAAAATACGAAGTTTACAATACAACGTTATGAACATACAAAATTGAGTATGGACACCAATTTTGCAAAATTCTGAGAACTAGTCATGCATATTTCGATACTGAACAGCGTTCAACGTTGTATTTTGCAGAACAATTAATTCTGTACTTACATCTAACCAAATTTCATGCGCAAATAGAGCTCACTGGTTCTCTGCTGAGACACATTGGGGAGGACCAATTTCAGAGTTTGTAAAATCAATTTCTCACCAGCACCTAAATTGAAATTGATTATAGGAAAAGTAGGTCGCGTGGAATATCTTTGGAAAGGTCTTTAATTCCCTATTCAAAAATAATATCTTCACCAATATTTAATATCATACAGACAATTCAAAGGCAAAGAAAGTTTGTATTTCAACGAAAATTTGACAATGCCAAAAATCAAATTAAATGAAAAAGTCTGTATTCGGTGATGATTCTTCACCGCAGCTCTTCCACGTTTTAAGGTTATGTGGCATAAAATCTAATGGGGTTATCTTACCCCATGAGAAGAAATCTGAAGGACTCAAATCAGGTGACCTGACTGGCTACTCAACTGATTCTCTTCTGTCAATACACCAACCTGGGAAATTTGCATCCAAATATTGTGTAGCACACTAACATCAAAATATGCAGGGGCACCATCTTTCTTGCAAACATCTCTCGATCTCTGAACAAAATTTATTATTTCTGTCATATATTTTTGAATAGAGAATTAAAAGATCAAAGATATGTCACTCAATCCACTTTCCCTATAATGAATTTTGACTTAGGTGCTGCTAAGTGTAGGGAGTTGATTTTAAATGCTCCAAACCAACTCAGCAATTGGTCTTTCTCTAATAAAGAACTGACGTGACTCAGCTTTTTCCGCTACAATCAGTCTTTCTTGACACAGAAGAGGTGCCAAATTTTATTCAATGTTTATAAAGATACTATTTTTGAATAGACAATTGAAAGACCTTTCCAAATACATGTCACTCGACCCACTTTCCCTATAATGAATTTTGACGTAGATGCTGCTGAGGGTAGTGGATTGTTTATGCTCCAAACCAACTCAGCAATGAGTCCCCTTCCAATAAAAAACTGACGTATCCCAGCTTCTTACGCCAAAATCCTTTCATCTTATGATAAAGGGGGTGGCAAATATTCGTTGGAACTCACTGTAGATTGTCATGTTCTGAGATAAAATATATAAATTGTCGGATCAAACTAAGCTCTTCAACGAGAAGCAATATTCTGGTATGTCTCTCTTTGAAGAGTTAAACGTCTGATATGGTTATAGTTGGGTTAACATCCAACAAGTACTGGAGCAATTACCAATCTGACTGACCACCTCCATTGGAACTGTGTATAGCACAGTCGAAGAAAATATAGTTTAATTCCATTACAGACTAATTTTATGATCATTATCATCGTTCTCTAGATAACCTTTTGCAGGATATTTTGTTAGGCCAGACCTACGGGGTACCACTCGCATACACTTTTTAATTGATTTTCCACTGCAATTGGTATAGTGTTTGGTGCAGTTCGAACGAGAGATAAATATGGGACATTGACTAGATTTGATAAGGAATCATTCAAATTGTCCCAAATTCTCCTGTGACATTCAAACCTATGGTAAGAAAGATTGAAGCAAAAGATACAAAATAAAAACCCCCTAAATAAATACGTCTTGGCATTATTGAATTTGTGAATTGATGTTATTCTATCTCGGCTATAATAATGGAATTGAATATATTATAAGTCGTACCTCCAACTAAGTAGATGGAGATAGTAGAGAATATATAGAATATATTTTAAGCCCGACTGGTTATATTTTTACAGTTAGCTTTTATTCAATTCATGGGATTACTACTGTCTTTCTAAAATACATTTCTTTTACAAAGAGTAATGTATCATCTTTCATGAATGAAAAATTGTTTTAATATTGAATATATATTATATAGTATGTCAGACTTATGTGTGCGACGTTCCGGATTTTTTATTCTTTCAGACTTTTTAACTTTTTTGACACTCAAAAATCGGTCTGGCACATTTTTGTCATGGAAGACTTTATATTATACGCGCCAATGAATTTCAGTAGTACAACGAAACAAAGCTGTCTTTCATATTTTCCAGTCATTTCAAACGTGAACGCTTTATTTATGAAATGAATCTGTCAGAGATGTTTGTTCAATGTCAAATTAGTTTTATCATCTCTCATAAGGAATGTAGCTACTTTGAATGATTATGAAGATAATTAAGTCGATAAGTTAATCAACACAAAAAATTGTCGAATGCCACTCTTCTTCCTTCTGAAGAACAGAAATATTTGAAAACAGCAACAAAGAATAAGCCCGCGAACCCAATGTTAACCTAAAGATCTTACTCGAAAACTGAAGAGACAAAACTAATGCGTTTGATAAGAGTGGATTATTGGAAATAAATTGCGAAGATTGTGAAAAGGAGTTCTACAAACTAAAAGATCAATTGAAACCAGAATGAAAAAACATGAAGAATGTTCAAAACACAGACATATAGAAATCTAACGTTGCCCAACCTGCTTTCAATCAAGACCATAGTATACATTAGGAGAATGTAAAATTGATAAAAATTTCAGAAAAACGCAATTACATCGAACGCTTTCAAATGTATTCATTTAATGAGAACATCTATTAAACAAGGACGGATGTCCGATTCCGTTCAGTGTATTCGACAGTTAATTAGATAAGACACGCCCATTGCGTTCGATCAAACAGGGCGATCGTTCAACGAAAGTCTCTTGTAGCAGGGAGAGAAGTATAGATGATAGAGGCATGTGGAAATAGATTTTGTATATTATCATCCAACTACTATCATAATCCAACTTAGTTAAAGAAACGCAAGTCGAGATTTCAAATCAAATTGTGGTCAATTGGAGCGCAGTGTTTTAAGTTGACGTTATTGAAAATGGATATCTCAACCGATCAAACTGTTTGTTAAACCTATTAATTCTTAGTATATTGTGGATTCCGAATAAAAATTGACTAATCCAAAAGTTGAAGATAGAGTGCTCAGAACCTTCTCAAGAAGTTAAAAAAGTCTGTCAGCCTCCTATCCACAAAATCGAGAAAACTATATGGAAAGGAGTACAATGCAAATGAAGTTAAGGAGAAAAAAAATTACCTTCCTTGAAAGATGAAGATTTGAGTCAATTTTCTGCTCGTGTTTTGAAACATTCATTTTCTAGTGGGATAGTCATTTTGAGAAAGATTGATAAAGTGTGGTAATGTTGGATACATTTTCGAAGCGATATTCAAAAAATCTGAACTATCAGTAAAATTAAGGTAACGAAATTAAGCATATGTACACAGAGTGAGTAAAGATCTCGAGAGTACATTCACAAAATTTCAACAATTAGAGTTGGAACATTTCCGGACATCTTTTTGGAATATTTCAGCGACAACGAGGATATTTATATCAAATGATAATAGTTGGAATATTTCAATATTTTGTTCATGAGATATTCGAATCTATATATGAAACTGTGAACTATTTTCATGATATTAGGCGATTGATATTTTCATATAGAATTGTGTATATTGCCAATTGATTTCTGTACCATTCAATTCGTGTTCAGAAATCCATATATCAGTTTTGACAGGTATCCGATACTCCCGTCATCTAGATTGAAGCGTATAGATAAATTAGGTGCACTGTAGAAATGAAATCGGGAAGTCATAAAACATTCACCAGAATTGAAGCTAGAAGGGGGAACATAAATATTATATTTGTCTAGGACCACATTTTCATGTGTTGAAATGGTTTTCAATAGTCAATGCAGATAAATGATTCTGATTCTATCAATTTAATGACGACGTAGTACCAATAGAAAGAGTATTTCACTAATACTTTTAAGATTCGTACATCCTAAGTGATGAAAAACTTAAGAATCTGGTTAACGTGATATTTATTGATATTTCCAACCCAAAGTATTATGTAAGTGAGAAATGAGTATTCAAATGAATATGGTGGACGATATGCCCAAAATAATAATTAGAGAATAGCCTACTCTATTTAATATGTTTTGTATGGATATAGCCTATGTATTTTCTACTAACAAATAAATTAATAGGTCATTATGACCGCGGTTTCGATTACTATTCCATCATTAGACAGTATGAAACTAAGAATAATTTGCCGTGGTTTTTATCAGTGGGGTCCTTATTGAATCTGGAAAAACATATGTTCGATATACCTATGAAATTTGGGATTAACGTCTTGTCGTTCATTATCAGAAAGTTGTCATTAGAAAGTGATTTGAAAATTTCAAGTAATTATAGGTAATTCAGTTTTCTACCCTTCAATGTGTAGAACTTTTAATTTATCAATACTTGGAAAAGAGTGTCCATTTTGGATGCAGTGGTTAGCTGATGTTGAATCTTTATTTTTAAGAATCAAGTTTGATGTTCTTTATATCTAATTTTCAGGGAACGACAAATCTAACCTATGAAGAAATCATTGCAGTCAGGACAAGGCAACTTATTAACTGCTGATTTATTTAAATTCTCGATAAGATTTTTAGCATTGAGTGAGAGTGGAGACAATTTATTTTCGTGTCTGCAAGAAATTTTTAAATTCAATTCGGGAAGGTTATTCAGTACATTTTCACTAGTTGGAATAAAATATGTTAAAAGGATGAATTTTTCTGATTTGTCAATATTTATAATTGAATATATGTGGCTAACTAGCGTATGCTATTGTTTTTGTTTCACTATTTCGTCAAGTGTCACGATCAAAGGCGTTGTTATTGTTTGTTTGATTTCAATTTCTTCTTCAAGGTTATTTGATGATGAAGGAAATGAAAATTACCTGTGAATCATTAAATGGAATGACTCAATTTTTCGAGAATTTGGGTGGTTGGAATCTTTGGCAATACATATATCCATGGTAGTAGGTTTTCTGAAGATGCTGAAACTGGTTGTGTGGAAGAGTTAGATATATAAAAATGATGATGGATTGTTTTCCATACACAATAACACAAAGTTTGTTTGTGTAAAGTTTTTTTGTTGAATAAAATGGAAAATAATTACTCAACCGAAGATTTAACGAATTTATTCATCATTCATGGACGACATCAACGATAATAAGTTGAACTTGCTAAATATTTAGCGAACTAAACCCGAATTACAGGATACAGGAGACGTGGCTTATAGTATTAATTTCTGTAAAATGTTGATGGTTAACATTAAAAAAAACCCAGACTTCTTACAAAAACGGATCTATGAGGCCAAATTTTCGAGAGAACTATTTTTAGTCGGCATAGTTCTCATATCCGGTCCGTCGAAAATGAACATCAAACATGGGGCGAAATTTTCATTACCGTTTTAGCTTTAATGTATTCAGCGTGATGAACAAAATCCAATATTGATAGTTAATTTATGAAGAATTTTAGTTGGTATACGATATTAGGATATTTACCATTAAATGCACGTCTTTCATATTGAAACCAATCAGATGGTACTCTCGGCCATTGGATGCATGCATCGGAAGAATTAACCAGCTTGTTTGACGACTGATGGATAAGGAGACAGGGTCCAATGCATTGTCCGAAAGGACAAACTTTATAGTTTTCCAATACATTTGGCGCAGGTTCTCGAATTGAAAGTGAGAAGTTCCATCGACAGTATGGATCCCAATCAAGTGCAAAAAGCAACTATTTATGAAGTACGCTCGTGGATTGAAAAATATTCGGAAAACAATGGTGGACGGTTTGAATATGTATTTTGATTTCATTTTTACTACGTTGTTAACACTTTCAATTTTCATAAATGTTTATAATTTGGTTTTATGGTTCATAAAGTCAAAACTGCTTCAAGTGAGCTAACGCTACTCATTTCAGTTTTCGGTATTTCATAAGTGACAAAATTTGATCGTAATTTTATAGATTTTATTCTGATACTTGGTGGTAAATTCGGGTACTTCTAGTTAAATGTTTTGCAAGTTCGATCTTTTATTTGTTGACATTGACCATGAATGATGAATAACTTCATAAAATCTTTCTTTGAGTATTTATTTGCCATTTCATTCAACAAAACACTATTTTCAAAGAAAATGAGAGTTATTGCTATATTCCAATGGTTTTCAAACAGAGATTCATAGAACATTACATAGAATATTGTGGAACATAGAAACTCGTATCAATATTAAATCCATTCTGTTTGTGTCTATGTTTCACGATTCAATGATTCAATTTCTTCAAGGTTTTCGAAAAATCAATAAAAGTGCGAATAAAACTAAAACGAGCAATTTTAGGTTTGGGGAAATCTGATACCAATGAATACTAATTTAAAATACTGCTCTAATAAATTAAGAGAAAATGCCTCTTATTGTCAAATATGTTTTCTTGACAATTTGGTTTTATTGTATTGACAAGTGATTCTTGAGCACCTCGTGTATAAAATAATATCGGCAAGAATAAAACTCATCTCGTAAAAATAGAAAAAAATTATATCTTATTCAAATCTGAATGATGTTTTTCGGGCACAGAAGATGACTATAATTTCGAAAACTCTTGATAAAAATATCATAGCTCAATGGTGATTGATTTGAGTTGGACAAATCTCAAGAAAAAAATGCTTGAAAAGGATGTTCTCAATAAAAAATATTGAAAAGTAGCAAAGTTGTTAGTTCGGTATAACAAGAAGTGGTACTACTCTGCAAACCATTGCAGATTAGATCAGAATACATTTATTTCAATTGATCGATAAACCTGTTCTTCATAAATTTCTAATGGTCCCTTTAGCGCGGATGCCCTTAATACAATAAAAAAGGTAAGGAATAAAATTCATAATTGTTTCCACTTGGACAGGTATATTTTCATATTTGGTTTTTTTTTTGTCAGTTTTTATCGCAAATACACTATTTTTCTGGATTTTGCAATGCCTCATAGTAGGAGTCAGCAATGAACAGTTCTCGGGATATCCGGGAAAAAACTAATTTGATATCTTTCATGATAGATTCTAAAATTCGCAACCCTTGATCACGTGAGTTTTTTTATAAAACATCCTTACTGCTGCAAGTCGGTATGAATGAATTCATCTTCTTATCTTCTGTATCCCTTTACATAAGAATGAATAGAGGTGCACGAGTGGATGCTGTTTACACCGACCTCTGCAAGACCACGGAATACTTTTGGAAGGGCTTGCGGAGACCTGGTGGATAGCTCACTGTTGAGTTGGATCAGCTCGTATCTTTCTCGGAGAGGCGTGTTTGTGAGCATAAATGGATTCAGTTCTAAGTACTTTTTTCCAACATCCGGAGTTCCACAAGGCAGCCACCTTGGGCCGCTCCTTTTCATTATTTATTTGAACTCTGTAAAGTCGTCTTTTCTGCACTCTTCTATATTACTTCATGCTGACGATTTGAAGGTTTTCCATATCATTATGGATCCACTTGACTGTGTGGAATAGCAGAATGATTTAGATCCATTCGTGAGATTCTGTTCAGAAAATAGTTTGTTTTCGAACCATTCCAAATGTTTTTCACTCACTTTCACAAGAAAAAGAAAAACACAGTCCACCACGAATTTTTCATGTCCGGATCGGTCCTAACTACAGTCAACGAAATTAGAGATTTAGGAATCGACATCGACAGGTTAGTAAATGAATCCAATAGAATTGTTGGTTTTATTAAGCGAAATTTCAAATATTGTCATGATCCCTACACGATAGTCAGATTATATAATGCTCACGTTACTGGGAGGCTGTTGTTTGCTTCTTCCGTTTGTCCTAGACAGGTCTATATTCCACAAGAATGGAGTTCATCCAGAACGAATATCTTAAATATCTAGCATACAAACACCAAATTGTTATAGAGGACTACAACTATCAACCTTTACGTCAAATGTTCAATATAGTTTCACTCTGTCAGGGAAAATAATTGCTAATATTTGTTGTCTATATAACATTATGAATAATTATATCGACTCACCGTATCTACTGTCGACAATAAGTTTCTATATACCACCTAGGGTTTGTAATAGATATAATACGTATTTTAACATTCCTTTCTGTCGAACAAACTTAGACTTCGATTCTCCTTCAATGAGAATACAGAAATTTGTGAACATCTACTGCAAAAATATTGACATTTTCACATTAGAATTGAAAGTATTCAAAAAAATCATAGAGAGCAAATTCAACACATTTGTAACTCTGGTCTGTTAGGCTCAATAACATGTAGATTCTTGGATTCACACTTCTCTTTATTATAGACGCATAGTTTTGAAACTTTTATAATTAATATAGATAATATAAATTCTAATTCGTTTGAAATAAATAATAAGTTCTCAAATATGACTTTGTAGTTACCTCATGGAACTCTCATGTAATCAATGGTAGCCTTTATTGGAACAGTAGTTCTGTTGGCAACCCGAAATCAGTAAATAAAAAAAATGAAAGAATAAGATAGGGAGCACAGGTTGAGTGATATCTTTGTTTGTTTGTTTTTCCTTTAACGTGCTCTGTTTCTGCCTTTCGGCTAATGACACGCCGGGGAATTCTGTCACCTCACTAACCCGGAAATTTTACCGAACCCCTCTCGTGTCGAGGGAAGGGATCTTTAATGTCCAACACATCTCTGTTAGACAGGACCGACAGCTTTACATCTCCTCCGAAAAATGGACACTCAAGCGATTCCCAGAATCCGAAGAATCGTACCGACTTTGTGGGGATTGAACCCAGGTAACTCTGCGTAGGAGACGAACATCATAACCCATACGCCACCGAGCCGGCTGAGTGATATCTTATTTGAATAGTTTTGTTCAACGACAAAAAAACTTTTATCTGGTTCGTTCTACTGCTTGATCAACGAAATTTCAGTGTAATTACCAAATTTGAGAAAGAAGAAATTATGTAATTTGGTATCTGAAATTGATTAACACGTTCGGGGCGCCGTTTCTCGAATAATTTCACTGAGGTAAAAGTCACGAGAACCATACCAAAACAATGTCTTTGCAAATGAATGTTGAAGAAATTTTCACCTCATATGTTCGGAATGGGTCTTCTACAGCTTGAATTTTCTTGGGTGATGTAATTAACTTTGTGCATCATCATTATCTTCAAATAGTCAATCAACTTTAAATTTGCAGACCTCACTTTTCCAGCATCCCTTTACAAGCAATTATAATGGACCCGAATAATGAGAGATGAAGGTTTTTAGACAGGTCTATCTCTGCCAATCCAAAACTCCTGAAGCCGTCATTCAAAACTAGCAAAAGCATAGTTTGGATAAGCCGCATCTTGATGAAACTGTATTGATCCATGAGGCATGTCAGGATTTTTATCACTGAGATAGACCATTAGAGCATAGATGAAGCGAGAGTGAGATCGTCCCAGAAAAAATTCAACTTCTATTTTTCACTAACTCCTTTCAACGTGAACGTGGCTTCAGTTGAATAAATAATTCGAAAAGGCAATGATCCACTCTGATGACACAATCATTCATTCTCGAATTTACACAATGCGGTCGGGATCATCTTCACTAAGTACATGCCAAAGAATCATTTTGTGTGGGTGCCATTTTGCTAAATTCAAAGTTATGAGAATATCCAGCTTATATTCATCAGGAAGTTTGGGATGTCCTGACTTGAAACGATACGGAACTGAACCTTCTACCAGAATTTTTTTTTACCACCACAACCGAAGAATATTTAAATCTTGATATATTCTCTTTCGGTTAGGTTAGATTTCGTCAGATTCATAATAGAAAGTGGTCAACACATCATTGATGGGATCAAAATCAACATAATTAAAATATGCATTCTCTCGAATATCAGATACAACGGCACATGCAAAATAAAAACTGCTCTTCACTCTTGACATTTTGATGAATTTTTTATTGTATAGATTCATAATATCTTTCGAATGACGCGTCACTTAATCTGTGTTCTTCATCAAGATTAAGGAGCGTAGGGATGATTTCCACTAAACTGAATTGATAGCAAAATCGGGATATTTGCAAACAAAAGTTCTCGTTAGCTGGTGTTGAAAATTTTTGAACCCAACATGAAAAAAATAGAATTAATTTTTTCTCGCATGAAACATCCAGTACCTCGAAAACTATTTATCACAGACCTTCACAACGGGGCATTGAAGAAGTCAAAATAGACTCGTCATGATAACTACGAAAAATTAGCGTTTGCATTTGAAGAATTGCTCGATGGCGTCATACTTTGAAGAAGTGAAAAATAAAGTTTTTACTTGATCTTTTTTCTAGCTGACCATCTGTCATTTTTCCGAAAAACTGAAGTGAAGAAAACCTCATTTCCTGTCTTATTTGATCATTCTTATGAATTTTCTTGCCAACGAAAATTGTCATTCCTGCAATTTTTCATTTGATATACCTTACTTGTTGCTTTTATTCATTGGTAATAAATCGAATCCCATGTATTTCGTTCAAATAAAAATTTATGCAGTTTTTTTAACTAGGCCGTGTTTGGTAGTAAGGAAACTATCTGGTATAGTAAATCAACCTCCAGAAACTAACAGTGTTTTAAAGCAATTTCATCGATATTTTCATCCTATGATTCTTCAGAATGAGATATACAAAAAGTTTCAGAAACTGGACAGGTATTCACGAATGAAAACTGACGAAGCATTTTTTAGTATGCAAGAGGCATCATTTATTAACTGATATAACATAAAGTCATCATGAAAAAGCATGAGCGTTTGTTTTTCAGAATATTTTTGTTGATTTGTCACAAACAATGAACAATCTAATAACCTATCTTGAAAAGAATATCAAAGCAGAGAGATAATTCTCATGCATTATTCACAGGAAGTATTTTAGTCGTTTCTCTCAGCCATCCTTCACCATGTCACATAAAACACTTTAGAAATTTTCTGTTACCGTGAAGCTTGCCACATACCAAGGGGAAAGAATATCATTCTTCTCTTTGTCGTTTTATGAAAATGTATCAGGACCGTTCCAGCGTACACAGGTTATCATAAATATTCTGTTAGTTGGTCCATATCCTCCAGAGAAAAAGTGTTTTTAATTCTACAAATGTCAGTTCCAAGTTTGAAAAAGATTGGATCTTCGGACCGAAGGTCCTGTTCAAAATACTATGTTCATAGGTCATGCACCAAAAATGCTGTCAGAAATTCTCGTATGACTATAGCATTGACGATAATGAATCGATATTCTCCTCCTATGTCATGTTTCGTTATCATCATTATCATTCAATATTGGTTTATGTGATATAGCAATCACAAATAAATAGATTTCGTTCACCTAAGTCTTACTCATCGACTTAAAAATTTAAATTTCTCATAAAGGCTAGAATATTTGACTGCACTTTCAATCACAAACTCCTAAAAGTTCAACATTACCATATATTCAGAATGAATCCACATATACTAAGAAATATATGGCGTTAACAAAGGAATCTTTTTAAGGGGGTTCGACCGCAAAAAATTACCAAAATTTGTTTTTCACTCTTTCATTTTAAATAATTCTGCATAGTGTTACGGACATTCAACAAAAAAAAGTGAAAAAGTTGGAAGCAGAAGTCACTCTAATGAATTTTCGGATGGAGCGTCAGTGGGCTCCCGGCGCGTACGATGGATTATCCCCTTCTTGCTCCTCCCAATGGTCCTTCAGACGTTTCAGCGCTCGTAATATCTGCTACCTTGCTTCTTTCGACATTTCCAAAGATGCATTCCGCACTTTTTCATTCTTCTAAGGTCCTTTTATTTACAAAACTGCACACAAAATTGACCAGGCGTGATTCCCAATTCAGTCAAAATCTTGCATTTTTCCAGATTTCCTTCGTTCAAAGATACACCAAGCTTCAGGGTATTGATGGCAACGAATGTTATCTTTGATATCTTGGCCCAAAGAACATTATTGAAACTTTCGTTGCAGTTTTGGGTTCCCCCGTGTAGGCATTTGCGGACAAGCTCAGGGCTACATAGGTCATGAAATATGGCCTTCATCAAATCACAAACTGTACCAGGCAAGTGGAAATGGGCGTTGTGGTCGTAGGATTCCCCATTACCAATGGCCTTCTTATATTTACACCATGACTCCTTACCGTCAGGAAAAAGGCCATGAGAAAGTTTGGAATTTTAGGAGGAAAGATGAAAATATGATGTCCACATATCTCGTTTCATTGCTTCCAGAGTCAAATTAGTGCGTCGTCTAGTAGCTAAATTATAAAATGTCTGTATCTTGTCTATTGCGACATCTGTAAGCTTCCCTCGAGCACCTAGAGGCTTATTATCAGAGAGATCCTTTTTAGCTAACCGAACACCGGCGAAAATAGTGATTTGAATCTGAAAGGTACTCAAAGTGACAGCATAACCTCGTTTTTATTGAAACCTCCGCTGAGGTGGTTCTGCAATAATTTAATGGTGCCTTCATCAAATACTCGAACATCCTTGAGTACGAAAAGTGTGGAAAAAATTGTAGAAACTATGTTCAACTCAACCGCCCTTTAGAGCCCCTGCGCGGGAGGTTGCTTCAGAAAAACGGCTTCCCTGTAAAGCTGAATTTTTTCGAGTTGTGGTTCCAATATCTAGGAAACTATAAGAGATATCGTTCTGATTTTTTTTAATCGGAAGAACAATTATTTAAGTGTGTTTTGGTGTAATAGAACTCAAAATTCAAAACTAGTTATGGGATGTAGATGAAGTTCATTGCCATCACAGTATTGTATCAAAGTCAGAAAGCAGTGGATCTGACCGTAATTGAGATAAAGAAACCCAAAGTAAGCAGGTTTTTCTCAAACAGTTTAGCCTTTTCAGATTTTTCTATTTTTTCTTTTCGATGAATTGCTCTCAAAATCGTACAGTATATTCTCTAGAATCTATTGAGAATTGCCAGAAAATTTGAAATCAATTGAGGAAATATTTTGGCCTTGGGGACGCCGAGAAGGCGTCAACTGCGGATTTAGTTCAGTGCTGCGGTCGAACCCCCTTAAATAACTGAGCAATTCAAACGGAAACTCTAGCCTTAGGTATAAAAAAATATAATGAATAACAATATGCTGAACAAATGCTGTTCTAAAACTAAGACGAAACTAAAATATTACAATATACAACAGATGAAAGGGGAAAATTATATTAGCTGATTAAATTTCTATGAATTTCCATAAATCTAATCCCTTGCTTTTATTACTTGAATGTGAAATTTGAAATGTATGAAATTACTTTTGTTTATACAATGTTCTCAAAACCAGTCGTTAATTCATTATGAATTATTGATTTTTTATGCTCGTCTACTGTAATATTGATGGAACGACAAGTTTGACCTATATGAAAAGAAATATAACTATAAATACTGCTTTTTTACCTGCATCTTAGTTACCGAACAAATATTGTGTGTGCCGTTTTTTGAGGTACTTAGCATAAAGAGACCAGTATGTCCAAGTAAGAAATCATACAAGTGATAAGCTTAAGGTTACGAATGGAATTCCGCCAGGAACCGTTCTTGGGCCTCTTCTATTTATAATTCAATGATCTAATTTTTCTTGGTCGGGAGTTTGGTTAGATTTATTTATTATCGTTGAATCAGGAAATGACAGTTTATACATCATTTTCAGTTAGTGCTTTCACCCAACGAAAGGAAAGTTGTTTGAAAATACACACTAAAATATGTCCTGGACGAAACTGTGGTTGCGCCAAAATCTCTGAATCATTATTCATGAAAACTTGAAGAGGCATCTCCATTTTTATTATATCGCAGATAAAATGAGAAAACTTATGTACATCTTCTACTCGCTCAGGGAAGTCCTTCCATTAATATTGCTCAAAACACTTTACTTCTCCCTGACGTCATCGATACTGTCATAACGAATTGTAGTCAGGGGCCGAACATACAAAGTATATATGCATAAATTAGAAATAACGCAAGAGTCATTGCTTAGAATTATATATCGAAAACCTGTAAATATCCATCGGATTTTTCATTATCTGAAACACAAATACCCCTTTTGCATGAGTAGTATTCGATCGAGGTCTGACTATATGAAAATCTATTCCCTGTGTACAATTAAGAAACCTGTAACGAAACCGCTGAAATTTAAGACCTATTAAAACCGAAATTTGAGACCTATTGAAGCTGAAATATAAGACGTATTGAATCCTCAAAAGTATTTGGTACTCAAAGTTTCACGACAGTGGCTGTCTATTTGTACAACTTACTACCTGTATATCTAAAAAACTACAAAATGTAAATATTTGTTGTGTCACTCGGTGAACTTATCTATGAAATACTGTCGAGTGATTAGTAGTTTTTCATATTATATTAGTTTAGGAGGTAATTTTTGGGTATTTATATGAGTTCGTGGGTATGTAGGTATATGAGTTTGTTTGTGTGTATGCACTTCACTATAATTCGTAGGCGTGATGTTCATAGTATATGAAGATCCATTAAATATGAATTTCTAGAGTTTAGCAATCAAACTGTTCAATTCAAGCGAAACGTATCAGATTTCATTCATTTCAGGTTTGAAATTTCTAATATGTGTTATCATTAATTGGTAAGTTAAATTGGTAAGTGATCGGCGAATTGTATTGAATTGAATGGAAATTAAATTGATTAATTGAATTTAACATTTTCAAAGTTAAAATTTAATTTTCGTGAAAGAGGACCATAAGCAATATATGCACTATGTAGAATGTATGAAATGTGGACATTTTGATTTTACGCAGCTGGGAACTAGTATTGTGGATTGAGGTATCGGATACCTTACGTCTAATAATCATAGACAAATTAATAGCTAAAACACAACTCTTATTATTATTATTCCCGATTTGACAAAACCCTTTGGTATTCACAATAAACACGTAACAGTTACGCACGAGACATCGTCTACCGAACTCCTGGAGATGACAAGTGACAACTTGTCGAAACGTCGCGACAATCGAAATATATATATATATATATATATATATATATATATATATATATATATATATATATATATATATATATATATATGTTTATTTAACTATATTTTATACTATATTTTAGTCAAGGTTTGGGTTAGGTTCAGTTAGGTTCTTCTCTATAATATCGATGAAAAAACTCATAGTTATTCAAAATTGCGAGTTTATTGGTTGTTGCAAAACAAAAAAGTTACATATGGTTTTAAACTTAACTAAGAAGTGACTTTGGATGTTGAAGCGTGACACTGGATGTCCTCAGCATACTTTTTATAAGATAGTACGTAACAACTGAATGCTAATCGCAAGCATTATGACATATGATCGTCAGTTAGTCGATTGCGATATCTTGACTCAATTATCTTCATTCCAGAAAATGCAGACTCGCACAGGTAAGTTTACCCAAACGGTGCCGTCAATTGACAGGCGATTTGCCTTAGATTCAGATATTCATCTTCGGATATAAACCACCAGAAATTTTTATTAGATGCTGTACCTTTGAGATGTATATCTGATATAATCTGCACCAACTCATTTTCAACAGAACATGACTTAATGTTGAATTGACTTGCTATTTCAGTATCTAATTCCTCAATGTTTTCACATGAAAAAGGATAACTCATAAATGATGCTATATTTGCCAATTTACTACATTCATAAAAACGCATTTCGAATTGTCCCAAAATATTCGATAATTCAGCCTAATACGTATCATAAATCAACTGAGGAATTCTTGCTCTCAGTTCCTCTATCATAAGTTGCAATTTACTCGTTTACTGCGCTAAACATCTCAATTATAGTTTTTCCTTTACCTTGAAACTCCAAATTAATGGTGTTTAAGTGCATTGTGATGAAAGTCAAAATTGCCTAATCAGTGAGGCATTTTTCGTTCTTCAACATCTTTCGTCTGGAAAAGCTGTTATTTTGGGCATAATTCTTGAAAGCTTTCTAGGAATTTTCCGCGACTTAGCCACCTGACGTAGGTGTGAAGAACTAAATCAGTGTGTTCAGCTGACTCCATATCTTCCAAATGCAACTTAAAGAGCCACCGTTGCAAGCTACGTGCACCTAACCTATGCCTTCAAGTTACAATTCAGAATGACTCCAATTTCTGCAGGCGCAACATTTATATCGGCGTAAACGAAAGTCTCGAATGTTCCCGTCAAACGCGCCCCGCCCAAGATTTCTAGTAAAACGGCAAGAATAAAAAGCGCGGCTTTTCTTTGACAAGTACAACGCGTTCCTTTGATAAAACCGCGTTTTGCCGCTAGCAGAATTATTTTATTTCGTGATAAATTTTTGTAGTTTAGTTACCTACTCATTAAAAATTTTTTTCCTTTCGAGATCTACTGAGAAAACACTCGCAATCGACTGGTCGATCGCGATCGACCGTTTGAGCACCCCTGTTCTAGTGAATACCATTGAAGATTTCCTCCTGTTCGTACAGTTTTCAATTCGGTATTTAGAAAACTCAAATAAACGGGAACACTTAAGCAAAAGCATGTAGGACGTCAAGTCAAATACATAATGAGGAAAACACTATAGGCATGTTGAAGATAACCTTCCATAAGTATTCGGCTCAGGTGATAATAACATATTGATTGGCAGTACTAGATCTCAACCTGTTCAGATATATGGGGATATATGAAACAATTCGTCCAAAGTGTAGAGATAACAAATTTCTAGAAATGACAGTTTCCATCATATTGTTCATGGATGTGAGCTATGCATTCAAGTTGGCGGCGGCCATTTTGAGAAACTCTTGTAATGATCAATATGATTCTATTCATTCATCTTATTTATCCTTTTCTTTGAAGAATTTTCACAACCTTGAAATATAATGCCAATTCAAAATCATTTCTCAACTGTTTGATCGAAAAAATTTCAAGAAATATGTATTTCCTCACCACAGAATTGCTCTTGAAGATTCTGTTTAATTTTATAGCAGCTCAACGTGTATTTCCATCACAAAAACCATGAAGATGAATCATATCTGCATACATTTGACAATAATCATTTCACTATCGTTACAAATGTACAACAAGATATTTCTTTTATGCCATCAATGGAAATACTACAGAATCGCTCTCGAACTCAGTTAATTATGATTAGAGGACACATGAGGACCACATTTTTGACGCTGAATATTTCCGAATGTGAAAAGATTCGGATATTGCTGGTATCACTAATTTGTCTAAGAATTTCTTCAGGAACAACCACTCAAAGTTTGTTATAGTGCTTGGGAGACACCCTGTTTAGGTGAGTTGTTAAATCTTACCAAACTTGTACGAATATACATTTTCAAATAGCTCTTCCCCTCAAGGCATTGATCCACTTCGATCTTTTTTCTTTATTAACAAAACTTATTTTTAAGTAAATCATCATCAACACAACAACTAGGCACATACCATTAATTTTCAGATCGCTTACTTTTGCTCATGTTTTTACCTCATAAGAAAGACTCACGAAGGTATTTACTATAACTACTATGAATGAATAGTATTCACACAGTAAATCAACGATCTACTAACACAGTCAGAGCTTAGATGTTTCTAATTCACTAGCATGCGTTGTGCATCCTTAAACAACTTTTATTACGTTTGACTTTGCGTCTCCAGCGCGAAATTGATCATTAGATATCATCAACAACTCCCATCAAAAACTTTTACCACTTTGTTTTGTTATCCGAGTGGCAAAACGTGTATCAGAGTTTATGGTTGACTAGGTAAACTTTCTAATAGATCCAGTCTATTAATTAAACCAAAATATTTTGAGAATCACAGGATATATGCGGTAGGGTTGTTTATCAGAAGTTTCTGGCAACGTATAGATACGCAGGGTATGAAACAATAGTCGTTACATGAGACGAAGTCTCTCGAAAGGGCAAAACGGATGCAGAGACTTCAAAACACAACACTAAATTGACACTGAAGTTTCTGACAACTCCCGAATAATGTCAGGTTTATTTTGAAATAAAAGGTAATGGCATCCTCGTGTGATTACATTCATTATTGGAGAAAAGGTTAAAAATGGCAATTTTACTGTAGCTATTGAATACTGAATACCAATTCACCGTACCCGAATTGTTAGAATAACTGTGATAGTACAAACAAAATTTCATTGCTAATAAACCAATTTTGCATTCAATTTCTATCATTTTACGTTGCATAAGATTGTTGGATACATTCAGTTCAGAACAGTTCGATAAAAACATCATTTGTGAAATTCTTATGACATTCGGAATAAGAAACTGTGCACGCCAAAATCACAATTCCATCTAATCTTCTAGAATAGCTTTGCACAAGCGGGGCACATGGCTTTATGTACGTTCTTCTTGTCTTTGAAAAACAAGGGCGCAATGTGTGCATCCTACATTTAACGTTTACCTCACGTTTCATTCAGGGGCAATTTTCTTGAAATACAAATGTCGGTTTGGAATCTCGATTTTGCCAGAGAAGCATGTCAACTTCCCCTCTGCCCAGATTGTACATTCTACTTTTATTGAGAAAAAACATGGTATGCTATTGGGGAAACCGTCAAAAACGAAGATCCTTATGGGATACTCTCAACTTTGTAATTTGAAATAAAATCAGCATTTTTCAAAAGAAATATGTTATTCAATTCATAAGGAAATATATGTAATTTTTGAATATTAGACATGAAATAACGAAAATAACATCAAATTTTGATGTTACTTGCGCTATAGCAATTATTGAATTGCATATGGTTATTGTAATGAGATGTGGGTGATTCCATTCTAACTGTGATTTTTAAAGTCGTTTATTGTTTGTTCTTACTGGTCATCAATTATTAATCTATTAATGAAATTTTTGTGTTAATTGGATAAAAACATTTCAACATTATCTTTGTATAACTTGCCACTCAGAGATAACTTACAATATATCACCTAAATGTCTGTACCGTGTCATGTCCATTTCTAGAATTTACCTGTAAATTGTTAATTTTCTTGTCATAATATATTATTTAAACTAATTATCTCATTAATTCTAATATTTATGATCAAACTGAAAAAATTTCACACTTTTAGTTCAATGAATTAAGTTAACAGTAAATTGCGGTTCAATAACTTTTGTCTTCAAATTTCAACAAATTTTGAATTTGAATTCGTTTGACTCGAGCGCTATCTACCTTGAAATTTATGAAATATCTAGAGAACCATGTTCAAAGTACTTCATATGAGTAATATTTACAAACATTGAGTTGATGAAATAGTGCGAAGAGTTTGTGTCATTTTAGAATTCAATTTTCAAAAAGGTATGTCATAAATTCTGTTGTCGATACTCTTACCGTGTCCACTACGGTATCTCACCATAGATCGCTCTAGGCCCCTCCGAATAAGCGTGTTACCGTGTTAACCACGCTTCCTTAATCACAGATAGCCTAGTAGGCCCTTCGACCAGGCTAGGCACAGAGCATACTCTGGGCCTACCTGGACCGAGGGTTCAAATATCCGAGCATTTCGGAGACTCCCGGCTCCCTTTCTCTTCAACGACCTCTTCGAATTCACACTGTCTCAGAAAACCGGCTGCAGCACGCGTTGCCACGAGCCGGCTTTCCGTACCCACGCCATATTGCCAAACCGCCGTTGTTTACGGCGAACCACGTGTTTTTATTTCATTTTAATTCTACGTTTACAAAGAGTGTTTGTGTTAACCATCAGTGTTTCCATCGTGTATGTGACCCCATCCCGGTAGCTAGTGGAGCCCAACGTGTGCATTAGGGCATTGTTTTGTCCGTTGAGAAAAAGAACCCATCCCGACTGAGTTAGCCGATAAATATTGATACGAGAATCCAAGTGAAGAATTCCGCTACTTCCGCACACGAGGTGAAACCGACGCAAGTGGTAGGACCAACGCGAACAATAGCAACGAAGCACGTGGATAGTATTCGCCTTATTCATCTACCGCAGAATTAATCCACCACCGCATCAGCCGTGGATGGAACATCCGGTTGTTGGACCGAAGACAACACCAAGTGGCGCCCAAACTCGAGTGTGTGAGTGTAGTGTTGTAAAACGACCAGTGCGCTACTGAACCTACTTATAGTCGCAGTTGTTCAACGTATGATAAACTCATCATATGTCCCATGTGTCTTAGGTTAGTTAGTTGTTTTTTTTTCAGTACTATATTTCTCTTTTCCAGGTACTTTTAATATCTAAGTTTTATATGTGATTGACAAATAAAGATAAGAAGTAGATGCGTTTCAACCACACCCCCCCCGTTAGATTTGTTATTGTACTTATCTTAGATTTAAATAATTTAAATAGAGCTTTGCTCCACGTTCTCATAATGTAAGTAGCTAGACCATTACGCGCTGCACACAGGGCCGTATTAGATTTAAGTAGGATAACTTGATAAAACAATTTTTTTTGATTTTCAATGGTATGATCTACACGTATGCACATGTTTTCAATAAAGATACAACATGGTTTTATCACCCGGTATGGCAATATTTAGGCGTCAAACCGCGATCTTCAGAGGCGGGCCGTGTTACCGTGTCCACTACGGTATCTCACCATAGATCGCTCTAGGCCCCTCCGAATAAGCGTGTTACCGTGTTAGTCACGATTCCTTAATCACAGATCGCCTAGTAGGCCCTTCGACCAGGCTAGGCACAAAGCATACTCTGGGCCTACCCGGACCGAGGGTTTAAATATCCGTGTATTTCGGAGACTCCGGCTCCCTTTCTCTTCAACGATCTCTTCGAATTCACACTGTCTCAAAAAACCAGCTGCAGCACGACTTGCCACGAGCCGGCATTCCGTACCCACGCCATATTGCCAAACCACCGTTGTTTACCAACGAACCACGTGTTTTTATTTCATTTTAATTCTACGTTTACAAAGAGTGTTTGTGTTAACCATTAGTGTTTCCATCGTGTGTGTGACCCCATCCCGGTAGCAATACCGTAGTATTGATAAACTTGGCTAGCTATTAGTTTTTCCTGACCGAAGTATCGAATTTTTGTACTCAATACTAGTCTTAATTTTACAGTAAATGGATATTATCAAATACATAACCAAACAGTTACAGTTGTTTTTTAAATTTGAAAAATCAGTTATGTTTCTGTCAGTACCAGGTGAAAAATAATAAAAATAGTATATAGTAACAGTTATTACTTGTAAAATTATTCTAATCGTTGATTGTAATACAATACTTCGTACTAGAAAATCATCTGATACTAGTCATAATAAAAGGAGCCAAATTGCACAATTATCAACAAAACCAAATATCAAACGAAAAAATAAAGATAGTGATGAAATAAAACAACGCCGCTTGGAACAAAAATGTACTGCTGAAAAATTGAGGAGAGAGAAAATACGGAAGCATCCAGAGGATTAGAAAAATTACTGAGTGAGAGAGCAGGAAAAGGAAAAAAGAAAAAAAGAAGGAAAGCTTGAGTCAATTGTTTATTCATAAGAACGAGAAAAGCGAGCTTGTCGGAAGCAACAAAATTTATGGACACGGCGAAACGGAAATATTGAGTTGATGACGGAGCAAAATAATGTAAATAATACGGTTGAATCTAAGCAAGTCAAGGTAGGAAGAAAATGAGTACAAAAAAATCTGCGTAAATGTTTCCGAGGCAATAAAGAATTATTGGATAATAATAAAAATCTGCGAACGAAAATCGACAGCTTGTATGAAAAATTACAACGTTTGAATATAAAGAAATCAGACTCGACATCACCAAAATCTAAAGTTGATAAAATGTTAAACGGCCAAAGTGTGAATCCTGAAGTTCGTAAAACTTCATGAAGTCATGGTACAGCAAATAAAACCAGCTTACCAGGAGTCAAAAAGTTCAAAGTTCAAGCAAATATCGGGTAGAGCAATTAGTGGAAAAATTGTGAAAAAATACCGGCATTTATATGCTATTAGGAGAAATGTTGTCCCTATCATTTTGTCAAGAGTTCATAGGAGTGATAAACCACTGGAATATGTAAAAATGTGAAAAGCAATCAAAAATTCATTGAAGATCGAGTGACAAGTTTTATTGAAGAAAATAGTCAGATAATTCCTGATAAAAAAGCTTCTATAAAGATGAATGGTAAACAAGTAACAGAGCGTTATATGAATGGTACGATGAAAGATTTATATTCTACATTTCGTTCCCAGAGTATGTACCCTGTTAACTACTCGACTTTTGCGAAATTACGCCCAAAGTATTGTATTGAACCAAAAGTTACTAATCGAAATATGTGTGCTTGCTTTACTCGTGAAAATTTTTCTTTGCTGATACGAGCTTTTCACAATCACAAGTTACTGATAGAAAATACGTCATCTAAAATTTTTGAACATATTCTTGTGTGACAGTAATTCTGAACTGTCTTTCCAAAAAGTGTGAGATGTGTAAGTTAAAAACATTGGAATTCAATTTGAAAGATACCAATCTTGTTGATAGGATATCTTACATGAAATGGGATGTAACTTCAGAGCAAAGATTTAATGGAAAAACAAAAAACCAATAACTGTTAAGATTACTTCAAAAACAATTTCATGTATGATAGAACAAACAATCAAACATTTCAATCATGAAATGATCTTCATAGCCTATGAATACAGAATTTCTCACTAAATAACTCCATGAAAAAACTTACTCAGTCTCTGGAAAGCAATGAGTTAGGACTTCTCATTGATTTCAGTGAAAATTATTCTTGTAAGTATGAAACGGAGGTTCAGTCAGTACACTTTTGGGGTTAGTAGAGGTCAATGTACTTCACACACTGGCATGGTCTACTCTTCAAAATCTTCCCAAGGCTTTGCTACTTTGTCAAAATCACTTTAACATGATCATTCTGCTATTATTGTTCATATCAAAAAAATACTTCACTTTTATCTAGCCACCATTCCAGAGATAAAAAAATGACACTTGATGAGCGATGGTCCAACAATGCAGTACCGCAATAAAAATGTTTTATCTCATAACTCAGTACTTGCCTCAGTGCTATTCTCAATTAGAAGAAATAACATATAACTTTAGTGAGGCTGGCCATGGAAAAAGTTCAGCTGATGGGATCGGCGGCTACATAAAAAAATTAGCTGACGATCAAGTGAAATACGGCACGGATGTGTCAAACTATCACTCTTTGCTGGCGATTTTACGAGATCGTGTTATATCTGTATATATTGATTGCATTACAGAAAACGAAATATTAAATATTGACTCAATACTACCAAACAATTTTAAGCCTTTCGTCGGTACTATGAAAGTACATCCGTATACGTGGGATAAACTACAACATAAATGTATTTTATTCAATTCATTGTGTTGTTTTGATTGTCCGAATGGAAATCCATGTATGCACTTCGCTATGTGCAGCTGAAAAAATAAACAAAAGATTGGAAGCAAAAACAAAGAAATCGGATAATTCATCGCCAAAATTAACAAAAAATTCGAAATGCCTTGACAGAGATGTTGCTAAAGATAATTTAGAAGAAAATGAAACAATATCATTGCAGAGAAGTTCAAGAATGAAAAAGACTGCGATGAAAAACAAAAATTATAAAATTGATAATTTAATATTGATGAGATTATTCATTTTTATTAATTTATTCAATGTAAATTTATTCAATTAATTAATTTATTTGTTGTTGAATTCTATAAATTAAATTCTAATTGCTATTAATCATAAAGTTAATCGTTATAATTGTTATTGATCATCATTAATGTGTTAAATAATTATTACAAAAGAGTTTTTAAATGTTAAAACAGTATTTATAAATGAAGTTAATGATTTCTGAAAGAATTTCAACGAAATTAATTTTATGTCAGTACCGTGGATAAATGCGTCAGTACCGTGGAATGAAAAATTTGAAATATATTTTCCGTTCTTGACGCTTTGAAGTTGTAGTAAAATCCTCTTAAATCTTTATATTTACAGTAAAATGGATGAATAGTATAGATGAATAAATTGAGAAAGTTTAATTTCAAAATTATCAAAATTTTTAATCAAAAAGTCACAGTTAAAACGGAATCACCTTTTTACAGATTCAAAATTGATGGTTTTTCAGATTTTCTGGGACAAACACTATCAACAGTTAGACAATATTTATTTCTGAAATTCGTTGGACTATTATTTATACTTAAACTGACCAATAAATTTCAACTTAAAAATGGGTACATAAGATTTTAAACGTTAGTTAGCAGGTTAACAAACAATATAAATATAACTTATTAATTTTCATCATTTAGAAAATGTAATTTAATGACATTGATATTCACTATTAATATATTCATCTGAATTATATGTATTTTGATTATAAGTTGAGAAAAATATGAATCAGAAAGGACGCATTTCGTACATACGTACAAGAGTCGCCCTCTTTGGACCGAGACGGTGAACCCGCTACCGGACCTCGAGAAAGCAACGAACAATAACAAACAGATGTGAGAACTTCAGAAAATTCGAACACTTGAGAAACATCTTTTGCCAGTTCGTGAATTACATCGACGGTTGAAAACGAGCGAAATAATCCAGTTGGATTTGATGCTCTAGACCTCTTTTCTCCAGAATAAAACCTCCTGTCATATATTTACCAACAAGAGGTATCTAAATTCTCCGGTATAGAAGTTGGACCACCCCTTACATATCCAATTGTTGCCCTCCAACGAGCTGACATAGTATACTATCAGAGCCACCGAGAAACGAAGAAGAAATAGTAAATCAAACGAAGAAACCTTTAGGAAGCCAGACTAGTTTGACTATTCACCACAACGTTCCATACTATGTCTGCACCGTGCAGTGGTAAATATCAGCCAATGCTCGAGTATGTGTTTGCCTGTTGAAGCAGGTGAACATGATGATTCGATATCCGATAACACGCGAAGTTTGTCGTTGAATGTGTGAATACATTCAATACTTTTATTCAAGGAGCAATATTCAACCTTCCGTAAAATACTTAATATCCCTTCCTGGAATTGGTATTTCGATCCACTTTTCATATCACTCATGACATCCGACAACATGTACCGCTACTGAGTGGCCCGGGTTGACGATAATTATGAAGTGTGGATCGAAAAACCAGCACCAGCAGTTGGGGTGAAAAATCGAATGCTGGACATCATAAAGAATTGAAGCAATTCATTGTTTCATAAACTTGTTCATCTGTTCGTTTTCTATATCTCAATATATCAATATTCACGCACGTTTCTAGCTTTTTGAGATGTTTTTAATCGTTCTGTTGAATGCATCTTCTCATTTATTGTTAGATGCTTTCAATACAATAAAATTCGTTCAGTTCTCTAGGTATGTTTTCAATTTTGTATGGCTTTTGCTTTGATCTTAATTAATCCTCTGTTATCGTGTGTTGTTAATTTTTTTTTCGGTTCCTGTAATGCGTACTCTAAAGCCTGCAAATACATACATACAGGGTGCTTCAAAGAAAACTAAATCGCCTTAAACGAATTTTCATTTTTAATTGAAAACTGTAAAAGATACAGGGTGAGCAACTGAAAGATAGGGAAGACTATTTGCATGAGAGTATTCAAGTTTCAGTGAAGTAAAATGGAACAGATCCATCCTGATCAATGGCAGTCATCATCAAGTACCATCCTTTGTCTGGATCCCCGTGATGGAATTTTCATTTTTGATTGAAAACTGTAGAAGATACAGAGTGAGCAACTGAAAAATAGAGGAGACTATCTATCACCCTTAGCTATTCAAGTATTAGTGCAAAAAAAAAGAAACAATTGAAATTTGAGATGTGAATGGTGTTTCGGAAGATGACAGCCTTTGATCTGGAATGAATCTGTTCCATTTTTTTGCACTAATACTTGAATAGCTCAGGGCGATAAATAGTCTCCTCTTTTTTTCAGTAGCTCACTCTGTATCTTCTAAAGTTTTCAATCAAAAATGAAAATTCGTTCATGGGGATGCAGACAAAGATAATACCTTTCTTACGAGGTATCACTCGACCCATCGATCCTCTTCCAAATTTTCAAGGGTGGTCACCCCTGCTCAAGGGGTTGAAATTCAAGATGAGGATGGTACTTGATGATGTCTGCCATTGATCAGCATGGATCTGTTCCATTTTTCTTCACTGAAACTTGAATAGTCTCAGGGAGATAGTCTTCCCTATCTTTCAGTTGCTCACCGTGTATCTTTTAGAGTTTTCAATTAAAAATGGAAATTCGTCCAAGGCTTATGTAGACAAAGATACCACCTTTCTTTTGAGTCATCACTCGACCCATCTTTCCTTTTCAAAATGTTCAAGGATTGCAACCCCCGCTTAGGTGGACATTTCAGGCGAGTTTTGTACCACGAAAGATGTCCCTCTTGAAACGCAAATTGACCTATTTTTGCGTTTTGATCAGAAATGAATATCTTGGTAGATATAGCCTGTGTTTAGTTTTCGTTGAAGCACCCTGTATATAAATGCATTAAACACGTAAGGGAAGATGTGTCTAATGATAAATGGATTTTTTAGTTCTTCCATTGCTTGTCCATGAAAATGTTGCAAATATAAGAAGAAATTGGAGATTCCTGTTATTTTGAATTTTACCTCTTCAACTAATCCATTGACGTCTATGCTCGTAGTTTGGGAATCGTAAAGTTCTATCATTTGAATTTATTCTTCTTCATTCAAGGATCTAATATAATACGGTAACTTATCGATGAAGGTTTTCACTATATATTCTGCTAAGTCCAATCTTCTCTCAATTATATCTCTACTTAATGACAACCTCTTTCGAGAAGAATATTAGTCCCTGATTAAAACAGATTATATAAAGGAATAGAATCAAGAATGAATATTCTTCTCATCGGTTCGCATTTTTTCATTCTCCATGGCATTCGAATAAAATCATCATGTCAAAGAAAAGGTAGTTTGGAAGTTTCATGATAGGATGCAGTATAAAGCAATTCACTAAAATTTTTTCAACAGCGAGATTATTTTTCTGGAGTACAGCGATGCTTATCACGCAGAATACACTTTTCTTTACCTCCGTTTTTATCGAAAGAACGGAACATAAACTTATTGTTTTCCTCTATAAGAGGAGAACAAAGTGAAAAGGGTGGAGTTTTAGACATTCTCGAAAAATTATGAAAGCTCTGACTTTTGCTAGGGTTTTTATTATTTTGCTTTCATTCAGCTAACAAAAGCACTCGGAGTTCTACACGGACGTTTTGAAATCCAGTTACAATGAATGATGAAAGAGATCAACTTATTGTGTCCAACATATAAAACAGCTATGTATATTCTGCTCTTGAAAATACCATACGAAATATGCAGTGTTGATTTTAAAGTTTTCTATATTTTGTGAGAATTAATGCTGACTTCGTATTTTCTATTGTGGTGAATTTTAATGAATAAATATTTGTTTTATGTATCCATGAATATCGGAGGATGTATAAGTATTGAAAAATTTCTGCTGCAAACAAAAACATACCTGACGAAAACTATATGTATAGTCTCATAGGACTGCTCTACGACTTTTATATTTATGAAGAGAAAATTAGTTTGTCTGTCTTTCACATAATTGGTCACAATGTGAAAATAACTGTCTAGTTGTTTATAAGCTTGGGTTGTTGTTATGAGGTTGATAAAATGGAGTAAGGATCAGAAACTTGTAGAAGTACTAAAAGAGGAACTATTTTTGTGAACCGATTCTCGCAATATTTTATACACGAAGTTTTTTTATAATGTGATACTTTTGCCTTCTAATTGAAAATATGAAAACGTTCTTTCAGTAATTATTTTTGAATTGCAAATAACTTCGTTGATTCAGAGCCATAGCTAATGAGGGGCTAGGCAAGGCTGAGCCATTATCGAATAAATTGAGCACGAAAAACCCTTGATAGACATCTTGTCTGGTCATTTTAGGATACCAATAAATTACAATGGTTGCAGGCTGTATTCTTAGGATCAGTACTTCAGCAAATGAATAATTTTTCAAGCGTAACAGCTATTTATAGATCTTCCAGCTCTTTTAAGAGCTAACCTCGTGAGGCAAATTTAATTTATTTAACCTATGTTGATTGAAAGTCGATGAAAGAAGTGAAAATTGTAACTATTTTAGTTTTCTGTAGGGTGTTGAACATATATACAATTTAATCAAATTTCATTCACTTCATTTATTGGTTTCCTAGTATATTTATCTGCTATACCGGGTGAGTCAATAAGGCGAGGAACTTCTATATCTCGGGAACTATTTGAGATAGAAGCGATATTTTTTCTGATTATTGTTTTCTGAGTATGTGTTTATCCTTTAAATTATTTTCGTACATACATTCCATTTTTGCTCCAGGGCAAACATAGATTTTTTTTAAATGGCACGACCTGTATTCATATTCATATTCTGATTACAATTTAGATGCTCTCTTCAACGATATCCGTTTTGTGCCCAAACATCTGTCGGTAGATTTTAAATTAATTAAAATATCGATAATTTCGGGAATTTGGAAGTTTTTTCAAAAGTTATCAAATGCCTCATTTCGCATAATTTCAGCGTGATATTTTTTTCTACAGGTAAAAGTGTTGTACCTTATTATCCAATAAAGAAAAAATATTTTTTCCATACCGAGTGGTTCTAGTAACACGGCGAAAATGAAATTTTTCAAACATGAAAAACTTTTTTTTTCAAATGTAACACCCTGTATCTTTTTCACGTGTTTTGTTCTCACTCAAATAAGCTTCACAACGATACCTTGTATTCAAAAATCCGAAGGAGATTTCTCAGAAAATTCCGAAATTAGTGTGAGGCTTAGGTATTTCTTGCAATAAATATGCTGTTGGTAAAATTCAGACATTGAAATATGCAAATTTCAACACAAAATTAGATTCTTTGCTGTTCAATGAAACTTAAACATCAAAACTCTCAAGGTTTATCAAAATTTCTTCACAAGAAAGGATTTATTCGCTATTTTATCAGTTGTGCTCAGGGCTAAGTCTTCACTTAATCGAAATTACTCAGTTCGAAATCTTCAATAGATGTTCAAAAAGTCTACTGCGCTCAAAACAACCTGCATGCTATTCTCTTAATTGAGTACACGCTTAGCTCTTTCATTCTTCTCATATCCAACTTGTGATTCAACCATAGAGATAAGTATGACTTCTATGGGCATACCACATGAAGATAGAAAATATTGTTCGATATTCTGCGGTTTAAACCACCTGTGTGCATAGAAGACTTATTTCTATGGTTTACTCACAATGCCCCAAGATTTGAAAGTTTTGAATTGGATAATTCCAACGTCATATGAGTGAGCCTAAGTGAGAAATACATAATATTATTGCAACAATGAATTTTGCCCAAGAAGAGTTAATTAATATGATTTATTGTTTGGGAGAAGGTGAGAGGAATTGTTTTTTGGCGTCACATATTTATTCCCAACGTTACCCAACCAGCAGACATCCTAGAAAAGAGGCATTCGAGAGACTGAAGGAAAGGTTTGAAAGAACTGGACAAGTTGGATATGAGAATGAAGAGAATAGCATGCAGGTTGTTTTGAGCGCAGAAGAGAATCCTTATGTTAGTAGTGGGGTACTTTTTTTTAGGAAGGAAAAGTTCCATCGTTTTCATGTTCAACTATACCAACAGTTGGAGCTAATGATCCTACCTTTCATAAGAATGGATTGGTGAACCGGCATAATTTTCATCATTATGATACTCAAAATCCTCATTCCATGGGAACTGTTGACCACCAACATCGTTGGTCTCTAAATGTCCGGGGTGGTAAAATTGATGATTATGTGATCGGACCCTTTTTCTTCCAAGAGCATTTGAATGACGAACATTATTTAAATTTTTTTGCAGCATGATCTGGAGCCTTTGGTCATTAATGTTCCCCAAAACATAAGAAACAATATGTGGTTCCAACACGATGGGGCACCAGCACACTACAGAGGCAATGTACGCGATTTTTCAAATGATAGGTTTGAGGGCCGTGGAGGTCCTGTAGGATGGCTTCCTAGGTCTCCGGCCTTGAATAAGTTGGATTTTTTCTTGTGGGGGTATGTTAAATAGAGGGTATATCGAGACCCTCCTACAACCAGGGAAATATGATGGAGAGAATTACAGAAGCATTTAGGAGTATAACGCCGAATGTTCTCCAGAGAGTGACCGAATGATTTAACAATCGTGTTCGAGAATGTATTCGTCAAAATGGGGGACATTTCGAACATCTAATTTGATTTGAAAACTTATTGAAATAGAATTAAATTGGTGTTTATGATTTTGATTTGCATTTTTTTTTCAGTGGATGTTTCATTCACGACAAGCAGTTCAATTTCGTTTCTTAATGATAATTCCGGAATATTTTGGGCAATTGTAAAAATAATACAAGTTCAGTGAAAAGAACAGGGTGTTACATTAAAAAAAATCTTTTAGCTCGAAAAATTCCATTTTCGTTGGATCACCAAGAACACTGGGTATGAAAAAACAGTTGATCTCTTTGTTCGATGATGAGGAACATATTTTTTTCAGAAAATAATTATTGTCACACTCAAATGATACGGAATGAAGATTGTGAGAAGTTCTGAAAAACCGTCTCGATCTTTTTCATATTTCGACTTTTTGAACATTTATTGAGATAATTTCGAACTGAGTAATTTCAATTAAGTGAAGACTTAGCTGTGAGCACAAATGATAATATTGCAAATGTATCTTTTCTTGTGAAGAAATTTCGATACAGCTTGAGAGTTTCGACGTTTAAGTTTAATTGAACAGCAAAGAATCTATTTTGTGTTGAAATTTGCATATTTCAATGTCTGAATTTTATCAATAGCATGTTTATTGGAAGAAATACCTAAACCTCACACTAATTTCGAAATTAACTGAGAAATCTCCATCGGATCTTTGAAAAAAAGAGATCTTGTAAAGCTTATTTGAGTGGGAATAAAGCACGTGAAAAAGATACAGGGTCTTATATCTGAAAAAAAAAAGTTTTTCATGTTTGAAAAATTTCATTTTCGCCGGGTTAGTAGGAACACTCGGTATGAAAAAATTCTTTTTCCTCATTTGAAAATAAGGTACAACATTTTTACCTCAAGAAAAAAAAATACCATGCGTAAATTATGCGACATGAGGCATTTGAGAGTTTTTGAAAAAACTTTCAAATTCCCGAAATTATCGATATTTTAATTGATTTAAAATCTACCGATAGTTGTTTGGGCGCAAAACAGATATCGTTGAAGAGAGCATCCAAATTGTAATCAGAATGTGATAAAAAATACAGGGCGTGTTATTAAAAAAAATCTATATTTGTCCCTGGAGGAAAACGGAACATCTTGTATGTACAAAAATAATTTTGTGAAATGCACACATACTTATAAAAGAATAATCAGAAAAAATTTCTCTTCTATCTCAAATAGTTTCCGAGATATAGAAGTTCCTCGCCTTATTGACTCACCCGGTATATAGAAGTTTGAGGTTTAGTATATTTGAAAGATATGTCGTTATTTTTATTTTGTTTAAATACTATTTCTATTCTTAATGATATCTCTCCATGTATACCAAGAGTTTGTCGCATTACTTTAACACTTCAGTGGTAATATGGCTGTGAAACCGGGTGTACATCGAATTCCAGTATCTGAGAATATGCTAAGTTTATCGGTTTATGTATGTGTGAACATTTTATAACTGACCTTGGTTGACGATGATTATGAAGACATCGGAAAATCAGCTTCTTCAGGGAGGATGTTTAACATTCAATCGAATATTGTTCCCTTAATAAAAATCTTCACATATGTTCAAACTTAAAGTGATAAATTTTGCGTATTATCAGATACTGAGAAATGCTGTGCACTTGCTTTTAGAGCCAGACGAGCACTAAAGCTTAAGTTTAATTCGACAAACTGCATCCTACAGGCACTGTGCCTAGCGGTACATTGAGAAAACGACTCAATTCGCTCTATTTACAATTATTTTCGAGAAGCTGATGAGACTAACATGTTTGGAAAATACAATACCCTGAAAGTGTAAACATGAAATTTCATATCGATATGTTTGTTAATATCGATTTGACAGCCAACCGAGTGTTAAAAAGGAAAACAGTGAATATCGATATAACAATAAAAGAGTACTTTTCAAGTAAGAAAACCATCTCGAAGTCTTGAAGATCTTTCGGTGAGAACTACGATGACTCAACGTCTCATTTGAGACGATTTTGAAGGGGAGTACTAAGTTTCGTTATAGCAGAACAAGCAAGGATGATGCTCCTTGTCCAGGACATTGAGGAAGCCACTCCGGAAATGGTCACGAAAATCCAGTATATTGTATCAGACAATCTCTGAATGAAAATAAAAGCGCTAGTGAAGACTGTAAACATTTTATATGAACGAGTTTTCATAATCTGGCATGAGCTTCTGCAAATGTAAAACCTATAGACAAGATCAATGTTATTTTAGAAGTTCCATCGGATGGCAATTGCCCTCGTCTGTTGAAACGTTCACAGAATTAAATTTCTTCCAAAACGCGGCCCACCCTGCCAAAGAGAAAATCTTTTTCATCTACGACAATACCCCTAACAATTCTTCCTTCGTTTCAACAGCCAAGCTGGTGGAATAATATCAATGTGAATTGCTATCTGATCCATTCTCCTGACCTGGCTTCCAGTTACTTCTATTTGTTTTCAAACATGAAATATGGCCCAAAGGACGAAAATTTTCAACAGATTTTGAAGTCGTATCCGAAACGAAATCGTGTTTCGAGGATCTTGTGAAATACTAAACAAATACTACTACTACAAAGAAGGAGGCATCAAATAGTTCTAGCATCGCTCCGGCAAGTGTATAGATCTAAAAGAGATTATGTTGGAAAATGGATAACTCCCAGGGCTAAGGAAGTTATTGTTACATTTTTATCCAAATTATCAATTAACCCTCGTACATAGTAACTATCTATATAGAGTGCAGACTTGGAAATGGACTTGTCTTGAAATTCCATAAGGCATCGAATTTAATTTTAGTTTGCATATATAAGGGGTGCGAACACCCTCGAATTTCTTTCGCTGAATTGCCACATATGTAATGTTACACCTCGTTCGTCTTAAGATACGTTTTCGGAGACTAATGATTTGGAATTCGCCAGGTGTTATTGCAAAAATAGAAATATTTTTACTCGATTGTCCCTATAAAAATGAGGAGTTTCTAAATGTCAAATACTTATTTAAAGTGTCTGAGAAGTCTTTCAGAGAAAATGTTCCTCTTATCGAATTGTATCTAGCTGAAAAGCTCCGAGAAAAGATGTGAAAATCAGGAAACTAAAAAGGAATAACGGGAGAACTAACTTCGTCACATCTTACAAAAGTTACTATTGTTGTAAGTTGCGTGAAAGTTGGAGATATACTTTTGGTATGAATCGAGAATTCTGGTCGAAAAGAAAAAAACGTTTGCAATGATCTTCAGAATAGCTGATTTGTTTCACATATATCAAAGTGGATCAGAAAAATTGGATGGATATTTGTTTTACTTGGTCAACTAAAGTGCATTTTCTTAGTGATACATAGGACGATTGTTGAGAGTTGCTTCCAGCAAAGAAGGCTCTAAAACGATCCAAACAAGAATAGAATATTATGAAATATCTGTTCAAGCAATAGAAACGATTAAGCAATTTCATAAAAATATAAATCCATCATATACCATTGTTAGGTAACGATTATAAGTAAAAGATATTCAGGAATCCTGGTATATTGGCAACTATATATATATATATATTTATATATATTATATATATATATATATATAGAGGGGTTTCACCCCGACAAGTTGCCCATATATCTGTTCATGCAATCAAACTGATTTCATGAAAAATATAAATCCACCACCCGGTAATTAATACCATTGCCAGGCAATGATTATAATCAAAACATATCCTGGAATTTGAATTGTGGAGGCCGTTACTTGATGTAGATCCATGATATAAATGAGATAAAAAACACAAGGTTTAACTTTAATCTACACTTTATTTGAAAAAATTCGACGACGTTTCGCTGACACAGCAGCTTTATCAAGAATGACAAACAGAATGAAGAGTATGGTATTATAAACAAATCGTAGAACAAGTTGGATGAATAACAGGGAAATCCACACCGAGCCATTGTACAGTTAGTATGAAAGGTAATAAAAACTAATTAAACAAGTAGGGGTGAATAATTCACATCTACCTGCTCATTCAAAAGCTTGTCCGAATGTTTGTTTCTATTTATTTTTAATGCTTCTAGGAGATCTAATTTTAAACTTTTGATTTTATATGTAATATGTCAAAGTTTTTATTGAATGAATGGTTTTTTTTATTGAGTGGTTTGAATAATTTGAATCAGATTTATTTTTATCGAAGCTACGTTTATGTTCAGATGTTCTTATGCCAAAACTCCTATAGGTCCTACCGATATAAATTTTATCACAAGAACCGCAATTAAGTTTATAGATTCCTGATTTACTTGATTTTTCAACACGAGGTTTATTATTTTTAATATGTTTACCTAAGTTATTAGAAGTTTTGAAAGTTATATTAAGATTTTGTTTGACGAGAAATGACAAATATTAAATCCTTCTCGTCAAACAAAATCTTAATATAACTTTCAAAACTTCTAATAACTTAGGTAAACATATTGAAAATAATAAATCTCTTTATTTTTCACACAAGGAATTACTTATTTAAAACCGAAAAGTGATAATACTATTGATCCGTCTCAATATGGACCAATAACTTGCCTTCCAACAATATATAAAATTCTAACTGCATGTATTACCCAAAAAATTTATGCACATTTGGAGAATTATAATATTCTTTCCGAACATCAAAAGGATGTAGAAAAACACCTTGGTACTAAAGAGCAACTTGTAATTGATTCTGTTGCTTTAAATCAAGCTCAAACTGAGAGAAGAAATATTCATACAGCCTTCATTGATTACCAAAAGGCTTTTGATAGTTCTCCCATTCATGGCTTCAAGAAATTTTGAAATTTATAAAATTGATAGGACACTTCGTCATTTTCTTGAATTTGTAATGAAAATTGGAAAACCAATCTTCATTTAAATATTTCAAAACAATCGTTAAAATCCGAAGTAATTCCAATCAAAAGAGGCATTTTTCAAGGTGATTCTTTAAGTGCTCTTTGGTTTTGTCTTTGCCTCAATCCATTATCTCATGAATTAAATGCTACTAGTTTCGGCTTCAAAATAAAGAGTTTATTAACTGAATTCAAATTAAGTCACTTAATTTATTTAGATGATATTAAATTATATGCCGGAACCAGATCTCATTTAAAAAGTCTACTTGAGATTACTTTCAACTATTCAATGATATTCATATGAAATTTGGGCTTCCAAAATGTAAAATCTTTCTATTGAAAAGGAAAGATCACCTCTGATTATATAAAGATTTCCAATATCGAAATCGAGCCAATGCATCAAGGAGATACATATAAATATCTTGGATTTTGTCAAGAGAAGACAATTAACCATAGCAGCACTAAAGAAAATATTAGAAGTTCATATTACAAAAGACTTAGAATTATCATCAAGAGTTATTTAACTAGTAAAAACCTTTTCAGAGCTATCAACTCCTATGCTGTTCCTATTCTTACATCTTCTTTTGGAATTATTAAATGGTCTAAAACTGATCTAAATGAGTTACAATGTCAAACGAGGAAAATGCTCTGTAAATATCATAAGCACCACCCAAAGTCAGCTGTTCAGAGAGTTACACTACCTAGACATCTTGGAGGTCGTGGATTAATTGATTTGAATAATCTTCATAGTAAACAGATTTTTCATCTACGTTCCCATTTTCATGATAAACAGAGAACGTCTAAATTACATGATATTGTTGTTGCTTCAGATTATAATCTTACACCTCTGAACTTGACAATGCAAAAGGTAGATTTTGATATATTTGATGATAATTATAAAAGAGAAAGTTGGATGCAGAAGGAATTGCACGGAAAGCACCCTAAAGAATTTAAAAATGATTATATTGATGAAATTGCATCGAATAAATGGTTAGTATCTGGAGAATTGTTTGCTGAAACAGAAGGCTTGGCAATTGCGATCCAGGACCAGGTTGTTTTCAAGGAATTATAGAAAACATATCATCAAACAAAATATAGATGATTCTTGCCGTAGATGTTTCTGTTCTTCAGAAACAGTTTTCATATATTATCATCTTGCTCAGTCCTTGCTTAAACAGATTATTTAGAAAGACATAATGCCGTCGCTAATATTATTCACTTCAATCTAGGAATTAAACATGACCTAATTCCCAAAAGAAAAAATTTCAAAAATATGAACCTGAGATTATTTGTGAAAATGACAAATATAAACTTTATTTTGATAAAACAATTCTGTGCAACAGAGCTGTAAAACACAATAGACCAGGTATCGTTCTTAATGATAAACAGAATCAAATAACATATATAATTGATATTGCTATACCCGACACACATAATATACAAAATAAATACAATGAAAAAATCTCTAAATATATGATGCTTGGCGACGAGATTAAAAAATGTGGAAAATGAAGAAAATATTTATTCTACCGATTATTATTTCTACAACAGGCGTTATTCCTAGAAATCTTCACAAAAGTATTGAGATTTTGGGTCTGAAGAAAAATTTGTTTGAACAGTTACAAAAGATAAGAGTCATCAAATCTTGTAATATTCTTCGTAGGTTTCTTTCCGAAAATAATAATGAGGTAGAGTCATAGGTTTTCTCTTTAGTTTATACTGCTCAGAATCTCATTTCATATTTTATTTATTTGTTTATATAAATGTAATATAATTAACTGACAATTTTGTCATATTTATATTCAGAGCAGTATTCTATTCGATCGTTCACCACTTCACACAAAGGAAACTATTAATGAGTAACATTCAGTGTTACTTGACTAAGGTCCGTACACTGGATTTTTCCGGGAGAAAGCCTCTGACACTACTCGTTTGGTACATTGATATCATTGTCTGATGATGCTATAGTATGTATATATTCTGGTAGATTGATATATTCTCATAACATTTAACGTTATCCTAATATATAATTACTCCAGGATATGTTTTGATTATAATCATTGCCTGGCAATGGTATTAATTACCAGGTGGGGATTTATATTTTTCATGAAATCAGTTTGATTGCATGAACAGATATATAGGCAACTCGTCGAGGTATATATATATATATATATATATATATATATATATATATATATATATATATATATATATATATATATATATATATATATATATATATATATATATATATATATATATATATATATATATATATATATATATATATATATATATATATATATATATATATATATATATATATATATATATATATATATATATATATATATATATATATATATATATATATATATATATATATATATATATATATATATATATATATATATATATAACAATGAACAACATGTGAACTGTGATCGTAGATCAACACCATGACAGTTGGAATAAGATATTATTTGATTATATTCCTGGTCCAGTTTTTACGTCAGGAATTCTTCGTTCATATATATTCGATAGGTTCAAGAGGATATTCACTCACACCATGCCTTTCTGCTTTCTTTTTATTTCATTTTTCAGATTACAATCAAAGCACTGGTTACATTGAAGAATGGAGCTTTTTGTCTACACCTTATTCACAGAGTGTTTCTTACTGATGTATCAATGCGGTCGAGGTACGATTCTTGCTGCCTGTTCTCATTTTTCTGAGCTTACTATAGTTTAGGAGTGATCGTAGGAGATGTGATGTGTTTTGAATGTTCATTATGGAATAAATATTTCTGTTCTCCAATTTTTTGTTGATTTTTTCTTTAATTTCAATAAGCAAGTACCAAGTATTGTCATTCGTATTCCTATGTGAAAATATTAATTGCGAATATTTTTTCCTCATACATGACAAGGCAAGACAACTTTATAAAAATAAATGATTTGTGTTATTTCTTAACACAATTTCGACAAGAGAAACGCTGCAACATCCTGAGAAGCAACATAAGCGGCTTCAATACTGTTTTAATATTTCGCGAGGCAATCACAGAAGAAATTGATCGAAATGATAGCGAAATGCAGCAAAAACATACCAGTGCAAATATTCATTTAGACAATTGTCAGAAATATTTACGAATTGCACAAACATTTAACGAAAGAAGTTTTGTTGTCGTATTTTTAAGAAAAGTGAGACATTAAGCCTGCATCCTTAAGAAGATAATATTTGATATGAAGAACCAAATTATTATATATAGAAAAATATTTATATTGACAAGGTCGTAATTTTACTTTCACTTCAAGGAGTTATATACAGTTAGAAGGCTGAAAAAAGCGAATTTTCCTTATTTTTACTGGAAAAACTTTCAAATTCATGAATCCAAAAATTTGTACACATATTATAGTATCTTTTAACTGTATTTTAAGATTCAGTATTACTTATTTGGGATAGTCCAAAACTAGATCGTGATTTAGTATCATCTGTGAATTATTACTTTTTAGTACAATGTACAAGAAAAGTATTTTGAGAATGTTGTATATATTTTGAAAAGGGACCTGGTAATGTTCACGATTACGATCGCTTTGAAAGCCTTAATACATCAATTTCAAAGGTAACGTCCATATAGTGACTGAAACGGTCCTAGGAAATCGCCGAATCAGTGTCATTGAAGACGTTGGTATATCCCGTGGGATTATCTTGAGCACTTTGCACAATCCACTCATGGAAATTGCATCATAATACATAGCGTCACCCGCATCTCATTATTTGTTTTGTAGTTTTCTGGTAAAGAACTTGGCCCCATCCATCTGATGATGGCTTCAGTTTATTTATTTCTTCTACTGGTTTTGAAGGATATTTTAAAAACAAGTGGCCTTAATATTGAAGAGATAAATAATGAATTTATGAAGGGAATTGTGACGTCAGTATCAAGAAAATATAGCATTTTCAAGTTCAAGGAAAAAGTTGTGAACTTCTCATACTATACCTGTGGGATTGTTCAGAAAAGTAGTATTGATGAATAAAGAATTTTGCAAGAATATATATTGCATTTACTTGTTGAGTTAGTTAATAATGTGAAGCCAGGAAGTTGGATTTCAAAAACTATGCATGAAATACAGTTCTTCTAGGATTTATTGGGTGCATTAAAATATTTTACAATCATTTTTATACACATGCCATTTGGAATAAGATGCATACAAAAAGCGTAATGATAACAAAATCATTCGACAAAATGAAACAATTCATAAGAGTTGTTAAAATTTTGATTTGAGACTAGCAACTACAATAAAATATCGAGAACAATGAAATGAGCAGAAACTACATGCTGGTCAGAGATCATTTTAAATTGTAATATATCTGGATACATACTTATGACAACTTTCAATGCACTCAAGAGTCTAACAAAAACTAACATATACAGTAATAAGCCTTTCTTAGCAAAACTTCTTCAATTAATATTATCATATTATTATTGATGTTCCTCAAATTTGGTGGCAATTTATTCATCAGCTTGGCTGATATGTATGTAATTAGGCAAAGTTTCTGTTTTTGTCGCCTTACTCATGGAAGTCACCGTGTAAACTATGGTTTGAATGATATCTCGCTCGCAAAATTGTCCAATAAATACCCATACAATAATTTAAGTATTTGAAACAAAGGCTAAAATGGGCATCACGTTTCTGGTTCAATATTTAATATTGCATATGAGAAAAAAAACGGTATTTCTACAGAAACAAGAGAAATTACTCTTTTACTGCTTTTGCTAAAGAAATTAGTTTTTCTGCAAAAGTGCGAGAGCTTATATGGATTCATGGAAACTATTAAATTAATAATAAAAATAATGTTGTATTTACTCAATTACTTCAGAGAGCACAATATACTCAGGAACTCTTTCCGTCTTTAATTATGATATATACAGGGTATCCTAAGTTGAGTTATTTGATTATTTTTGTTCTCATCTTGTGAAAAACATATACCCATCAAGCAACAAATGTATTTTATGTTTGTTGGAGTTGGAACTTAAGTATTTCATATCAACTCTACTTATCGTATAAGATTTTTCACACAGTGTTTTTATTCATTTACACTTCCTTGATTTTTTAACTTTTGGAATTTCTCTTATACTAAAACATGAGTTTACGCTACCGTCAGGTAGCAAATTACATCTTAATTAGTTTTCTTTTATGCTATAAAGACATTATGGTTCACTGAAAATAAAAATTTTCTATCTATTAATTTTTGGTGATTTTCTATTGAGAATTTTAAAATTATATTGGCTGCAGTACGAACAACGTTCCTTTGTCACCTCGCTTCGTACGCGAAGTCTAACCTAACTTAACCTAACTTCGCTTTGTAGGCTTTTGCGAAGGTGACAAACAAGCAAATAACCCATCTTGGGTTGAAGCACGAACACGAAGGCATGAAGAAAACCATCCATTTTCATTTTTCGCGACCTTCGCGAGCTCTCACGCCATGAGTGAGGACACGGCATAAGTGTTTCATGCAGATATATCTATTGCTATACTTTCTGCTCAGCCCCACTTTGCGAAGAAGTTGTCGTGCCTCCGAACTGGTGTGAAAGTTTTTTTTTTCTTCTAGTATCATTGGATTTGTTGAAGTCTGGTTTCACGTTCTTTGCGTGATGACACGATTCATCATTTAATTAAAATTCTGACGATGAACAACTTCAAAGAACCTTTTCCACTCTACAGGACCGCAAAATTATCCGTTCAAATTCAAAATAATTTTTTGAATCATTTTCGATCAAAAACTGTCCAACTGAAGGTTTTCCTTCTTTTTTCACTTTCTGACGCAGATTCAATGAAAATTTCCAATGAATATAATGATACACGAGATAGAAATTGCGTTTGGTCTCAAATTTCTGAACATCGTGTGGGAAAACAATATGAAATTTTTTACACGAATTCTTCGAGTCCCATATTTTTTCAACAACCTGATTTATGAATCATGTTGATACATGTATCCTTTAAGTATGCAGTTCATAGTGAGGACTTTAATTAGAAGTAATTTAATTACTAAAGTTAGCTTGGCCTTTCTAATAGGACAAGATTAGCCGATTCTATTGCACAACAAAAATTTTTTTCGGCAAAACATCACATATTATGCTTTACAGGATGATGGTCGTTCAGTTGGGTATATAGCAGACAGACTCGGTTATCGCCACAGTACAGTATTCGATGCAAACGAAGATCTTCTCGAGCAGGAGCACAGTTGGAAGATCGATTTCTTCGACTTCGGCTTCTTCGAGAGCGAACTGCTAATGTCTCCGATTCGGCTAGGGAGATTCGTTGATATTCATGGTAATTTCATTTTATCTGAAACCTAACGTGAAATACTAAGAAAACTATATCTCGTGTATCTGCCACAGACCCCCTATTGAAATCATCCAAATCAGCGCCTAGAATTTTGTCGCGTTTATTCAAATTGGTACATGGGTGAATGACAAAAAGTTCTTCTCACATACGAGACTCGTTTCACGAGATATGCACCTGATGGAAGCATAAGACTATAAAGAGGGTCTGGGGAAAAGATGCCCAAAGAGTTTTGTTTTCCAGAGGGCTATTTGGTTGCGGAGTAGTGATGGAATGGGGTGGCATTTCTTTGAAAGCCCCCACAGTTGTTGTTGTTACGCGTCATAAAAGTACTTATTCCGGCAGATATATAAGAGTGTGTCTGGAAGAACATGTGGTTCCTTTTGTGCCATTTATAAGAGAAAATTTTGTTCTAATGCAAGATTATGCTTGGCCGCATGTAGGCCGAATGGTAAGACAGTATTTGAACGATATTGGTATTCAAGTGTTAAACTAGTCTCTTCCAAGTCCTGACCTAAACCCCATTGAACGTATGTGGAACATTATAGGGAAAATAGTTAGGCAGAACTGTTATCAGTTTCATACGATAATTGATTGGAGCAGCCATTAATGAACCAGAGGAAGCAGGTACCCTAAATGGAACTTAATTCAATCCATGCCTGCAAAAATGAAAGCTATTATTTGAGCACGGGAGGAAATACTCGATTTTGATGTATTATTGCCGACAAAGAGTTTCGTTCTTGTTGAGAAAAACATTGCATAACTTTGTTTGAAAATTTTGTATTTCTTCGAAGAATGAAAGTATGAACATGAATCAAAAAACAATTTGTTGAGAAAAGATATGATTTTGGAATTTAATCATCCATTTTTCAACAGGGCATTCAGAAATTTGAGAGAAAATGCAACTTTCACTCCTATCACGTATCACATCATATTATCCAATCAATTTAGACTTTTCGTCGAATTAATAACAGAAAATGAAACAAGAGAAAAAAACAGTAACTTTAAACAAAATTTTGTCTGTTCTATTAATTTTCCGGTCCAGTATATATTCTTTGCTTTCGATGTAAGATTAGATTACTCATATCTTTACGGAGCAAAATTTTATATTTCCAACGTCTTAAGTCATTAAGAAACCGGAAACTAAAAGGAGACTAAGAAGTCATTAAGCTCCTCCCTAGGTATGAATAAATAAGTTCAGTAGAATCCCATCTTCTTCAGAGAATACCTAAAAAGCTATTAAAATCTAGCATAATTCAATTCAAGAACTTCAAGTTATTTCTTCTGTTTCCTGGTTTCCGAATAATGGATGAGAAAATATATGCACGTCGGAAGGAGGACGATCTCATAATCGACGATAGTTGAATTGTTCCAAGTTGGCTTATTCAAATTGAATGAAACAGTCTTCGATTTCTCTTTCTTTTCATTTCGTCGTTAACCAGGATTTTCAAGTTAAAGAATGAGATTCTAATCCACTAATTCACAAGCTCAAGGCGTCATTCCGTTTAATGTCGAAGAAAGTAAATGTGACAATAATCTTAGGAAGTGAGAGGTAAATATACTAGCCAGTGCTTTTGATAAAGCTAATCTTCCATTTGAACCCTTAATATAAAATACGAGCTATATATATATATATATATATATATATATATATATATATATATATATATATATATATATATATATATATATATATATATATATATATATATATATATATATATATATATATATATATATATATAGGGTTTTACCTCGACGAGTTGCCCATATATCTGTTCATGCAATCAAACTGATTTCATGAAAAATATAAATCCACCACCCGGTAATTAATACCATTGCCAGGCAATGATTATAATCAAAACATATCCTGGAGTAATTATATATTAGGATAACGTTAAATGTTATGAGAATATATCAATCTACCAGAATATATACATACTATAGCATCATCAGACAACGATATCAATGTACCAACGAGTAGTGTCAGAGGCTTTCTCCCGGAAAAATCCAGTGTACGGACCTTAGTCAAGTATCACTGAATGTTACTCATTAATAGTTTCCTTTGTGTGAAGTGGTGAACGATCGAATAGAATACTGCTCGGAATATAAATATGACAAAATTGTCAGTTAATTATATTACATTTATATAAACAAATAAATAAAATATGAAATGAGATTCTGAGCAGTATAAACTAAAGAGAAAACCTATGACTCTACCTCATTATTATTTTCGGAAAGAAACCTACGAAGAATATTACAAGATTTGATGACTGTTATCTTTTGTAACTGTTCAAACAAATTTTCTTCAGACCCAAAATCTCAATACTTTTGTGAAAATTTCTAGGAATAACGCCTGTTTTAGAAATAATAATCGGTAGAATAAATATTTTCTTCATTTTCCACATTTTTTAATCTCGTCGCCAAGCATCATATATTTAGAAATTTTTTCATTGTATTTATTTTGTATATTATGTGTGTCGGGTATAGCAATATCAATTATATATGTTATTTGATTCTGTTTATCATTAAGAACGATATCTGGTCTATTGTGTTTTACAGCTCTGTTGCAAAGAATTGTTTTATCAAAATAAAGTTTATATTTGTCATTTTCACAAATAATCTCAGGTTCATATTTGTGAAATTTTTTTCTTTTGGGAATTAGGTCATGTTTAATTCCTAGATTAAAGTGAATAATATTAGCGACGGCATTATGTCTTTCTAAATAATCTGTTGAAGCAAGGACTGAGCAAGATGATAATATATGAAAACTGTTTCTGAAGAACAGAAACATCTACGGCAAGAATCATCTATATTTTGTTTGATGATGTGTTTTCTATAATTCCTCGTGAAAACAACCTGATCCTGGATCGCAATTGCCAAGCCTTCTGTTTCAGCAAACAATTCTCCAGATACTAACCATTTATTCGATGCAATTTCATCAATATAATCATTTTTCAATTCTTTAGGTGCTTTCCGTGTAATTCCTTCTGCATCCAACTTTCTTTTTAGAATTATCATCAAATATATCAAAATCTACCTTTTGCATTGTCAAGTTCAGAGGTGTAAGATTATAATCTGAAGCAACAACAATATCATGTAATTTAGACGTTCTCTGTTTATCATGAAAATGGGAACGTAGATGAAAAATCTGTTTACTATGAAGATTATTCAAATCAATTAATCCACGACCTCCAAGATGTCTAGGTAGTGTAACTCTCTGAACAGCTGACTTTGGGTGGTGCTTATGATATTTACAGAGCATTTTCCTCGTTTGACATTGTAATTCATTTAGATCAGTTTTAGACCATTTAATAATTCCAAAAGAAGATGTAAGAATAGGAACAGCATAGGAGTTGATAGCTCTGAAAAGGTTTTTACTAGTTAAATAACTCTTGATGATAATTCTAAGTCTTTTGTAATATGAACTTCTAATATTTTCTTTAGTGCTGCTATGGTTAATTGTCTTCTCTTGACAAAATCCAAGATATTCAAGATATTTATATGTATCTCCTTGATGCATTGGCTCGATTTCGATATTGGAAATCTTTATATAATCAGAGGTGATCTTTCCTTTTTCAATAGAAAGATTTTTACATTTTGGAAGCCCAAATTTCATATGAATATCATTGGAATAGTTGAAAGTAATCTCAAGTAGACTTTTTAAATGAGATCTGGTTCCGGCATATAATTTAATATCATCTAAATAAATTAAGTGACTTAATTTGAATTCAGTTGATAGACTCTTTATTTTGAAGCCGAAACTAGTAGCATTTAATTCATGAGATAATGGATTGAGGCAAAGACAAAACCAAAGAGCACTTAAAGAATCACTTTGAAAATGCCTCTTTTGATTGGAATTACTTCGATTTTAACGATTGTTTTGAAATATTTAAATGAAGATTGGTTCTCCAATTTTTCATTACAAATTCAAGAAAATGACGAAGTGTCTTATCAATTTTATAAATTTCCAAAATTTCTTGAAGCCATGAATGCGGAGAACTATCAAAAGCCTTTTGGTAATCAATGAAGGCTGTATGAATATTTCTCTTCTTAGTTTGAGCTTGATTCAAAGCAACAGAATCAACTACAAGTTGCTCTTTAGTACCAAGGTGTTTTTTTCTACATCCTTTTTGATGTTCGGAAAGAATACTATAATTCTCCAAATGTGCATAAATTTTTTGGGTAATACATGCAGTTAGAATTTTATATTTTGTTCGAAGGCAATATATATATATATATATATATATATATATATATATATATATATATATATATATATATATATATATATATATATATATATATATCCCATTTAACGAAATGAATACCATGTACAGACCCTAAAACAAAGTGTTGACCAAACTAGTTTATAGCATCAAGGAACCTTTCCATGGAGGTGATACATACCCTTTGCGACTGAAATTCTCAAGTTTTGGGTATGCTGAGGATAAAGGGTTGATCCTCACACTTTCGAATCAATATGCTGAAGCAGATTCTTCAATACTTATCAATAATATCGTTTTGTACTCTGAACACCCTTTCACGAAAATTTATAACGATAAGGCTGAGTTACCTCCACATAGGATCCCTAATTAGACGTAACTCAAACACAACATATCGTAACGTATTAAGTATTAACTACCGAAATGATTCGCCTGTATGTCCTCATTCATGCATTCTAGAAATCTTTCGGTTCGTAGATTTTCTTTAAGTCTTAGGTTTACTGAAATATTTAATTGTAGATACGCTCTTCGAGATAAGAAATAGTATTAGGCACTTACCAATTGAAACTTGTTGATTGAATGCTTACCTGCAAAAAAATAAAAGCGTTAGAATAGAACTTCCGATAAGACTATCTTACTGCGATAACTAGTGGTTATCGTACATATGTTAGCTGGTTCAAGAAAAATAATTTTGATGATTCACCTAAAAATGGTCATTTTCACATACAAATATACCGTAACAGAATACAACAACAAAACTTCCTTTGTGAAGCATGTTGCACTGATACAAACGCTAGGAGTATAGAATTCCCATAGTACTTCAACCTTACCCATAAATTTGTTATCGAAATATTTTCTATTCTCATACGTATGTACGCGGTGCGTCCTTTCTGGAATCGATAGGGTACCCCGATGTAGCTTGATAGGATGCTGAGAAACGATATGCGACACTGATGAGCTCCTAATAAGGGCGAAACTGCAGTCTGGCGCTTCGTTTCTCGGCATCCTGCTTAGTTACACTATTGTGGCTCTTGGGGCTGCGTGCATGGCAGGCAGATTTGGGAACTGGCTTTTGTCAGGAGGGATTATTCATTGATCTACGGATTTTTGAATAATTATTCTTGTCTCAAGTTTACATATGTATACTCCTCGCGAAGTTTATCGCGGAAGATCTTCGTCCCGTCAAATATTTACCGACGGGAGCTTTCATCTCGGAAACAGAGGCTAAGAGCACTATTCCATCAGGATTATTCCGCTCGTTTTCTACCGTTGATGTGATTCACGGAACGGCGAAAGATGTCTCCCAAATGTTTGGAATTTTCAACGTTTCCACATCTGTTTGTTATTGTTAGTATCTTTCTCGAAGTCCGGTAGCGGGTTCGCCGTGTCGGTCCAAAGAGAGAGACTCTCATACGTATGTACGGGGTGCGTCCTTTCTGGAATCGATAGGGTACACCGATGTAGCTTGATAGGATGCTGAGAAGCGATATGCGACACTGATGAGCTCCTAATAAGGGCGAAACTGCAGTCTGCTGCTTCGTTTCTCGGCATCCTGCTTAGTTGCACTATTGTGGCTCTTGGGGGCTGTGTGCATGGCGGGCAGATTTGAAAACTAGCTCCTGTCAGGAGGGATTATTCATTGATCTACGGATTTTTGAATAACTATTCTTGTCTCAAGTTTACATATGTAGACTCCTCGCGAAGTTTATCGCGGAAGATCTTTGTCCCATTAAATATTTACCGACGGGAGCTTTCATCTCGGAAACAGAGGCTAAAAGCACTATTCCATCGGGATTATTTCGCTCGTTTTCTACCGTTGATGTGATTCACGGAACGGCGAAAGATGTCTCCCAAATGTTTGGAATTTTTAACGTTTCCACATCTGTTTGTTATTGTTCGTATCTTTCTCGAAGTCCGGTAACGGGTTCGCCGTGTCGGTCCATAGATCTCATACGTATGTACGGGGTGCGTCCTTTCTGGAATCGATAAGGTACCCCGATGTATATAGGATGCTGATATACTGATATAAGGGCAAACTGCAGTCTGCCGCTTCGTTTCTCGGCATCCTGCTTATATATTGTATTCTATGCATATGATTTGGGCATACCTCTTGACAGGAGGGATTATACATTGATCTACGGATTTTCGATATTCTTCTTGTCTCATATATATATATATATATATATATATATATATTCATAAAATGAGAAAACAGTTACATAACTAGCAGAGTATTATAAATAGATCACTGCTAGTTATTTTGTTTTCGAGCATATGACAATATTTCTGTTTTATCTAAGTTGGATGAAAATTATTTTTCACATTGTAGGTCTCCTTTATTGAGTAGAATGCATGTTGGAAAGTAACCAAGAATTTCAATCTCGAATTACAATATAAATGTGTGTTTTTTCAATGCGAGTCAACAAGGTGATTAGGATAAAATATAAAGAGTATTTTAGTCTTTCCAAATACACACAATATGCATTGCAAATTCTCTCAAGAATGCAATATTCACAGAAATTAAAATTCATAGAACATTCTGCGGTATCATCGGTATGCTGGTACAAATTAACACAAAACATGCCAAATGTTTTCAATTCGATGTTCATGAAAATGAAGCTATCTTACAATGAGACAAAAGATATTTTCTTTTGTCCCATTATAAGAAATACAATGAGACAAAATATATTTATTTAATACTCATTATTAAAGAACTAACAACAATAGTTTGTAACAAAATAATAAATTGAGACTATTTTAAATACACGAAAGTTTTTCCATTATTTAAAATGGAAGAATGGCAACTTCCACAAACACTTCTGTATGCATATTGAATTTTAAAATAATTCACTGAAGAAAAACAATTTCTAAGGAATTGTTTCAACTTTTCTATACCATTACGGGTTTGTCAAGAAAATAAATCCTCAACATAGCACTAGAAAAAATCTAACGGGGCTGAATAAGGGGAGCAAGGTGCCCATCCAGGAATCACCTACAGACTGTTGTGAAAGTTTTGAGATATTTGTAGGCTGGTATGGGGGACCACCATTATGCTAGAAAAATACTGATGACCTTTGAATCAAGAGAATTTCATCGAATAAACCCTCTAGGATTTCTTGTATGTAGTCTACTACATGTATGTAGTCTCCTACGTTCTCACTTATTATATCATAATTTAGTTCAAGACGAAGATTTTCGTCAGAAATTAATTACGCCTAAATATGTGGTGGGCCATCTAGCGTGTGAAATTCGAACTCATAATTGTTTTGAAACAGCGGGCCGATTTGACAGCTATGAAGTGACATAATTTCAGTAAAAGGTTTGAATTCACGAAGTGGGTCGCTTTTTGCTTAAAGAAATATTGAAAACATATTTCCAAAGTTCTGAGTCTTCGACACAAATTGAAAGAAATCTACGAAAAATTTTCGCTAAAAATAAAGTGCCATCAATTCAGTTTGTGAATCAATATGTAAACGAGTTCATCAAAGTGGCTCCTTATTGGACAAAACAACTCGCGTACGTTCTCGTCCAGTGCGTTCGGAGGAAAATATTGAAACTATTGTTCAAAGTGTGGTCGAACAGCCATCAACATCAACCCGTCACCGTTTGCAACAATTGAACATTTCACGCACATCTTTACGCCGAATTTTGCATGAAGACCTCGGTATGAAGTCTTATAAAGTTCAATTGGTTCAAGAACTGAAGCCTCATGATCATCCAATGCGATTTCGCTTCGCTTATTGGGCTGAAAATTGCTTGGCGGAAGATGAGCATTTTCACCGAAAAATCGTTTCTTCCGATCAGGCACATTTTCACCTCGGAGGGTATGTAAACGAGCAAATTTGGCGCGTTTGGGGCTCGGAAAATCTACACGTCATCGTGGAGAAGCAAATGCGTCCTTAATGAGTGACAGTTTGGTCCATTTTTTGATCCGGAGGCATCATAGGCCCATTTTTCTGCGAAAATGAGCAAGGAGCCGCTATTATCGTCGATGGCGAACGTTACTGTGCCAGGCAAAGTGATTTTTTGGTTCCAAAAGTTTGAAGAGGATAACATGGAGGATATGTGGTTTCAACAGGATGGCGCTACAAGTCACACAATTTTTCGCTGTATTTCTCATAGCTGGCGTACTGAGGCATCGAAGATAGGATAACTTCACACTATTTCGAAAATTAAAATTAATCCTATCGATCGATAATAACTGCACACATTTTGAAGTATTTGATACTTTCAGTGATCTTGGAGTCCGATAGTAAATTCATTACAATTCAGATTTAAGTCAAGGAGACACAGCAAGTATTCATCAATAAAAAGGACTTGGATAAATAGTACATTGGCTTTCGGTTTACACGTTTTCCATAAATCCTACTTCACACTTTAAGCTTGGAGTAGTCTAAGAATCATATAAATTTCATTACTACGTCTGCACCAGACAAAAATAGATAAAAATGTTGCGACAGCTTCGAAAGGGAATCAGAGATGGTCTATATAGATAAAAGCATGATATATTGAAAGGGTCAGGCGCAATGGGAATGGAAGAATGGAGGAGAAAACAACGATACGTGAGGAGTCGACACATAAACCTGTGTACTTCATCTGGTTTACAGGCCTTTATTTCCCATTCTAGAGCATCGAGGAATACATGAAATGGGATATACGAATGTACAGTATTTCTCTCAAGTTGAAAAAGTCTATTTCTTGTACTTGATAAAAGGTTTTTCCCCAAGGAAGGAAGATAAAATTCGTTAATTTCTCAACAGTCACGCTACAGCGCGAAGTTTTCTTTCTGCTGAAACAAAATTTTATATATGTATTGAAGTACAGTTTCATTATTTCTGATGGTAATAATATTTGGTTGAATTCATTCCAACACTGTCTAAAGTTATAATTGATACCGGAAAAGAACATCAACTATAATGCTTAATGTCAAAGTTTGTCGTGAGTCTCAAACACGATCGGGATAAAGAACAGTATGAAGAAGAGATAACCACTCAAGACAGACTAAGCCACCCACCATTTCCCCTAAGGTGTGAGCTCAGAAACATAGAGAGCAGCGGGTGAACCACTAGTAAATTTTCATGATTCAAGATCTGTCTCGCCCGTCGCTAATACATCAGAAGCAGCTAGTCTGAAAGTGTATTGAGAAAAATAAAAACGTGGGATTATGGGATGGAAAACATCTATAAAATAAAAAGAAGCCTGCAGAAAAACTGATGTCAGTAATACATTTATGTTAATTCTTCAACCCAAACAAGACAAAAATCTGTAAGCATATGTACAGTACATCTTCACTAGGCCGGCCACTCGCTATATCGGGGACTCCAGTAACTCGGGCACGCGACTCATTCGGGCATTTTGAGAATTTTACCTCTATAATCCGGGCACGTTGACGCCGGCTGATATACAAACAATAAAAACTTTCCTGTCTGTACATATATGTAAGACTTGTACTATCTAAGAGTGGCGAGTATCGTTCTACTGTTGCATTTTGCATTTTAATCTCGCCGGGGGTGTATATAATGAATCCAACTGAGAGAAATCATAAAACGCTCACACTGGCAGAGAAATCAAAAATAACAGATTTTATTGATGATGGAATGAGTACTCGTAGAATAGCAACAAAGTTCACTATTCCAAAATCAACAGTGTTTGACATAAAAAAGAACGAGGCCAAAATAAGGGGATCTATATGCAAATCGTATGAAGGAACAGGTAGGAATTAGGTATGCACCGAGCAAGGGTTTTCACAAAAAGCCGAGTACGGAGCTCTCGACCAAACAAAATTACTGCATGCCGAGTATCGCGGCCGAGAGCTCGGCTGGCCCTCGGTGCATCCCTAGTAGGAATATTATTTTAAACTCTTCTCGAATTCATTCCATTCAAGATATTTTTGTAGGAAAAAGAAAGTTTATTAGAAAAGCTGAGAAGACTGATGTTGAAAGCGCATTGTACAACTGGTTTCTTCAACAACGCAACGCACACGTACCTATTTCCTCAGACATATTCAGAGCCAAAGCCAAACAGTTTTATGATCAAATCACAGGAAAAAAGGTTTTCTGGCAATTACGGGATGATTAGATGAATTAAAGCTTGGACATGGAATTCGTTTCTTGAATGTTTGTGGTTAAAAACTTTCGAGTGATGTTTCCGCTGTGATACCATTTAAGGAAAAAATTTCTATCGGTTGTTGAACAGATGGAATTAAGCAAAGAACAGGTGTTTAATGCTGATGAATCGGCCACTATCTGGAGATGTTTACCAAACACAACTTAGGTTCATATAGGGGAAAAATCAGCACCTGGTCGAAAAGTGTCAAAAGACCGCTTAACATTCATACCATGCTGCAACGAGGCTGGAACTCACCACCTTTACTAGTCTTTGGAAAAGCCGCAAATCCACGAGCATTCAAAAACGGAAGTTCACTACCACTTGTCTACAAAGCATCTACCAAAGGGTGGATGACCAGACTATCATTTAATGAATGGTTTAAAACATCTTCTATCCCCTAGGTGAAGAATTTTTTTCAACTAAGATAAACGAGCCCTCTAAAGCTCTGATGTTGGTAGGCAATGCATCATCGCACCCACCTGAGCAAGAGGTTAATACTGATCCAAACTTCTGAGTTCTGTTTTTGCCACCTAACTGTGCTGCCGTTCTCCAACCTATGGATTAGAATTTAATTCAAAACATCAAAGTGTCGTATAGAAAATGCCTTCTTGATCATATCATTTCGCATGAAGGTGAAGAGATAACTTTCATTTTGAAGCAGTATAATTTGAAAGATGCCGCGAACAATCTTGCCCAATCTGTGAAAGCCATTTCTTCAAAAAATATCAGAAAAAGTTGGACAGCATTGTGGCATGACACTACAGAACTAGAAGAATCAGATGATGAAAATATTCCACTCTCATAGCTTCAGAAGAAACTTTGTCCAATCAGTGAAAATGATTTTAAAATTAATTCCGAATCATTAAGGGTCATCGATCCGGAAAATGACTTAATCATTGAGAACATTACCAACTGGGCTGTGGGAGACAAAGAGTTTTTTATCGATTTGACTGGAGAAGAGCTTATACAGGATGCCTTAGGAAAGAATATGGAAAACGTAGAGGAATCTTCTGACTCAGACGATGGTTTAAATAGTATGGTAATAGTGAAATATGCAGATACTGTCAATGCGTTCTCCTGATTATAAGTTGGGCCGAACAGAATAATCTTTCTATAGAAGACGTATTGCTCCTGAAAAGGCTCAAGAAAAAATCACTTCAGATGGCAGCATCGAGAGAGGTTCAGAGTAAAATCGATGGATATTTTAAACGTCATAAGGAATAGCATGTTGTTCATGTACACTACCTTATATTTAAATTCTATATTTTCTATGAGGAAATATTATAATGAATGGACATTCTATAATTTGATTCTCTTTTATAATAGAAACTTTTTTCTTCAACTTTTCGATATTTTTATAATAAACTCAGCTTTAACAGATTTAAGGTTGTTTCTATTCTGAAAATGAAACAAATTCAAGTATTTCAGAAATTCGGGCATTTCGATATTTCGGGCATGCGCCGGAACGATATCTGTCCGGACTAGTGAAGTTGTACTATATATGTTGAGAACCATCTGGTTATTGAGATAAAAGACTATCCAAGACCAAATGACCTAACCTTTCTTCAGCCTCATCACACTCTCAATTTGGATTATACACAGAACTCCATTTGAAAACTATGAAAACTATACTACTACAACGCCCATGGCCTGTTTTTAAACAATTCAAGCTACTCTTAATCTTTCTCCAGAGATCAGAAGCAAGACCCTACTGAGTTGCATCATATATGAGGAACTTATTAAAAACAACAACCTCCTCCCATTCATTTTTAGAAAGGGCTAACGAATCGAAAAGAGCGCGTAGAAAACCAATGGACCAAATCGACTTGCTAGATTTCAGTATCAAAACAGGTGAACTCCGAAGTTCTTGGATAATTAAAAGAAGTTGCGCAGGAGGGTGATACTTATCTTTACTTTTTCCATAGCTGATTATCTGCGGATATGTGAAAGATTGCAGAAGGCATATAGCCAGAAATTGGGGTTGAGCTAATTGTACGACTCATAATGTTTATGGCATAATTCAATTGGCAATCAATTCTATGCTCGTGAATAATATTAAGACAGACAGTAAAGGAGTAGTTAACTATAGAAAAGACAAAAGTCAGAGCAAAAGTACGAAGAGTGGGAACATAGTTACCTCAAATGGCCTGGCTAGCTTTTGTAGAAGATTCTTTGTTGTTTTTAATTTTGAAGCCAATTTTTCAATATGCGATTTGAAGGTTACTGAGGAGTTCAGTGCGACATCAAGACATTTGGGATAAAAATTATGGTTCAGGAGAAAATCATTGAAAAGTACTATCAATTTTCTCCCCTTTTGATGATTATTCAGATGAAAACAAGATACCCCAGATTAAGAAGTATTAAGGCATAGACATCTCCTTTTTTTTTCCAATTTCTTGCGCATGTTATGCGAAAAAGGCAAAACTAAAAATTATACCACGAAATTGGCCTTAGAGAAGACATTCCGATCCAAAAGGTAATCTCCGGTCTGTCGAATGTTTTTGCTTTCCTTTTCCTTCGCTTTACTGAAGATGGCTGGAGAGAGTTTTTCATATTTTTTTCAAGTACTAGATGCAATAAATTTTTGAAGTTGAATATGAGATGAAAATTACGAATCTTATATTCAGAAAATTGTAACGAAATGATATTCGTTTGAAGTTGCAATTTTCCCTTTCTCTTCATTTTCCGTTCGAATCTTGCTTCCCGATATTGAAATTTGTTTGGATCGGGGTTTGATCTCTATATTTTGTAGTTACTCTTGCTTGATAAGCATAAAGTAAATAATACTTGAAACCGTCGCTGAAATGGAGTGATCAATCACATTTCGTGATCTAATCGTCAAATCTGGAAGATGGGACACTAGGTCAGTGCAAGATTCATGAAAACCATTCAGTTAAATTCAGTTGAGGAGCTTTTCGAAAGATATAATCACCTGTTTGAGTTCAGTTCAGTGAATTTTTCTCCGTGAAATTTGATGGGTCTTTCAATAAGCTGATACCGTTATACATGCATTGTTAGTTTCGTTGACTTTATTTATTAGTGCAAATTATTCCATGCCAGATTTGGTAGAAATTATAGTGAAATTTGAGTCTATATTCCGATGACATATCATACTTATTATATTCTGAAAAGTAACAAATTTATTCCGTTGTTTTCGTTTTTAATTATACATTATTTCCCACCGCTTGTGGTAGAAAATCATAATGAAATTCGTGTTGCTATTATCTGAAATTTTATATACGAGGATAGTCCGAAAAGTAGTAGATCATCCAAAACGTTTCAAATGGGTAGTATTTGTATGAATAGTATATTCTAGCTAGTTGAGTGTTTGCCTAGTAGGCATTCAATCACTCTTATACGACCCCTTGTTATTCCGTAAAGAGTAAGTAAAAGGTGGAAATAACGAGAAATAAAACTGAATAGTTGGTGATCATAACGAGTATTCAATATATTCTGGAAAAGGGACAACTGGGAAAAATGTCAGTATCGTTCTAAAACGGTAAAATGTTCGCGCCCGCGTATTAAACTAGTGCTAGTGATTCCAGAACCGTCTTCTGACCATTCTACGATGTGTGGTTGAAAGAAACCTAACGTTAAAAATAGAAGGTCCATTCATTTATTTGAGGGTATCTTCAATACCTCACTGCGCATGACTCATATACAGGTCAAAGCGGATGATCTGCCCACTGCTCGTCCTCCAGATCAGGTTCTACCACATTAGTTCGGTGAATGGTGCAGTATGAGTTGAGTGTTAGTAGGATATGTATGTGGATATAAAAAATCTTACATGAAAATTTCTGAGAGTAACGAATAGCGATGTTTCCGAATCGGATAACTAATGTGGTGACTTTTATAGCACCATGACTGAGAGTGATGATATATATATATATATATATATATATATATATATATATATATATATATATATATATATATATATATATATATATATATATGTAATATATGAAACATATATAACAATACTATCAAAACTAAACCAATAATTTAGAGCAAACAATCATATAAACGAGACTATTTATAAAATAGGTATCAAATTTATCAGAAAATAAACCGCTAACCCCCACTAAGGATGTGCCAGTACGTCGCTTTTATTAAGTAGCCATCAAAAACTATAAATAATCTTCGACACTCATGAACAATACAATAAAACTTCACAGATAAAACCAATACTCGAACAGAAAAGATTTACACGTGTCTTCCACATCCCTCATTCAATGACTCGGATCGATAAGATCATGGATCTTCCGTCTTGGTTGATTTACAATGAAGATCATCGTACTTTTTTTTAAATTTTTCAAAGATTGGAGGTTATCTCCAGAGGATCGTAATTATAGAGTCTACATGCTTGAAACCCTAAAGAGCACTGAGAAAATAACCTCTATATGTGAGAGGAAGCTATATTATTCAGAGAATTTCATATTTACAGATATGTCAAAATCTTAAGATCATTCAGAAATCTGGGATATTGAAAATCTATCGCCCTTGCCTACTTGATAGTTAGTAAGAAACACTATGACAACTGCTCGATGTTACATGGAGTAGTACTTTCACAAAGCTGAAAGAAATTGAGTTCTCTAAAATAGACGAATTTTTGTGTCCTTTGTCAGGAAACGCCCAATAGGTTATTTTCTTATACTAGATTATGATTCAATTCTGATTACTACATCATACCGCTACACCGAATAAATGTTTTTAACACAAGGAGCACATGAATTCTCACCAATACTCCGATGAAAACCTTCCACTCTATCTGAACTTAATACAATTCTCGGATGATTTCTTCACACTTGGAAAATAAAACTCTATCGTTCGCAGGACTACTGGAAAACCAAGCCCTTTCTCAATCTCAAAAGTTTTTTAGATCACATAGATCGTGATGGATAACTCATAATAATGAGATGTCTATATTTTGCAGAAAACCCCATCCGTATTAACATTAGGCATAAAATATACATGCATGTCAATACTTCAATTGCAGATGAATATACTAAATGTCTTGATTCTAGTGTCCATTCCAGGAAGCAGTTACTAAGGGTGAAGTAAGTAATGCTGACGTCATATCTTACACCTCTGCAGATTTGGATGAAGCAGAAAAATGTTTTGGTTTTTATTCAAATAGGGCCTAACAATAAAAAGGAAATTCTTTTAAAAATTAAAGAAACAATTATATGAATGAGAATTTCTGTTTTTTATCAAACATGTGAAACATTAGAAAAATATTCAATATACTCTTTATCAATTTATTGTTTATGCTCGATATCATTTTTCCAATGAATTTCGGTTTATAAAATAGATTTTATTATTTCAGGGAGCGTCAACATCAACTACATCGTCGTCCAACATAAGTACATGCTTTTTTTTAACCAAGAAAAAATTCTAGGAAGAAAAAACAAAATTTTACAATATCTCAGAGTGGCCACGTTACTCAACAAATTAAGCAAATAGCTGGAAAGCTTGATTAATCGGAAATCTTGTCAAAACTTGAAAACCAAACTATTGCTTATCATCAGTCTTATTAAGCATTTCATTTGACTAAAGACAAACCCAACAACATAAAGATTCGAGAGAAAATTATCGTTGTATACACAAATAGGCGTTCAAATCGCTAAAACTTGTTATTGAAGAATTTCGAAAAAGCAAAGTGATGTATTTCGCTCAACTATTTCCAAGATACGAGGCTGTGTTATTGGAGTTTGGTGATTAAGAAATAAATTTTGATTTCATCAAATATTTGAATTGTGGAGGCCGTTACTTGATTAAGATTAAGTTTTGAAAGTTATATTAACTTAATATAACTTTCAAAACTTCTAATTACTTAGGTAAACATATTAAAAATAATAAATCTCGTGTTGAAAAATCAAGTAAATCAGGAATCTATAAACTCAATTGCGGTTCTTGTGATAAAATTTATATCGGTAGGACCTATAGGAGTTTTGGCATAAGAACATCTGAACATAAACGTAGCTTCGATAAAAATAAATCTGATTCAAATTATTCAAACCACCTTATAAAAGAAAAACATTCATTCAATAAAAACTTTGACATATTACATATAAAATCAAAAAGTTCAAAATTAGATCTCCTAGAAGCATTAGAAATAAATAGATACGAACATTCGGACAAGCTTTTGAATGAATAGGTAGATGTGAATTACTCACCCCTACTTAACTTGTTTAAATAGTTTTTATAACCTTTCATACTAACTGTACAATGGCTCGGTGTGGATTTTCCTGTTATTCATCCAACTTGTTCTACGATTTGTTTATAAAACCATACTCTTCATTCTGTTTTCATTCTTGATAAAGCTGCTGTGTCAGCGAAACGTCGTGGAATTTTTTCAAATAAAGTGTAGATTAAAGTTAAACCTTGTGTTTTTATCTCATTTATATCATGGATCTACATCAAGTAACGGCCTCCACAATTCAAATGTTGAAGAAAGCGAATACAAGCTTTTTGGGCCTTTGGTATTTTAAGTTGTTACTTAAAATGCTATAACATCCCAAAACCTGTGTTTTTAACCACGTGTTTGAAGAGTGAAGTGTGACCAACAACAACAGTTATGCAGCTCGAAGAGCAGTTATCTCTGGACAGAAGATATGGATCAAATCAGAATGCAAGATTTTGTTCCACAAACGAGACATCTACAATATTTATCTCAAGGTAATTCATACCGAGTTATTGTACAGACTTCATCCACTTGAATTCGATTCATTAGATTACAATAATAGATTCAAAATTAGATCAATAATACATAATAAATATACCATCCAATACCGCAAATTAAAGTTTCTCGTGTCACGAAAACCGAAACCTACTCCACGTAAAACTAAATTTTCTGACCATCAATTTTTTGATAGATTCGTTAACCTTTCTGATACTAATCTCACAACTGATGAAACAAATCTCTTGGAGAAAGGTTTCAAACACAATATTAAATCAAACAAGATAAAATCTGATTTAGAGGAACTTGGCATAGATACTGAAATTTCTCTGAAAAATATTCCTAATAACACTCACCTTAAATATTTAGCATCTAACATTATAAAAATGAATCATTAGCTGACTTTAAACCGAGTAAAGAACAAAATATTTCAAAGGCCATCAAACAAAAATCTCAACTAAATGAAGTTATTTTACAAAAGCAGATAAGGGTAATACTGTTATTGCGTTAAATAAAAATGACTACCTATTTAAAACTCTAAATTTCATTTCGTCCGAAACTATACAATTTTAAATAAAGTTCCAACTAATAAATTCCAGAAAAATATTAAAATTGCAATAAATGACGCAAAATCTTTAATTAAAGCAATAGATAAATACAAATTAATTTTACCAAACCCTCAACCACATCAACTGTATTCACTCATTAAATTGCATAAAGTAAATAACCTCGTTAGACCAGTCGTATCTTACGTTACAGCCCCAGCCGTGAAATTGTCGCACTACCTTATAGATATCATTAAAATTATTGTTCATTCAAATCAAAATATTCTATAAAAATTCTTTCGAATTGATAAATAACATAAAAAACGTTAACCTACCACCTAACGCAAAACTTATTTCGTTTGATGTTGAGAATTTATACCCAAGTGTTCCTCCAGGTGATGTCAAAATATTAATCGAAAACATGTTGAATTCGAATCATGTTAACCACATAATTAAATCAGAAATATTGAATCTGTTGGACGTTTGCATTGAACAAAATTATTTTCTTTCAACATCTATTACAGTAGTGAAAATGGTTTGATCATGGGAAATCCTTTGAGTCCACTGTTAGCAGAGATTTTATGAATAATATTGAACAGAAAATTCATACACATCCACTCATTTCCAAATTTCTTTATTGGTATAGATATGTTGACGACATCTTAGTATGTTTCATTGGAACTACTCGTCAATTAGACTTATTTCTTAATTTCATCAATTCCATCCATTTGAACATTAAATTCACGATAAAATTGAACAGAACGATTCCATTAATTTTGGACTCAAAAATCACTAAACAAAATAATAATCATGTTTTTCGGTCTTTCGTAAACCAACACATACTGATACAATCATACATAACTACTCATTACATCGAATTCAACACAAAGTTGCAGCTTTAAACAGCATGGTACATCGGTTACTCAATTTACCTTTATCAGTAGAAGATTATAATAAAGAGTTAAACATCATCAAACAGATAGCCATTAATAATTCATATAATCCGGATATGATAGATCTAATCATTCGAGAAAAACTGTATCAGAAAGCAATACATGAAGTATATCCTATTCATAAAGACTATAAAATATTCAACAGTTTAACATTCTGCGGTTCTGCAAGTAAAAATATTAAATCCTTTCTCGTCAAACAAACTCTTAATATAACTTTCAAAACTTCTAATAACTTAGGTAAACATATTAAAAATGATAAATCTCGTGTTGAAAAATCAAGTGAATCAGAAATTTATAAACTCAATTGCGGTTCTTGTGATAAAATTTATATCGGTAGGAGTTTTGGCATAAGAACATCTGAACATAAACGTAGCTTCGATAAAAATAAATCTGATTCAAATTATTCAAACCACCTAATAAAAGAAAACCATTCATTCAATAAAAACTTTGACATATTACATATAAAATCAAAAGTTCAAAATTAGATCTCCTAGAAGCATTAGAAATAAATAGATACAAACATTCGGACAAGCTTTTGAATGAACAGGTAGATGTGAATTACTCACCCTACTTAACTTGTTTAATTAGTTTTATTACCTTTCATACTAACTGTACAATGCTGAAATATTGCAGAAAATACCATAGAAGAACTCTTTGGAAACGTCGATCATAAAGTGTAGATTAATGTTAAACCTATTGATACATCTGTACTTGACCACACCATCAAAAATTATATATGAAACGGACATTGACATCTCTGATATGACAAATAATACCAAATTTTTGGAAATTGAAGAAGACTACAGATTTGAAGATGTTTTATACGATTTGAGAAGTTGCAGAACATTGATTATACTAGGAGAATTCGAAGCTCCTGATGAGTTATCATAATTTATACGAAATACTGTAAAAGCAGATCTCTACTCTCTCCATTGAGACCTTGACGATCCTAGTACGATCATTTCTTCGCCAGCTGTTTAGTGTTTTTTTACACCACCCGAATAGTGCATGTCACGATAATGGAATAGAGAAATTTAAAGCAACGGTTCTCAAGATTATCTCGAGCAGATTGAAGGTGAACTCTTCTCGATAGAGTTATTACTGGCGACGAAAGTTGGTTTTTTAATATCACCCCTAAACTAAACGACAAAGTCAACAGTGGCTGTCCCTTGGAGCGCCAAGGCCAAAGAAGGCGGTAATGAGTAAGTCCAAAGTGAAAACCTTGTTGCAAAGCAAAGGGGAGGTTCGAAAAGAGTTAGTACCACCTGTAAAGACTGTAAATCAAGTATTCTACCGCAATGTGCTCGAAAAGTTACGAAAAATAGTGCTGCGGGTTCATCTAGAGATTTCGAAAACTTGGGTTCTGCATGGTCCCTATCACACTGCGCTCTCAGTTTTTGGCGTCTAAAGGCATCGCAACGTTACCACAATCGCCCTATTTACCAGACATGTCACCCTGCGACATTTCTTATTCCCCCATATGAAAAAATTCTTCACAGGTCGACATTTTGACTCCGTTGAAGATATCCAAGAAACTGTGACGGGGGTACTCGGAGAGGTCTCACAAGAATGGTTCCAGAATTATTACGAAAACTGAAATAAGTGTATAGGTGCGGCGGCAGGGGACTACTTTGAAGAGGACCGCAGCGATGGAACTTAATTTTTAAATATACTCGATATTTGAATTTTGTTGCATTACTTAGTTGTCTGACCTCGTACATGTTGATGAGCCTAACATTTACACTCACTCAACTACATCAAAAATAACACCTATATGCTGTGACATAATATTAGTTGTGACATAATATTCGCTGTGACATAATATACGCTGTAACTAAGGGAAGTTGTAAATCTCGGGTCTCAATGTCACACAATTCCACTCGAATTTAAAATTTAATCTTTAAAATTCGCAAACAAAGAATTCTTTGCAGACTACCCTGTATAAACGTGTTCGCAATGAAACGCGCTTATATTGACATGAAATTTTCTATTATCCAATCAAGTGAAAGTGACTGACATCGTCATATCCGTTTTTCCTTGGCTACCCAGTGGTTCGTCCAGGTAAATAATATGCAACCATAAGTTTTATACCTCCAGTCAGGATATGATTTCCTAATTATCTTGATGTTGCAACATTTAATCAAAAAACATTTTTTCAAAAATAATTAATAATAGTCTGTCTAGGATTTTCTATCCAAACCATTATTTATATATTTTCTAATATACTTTTACTATAAAATGTGTTTCATTCTATTATCAGCTCGGTAAAGTCGATTTAGGCTCGGATTTAGGAGGAGTGTATGACTACCATGTTGAACAACTAAATATTTTGCAGAAATGGATCCTGAAAATCATGTATGGTAAAGGGCGCATATTTTCGAGTGAAGAGATTTTTGCTTTGTCAGGAATGCTTGGCATTAGACAGTTGTATGCTCTGGAACTAGTAACACAAGTATTTACGAGTAAGATGAATGTAAACCCCATTGATCATAAATATGATACAAGGGGAAAAGACTCAGACTACCAAACACTACGCTCGAATAAAAGAATAGGACAAAGATCCAGCAAATATATGGCACCACGAGTATATTCGCGTATACCAGTAGACTTGCGAATCTTGAAAAACTACAATTGTTTCAAAAAGAAAGCGGAACTTTGGATTCTTTGTGCCGGAAGAACAGAAATAGACAACTTAATTAATCAGCGGATAAACGAAAGTGGCTAGTTCAAATACTGAGTTCAGAAATTTCGCGGAGTGACTTAAAAAAAAAGAGAAGGAAAAAATATCTAAAATGTGACTAAAATACCGGATTTGACTAACGCCCGATTGTGAAAACAAAAAATAATAAACCTATCGTGATGAACAATTCAGGAAACATAGTGACTTGAATTGTTTCGTAATTACGCGCTTTGAAACTAACTTTACTTTCAAATAGAAAAAAAAAACATTCCACGCAAATGAAGTTATTATAAATTTAAAATGAACAAAGTATACCTATCTCAAAGGCGAACAGGCGAGACATTCTTCGGAATGATTAAGCCTCCGCTTTTTCATTGTTTATTACTCTGTATGAATGAAATCAATCGTAATAAACTTTATTATTATTATTATCTTCTACTATTTCTAAATTTATTCCAGTCGAAGTCCGCACTATATATCATATCTTCCAATAGGCTCAATCAATAAATTATTGAAATGCACAGTCATTCAAAATCTATAAATGTTTCAGTCTATGCTGATTTTATGCAAACTCATTCAGTTTCTGATAAAGTCTTCAAGAAGCATCGTCACATAGTGGCGATAGACATTTAAAATGGTATAAGTGATGGACATGAATTATATATATATGAATTATAACAACTCGCTATCTGATAAGCAGAATATTTTGTGTTGTTTTTCGTACAAAAACATATGATTCATTTCATAATCCTGACTATCTCTGCATATTTGTGTTAAAGCGCGTTATGGAGATGAAAATATTTGGAAATATTCCAGTAAGCAATATTTAATGTTATTTATTTTGCTTCGGCGAAGTTTATATTTGCTACCGCTCCATTAGTCAATTGGCATGCATTTGAACGAGTGGGTGGTTAGTTCTCAGTTCTGTTTGGGGAATATTAAAAAGGATCTTGAGTCTCTCCAGCTGAATAATTCAGCAAACAATTGGAAAACAAGCTAGTGTTGGAATTCTGCGAAGATAGTTTAGCCGCATAAAACTGACTCAAAACATGAATTTGTAGTTTCCGCATTTCAAGTACCACTGTATGGATATTATTGCCCGAATAATTGGTATATCTTTGTTTGTGTTTCCTTAATCGTTTCTTCGATTACCTAACTAATTGAATACAATTGAACAACTGAAGAAAAAACTCAAGTTTTTCAAACTATAATTAGTAACCATATACAGGTATATCCACCGGGAGCGTCCGTTAAAAACTTTTTAAGTTCCAATTACAATATCAAGCTGAAATTTTATACGCGGCCATAACTAGCGATTTCCAATTGAAGTGAAATATTTTCGAAGTGATACCATTTTCGGTTATACCGGAAGTGGGTCATCACTTTGTTATTTCAAATGGCAATCTACCTTTTTTATTATACATCTAGAACCGACATTTGAACAAGGCATAAAATACCCAAGTTTTGACAGATTTAATTATTTTTGTTATAAACTCGATTTTTGAGAAACATTTAAAAAAATTGTAGCTCGTAGATCTTTTGCACTACAGACACAATTTTCGCTTGGGTGGATAGAAGAAGGATCAAGGAATTTTTTAAGCAGTCTACACATGTCAAATGTTTATTGCATTGTTTTGTATAATTTTTTCAATTTGTCCTTTTTCAAACAGCAATAACTCAATTTTTTCAAATGGCACGTGCCAATTTTTATATCGCCATCAGATAAAGCGTCAAATTTTAGATGGAATTGTATAAGCATATACTATACCCATCTCTTATAGTTCCGAAATAATTTGGGAATATATTGAATTTTGATGATTTTGCAAGAACTAACAGAGAATGCTTTGAAATATTCGAATCAAGTAGCTGAACTGGCTACACTCACCTGACAGGTGCATAAAATTAATGTACTTGTCACTTTGTTCATTCGAATTGGATATTTTAACAAGAATTGTTGGTAATTTGAAGTGAAAATTTTTGAAAAACACCTGATTGATAATAAAATGGCTGATTATTCAAACGAGAATATATTTAATCTTTTTTAATTCATTTTAGAATGTCAAAAAGTAGTGGGTAGAAATTGCAGGCAATTCAATAACCTATTTCCAAATTTACCGTCTATGAGTAAAATAAAATTTCGAAGCATTAGAAGCAACTTTCTACAATTCGGATGAATGAAAATTGTAGGAACTAAGCGAAAACCAATCATCGAAGATAATTACATTAATACGAATAAATGATAACAAACATCATAGGAAAAACTTATTTACGATCGGAATAAATCTTCAATATGGGCCCCATTTTGCTCGATACACTTGACAGCTCGTATACGAACATGATGAGTTGCCCTCCTAGTTTCCTCAGGATCAATATTACGAAAAGCATTATGAATGCGCTCTAGTAACTCTTCTTCACTTCTTACAGGAATAAGATACACTTCACTCTTGATTTTGCCCCATAAATAAAAATCAAGAGGCGTCAGGTCCGGAGAACGCGGAGGCCATAAATTTGGTCCTTGATTACCCCACCATCTATCCTCGAACATTTCTGTAAGCTGCCGATCTACAGCTCGTGTTTTATGTGCTGGTGCACCATCCATTTGGTAATAGCAATCCCTCAGAATGTTAAGGGGTAATCCACCTAAAAAATTTGCTAATATTCCTCTCAAAATTTCCAGGTATCTTTGTCCATTAGAATTTTCCTCATAAATGTGATGAGCAAACAAATCATTCATTAAAATTGCAAAAACGTTCACGCTGAATTTTTTTTGAAATCAATAACCTCAATGAAATGTGGATTTTCTGTGGCCCAAAAATGTCGATTTCTCCTGTTGGTTATTCCACTTTCATTGAACTTGGCTTCATCAGACCTTATAATTTTTCGCCGAATTGTCTCATCTTCTTGAGGCCGAATTAATAAATTTTCACAGAAATTTAGCAGCTTGGGAAGGTCAGTTGGTTTCAATTTTTGTAGTCTGATAAAAGAATACGGCTGCATGTTATGTTTCTTAAGGATCCTTTGAATGGAAGTATAACTCAATCCAATATCCATTGATGCTGACTTAATGGACGCATGTGGATTGGCACGAAAATACGCTAGCGTATTAATTTGATTATCGTCGTCCTCGAGAATTTGTTTTCTTCTAGTATCTATGTATTTTGTTTCTCCAAATTGCAGAAGATTGCTTCTAATCCTTCGAAATTTTGTTTTACTCATAGACGGTAAATTTGGAAATTGGTTATTGAATTGACTGCAATTTCTACCCACTACTTTTTGACATTCTGAAATGAATTAAAAAGATTGAATATATTCTCGTTTGAATAATCAGACATTTTATTATCAATATGGTGTTTTTCGAAAATTTACACTTCAAATTACGAACAATTATTGTTGAAATATCAAAATCGAATGAACGAAGTGACAAATACATTAATTTTAGGCACCTGTCAGGTGAGCGTAGCCAGTTCAGCTACTTGATTCAAATATTTCGAAGTATTCTCTGTTAGTTCATGCAAAATCATCAAAATTCAATATATTCCCAAATTATTTCGGAACTATAAGAGATGGGTATAGTTCATGCTTATACAATTCCATCTGAAATTTGACGCTTCATCTGATGGCGATATAAAAATTGGTACGTGCCATTTGAAATAATTGAGTTATTGCTGTTTGAAAAAGGCCACATTGAAAAAATCATACAAAACTACGCAATAAACATTTGACATGTGTAGACTGCTTAAAAATTCCTTGATCCTTCTTCTATCCACCCAAGCAAAAATTGTGTCTGTAGTGCAAAAGATCTACGAGCTACAATTTTTTTAAATGTTCTTCAAAAATCGAGTTTATAACAAAAATAATTAAATCTGTCAAAAGTTTTGACAGATAAGTCCCAAGAACTTGGGTATTTTATGGCTTGCTCAAATGTCGGTTCTAGATGTATAATAAAAAAGGTAGATTGCCATTTGAAATAACAAAGTTATGACCCACTTCCGGTATAACCGGAAATGGTATCACTTCGAAAATATTTCACTTCAATTGGAAATCGCTAGTTATGGCCTTGTATAAAATTTCAACTCGATATTGTAATTGGAACTCAAAAAGTTTTTAACGGACGATCCCGGTGGATATCCCTGTATTTGACATATATTTCGGGTTCCATTCCATTTTCAAAACTAAGAGGAAATTAAATATGGATCTCATCCATACCTAAGCAAGAGATGCGAGAAGTGGAGACAAATGGACATCTAGCTGGTCGTTAGTTGGTGGTGGATCATCTTTGTGAGCTGATGAAATTGTTTTACTTGTCTTTGTTAGCTGAATGTAGGATTGTTGTTAAAAACATTGTTAATACATTGCGAATTATTGGTTTTTATGCTCGTCTACTTCAATATTGATAGAACGACTAGTTTGACGCATATAAAAGCAGAACAATCTTTACAATATAATATACATACACCTCTTTTCCCACCTGTATCAAGTTGATCTTTCTTATAAAGCAAAAGTGAATATAGATTTATTTATTCTTTTGATTTTATTCTGTTTTAATATATGGCATAGTTAAGTACTTATTCATACAGGCTATGATATTTTATTGTTTCGTGAACCTGAATGGTGGGGTTATTTTCAGTTATTGATTTTTCTTTGATTTTATGCAGATGGGAACTACTATTATAGCTTAAAATATCAAGTAAAAATGATGATATTTGATCGAAAATGTAATTAGCGAGACTTGATAAAAAATAATTGAAAAATATACTGAACGTGGAAAAGAATAAATTCAGCAAAGTCACGAAATAATATTTTGGTGAGATTTCATAAGATACATTATTTTATGGATTGAGTCAGGTATGTTCTGCAAATAACTTATTTCTTCTTAATCCATCAAAGGATTGGAAACTATCTCCTTTTCTTCAAATGCCACATCATATCACTTTTTATGTAATGGTTCCAAATAATGAGATATTTCAATTAAATAAAAATTAACGCACAAAGATTTCAAATGGGATCCACTCAGTTACTGACAATAGCCCTAGTAATGGAAAAAACCATACTTACCTCATATTTTGTGATATTTCTGGTTAGTTTGCGTGATTTTGCCTGTTACACATTCTTTGTGAAACCTTGTTAGAATCAGGTTCATCTTCTTACTATTTCATTCAAAAAATTGCCGTACAAAATGTTCAAAGTGGCCTCCATTTACTTCTAGGCAGTACCCTGACCACTGATAAAAATTTCTTACATTTAGTTATATTTCTGATGAGATCAGCCTGAAGACATGCAATGTACGATTCCTGAGACACGCAATAAAATGTGTTTTAAAAATCCTCGATTCCAGATATTCCCATTGAGAACAGTTTAAGGGCAAAGATTTGGTGATCAGAGTGGCCAATCCTTTGGCCTACTTCTTCCAATCTATTTTCTAGGAAATTTACCATCGGTGCACATTTGAGGCATAGTGTGGATGTGATCCATCTTGCTGAAACAACATTCTCTCACCGGGTAAGAAAGCGGATGAATATGAAATAAAATCTTCTCATAGAAGAAATATGTACTTATCCCACTGTCTTCGAAGAATTTTTGAACTATAACCTATTAAGCCTATGAGTCACTCTTAGAAAAACATCTGCACAAATTGAATTCGTGAATGATATTCAATAAGGTTATTGAGATCACCCTCAATGATCCGGATAAATAATTTCAGATATATCTGATTCCTCTGCAGAATATGCAGCTCAGTATTGTGGTGGCGAACGGATTGTCTTCTACATTCATGGACCACAATATCTACTTCCCGATATTGTACTTCGATATACTGATAATTCCTTGATTGATTGAAAGTAAATCTTCATGAGTTTTTATAAATGGACAAACAACCAAAGGGTGAGTTTTGATTCTATCGTCCTAACCTACCATTATCATGATTTCAATTTTATGCGATTCGCTTAGATGCATTATTTAAAATGAAATTTAACACTTACTACATACTAAACAGAGTCATTTAAAAATTCACTGGAGATACGATCAAAATAAATGATAATAAGCTATCAACTTATTCACCTATAATGAGAAATGTATCCCATGTATTAATAAAAGAAATAAAAAATTCTTCAAACCCAAGTTTTTTTTTCATTAATGAGAACATGTAATTTTCTACCAATACACAGGCAAGAAGTAAACTTAAGATGATTCCTGCTTCAATTTTCATTTATTTTAGAAATTTACGTTTATTAGAACTAAATGAAGTTGAGAAATAATATAAAAAATTAATAGTATTTCCATTTGTATTGAAGGAACTTTTCCATATCGGTGTTGCGTGAAATATCATGCTATTTCAAAAAAATGATTTCGGAGTTCCTCCCATCTTTCACGAAAGAAATACGAAATTACATGCAAGCCATAACTGACTGAAGATAAAAACTCGACGTGTCTTGTGAAATTTCAAGCACAATTTGCATGACGTTTCAGTTTTTATTCCGATCGAGATCCGTACTCTTTACATAGGGTTTCCCATTTTCAAAGTTTTAGTACGGCAGCTATGTAAAATACTGCAAACAGAGAAATTTCGGTCCTCGATTTTCGATTTTTATTGCACTGTCCCAACACATTTTCGAATGTATTCTGAATGAAAAACACAGAAGCTGATCAATATTTAATGTGTATCACTATGGGTTCATCTATACCAGAGCTTCTCAAACTGTTGTGATTCACGACCCCATTTATGATTGCGAGTTTCTTGACGACTCCAAACAAATATAAAAGAAGAATAAATTAATATTTTCCGATGATTTATTTATTAAGTTACAATATACATATACATATACATATGAAAATATATAGTTTTAGAATTCGTTTTGAAACATACAAAATTTGAAATTATAAAATTGTATTTATTATAGTTTCAAAAATAAAAGTGGATTCTGACCGTCTCAATTCTCTTGAATATATTCAAGTAGTTGCGAATGGTAAGTATTAAATTAAAATATAAGTAAAAAATTTAATGAGATGGATTTGCTTGTTTTTATTGCATTTCAAATCAAACCTTGGTGGAATGTTGAAACTGCTGGATGTAAGACCTCTCAACATTTTCTAGCGCTACACGATATTGGGATTCAATATGTGTTAAAGCCGAGAAAGTAACTTCACATAAATATGTGGTGTTGAATGGCAGAAGTACATTTAAAGCTATATCAGCGATTGTGGGAAATTCAGTTTTACTTCTGGTCCAGAATTCGGTAAAGGGCTTTTTTTGAAATTGTAGTTTCAAGTTAGAGTCACTCGAACGCTCAGCAAATTCATCTTGAGCTTTAAGTGGTAGGTGATAAATCTCACTTAAGCCAATCCAAAACGGCTTTTGAATCCAAATTATTTTTTGGAAATCAATAATTAATATAAAATATGTACGGAACTGTATCTCTAGCGGTTTTAAGTGATCTACACTAATTTCTGCAATAAAAGCTTTACAATGAATTTTCTCGATTATAAAACTGTCGACACTGAAAAAACATTTCGATCGAATTTTTTTCGCTCCTACTTTTCCAAATGTTGAACTTTTAATAAAACTTTCAATTTTATCATTTGAAGTGAATATATCGCAATCTTTTTCTTGAAGACACAAGTTGAGATCGTTTAACTTCGCAAAAATATTTGACAAATAACACAGCTTGGTTATCCATAAGTAATTTTCAAAAAAAAGCAGCAAGTTAACATTTTCGTTCGGTTAAAAATATTTCGATTTCGTCCTTTATTAACAATAATCTTCTTGAACTTTGACCTCTTGACAACCATCTTACTTCTGCATGTAATAACAAAGTTGTGTAGTTGGAATCCGTATCCTTACAGAGATTTGAAAATAAGCGGCTGTTAAGGGCATGGCTCTTGATAAAACTTATGATCTTAACAGCATCCTGAAGCACATCGTTCAACTCTGGTGCTAATTCTTTTACTGCAAGAGCCTCTCGGTGGATAAGGCATTGAGTAAAAGTTATATGATCATAATAAGCAGCTTGAAAACATGATTTAAAACCAATATTTTTATTTTTGCACGTGATCGCTCTTGTGCCATCTGAGCATATTCCATAGCCATTTTTCCATTCAAAACCTTCTGCTTTTAAAAATTTGTCAACTTCACAATATATGTCTTTCCCTGTAGTATGGTCCTTCCATAGAACGACAAAATAACAATTATTCCTCCACGCTTTCTTTTAAACGTACCTGACATATACTAACAACTGAGCCAATTTAGTAATATTAGTTGTTTCGTCCAACTGAATTGAAAATTTTGGGCTTTCTTTAATTCTTGTAATAAGTTGTACTAATTGATCCTTGTTAATATCAGGAATTCTATTCGAGATAGTGTCGTCCGACAAAGGAACTTTTCGAATATCATCGCCATATTTTCTCCCATGTAGTATTTCTACCATCTTAATAATAATAATACCATATTAATAATAATAATACCATCTTAATAATATCACTGACAGAATGGTGACGAATAATAGGCCGGACATAGTGGTGTATGATAAGAGAGCCAGAACAGCAATGCTGGTGGATGTCGCCATACCGAATAATAACAACGTGCTGAACAAGTTCCAGGAGAAAAGTCCAAATACACAGACCTTGCTATTGAGATCAAGCAGATGTGGCACCTCGATAAAATAGATATTGTTCCTGTCATCGTATCCTCGACTGGTTTAATACCCAAAACTTTGCATGATAGCCTTAAGAAATTAGAATTGCATAAGAATACCTATATAGAAATGCAAAAAGCTGTAATTCTTAATACATGTAGGATAGTTAGGAAATTTATGTCAAGTATATTGCAATCGAGCCTATTCCCTTTGATGGCTAAATCTGGGAAAGGTAAATTATATCCAGCTACTAGCTGAGATAGTGCATAAGTCCACGATAATAAATAATAATAGCAGCAGGTAACACAAGATCTTCTCTAATGGTGAACGGCTTCTTATTTTTAGCAATACAGCATGAAACTTCATATGACGCTAGTAAATATTTTTCATTAACGATTATAGATTTTTCAAAGATTTTCTTTTCTTCGTTTAAATATTCAAACAGTCCTTCAAAATATGCTTTTGGTTTATTGACATACGAAACATGCTTTGATTCAAGATGTCTTTTTAATTTTGATGATTTCATACTCTCCGAAGCCAATAATTTATTGCAGATCAAACAAAGAGGTTGTTCATTACCCTTACAATTTTGAAATGTTAAGCCAAATTGAAGAAAAGACTCATCATATTTTCTTTTTCACACATTAGATGCCTGTTTTACGATTCCTTGTCCTGCTTGAGAAGAGTTTGTAGCATTATCATCTGCATCATTACCATTCTTATATAAGTTCAGTCATTCATCCATGGCAAAAAAATTATTTTGATCCTTAAATACGATAAATATATAAAAATAACATATTGCACATAATAATTGATTCATTAATTACCGAATAAATAAAAAAATATTAAAATCTTGTTACGGCGGAACACTGACAATTGACCGTACTAGAAGAGCACCAATTCACATTACAGTTAGTGTTATTGAATCATTCTTTAGCAGCAGGTTGCACGTGTGCAACATGTATGATACCGACAATCGTACTTACAATGTATAGCCATAGTATAGTAATGGCGATTATCGATCGTTTACTGCTGTCAGTGGAGATAGCTCAAAACCTTCAACAAATGCGCATGTCTAGACACTGCAAGTCCATTGTATTTCGCCAACTCTAGTGATGTTATGAGATGGTATATATAAATATTTGACATTGAAATCTCTCGCGACTGCAGAATTTTGTTACGCGACCTATAGTTTAAGAAGCCCTTGCCTGTACAATGAACTATTGAAATAGTTCTAGAGCTGAAATCTAAAGATGTTAAATTTGGAGAACGAGATGGTCATCTCACTGGGCCTCTTGTTCCCATCCAATTATCAATAAAAGTAGGCTTTAAAGCTCTGAGACATTTCTTGACTGGTATGGGGGGCGCACCATCATGCTGTTTTCACTAATCAATGGTAGAATGGGGTTATTTTTCATTATTTGCAGTATTTCTCATAGCTTCCGTACTAACACGTCGATGAGACATCCTGTACATCTTTCACACACATTAAAATTCCTATTAACAAATTATTAGGATCAAATATGCAATGTTTACATGACTTGCAATTGTTATTTCCTCATATATACTTTTATTTCTCTTAGCTTGCCTAATAAATGAATATTTTTAGTTCCGTCTAGATATTCATTCATAAATCCCATATTTTATGTATTCTGTATTATGGGTGTCAGAACTTGAAATCGTTCTGTTTATGTTCTATCCACAATGGTGGATCGTAGTTATTCTACGATACAGAAAGAGTTTAATAATAAAGCTCCTGTTGAACACTTTTCAAATTCAGATACCCAGCCTTAACCGGTGAGTCTCCCATGTATAAAGATGTTGGAGACATTTCAAATCTCTTCCTGTAGATTAGCAGTTATATATGCATAGTGGGGCGTAATGGAAGGGCGTTCTTGAAAATAGAATAAAATTTCTTCAACGTAGAACATTTTTAATACGTAAAATGAAACCTTAAATGTTACCATTAATTGTAGAAAAAGTGAAACGAATCATGTTCTGAAAATGACATCAGGCAAATGACGTTCGTGTTCCGCAATGCATTGCTGTAGTCGATTCTCAAAGTTTTCATCACCCGCTCTTACAAATCGTTGTCGATTGCCGTAACTTCTCTTGTGATAGCTTCTTTCAACTCTTGCAGATTTCGAGGTTTATTGACGTTAACCTTAGCTTTTAGATTTTCTTACAAAAAATAATCACGAGCAGTGGAATTCGGTGAACGAGGGGGGCACGGCACATCACCAAAACGAGAGATAACATGACCAGGAAAATGGGACACACAACTTCCATCGAGGCTCTTGCTGTATGTGCCGTGGCACTATCATGGTTGTCCTTCTATTTCCTTCGAAAAAATATGGTCCAATCACCCCAAGACGCCTCATAGCGCACCAAACGGTGACTTCCTCACTGCGAAGTGCGGACTGATGCAGTTCCTGGGGTTTTTTGCTGCCCAATATCGGCAGTTCTGTTTATTAACCGAACCGCTCAAATGAAAATGAGCTCCATCACTCATCAATATCACTGGTTCATTTTCATCAGAGATAATCATTTGCATTTTCTTGGCAAACTACTGGCAAAAATCTCATTCTTTCAGGTGCTGGATACCCATGAACTTATAGGGGTGAAAGCGGAGGTATTGGTGTAGAATTCTGCGAACAGTTCGACAACTTATTTGAAGTGCTGCAGCTCGTTTTCGGACGGAGCGCCCTGGGCTTTGAATTACAGCTTTTCCCACTCTTTCCACGGAAGCTAGTGTCCTTACACTTTGGAAAAGACCTTGAGGTTTCGGATTTATTGCTAATGCAGTCCTTCTGAAATTCTGTATCCATCGGATGATTGTATCAAGTTTCGGAACTGAAGCGTTACGACTTATGTACGACAATGACTCTCCCGATTTTAAATACTCTTCAACTGCGAACGCACAAATGAATGACCTCAGCCGCTCCCCTCTACTTACTCACCGTTGCGTGTACTATCCATTCCAAAACGCCCTTCCATTACACCCCACCCTGTATAACTCAAGTATTTTGTTTTCAGGTGCGATGAAAATATCGATTATACAGCTGATACAAGGCGAGTACTGATCCAAGTACTACCTTCGTTTGAAGCTGTTTAGCTGGAGAGATTTTAGTCAAACTAAAACAAATTAACTCCCCTTCTGTAGTTTGTGAACAATTCACCAATTATCTGGTTCTTATTAATCGAAATATCTACCTTTTTTCAAATTTCATGACACTTTATGCTTGATTTTATGATGTCCGATGATGAACTCGGGGTTGAAAGCCGCGATAACAGCCATCTATTAATTTAATTCATTTTTTGGTAGCAAAAGCATTGTGAAAAAATTCATTCCAGTTTCAATCGTACCTAAGATATTAAAACCAAATGTTCACACAGTCTCACTTTAGAAGGTAAAAATTCAGTTATCAATTAAAATGTTGTTGTGTGTGGTGAACATTATACATTTCACTACATTAAACAGGGAATAGTGGCCAAATATGGATCGGCATTCTGGTTTTTAGAATTGATTTATATTTCTGCCGACTTTGAAAAAGCCAATGCAGAAATGGTTATGTAATATCTGGGTTATTTGGCATGTACTCTCTGAACGAACAGCGACCTCGGAATGGTTCAAGTTTTTCATCGATGTAACTACATTTTCAGAGGAATTACAATTATTTATTGTACAAACAAACGTCTCAAATGCATGCAGTTGCTTAATCTCTCAGCCTACTTTGTTGACGTATATTTATGTCACCAAATCTTAGTAGACAATCAAGCCAAAAGTAAAATTTAGTATGATAAAAGTGATGACCAGCGAAATTCTCAAGTGTTCGAGTGAGCTCCACGTAATTTTCCGGAATAATGATGTTAGCGCAATACAATCTTAGGATTATAATACAATATTTTACTACAATACGTTTATATGTAATCGTGAAAAACCTGCTTCAAATCCGCTACACATGAAATGTAAAATTCATATGGGGGCTGTAGACTAAACCCATTTTCAATTGATCGGTGGAAAAAGCAGATTGAAAAAACATGGCATTAGTAGGCAGAGATAGTTTTCAATACATTTGTCTATTCAATACTACCGAATTTGCTTGTGCGTTTCTCAATACAAACAGAAATTTATTAGAGTAGATTGATTTTGCTTATCATAATTCAGGAATTCTGATTCTTCGAACTTTCTTATTTCTTTCAAAAAAAATAACTTCGAATTGCTCATTTTGTCTCGACCTTGATATACGTACGAACTTCCAATCATTCGAGGTTTCAATTTCAACATATCTTCGGTGTTGCAGGGATTACTTCATTTTCCATTCAAACTTGTCAGGAACCCTTCGAGCCAATTAGAATTTTCAATTATAATCTCTTCAGTAGATGCAGGATATGTAAATTCTGATTTAATACGATTCACACCTAGACCATTAATCAAAATGGACGTCTTCTAGATGATGGATATACCTCATCATCAGTTCACAATTTAGTAATATTGGATCCCTACGGGCTCTAGAAAATATATCATTGCTTGGCAATTATACACACACAAACTTTCAACTTAATCTCTAGTGTTTTTTCGGTCCATACATCTAGAGTAATATTATAAGTACAAAAGTAACTTTATCTGTATGCTTATTAGACAATCACAACTAAAGCACAACGAATAAGAGTTGAAAAGGATGTATGGCATTAACATGAAGTATTTTTCGTGAAATTTCACAAGATACGTTGAAGGCTATACTTTGCATATTAATTCGTTTTTCGTTGGTACTGAATAGGTTTCTTATAACCTATGATTAATCATGTTGCTCTGGTAAAGAGGTATCATCAAGGCAAATGGGATGAACTATATATCAGTAACAATTTGTGTTACATATCTTCATCTTATAAATTCACAAAAATTCATAAACTCTAATCTGTACTTCAATTATTTTACTTTGCCGCAGTATACAGTGTATTCCACTTTCGATATTGCATTACGGTAGCTATGAGTACCGCAAATATAGATGAAAAATGATTCCCTCTTTCAGTCCAGTTGGTTTTGGTGCTCTAGACGTATATTTCAAGAAAAACCTTCTGTCGGTTAATATTTGATGAAACAAATATCTTCAGCGATAAACTTCGCGAGGAGTCTACATATGTAAACTTGAGACAAGAAGTCCGGTATCGGGTTCACCGTCTCGACCCACAGAGGGCGTCTCTCGTATGAATGTACGAGATGTGTCTTTTCTGGATTCGTTAGGTTACCCGATGTAGTTCGTTAAGATACTGTGATAAGATATGCGACACAGATGAACTCCAAGTCTGGCGAGCAGATTTGAAACTAGCTCTTGTCAGGAAGGATCATTAATTGATCTACGGATTTTGCGTAATTCTTCTTGTCTCAAGTTTACACACACACACACACACACACACACACACACACACACACACACACACACACACACACACACACACACACACACACACACACACACATATATATATATATATATATATATATATATATATATATATATATATATATATATATATATATATATATATATATATATATATATATATATATATATATATATATATATATATATATATATATATATATATATGTTTAACCCCGACGAGTTGCCCATATATCTGTTCATGTGATCAAATTGTATTGTAATTAATACCATTGCCAGGCAATAATTATAATCAAAACATACCCTGCAATAATTATATATTAGGATAACGTTAAATGTTATGAGAATATATCAATCTAATAAAATAAACACAAACTATAGCTTCATCAGACAATGACATCAATGTACCAACGAGTAGTGTCAGAGGCTTTCTCCCGGAAAAATCGAGTGGACCTTAGTCATGTAACACTGAATATTACTAATTAATAGTTTTCTTTGTGTGAAGTGGTGAACGATCGAATAGAATACTGCTCTGAATATAAATATGACAAAAATGTCAGCTGATTATATTACATTTATATATACAAATAAATAAAATATGAAATGAGATTCTGAGCAGTATAAACTAAAGAGAACACCTATGACTCTACCTCATTATTTTTTCGGAATGAAACCTACGAAGAATAATACAAGATTTGATGACTGTTATCTTTTGTAACTGTTCAAACAAATTTTTCTTCAGACGCAAAATCTCAATACTTTTGTGAAGATTTTAGGAATAACACCTGTTGTGGAAATAAAATTAGTAGAATTCAAATTTTTTCATTTTCCACATTTTTTAATCTCGTCGCCAAGCATATATTAACAAATTTTTTCATTGTATTTATTTTGTAAATTATGTGTGTCGGGTAAAGCAATATCAATTATATATGTTATTCGATTTTGTTTATCAGTAAGAATGATATCTGGCCTATTGGGATTTACAGCTCTGTTGCAAAGAGTTGTTTTATCAAAGTAAAGTTTATATTTGTTATTTTCACAAATAATTCCTCGTGAAAACAACCTGATCCTGGATCGCAATTGCGAAGCCTTCTGTTTCAGCGAACAATTCTCCAGATACTAACCTTCTATTTGATGCGCTTTCATCAATATAATCATTCTTCGATTCTATAGGGTGCTTTCCGTGTAATTCCTTCTGCATCCAACTTTCTCTTCCAGAATTATCATCAAATATATCAAAATCTACCTTTTGCATTGTCAAGTTCAGAGGTGTAAGATTATAATCTGAAGCAACAACAATATCATGTAATTTAGACGTTCTCTGTTTATCATGAAAATGGGAACGTAGACGAAAAATCTGTTTACTAAAGATTATTCAAATCAGTTAATTCATAACCTCCAAGATGTCTAGGTAGTGTAACTCTCTGAACAGCTGAGTTTGGGTGGTGCTTGTGATATTTACAAAGCATTTCATATGTACTAATAAACCCTTCTTTCGCAACCTCTGATTTTATTATTTAAGTTTATTTTTTTTATTCCGCAAATGATCGAAGATAAAGATAAGGTTACTTCTGCAAAAATATGGCACGTGTTTGGGTTCGTTGGAGAGCGAAGTGACATTTACATGTTTGCGTTCGCTCCAGCGAATTGAGATGAGTAGGTAACGGCATAGTCTGGCGTGGGTAGGCAATGCTGACGAGGTCAAACGAGACTGAAACTGCAGTCCATTGCTCTAATTCGTGACATCTGACCATGCTGTACCACTGCTCTGTGGCCCCGGTTGACGGTGATTATGAAAAGTAGATCGGAAAACTAGCTCCTCCAAGGGAGAAAATTTACATTCTACGGAAGATAGAATATTGTTTCTTGAATAATAATTTTCTTCGATTTCTCTAGAGTGTTTTAAGTATCCCTAAAACGAATAATAACTCTCTTTCAATAGTCTGAGTACTGGTTACCTACTATATAGTTTTTACAAAGCCAAATAAATACTTTGTTATAACTTTCATGCCTTTTTTCCTTAGTTCCACACTGTCTGATGATGAACGAGAATTCGAAACCTCGGTAACAGTGATCTATTGATTCATCTGTTGGTATTAGAAATATAGAAAAAAATTGCATTCGAAATTTAATCGTACCTAAAATCGTGAAACCAAAGTGTTCATACAACTTTATACCAAGAATTGGTGAATCAATTGTCCATTACAATAATGTGATGATTTCCTTCACTATAAAGATTCAGCAAGAAGAAGAAATACTGAGGAGTTCCATTCAAGGATCAATTTTCAATCTTCCGTAGAATATAAAATACCCCTTCCTGAAGGAACTGGTTTTTCAATCCACTCTTCATAATTATCGTCAACTAGGGCCAAATAGTAATGGTCCAACCTTGTCGCTTAAGAGTAACAGACTGCATACTTATTCACAGCATCAAGCCTGACCGCTACCTATTCGTATCAAGTCGTTGAAACGTATCAGTTACATACATATAAAATTAACGCCTCCAACCGACACCAAAGACTACCACAACCATTGGGAAACGATGAAACAAGTAGATCAAATGGAGGAAACTTAATGAAGATAAGCTAGTCCAACTATTCACCGCAACGCTGTGCGCTGCGCCTGCTGCTTACAGTGCTCAAAATTAGATAACGCTCCAGTACTTGATTGGCTGTTGAACCAGATGTATATATATATATATATATATATATATATATATATATATATATATATATATATATATATATAATGTCCCACCCTGAAGGAACTAGTTTTCTGATCCACTCTTCATAATCATCGTCAACCAGGTCCACATAGGAGTGGTACAATCTAGTCATTGATAGGAGCGATAGACTGCAGTTTCGGTCGCGTTGGACCTAGTCAATATTGAAATCCACTCTTCAGTGAAACGGAAAACCAGCTTCTTCAGGTAGGGATATTTAGCATTCAACGGAAGGTTGAATATTGCATCTTGAATGAAATTCTTCAATATGTTTACGCATATTGTGAAAAATTTCCGTGTCTATCGGGTATCAAGGTATCGTGTACATCTTGTTCAGAATCCAGTCAAGTACTGGAGCGTTAGCTGATTGTGACCACTGTAAATAGCAGGTACAGTGTGCAGCGTTGCGATTATTTTCGATATTATATCGACCAGTTACATTTCGATAGTGATTCAAAAGACACAAATCGAGAGATATTATCTACATTTTTTCTTATCCATTTTCATTTTTGATTGGAGTTATAATCTTTTCTCTCATTCACAAAAACTGTTTTTGAGAGATCTGCAGATTTTTTTCAGCAATTTTATCAATTACTCGCGAGATGGATTATACAGAAACTCATATTATTTTAGTTTTTTCTATATAGCCATTTGTTTACGGTTAACAATTTATGCGGCTCATATATCGGGTCGTGATAGCTGGTCATGGATCATACCATAGAAACAGAAAAAATTAAACTTGGTGACTCCATCTCTGGGTCAGACTGGGAACAAATCATTCTCGTAATTACCGTAAGTGGAACGGAAATCATTCTGCTCATTTAACTGTATTCAGAATTACTAATTTTAAATATAAAATTGAAATGCAAGTTAAGCTCAGAGCACAAAGCAACCACTTTCTCATCAAAACTGGGAAAATTTCTCTTATAACCTGAGGCGTTCGGAAATAATTTGGAATATCAACAATGAAAAAATATCAAGAAAGACTTTTGCAGATAATTTGCTTGTAGAAAATTGAGGATAAAAATACTCCCTGGAAAGAATGAACATGAAAACTTCGTTCCCTTTTTATCGATAACTAATTCAATTAGTTGCCTGGGGTATGTTGAACTTATTGGATTCGAAATTCACAAAGTCGTATTCCTCTCTCCCTTGTGTTACTGAACTCGATAGCCTGAGATATTTCAGTATAAGTTCGTTCAGTTTTGCACACTGGTGCCAGATTCCTGCTTTTGGGAAAATATCGAATCGTGGAAATTGAAATTTATGTTTAGAAATGTCACTTTCGTTGGGTGTAATATGAATTATTTCGACAGAATTATGTTATGTGAAATTACAATACATATGTAGCCGCGTCACATGATTTAGCACAGTGACAATATCCAACAGTTTCGATATTTGTCATAACACCCTTATTGCGTGAGAGTTTATTTCTTGACTGCGTTTGATTTTATCCTAGATTTTGAAGGAATAAGCTAGAAATTCGAAATTGGCTAACGAAATTTAGCAAGGTAAGTTTCAAAGAGTCAACAAATATAGGGCGTTTCGTGGAAAACGCCCCAACCTATAACTCCTACAATTGTTAATCGATTTCAATGCAACAAAAACCGAATTGCATGTAGAATGACATTCTAACCTTTTGAAGCATTACACAGCTCTACAAAAAAAAAAATTTTTATTATTGCCCTGGATATCATCGCAAATTTTTATGTTTTCAAGTGCCCAGATTACGAATATATTCATGAAAGTTCTCAATGTGCTCGTATTTTCATGATTTTTGCATTTCTTATATTTTGAACAATTATATAAATTTAATTTTCCAGTCATGATTAGGCTTCTGCGCACTTTTTTCGCGCATACAAACATCACCTGATCCCCACTCTCAGACCCCTTGCTCCACAGAACAGCTGAAATCTCAGTTATTTGACAATATTGAAGTACATATACACGTAAATCTGGATAAAGTGTCATGGATTAATATTTTGTTTCAATTACTGAATGTCCATTCTTTGTATTTGTCTTCTAGTCTAAAATATGAGTTCGTCACGAAGAAAGTGTAAATATTGTAGTGATTTATTTTGTTATATTTGCAGTGTTTATATACCAAAAAAACAAAAAAGAAATATCACAGACTTTGTCAAGGAGACTTACGTTGAATATTTTGGTTTCAAAATGGACAAATTAGGTAAACCATGGGTTCCTAATAAAGTTTGTAAGTCCTGTGTTGAGTCTTTACGGTTGTGGAAAAAAGGTGAACGTTCTGGATTAGACTGGTATTCCTATGATCTGGATGGAGCCTACGAATCATTTAGATGATTGTTACTTTTGCGTAGTAGATGTTAAAGGTTTTAATCGAAATCAAACGTGGAGATACCCAGACTTACAGTCTACGAAATGTCCGGTTCTACACAGTGAAAATCTCCCTCGGCCCATATACATTTCAAAAGTAATTTGCATGCCCCCAGAAACAATGATGTTACCAAACTCACAGAAATCGGGACCATCTACTTGTGGAAGTGAATGGCATAGTGAAACATCTACGCCAAAGTTATTTTCTCAAAATGAACTCAGTGATTTAATACGTGATCTCAATTTATCAAAACAAGGATCAGAACTGTTAGCCTCAAGATTGAAAGAAAAAATTTATTGGCACCAACAGTAACAATTACAACATACAGAACGCGAGAAAAGAGTTATTACAATTTTTAGTGAAAATGAAGGATTAGTGTATTGTAATGATATCGCGAAGCTGCTTATAGACATGGGTTTAAAAGAGTACAAATCTACTGAATGGCGCCTTTTATTGATAGTTGCAAAAGAAGTTAAAATGCGTCTTATTGCACAATGGAAATAAATTTGCATCAATTCCAATTACCCATTCAACGAAACTCAAAGAAGAATATGAAAATGTAAAATTAGTTTTAGAGAAAATTAAATACTCTGAGCATCAATGGCCGATCTGTGTGGATTTAAAAATGGTTGATTTTTTACTTGGCCAACAAAGTGGATATACAGAATACCCTTGCTTTATTTGTATGTGGGATAGTAGAGCAAAGCAACTTCATTGGGAACAAGATGTTTGGCTTGTAAGAAATTCTTTAACTGTCGGTAAAGCCAACGTAATAAGGGAGCCGCTGGTGAGCAGAGACAAAATCATACTTCCACCATTACATATTAAGTTAGGTATGATTGAGCAATTTGTAAAAGCGTTGAACAAAGACGGAAATTGTTTTAATTACATTTGCAGAAAATTTCCGAAGCTTAGTACGGAAAAATTGAAAGGTGGAATATTTGATGGTCCTCAAATACGGCAATTGATGAAAGACTCAGATTTTATCAAAGTTATGACTGTTCCAGAAAGTAAAGCTTGGAAAAGTTTTGTGTTGGTTGTTGAAAATTTCCTAGGTAACCATAAAGCAGCAAATTATGAAGAAATTGTGCAAAATATGCTGACAAACTTTCAGACTTTAGGAGCAAATATGAGTATTAAGTTACACTATCTCCGCAATCATCTAGATAAATTTCTGGATATTAGGAAATTATAGTAAATTATAGTGAGGAACAGGGAGAGCGGTTTCATCAAGATCTAAAAGTGATGGAAGAAAGGTATCAAGGTCGATGGGATTGTCACATGATGGCAGATTACTGCTGGTCTTTGGAAAGAGATTGTCCCCTGAAAAATTATAAAAGAAAAGCTCATAAAAGGCGTTTTATGGAAATATGAAATATATTTTCGACATTTTCCTCTTTATTTACTTCGATGTATCCGAATTTCTCAAAACATAACTGACATTATAAATATATCTGTTATTTTGTTTCTTGTTTTACGATATTTGTTATGTAAAATGAAAATAAAGATTTAAAAAGAAATCAGAGCAAATCCTACAAAATCATTGATAGTTTCACGAATTGTGTGCATAAATAGACCCAAAATCATTTTCATATCTAGGGCAACAAAACCATTGTAGACCAGTGTTATCATTGATCAATCACTTTTCGATATTCTAGATTTCATTGGGACTTCTTAAATAGTGACCCCATAACTTAATTTTTTTAATTACTCACTCAATACTAGAACTGCTAGTGGTTCTTGCTTAGATCATATCTTCATAAAATCGATAGAAAACCAGATTGTTTCAAAGCCATTGATTCAATATAACGGATCACTATCCTATTCTCTTCATATATACTCCTTTATTGAAGGAAAAACCTCCTGAGAAACTTCCTCCATGTAGGCGTACACAAAAAAAAATACACTATGGCAGGCTAAAAACCGCTCTCCAACTTCAATCCTGGCAAGATATTTTTGAAACGCGAGACATGAATATTGCGACTGAATCCTTCATAGAAATTTTGCAAAATAAAATTGAAAAATGTACAATAACATTCATGATACAACATTCGTGATACTAAAATTCAAAACAGAGAGACATGATGGATTACAAACAGGATTATTAATTCAGTGAATTGTAAAAATCAAATTTATATGTTACTCAAACGTTATATAGAAAATCAAGAATAGAGATCGCAATATGCAATGTATAAGAACAAATTAGATCATTTAATTAAATTGATTGGTGATTAATTGAGTCTATTCATACTGAATCAGGAGAAGAAATAACAGGGAAGAAGGAACTAGCTGATGCGTTTAACATGTTTTTTGCTAATTTCGGAAGCAGATTGGCTGACAAATTAAGACGAAAAATGAATATTCTAAAACTTCTATTAAAACTAATCCATTATCCATGTTTTTGAAACCCACCAATGAAGTTGAAATTCTTGATGTGCTGAGATCACTTAAGAAAAGAAAATCGGGCGGGTTGGATTATATAAATTCAGACACACTCAAGGAGGTTGCTCTATATGTCGTGGAATCAGTTACAAGTATTCTGAATCTATTAATGCAGAGTGGGATTTTCCCGTCGTGCATGAAAACGGCCCTAATTGTTCCTATGTTCAAAGCTGGTGATTGAGAGTTTTTAACAAATTATAGGCCGATCTCTTTGCTCTCAAATATCTCAAAAATCTTAAAGAAAGTAACTCAATCTCGTATGGTACAGTGGCTTTCCTTGAGCAGTGTAAAATTCCATCACCTAGACAGTTTGGATTTCGGAAGGGTCGCTCCACGCAGGACGCACTGATATATCTTACAAATAGAATATACGGTTGCCTTGATCTTTCCAAACCATGTTTATGTATCTTCGAGGACCTGGCGAAGGCCTTCGACTGAGTGGATCACAAACTTCTTCTTGAAATGTTAGAATATAGTGGCATCCGTGGTCATGCTTTGTCTTGGTTCGGGAACTATATTGGTGGAAGGTGGCAGTGTAAGAAGGTTGGTGATTGCATTAGTTCAAGGTAAAGAGTTAAGCGTGGAGTACTACAGGGTACGGTACTTGGTCCCTTATTATTCGTAATCTTTATGAATGCTATTTTCTCGGTGGAAAAAATTGGAGATGATGTTAGCTCTGCTGATGACACTGCCATCTTCTACCAGGGTGGTTCCTGGACGCAACTTGGTCATGTAGTTTTCGAAATTTTTATCCTCTTTTGATAGTGTGGTTTTGACAGTTAACACAAATAAAACAAAATTTGTAGCCTTTAAAACAATGTTTATTCGAGCCCGAATTATCAGTCTCTATTAGTTTGTGATGGTGATGATGAATTCAGTATAGGTTCTACAGAAGCGATTGAGTAATTACGCTGGACCTCCATTTGAGATTACCCATATTCAAAATCTGGTAACGAGAGTAAGGTATTTGATACCGAAATTCAAAAAGCTCAAGAACTTCTGCGATGTTGAATTGCTCAAAAAAGAATATTTCGCTCTCGTATATCCACATTTGATCTACGGCTTAATGTGATCGGATGGGGTTATAAATTTCTATCTGAAAAGATTGCAGATTGCTCGTAAGTGGCTCATAAGGGTTACATGGAGTAGACCTTACCGATATCCTTCTGACGACCTCTTCAAGCTCTCTGGACTGTTCGACATACAACAGCTATTCTACATGGCACTCGCTACCTTTCAGTTCAAAAGTTACATCGATTCTGTCAATGGTTCACATATGTATGATACAAGGCATAGGGATAATTTCTTAAATGTCCCCTTTGTAAAAAAAACCATTGGGGAAAGATCATGCAGTTTTCTTCCACCTAAAGTTTTCAATTCTGTACAATCACATGTCAAGAAGACAAAACAATTAAATTGTTCGTACGCCTCCTCAAGGCGTGGCTCTTGGTGGCACCGAGGTCCGTGATTTCTCAGAAATTGATATAAAGAACACATATGTCCACATTTAGAGTGCATAATTGAACAGAACATATTTAGTTTGATTTCGAAAAAAATTATTATTCAAGGAACAATATACAACTTTCCGTATAATCCTCCCTTGAAGGAGCTAGTTTTCCGATCTACTCTTCATAATCACCGTTAACCGGGGCCACATTGAAGTGGTACAGCACGGTCAGATGTCCCGAATAGGAACAATGGACTGTAGTTTCGGTCTCGCTTGACCTCGTCAGTATTGTCTACCCATTTGTAACACAAGGCTATGCCGTTATCTACTCATCTCAATTCGTTGGAGCGAACGTAATCATGTAAATGTCACTGCACCCCCCAACGAACCAAAACAGAGGCAACCTCACCATCGCCCCGCAAAACGGCGAAAACAAAGAGCAGATAAAACAGGAAAACGTTAAGTGGTCACACTTATTCGATAACATACCGCCATGCGACACTCACGTATCAGACAGAAGCGACCGTCGAAGGACCGACGCTCCTTATTCCTATGTGGTTCACAACCAGGCATACGTACATCTCAAAACAAAAAATTACTATATCATCGAAGAACATTATTATTCAAGGAACAATATTCAACCTTCCGTAGAATGTTAAATATCCTCCCTTGAAGGAGCTAGTTTTCCGATCTACTCTTCTTAATCACCGTTAACCGGGGCCACAGAGAAGTGGTACAGCACGGTCAGATGTCACGAATAGGAACAATAGACTGCAGTTTCGGTCTTCTAACGTTCTACGGAAGGTTGAATATTGTTCCTTGAATAATATAGTAACTTTTTGTTTTGGGATGTTTAGTTTGATTATTTTATTCATAAATTTCTCTTTTAGGCTTGGATATAATATAAGAACATTGAGTCCCCTCATACTAGGTTTGACTACCTAGTTATCATACCTTCGAGGCAGTATATTGTTTATTCGTAAAAGTTGTCAGACCATTAAGGATTGTGATTTTGTATTTGTGTCTTATTTTTATTATGCTAGCGTTATCCCTGCAACGTACAGGGTTTCGCTTTTTAATGCGTTTAATAGTTACCTAGATAAACATTGTTATTTATTATTGTGGACTTATGCACTATCTCAGCTGTTAGCTGGATATAATTTACCATTCCCAGATTCAGCAATCAAAGGGAATAGGCTCGATTACAATATACTTGACATAAATTTCCTAACTATCCTACATGTATTAAGAATTACAGCTTTTTGCATTTCTATATAGGTATTCTTATGCAATTCTAATTTCTTAAGACTATCATGCAAAGTTTTGGGTATTAACCCAGTCGAGGATACGATGACAGGAACAATATCTATTTTCTCGAGGTGCCACATCTGCTTGATCTCAATAGCAAAGTCAGTGTATTTGGACTTTTTCTCCTGGAACTTATTCAGCACGTTGTTGTTATTCGGTATGGCGACATCCACCAGCATTGCTGTTCTGGCTCTCTTATCATACACCACTATGTCCGGCCTATTATTCGTCACCATTCTGTCAGTGATAACAGGCCTATCGTAGTATAGTCTGATATAATCATTTTCCAATACGGGTGCCGGTTGATACTTGTAATATGGCTGGAAGGTGTTCAGAAGTCCGTACTTGTGTGCAAGTTTCTGGTGGATAATGTTGCACACTTGATTATGCCTGTGAAGATACTCCGTATTGGCCAGTTGTTCGCATTCGGACGTAATATGCTGGATAGTCTCCGATCTTATATGGCATTTTCTGCACTTATCTGTTTGTAATGTTCCGTCCTTCATAATAAGTTTTTTGTAATTGTTTGTAGCGATAACTTGGTCTTGGATGGCCATAAGGAATCCTTATGTTTCTGCGAATAATTCTCCTTTCATCAACCATTTGTTGGAGGCTTCTTTGTCGATGTGTGGTTGATTAATCTCATGGTGATGTCGTCCATGCAATTCCTTTCTTGACCATTGCTCTTGTTTTTCAATATCCGATAGGAATGGTAGATTCAGAAGTTCATCTCTGGTAGCAAGATTTAGAGGTGTATATCCCTTATCAGCCAACGATACCACTCTATGGAGGTCAGAAGTGAGAGCTTTTGCTGAGAAGAATTCTCTGAGATTTTTTATCTGTTCGGTGTGTAAATTGACAATATCTATTAATCCGCGACCTCCTTCTTTCCGCTTCAAAGTTGTTCGTATCACAGACGATTTTGGATGATGGTTGTTGTACTTTGTCAGCATCGTTCGGGTCTGCCTTTGAATATCATCCAGTTCTGTCTTAGTCCATCTGATTATTCCAAATGAGTAAAGCAACACTGGAGTGGCGTAGGTGTTAATTGCCTTGACTAGATTCCCCGAGTTCAACATCGATTTCAGCACAGACTTCAGACGCTGACTGTATTCTGAACGAATCTTCTCCTTTGATTGTTTTTGGTCTAGCAATCTGGTTTCTTGGTATCCCAGATATTTGTATGTTTCGCCACTTCTCATGCACTGTATTATATCACCGTTTGGAAGTTGTGTTTCACCATCTATGACTTTCCCTCTTTGAATGTTCAGGGTCTTACATTTTTCAATCCCGAATTTCATATGTACATCTGCCGAGAACTCACTGACAGTTTTCAGCAAATCATCCAATTGCTTCTTGTTCGAAGCATATAATTTGATGTCATCCATATACAGCAGGTTTCGCTTTTTAATGTGTTTAATAGTTATCTGAATAAACATTGTTATTATTATTATTGTTATTATTTTGAGTACCATGTGAGAAAAAAGTACTCATCTAAAAATTTCGGGAGAAGACTAAAAATTCCATTTCATCGATTTAATGGGCGAATGTTTGAGTATTTGTCTACCCAGAAAGTGTTCTGGTCTCTATTTTTGTTTTGATAACTCACGGTACTTCGTATTTTGGGAATCGCAAAGTAAGTTCTGTGGCGAAATAGCATTGCAAATCACAGAGCAATCTTAGTAGAATTCTAATGGATATCTATTGAATTATTAACGGGAAATTATGGCAGATTAGATACCTACTCGTTAATTCTTGATATTGTTTCGTTTCGAGTCGAGAAGTATTGGAGGACGAAAATCGAATGAATATAGACATGGTATAATCCTATTTTCAATCTAGCCGAAACAGTGCTCGAACTCGATTCTATGATGATCGTGATGAACCAAAGCAGCGGGAAAAAAAATTCAGGAGAATACGGTCCATTCAAAAAACTGAACAGCGAAGATAAATAAAGAAACGGAATTGGATGTTTTCTGAGTGTAGAAGCAAACCCAGAGACATCTCTCCAATAAACTGCAGCAGGAACCATGCCGTAAGCGACGACTGTTCTAACCGGTTTTACAAAAATAAAAATACAAGCCTTATGTTATTCAAAAAGTTCAAGCCCTTGAAGTACATGACAGTGTTAGATGATTCAAGTTTTAGAATTTATTTTTTTACTGATAGAGTGCATTGAGAGTACTCTCTCTTCAGAACCATCATTCGGTCTGTTGAGTGTACTCCTCACAATATTCGTCATTTCAATAGAAACAGTTTTGGACATTAGAGCCATCAGAATCCCAGTACTTATCATAATGATTTTCAGCGTAGATTCGGCGTTTGATAGTTTCCATTGGAAGAAACATGAAACCGTACAATTATATTGGAATTCTCATTCGAAGATTTCATCGATGATCTTCCTCCAAAACAGAAAAAAAAAACCTACTTCTAACAAGATGATGCTGCTCCTCATAGCTCAGCTATGAATGTGGCTGACTGAAGAATAATTTTGGTGATCAATGGAGAGAAACAAATTGTCCTGTTAGGTACTCAACCTGTTCCCCAGATTTGACCCCTCCTGACTTTTGGTTCTGGAATAACATACAGCTTCAAGTTAACCGCACTGTATCAAAAAATTTGAACGCTTTGAAAGACAGAATAAGAACAGCCTGTCTAGAAATTTCTCCAGATGCCGTTCTGAAAGCAACAAGTAACATATTCAAGGGATACTAGTTATGTATTCAACAGCATGGAGAGCATTTTCAACAAATTATCGATATCAGTTGAATTTTCATATTTCGGTGACTCAAATTTCTCTTGAGTACGGTAAATTTGCAGCGCTCTGATTCATCACAATTTGGAAATCGTTTCGATAGTGTCGAAATGCTCGAGCACTATTTCTGTTCCATTGAAAATGAATTTGCATCGTTTCTGCACTTAATTTTCGTGTTCCATACTTATTAATTGTGCGTGAAAAAGACTCAAAACGAAACAATAACAAGAATTATCAGGAACCTTCCTAATACGTTAAAATTTCTTGTCAAGAATAGCAAATGGCATCCATTCTATTTCTATGAAGATTGACCTATGATTTTCAATGGTATATCACTGTAGAGCTTAATTAACGAGTCATGAAAGTTTTCTGTTACATTTCGAGCCTTTTTTACCCAGAATCCGAAATAATGTGAATTTTTCACAACTTAGCATTGAAATAGTAACTGTGAATAAGCTGAAAGACTCTGGTCATTGGCCGTTTATAAGTAAAACCTTAAAACAAATATTATCTGATCAAATTTAAAGTAAATTGAAAACTGAAAAAGTAACCAAAACACTTTTAGGAGACATTCATTACATTTGATTTGATAAATTGCTTGAATTTATCGTTCTTTTGTATGTCATTGAATAATAATCTGCTTAAGTTGGGGCCGCTCGAGAATGAAGTATTTATGTTCAATTTGGAAAAGTAGTTACTTATTTTATTAGAGAGTTCGCTGGTGTATCTGAAACTAGTGTATCTTTTTTCCGGGGTCTCTACGATGATATATAGTAATTGAGAAGCAATACGTTGTTCTTTGCGTTTAATGACTGTATTTAGAGAATGTTGTGGTATGTTGTTATTTGAGGCAATTTTCCTGATGATATTAAGTTCAGTTTGAAAAGTTTCTGTTGAAAGGTGAACAGACTAAGCTCTATGAATGGTGTTATATGCAGCTAGTTTGTGGCTTAAATGACTGAACGAGTCCATTGGAATCGATGCGTCTATGAATGTTTCCTTTCTGTAAATTTCATGAGTGAGTTGGTTATTTGAATTTGTAAAGGTTAAGTCGAGAAAATTCGTTGAGTTATTATTTTCAGAAGTGAAGCTGATGCGGCAATGTATTTTATTCAGGAAATTTGAAAATTGCCGAATTTGTCTCTTTGAAATACGAAAACCAACTAAAATGTTATCTACATATGTGTACCAGAAAGTAATGGGTTTTTAGCGAAATCTGTGTTTAATATTGAGTTATTATCTAAAATATTCATGAAAATGTCAGCTAGTAGAGGGGTAAGAGGTGAACCCATTGGAAGACCTGAATATTGTTCGAAGAATTCAGATTGAAATTGAAAGTAACTTTGAGATAGGCATTCTCTCAATATTTAGGATAAATTTCATTCTGTGCTTGCCTACTTATGTATTATATTGTTATTTACTTGAAAATGACCCTAGGGTCGAAACCAGTCGTGATTATTGAATAAATTGTGGAAAAGTGACAAAGGCGTCGCATTTCGTTTTCCTTTACTTAGATTTCAGGTGGTTTATTTACTGGTGTTCATTCTTACATTTGTATCTTGTATTTGTGTATTTCAAAATTTAACTGCATGGGAATGAAGCCAGACAGAAAAGCAAAGAGGATATAGAATATTCCTGGAAGATGCAGTCTTTATTATGCCTTTAACTGTTAATGATATTGAGCTATTGGAAAAATGCAAATCAGTCTTTCAATGACAGAATTATTGGGTATGTCTTGTATCTATTCATGGTTTTCATGAGCCAGCTTTGAAGTATGATGTGTCCATGCAAAAGACAGAATTTTTCTATTATTTTTTGCATCCTCTTTGATTAAATTACTTGTTAGCAGGTGATCCTTACAACCATTAGAATTTTTAACGCTTCCTTATTATTCATCGGGGAATAAAATGTATTCTAGAATATGGGTGTAAGGTCTGTTCGATGAAATTCTTATGATATTTTTGTACACAGTATTTAGGCATGTGGTTGGTCGGTAGTTCGTTCGTTTCTCCAATTTGTTGGGATCAAGTAGGTTTTCCCTATTAGTATGACTGAGACCACTTGGGTAGTTCTGTTACTTGGGTACTACATTTACATTCTCTTCAATGTTGCAGTGGATACAAAAGCGTCCCATCAAAAAAGTATGGGCTTCTGAGTGTCCTTAGCAGAGAGTTGATATCGAAACTAAGAAAATAGATGATCATCATAAAAACCAATTTTGAATGATGAAATACCTGAGGATAAAATAAATTTTCATTACCCATGCAGATATTTCGATGAAATTCTATTACAACTGAATTTTGTGGAAGGCTAAGAAGTTGAATGTGTCGCCAACAGTATCACAGTGTATTCGGGGACGGAATTCACGAAAGGAAATATTTTATACAAAATTATGTTAATCACATCGAATTGAATCTATAATCGTGCGGAATCTCTAAAATAGAGTTTGAAATAAAGTTGAAAAATTTTGCCGTATTATTTTTCCACAATATCAGGTCGTAATCTCAATTCACTCAATGTGCGCCCGTTTAAATTCTTGACAAAGTTCAACGATGAAGAGCTGCATAATCGGCGTTTTATATTTCAGACTTCAAATGCTGTTAAATGTATACGACACTTTTCGCATCTGAGATCCGAAAAAACTTTAATTTTCCCAATAAATGTACTTTGCTTTCAAGTTCTCATTGAATGAACACTTCCATTTCAGCATAACCATAGATAAAATCAAAATAAGAGAAAACTACAAATTGGTTATTAGTTTGCCACTAAATAATCTCAAGAACATTACGCAGAAACAAAATAATAGCGACTAGTCTGTGTGAATGCGCGTGGCTAATCTGATAACTAAATAAATGCTCCTTCTTTCTGCGTTACTATAGAATTAACTATAGTCGACGAAGCGAAGGTTTGTGATTACTCGACCGCGCGTGTCTCAGGAGTCAATAATATAAAATTTTCGCGAAGTTTCGTAAAATGGGACTACGGGACAGGTAGCGGAGAAAAATAGTCCCTTTCAAAATACGACGTACGGTTCACTTATACAGTGTGTTCCAACGAAAATTTGACCCCCCCTATAACTCCGAAATGAGTAACATTAGCGAAAAACACCAAGACACGTCGATTTTTGTTTCGAGGGGGAGCATTTTTCGAAATAATTCGAAACTTCTCAGATCAACCCCCTACCCCCAGCAACCTTAACTTTGAAATTCATCATAGGGAATAAGGGTCGAGTGGCACCTTACTGAAAAGGTCTGTCAATTCTCCACCTTGATTTGTCATTTTAGAATTTTAAATTAACATACAGGGTGTCCCAACCAAGGGTGAAGTTGAATTCTGGAAATCCCAAATACTAAATGAAATAGATTTATTTTGGCATAATGCAAGCGCAGGTTTATGCTCGGTCTAGAAAAACGACCTACACTTGTGAATTTGGAGTTGGTGCAATCAACCCCTATTTCCAGCATCCCCAACTCAAAAATCATTCGATCGATAATAGGTCAAGTGGCACCTCGTTGGAAAAGTACTGCAATTTTCTCTTCGAATTTGGTATTTTCGAAATTCAGAATCATCATACAGGGTGTCCCGAAGCAGGAACATTGAAAATCCAAAAACTTTTTGAAACTGGTTCATTTCGGTATACGAGAACATGTTTGATCCGAGAATAGGACTTTCTTGTGTGGTTATAGAATTTTTGCAATCAACCCCTTCCATTCAGCATCCCCAACTTGAAAATCATACAAATAATTCAAGTGGCATATCTTCAGAAAGGTTTTTGAATTCCAGAATGATTAAAGCATTTCATTCAGTTCGGCTCTCCATACAGGATGTCGCTTTCGAAAAATTCAATATCGTCATTTGAAATTATCAACTAAAATTAATTCGAAACTGTTAAAAGTATTGGGGTACGATGTGTTGAGCATCAATTACGAAGAAATGAAGCTGATTTCTGCATTGAAAATGTTCACATTTTTTCATTTCCATCTGGCGTGCAGTCATCTGTTATTTCTCATTTTGCAATGAAATATTATTATTATTCAGATCAGTTCCTCATTATTGTTGTTGTTCGTCAGTTGAAATTAATCTGAAAATGGTTTATTCCACTGAGGAAAGGGTCGAAATTGTATCGACGTATTTTCGAAATAACAGTTGTGCCAAAGAAACGGCAAGGATATTCGATAGGAACCATCCTGAAAGAGAAAGGAGTCAGTCACCAGTACGTTAAATATTTGGTTGACAAATTCCTAGCTACGGGTTCGGTGGCAAACAAAAACATGAAGTGGCATGTCCTGTCAGAAATGAGGCATCGGAAGTGGCAGTAGTGGGTCATCTACAAATGGAGAATACTACTTCGATCAGAAAACTATCTCGTCTGACTGGTGTATCAGCTACAACTGTCCATAGAATCGTGAAACATCACAAATTTCACCCTACAAGGTTAAATTAGTGCATGAAATAAACGAAGATGATCCAGATCGTCGTTTACAGTTTTGTGAAAATCTAAGTGAAAACCTAAACGCTAATCCAAATTTTCTGAATAACATCTGTTTTTCTGATGAAAGCACCTTTATGCTCAGTGGTGAAGTGAATAGACATAATTGTCGATATTGGGACACACAGAATCCTCATTGGTTTAGAGGCCCACACGCAAAGGCCTCAGAAGTTGAACGTTTGGGCAGGAATTTTGGCAATCATCTAGTTGGGCCTTTCTTTATTGAGGGTAATCTGAATGGAAATGGCTACCTACAGTTGTTAGAGGAACACATACATCCTAGATTGACAGAAATTTTACAGAACGATCCAACTCTTTCTGAGGACGAAATGCGTTTTCAACAAGACGGTGCTCCTCCGCATTATGATGCTCAGGTGCGCCAATATTAAGACGAAAATTTCCCAGGAAGGTGGATTGGTAGAAGAGGACCTGTTGAGTGGCCAGCCAGGTCACCAGATTTAAATACCCTAGATTTTTTTTGTGGGGCCATCTAAAATCTAAAGTTTATGCCACAAGACCAGAAAACCTGGAGGAGCTGCGGATGAGGATTATCACAGAATGACGACTTTTGACTCCTGAAGTTTTCGCTAATGTGAGAAGAGAGTTCGAAAATCGTCTGTATAACTGTATGGAGGTGGGCGGAGGTCATTTTGAACAATTGTTGTAATAATCAAGTTAGTTTTTGTTCTCAATTGAATACAAGTTCAATAAATCTCGTTTTCCTGTTTAGATGAGCATCCAATCAGTTTCTCCATCATCCCTCATCCTGATCCTCACGCCAGAAAACCTCGATTGCCAAACTGAAACCAATGCCTCAGTGATTCAGAAAATAGAAAAATCTTTCTGGAACTTTGCCACTCAACTTGTATGATTTTTTGAGTTGGGGATGCTGAATGGAAGAGATTGATTGCAAAAATTCCATATTCACGCAAGAGAGTCTTATTCTCGAATCAAACATAAACATGTTCTCGTATTATACCGAAATGAACCAGTTTCAAAATGTTATTTGGGTTTTCAGTGTTCCTGCTCCGGGACACCCTGTATGCTGATTCTGAATTTCGAAAATACCAAATTCGAAGAGAAAATTGAAATACCTTTCCAACGAGGTGCCACTTGACCTATTTTCGATCGAATGATTTTTGAGTTGGGGATGCTGGAAATAGGGGTTGATTGCACCAACTCCAAATTCACAAGTGTAGGTCGTTTTCTAGACCGAGCATAAACCTGCGCTTGCATTATGCCAAAATAAATCGATTTCATTTAGTATTTGGGATTTGCAGGAATTCAACTTTACCCTCGGTTGGGACACCCTGTATGTTAATTTAAAATTCTAAAATGACAAATCAGAATGGAGAATTGACAGACCTTTACAGTAAGGTGCCACTCGACCCTTATTCCCTATGATGAATTTCGAAATTAGGGTTGCTGGGGTAGGGGTTGATCTGACAAGTTTCGAATTATTTCGAAAATGCTCCCCTCGAAACAAAAATCGACGTGTCTTGGTGTTTTTCGCTAATGTTACTCATTTCGGAGTTATAGGGGGGGTCAAATTTTCGTTGGAACATACTGTATATACTACTACTTGATCCATTTGAAGCCACATTGTGTTGAGACTCGTCATGTGAATTCATAATATTGTAAGAAAGGTCTCAGTTTCAAACTGTAAAAATATTTGACTTTTGAAATGGACTTTATAGCAAAATAATCATTGAATATATTCTGAGGAAATATGATTTTTTCTGAAACAACAATAAAAGGCGTAGAAAACATTAATTTGAATTATATGGTATGCACTTTTGACGTTTAATTTCCATTCCGAACATACTCAAATTCACGTGCTCATTGTATTGATTCGGAATACAGTGACCGCTCTCAAGAGTCCATTAAAAGAATCTGGGGAATGGGTTTATCCATCGATTTCAAATTTTGGGATTGGAGTTAATGCATACTGATCTACAATTTGCAATTGTTTTCATAGGGTACCAGTTTCGCTTATTATACCAGATACGGTAAGTCCGATGGAGATGCTCCACTGGGAGGATGGCAAGCTGCCGTAGCTCAGCAATGTTCAAGTTGATGTATCTAGTTGATGAGTATATGTGAGTATGTGAAAGTATAAACACGAGGTAGCTAACGCTGTGGTAAAATAATTCATAAAAAGGTAAGTTTTTATGATTTATGTATTAGAGATAAGCTCCAATATGTGTTGATGTTGACTTGTAAGTGTACTGTTTTTCAACGACAGTAGGTAGATTTGTGGGTCTTGAAGCATGTTATTAATGAAATGATTATTGTAGTTAATGTATTTCCCTTTGTTGACGTAATTGATGTCGTTCATATGAAGTGGGGTCTCTCACCCATGCTTCTGGAATAGATGGAACAATCTATCTCGGTTGAGATGCACCACTCTGAAATGTTTCTTCATTACTTTTTACATATAAAACCAAAAATGTACCTTTACATAATATTGCGAATATGTTTACAGTTTGATTTTTATAGATGCCTACCAAGTATATTAGAAAATCGGGATCAACTCGAGATTTCTGGTCAGAAGATACATTTACGCGTGCAGCAGTCAGAAATGGAATGGGTGTAGATGCGACAGCAAGAGTATTCAATATACCACCAAGAACACTGCGGCGCCTGCATAATAATACCCATCCAAAAAAGCTCTGAGGTCAACTGGAATTTTTGGAGAAGCCAATGAGATGAAATTGGATGCTCACATCAAAGTACTGCAGAAAAGAGGATTTACTCCATCTCGCGATGACATTCGATCTTTGGCATTTGAATTTGCAACTAATTTGAAACTAAAGCATTCATTCAATCAGGAGAACGGTAAAGCTGGATACGACTGGTTTAATTTATGTATGTAACGTCATCCAGATCTAGCTGTAAGAAAGGCTGAGGTATCTCCAGGGTAAGAACCATGTCTTATTTTCAATTATTGTACGCAGTACTGGAAGAAAACGGCTTGTTTGATAAGCCGGGATCCATTTACAATATGGATGAGACAGGCCTGCAATTAAACAACAAGGTAGGTTACGTCATACCCAAAAAAGGATCATAGAATGTGTCTGCAATTACATCAGGTTAAAAAGCAGAAAGGATCCCGGTTATCGCTTGGTGCAATGCAGAAGGGACCTTTTTACCTCCAGCTTGCTAGTTCAAAGACAAGTACGAAAAGATGAGTTCCAAAATGGTATGCCCAACGGATCGGTAGTTTATATAAATCAAAAATCAGCTTATGTGAATGCTGAAAGCACTCCTAATAATTGATGGACATACGTCACACTGTAGCGCTGAGATATTGGAACTAGCCGAAAGTAATGACGTAATTTTATTATATTTGCCTTCCCACACAACACATTATCTTCAGTCCTTGGATCGAAGAGTGTTTAAATCTCTGAATTCTGCTTTTAACAAAGCTTGTCATCTTTATATGAATACGAATTCAAGTAGAAAAAAAAACTAGACTACAATTTTAAAACTCTTGGCTGATGCATGATCTAAAGTTGCAACTATTGACAACGCAGTTTCTTTATTTAGAGCTACCGCAATCTCCGCGTACAACCCTGAAGCCATACTAGAACATGTTTATTCGGTTTTTGATGTAGCTAAGTCTCCCATTGGCACAGTACCTCAACCACCAGATCCTCAAAAACTCTCTAACGGTTGTCACTGACCCAATGGCAGAACCCCTTCCTCATCTCCCGAACTACTACACCTGAACCTTAACTTGAACCATCATCGGCACCTGATCTACTGTCTGGTGGCAAAATACTTAATATAATATCACCTTTGCCTATAATTATTGTGTGGTTGAAGTTAAGAGGCAGAAGTATTGCAGCAATCTTAACATCACTCGAAAATATGGAAAAGGAAAATTCATTGAGAGAGAATAATCTTCGGAAATCTAAGTCCACCTCAAAAGAGGGATCAAAATTAAAATGTACAAAGAAATTAAAAACACCTAAGCCCAGGTCGGATGTAGAGGAGGGCGAAGTATTCTATGAAGAAGACAGTGATATAGTCGCCGATGAAGTTGATGAAAATGGATGGTCAGGGTGCCTTGAAGACTACAACAGTACCACATAGTCAGATGATTGGATTAGGTGCCTTTGTTGTAAAAGGTGGATGCATGAAAATTGCACAAACTTTGAGAATATGTATGATTCATGTGGAAAGTATAGCAGGAAGATTCAATTTTCAGATCAAGTATAATTTTGGACTAATAGTTATTCCTAAAAATTATTTTTTATTTGTGCCATCTATCCCGCCTGTCGACCTGAAAGTGAAAGTTTTGTCGAATTAACACTTGTTTCAACATTTTTATAATACCTTATTGCTTAACAAAAGCTAACTATTTCTGCTGGTGCAATTGTCTCATTGAAAGAGCTCTATTGAGCTAGAAAATTTTCTTTTCGCAATTATGGGGCATCTCCTCCGGACTTGCCCTATCGACAATAGTTTTGCTATTTCAAATGGCATGGTGAATTTTTTATGTATCTTTACTAAAAGACATTCTTTTCCATGCATCTTCTATTGAGATTAGTCTTATCTAAAATCTAACCACCATTGAGCAATGATTTTTCCATCAAAATTTTTGTATTAATGGTATCATCTTTTTGCCCACAACATTAGTTTAACAGGAAAAGTGTTTTTTCGAGGACAACATACATTCCGATACAATTTTATATACGGGGTGCTCAAAAATCACTTGTCAACTCGACAAAACTAAAATGTCAGAAAATTGAGTTTTTCAAATATAAGTAGCAATTTTTTGTCAGTTTATTGAAACTGTATTTTAAATTTATATTGATGATTATTATGTTTAAATATACTTAGAACGGCTGATTTTCATTTCATTCACGATTTCATCAAAAAGCTTCTGTTTTTCGGAAACGTCGAGACACATAAAAACAGACGAAGTAGATTTGATTACGATACCATTTTCTATGTTCCACAATGTTCTGTGTAAGGATCTATAAATTTCGGCCCATATCCGACATTTGGAAATCATTTAAAACTATCTGTAACACTAATTTTGTTTATGAATATTCATTAGATGAATTTGCAAATAAATACTCAAACAAGGATATTTGAATTTCGGAGGCTTTTACTTGGTAAAATTCCATTATCAATAATAAAAACAAGTACTGTGTTTTAAGGAATTTTTTTATTTTTTTTGCGTTACGAATCGCAATTATTAAGTAAAATTCCTTAAAACACAGTATATTTAAATATTAAACAAAAGATATTATGAATTCATCTGCCATTAATGATCAATGTCAACAAATAAATAGTCGAACTTTTACTAAAGATGTCGTTTTGGCGACATAAACAATGAAACAATAATTGCGATTCGTAACGACTTCAGAAAATATTTAATTCCTAGAGCTTCATTGATAGTTGCTTTTTGCACTCGAATGAGATCGATGCTGTCTCACTTCAAATTCGAGATCCTTCGAAGAATTTATCGATGAACTCTTAACGATATTCCTAGATACCCCCATAGATAAAAATCCGGAGGTCTTGTCGGACTATTTCATGAACCCAGTATTCCTATCGAACAGTCGTCCAACAAGTTGATTCTTTCCATATCTGAGGTACGTAATGGGGCGGTGCACCATCTTAGGGATACAAACATGAAACACGTGCATTTTACGGGAAATTATTTTAGAGTTTCAGAACAAACTTGATCAAAATCTCTAAATATTTTACTCCATTTGAATTCTCCTTCATGAATCATATATTAACAATGGTTTCTGTACATTTAACTGAATACATTGAAGCTAAAATAATGTTCAAAATTTCGCTCCCGTGTTTGATGTGGATTTTTGACAGCCCAGATAATACTATTATGCCGAATAATAGTGTTTTCTCTCGGAAATTTGACCTCGTTGCTTCATAAATTGGTTTGTAATAAGTCTGAGTTTTCTTTAATGTGAAAAATCTACATTTCATAGAAATAAATCCTAACCGACGCGTCCACTGGTCATTGATGATATTAATAAGTATTCGTAGGGGTGGAAATTATTTCTGTCCAAATTCTTACTAACTGATGTACGTGCTATCTATAAATCTGCAACATCAGCACATACAGACATACGCATTTGGATAAAAATAACCCAAGATGGCAACTACTTTGTCTTCATCGTTGGTAATAAAACTAACTCTACCCTTTCCATTGTCTGTTATTCATAAGAAATAAAATATAATTGTAATTTTTCAAAATGGTTCTCTGAAAATTGGTCGTGATTCGGGTACATTTCGTTGAACGTTCTGCAAGTTAGACCTAATATTATTTGACATTGATCATGAATCATAAATTCGTGATATGCTCGTCTGAGTATCTATTTGCCATTTCATTTAACAAAATAATACACACAAAAGAAAATTAGTGGTTTTGTTATTCTTAAACAATTAAAAACGTCAAACTAAGGCTGACATTCATAGAACCTTACATAGAATATTATAATACATTGAAATTGGCATGGGAATTAAATCTACACTGTGTTTTCTATATTTTACCCTCTTATGATTTAATTTGCCGAATGGAACTGCAGGTTTTGATAAAATATCGAATAAAATGAAAACGAGCCATTTCAGGTATAGTGAGACCTAAAATCATGCTAATTCAAAATACAGTGAAAAATATTGGTTTCGATCTTTGAAGAAATTTTTGTGACAATCAAGTTTAATTGAGTCTACAAGTGTATTTTTAGCACCCTGCATATTATTATTTATTATCGTGGACTTATGCACTATCTCAGCTGTTAGCTGAATATAATTTACCTATCCCAGATTCAGCAATCAAAGGGAATAGGCTCGATTACAATATACTTGACATAAATTTCTTAACTATCCTACATAAATTAAGAATTACAGCTTTTCGCATTTCTATATAGGTATTCTTATGCGATTCTAATTTCTTAAGGCTATCATGCAAAGTTTTGGGTATTGAACCAATCGAGGATACGGTGACAGGAACAATATCTATTTTCTCGAGGTGCCACATCTGCTTGATCTCAATAGCAAGGTCTGTGTATTTGGACTTTTTCTCCTGTAACTTATTCAGCACGTTGTTATTATTCGGTATGGCGACATCCACCAGCATTGCTGTTCTGGCTCTCTTATCATACACCACTATGTCCGGCCTATTATTCGTCACCATTCTGTCAGTGATAACAGGCCTATCGCAGTATAATTTGATAGCGTCATTTTCCAATACGGGCGCCGGTTGATATTTGTAATATGGCTGGAAGGTATTCAAGTCCGTACTTGTGTGCAAGTTTCTGGTGGATAATGTTGCACACTTGATTATGCCTGTGAAGATACTCCGTATTTGCCAGTTGTTCGCATCCGGACGTAATATGCTGTATAGTCTCCGATCTTATATGGCATTTTCTGCACCTATCTGTTTGTATTGTTTCATCCTTCATAATAATTTTTTTGTAATTGTTTGTAGCGATCACTTGGTTTTGGATGGCCATAAGGAATCCTCTGTTTCCGCGAATAATTCTCCTTTCATCAACCAGTTGTTGGAGGCTTCTTTATCGATGTGTGGTTGATTAATCTCATGGTGATGTCGTCCATGCAATTCCTTTCTTGACCATTGCTCTTGTTTTTCAGTATCTGATAGGAACGGTAGATTCAGCAGGTCATATCTGGTAGCAAGATTTAGAGGTGTATATCCCTTATCATCCAGCGATACCACTCTATGGAGGTCAGAAGTGAGAGCTTTTGCTGAGATAATTCTCTGAGATTTTTTATCTGTTCGGTGTGTAAATTGACAACATCTATTAATCCGCGTCCTCCTTCTTTCCGCTTGAAAGTTGTTCGTATCACAGACGATTTTGGATGATGGTTGTTGTACTTTGTTAGCATCGTTCGGGTCTGCCTTTGAATATCATCCAGTTCTGTCTTTGTCCATCTGATTATTCCAAATGAGTAGAGCAACACTGGAATGGCGTAAGTGTTAATTGCCTTGACTAGATTCCCCGAGTTCAACATTGATTTCAGCACAGTCTTCAGACGCTGACTGTATTCTGCACGAATCATCTCCTTTGATTGTTTTGGTCTAGCAATCTGGCTTGTTGGTATCCCAGATATTTGTATGTTTCGCTATCCCTCATGCACTGTATAATATCAATATTTATTATCGTGGACTTATACACTATTCAAGCTGTTAGCTGGATATAATTCACCTTTCCCAGATTTAGCAATCAAAGGGAATAGGCTCGATTACAATATACTTGACATAAATTTCCTAACTATCCTACATAAATTAAGAATTACAGCTTTTTGCATTTCTATATAGGTATTCTTTTGCAATTCTAATTTCTTAAGGCTATCATGCAAAGTTTTGGGTATTAAACCAGTCCAGGATACGATGACAGGAACAATATCTATTTTATCGAGGTGCCACATCTGCTTGATCTCAATAGTAAGGTCCGTGTATTTGGACTTTTTGTTCAGAAGTCCGTACTTGTGTGCAAGTTTCTGGTATTGGCCAGTTGTTCGCATCCGGACGTAATATGCTGTATAGTCTCCGATCTGATATGGCATTTTCTGCACCTATCTGTTTGTAATGTTCCATCCTTCATAATAAATTTTTTGTAATTGTTTGTAGCAATCACTTGGTCTTGGATGGCCATAAGGAATCCCTCTGTTTCCGCGAATAATTCTCCTTTCATCAACCATTTGTTGGAGGCTTCTTTGTCGATGTGTGGTTGATTAATCTCATGGTGATGTCGTCCATGCAATTCCTTTCTTGACCATTGCTCTTGTTTTTCAGTATCTGATAGGAACGGTAGATTCAGCAGGTCATATCTGGTAGCAAGATTCAGAGGTGTATATCCCTATCAGCCAACGATGCCACTCTATGGAGGTCAGAAGTGAAAGCCTTTGCAGAAGAATTCTCTGCAATAATAATTCAATATTATTCCTTATCGTGGACTTATGCAATATCTCAGCTGTTAGCTGGATATAATTTACCTTTCCCAGACTTATCAATCAAAGGGAATAGGCTCGATTACAATATACTTGACATAAATTTCCTAACTATCCTACATGTATTAAAATTACAGCTTTTGCATTTCCATATAGGTATTCTTATGCAATTCTAATTTCTTAAGGCTATCATGCAAAGTTTTGGGTATTAAACCAGTCGAGGATACGATGACAGGAACAATATTATTATTATTATTATCATTATTAGAAAATGAAAATGAGTAACTTATAAACTCATTGAAGAATACATCATTGTGACATACACTCTGAGACAATAATCAAATGTAAAATAGCAGAATGTGCTCATAGAAGAAGGAGAAAAAAAAAAGAATGTGAATAGTGAATTACAAGACGTCCCTCTCGACGAACCACTCATCAAGCCCATCTATAAAGGCATTCACTGACGCGGAAATCACTATTTCTTCTGGTAATTGGTTCCATACGTAAAATATTCGATTTTGAAAGAAATGCTGTCTTTGAGGCGTAGCGAATTTCTCTCTATCCATCTTGAATGAGTGGCCCCTCAGTTGAGTGTTCTTGGAAAGTTCAAATAGAAAATTTGAATCGAAATTAAAAAGCCCGTGAACTGCTTTGAAGAGGATAATCAAATCGCCTCTGAGTCTTCTGGTTTTGAAAGTTGTTTGGCAAACGAGACTTTGCTCATAATTGGGGCGAGCTCTACCATAACTCATTCTAATTGCCCTCCTCGGTATATTTTCCAGAAGGACGATGTGTCTTTGTAGAACGGGGCAGGACCAGCGAATTCCAAGATAGGTCGAATGAAGCTCTTGTATAATATTTTAGACGTTTCAAGACTACATTGACGAAATGAATTTTCATCATCCCCAGGATCCTTCTTGCTCTATTGGTTGTACGTGTAATATGTTCTGACCAAGACATATCATGTGATATCACCACCCCAAGATCTAGTTGACTCTTGACTTCCTGGAGTTGGAAAGTTCCTATGTGGTACGTTCGGCGGGGATTATTTTTGCCCAAATGTAGTACGACGCATTTATCGTAGATCAGGTCGAGACGCCAATTTTTCCACCAGTTCAGAATCGAGGCTCAGTCATTTTGGAGGGTATTATGTTGGAGAGTTCATTGTTGTACAACTTGGTGTCATCTGCGCACATCGAGACAGTGGATTTAAGAACATAAGGAATATCAGCTGCATATACAAGAAAAAGTAGAGGACCAAGTACTGAACAATGGGGAACACCACTGAAAGCAACAAACTCGGGAGAAAAATGCTCACCTATTCGGACTTTGGATGTTAGCTTGGACAGAAAGAATTTTATGCATTCCAGCAGAGATCCCCGAATTCCGAGCAGTCGTCTAAAGGGTACCCTGTCAAAAGCCCTGGCAAAGTCAAGGTCTATCGGGATTTTGTCATCGAAAGAGATAGTCCAGTCGTGAACACATTTAAGTAGGTTCATTTAAATCGGTTTTCCTGTCAAAAACCAGTGTTGATTTTCCGGAATTATAGAGTTCGCCACCAAGAATTCGAGCATTTCATCGAATTATTTTTTCAGCCACTTTTACTACAAAATATATAATTCCGAAAAGTTTGAAAAAAAAAATGAAAGCGCATCGGTGGTTAATTTTAGATAGGACAAATTTCAACAAGAGATGATATTCGGTATATCCGAATGTGGTACCACACCGAAAATAATTTCAGATTATAGATAGGTATCCATTTACTTCAATCCCAAATTTTGAAATTGATCCATAATGCCGTTCCCCTTAAACTTTGAATGTGCAACTTAGCGGGAACACCCTTTATAGAATACTGAATCAAGTTATGTTTGGATAATTCTTATATTTATGGATATATTCCAGTACATAAAGTAAGTTGCAAATAAAATTCAATTTGAGCCGGCAAATTATTAACGAACTTCAATAGAGGCTATGAAAAAACATTCAAGATTTAACACCGTATGTACCATAAATCTTAGAATTCTAAATCGGAATAGAACGCTGAAATGTAAGCATAATACAGCTATTCTCAAGTATGTTACGTAGAACCGTTCTCTATATGAGGAAATCTGTACATGTTCTATTTAGACGGTCTCAACTTGAATGTCATGCGGAAACATGATTCGCATTCGTTATCTCGTGTGGAATTTCATACTGAATTGTTGTATTCAAATGACAAGCAGCTTTCAGTTCTCTAAATTCTCTCGATACCATTTCGAAATGAACAGCGAGATCAATGAGGCAACACATGTAAATTTCTATTTGAAATATAAGGATGGATATGCAGTTCGAACGGGTTTTTCGGTTTTCCGCTTCTGAAGGCACCGAATGGAAAACTATTGAATCCTCTTCAAAATCCAGCATAGCTACTCGAAAAAGATTAACGACGAACGCTTCTGAGTATGATAGACCAACCGGATATTTATTCAAAGGCCATTGATGCATTTGAATCGCCAGTTTTCAATTTAAACAGACAAATGATGTAATAACAAAAGAATTCGAGCATGAATATCGTTCATGTAATCTATTCCAATAAATCTTCATTTGGAAATAGTTTACCTACGTTTTTTTCGGCAATTTAGTTCACTTCCGTTTTTACTTGACCTTTAAAATCTGAACTAATCATTTTCGACATTTTCCAACAATTGTTGATTAGTACTATAACCTCTAATCACATGGACATATACAACGCCCATACCTTCGCTGGACTCGAATTCCAGAGATTATTGAAATTTCGGAGTATTGTTCGAATTATTAGATCTTTTAATATATTTTAATTGAAAAAAAGAAATAAATTAAGGTTTATTTTAAGAAAAAAAAATAAAAGAAAGTAAAGACTCTTTCCGCATGTAGTAAAGAAATTGAAAATTGTTTTCTCACGGAGTAGGTGACCTCAGTAGCTTGTATTACCTCCTCTTGCCCTGATACAAGCCTGAATCTGTCTAGGCAAGCTTAGGATTAGGTTTTCGACCTTTTTTGGGGTGATATTCTGCCTCTCTTCTGTGGCGGCTTGGATGAGCTGTTGTGGGGTTCATGGATTATCCTGGCGGGATCTGATTTCCCTTTTCAGATTATTCCATACATGTTCAATAGGATTTAGGTCTGGAGAGCAAGCTGACCAGTCCAAAATAGCGACTCCCTCTGTTTCCAGATGATGTCGCGCGAGGTTTCTGGTATGCGGGAGAGCATTATCTTGCATAAAAGTGATATTCTCACCGTGGGCATCTCACCAGAGACTCACTATGGGCTCCAGCACTAGGTCCTTCTGATTTCTAGCCGTTACACTCACAGGAAACGAAATCAAATCGGTTTGGCCTCCGAGCATAATGCCACCGCAAAACATCACACTTCCCACTTGGTATTTCGGAATTTCTCTTCCTGCTCGGAATCTAGCTTGTCTTCCACCACCCCTGAAAACCCGAATCCAGCGGTGATCTGATCAAACACCAATGCTGATTATTTCTAGAACATTTCGCCAATTATCAATATTCCAATTTTGGTGCTCGATACACCAATTAAGTCTTTTAATTTTTTGTTGCCTGGTTAGCTCTAGAACTTTTGAGGGCCTTCTGTTGTCTTTCGACTGATACACTGATAACTGTTGCTTCCAGAAATTGCCTTTGGAGTATGGGGTGCGACCCTCTAGGGTATCTTCTAACAATTTGGCACAAAAAGCGGTCTTCTTCAGAAGTGATCTTGCTACGACTTCTTAGGCCTATTTTGCAGAGATTGTAGCTCCAAGTAATGGGAGTTGGTTTTTGAAATCCCCTCCTGTGCCTATTTCGCAGAGGTTGTAGTTCCACGTATCGGGCCGTTAATTTTTTAAATCACCTCCTGTGATACCCCTTTGTGTCACCCCTTCTTCAACCAGAGCAATTATTCGACCCCTCTGCGCATCGGAAGGCACTATCAATCATGATTATAGGCTTTTTTAAATTTTTAAATTCACAGTTTCAAGTCTCAGTGACTACAGAGTACAATATACAAAACCTAATTCTTTACAAGAAGTCAAAGATCCATGGTTGAAAACAATCAATAATGTGAAATACCCAGTGATTCCATATAAATTCAGTTGTGTGTATATTCATATTCATAATATTAATATGGATTTTTCTTCTTTAATTTCTGAAATAAAAGTGACAAAGTGAGGACAATTAATTTTTTCGAGGAAGAAGTTGACGTACGTTTTAATTGAATAGAACAATAATGTTCAAATTTTCACTTTATTGACAGATATATGAGGCGTTTCACCTCGCTCTGACTTAATCAGATAAGTCATTCAAAGAAAGATTCGTCTAATATATTACATTAATAGAAGCAGGTACTTAGCTCAATAGGAGAAAAATTCAAACAGGGTTTCTTTTTCTAACAATTGAAGAAAATAAGAAGAAATGGCAGCGAATATAGGTCTAAGTCACTGTCAAGTGATTTCTTGAATTTTTCTGTTTATTGATTTCAAATGCTTCCCGAAAGTTCAATTTCAACTTTTTATTTTTATATGTAAAAAATATGGCTAGAGAGTAACCCGTTCTGAAAGCTTCATTCAAATTATGAAATGAGAATGAGGACTTTAAATTTAGACTGCGCATACATAACATATATAAGCTAATACATTATAGTTTTTTTTATTTAGTTTATTTGAAGTCGCGTTAACCTATTTTTGATTATTAGCGACACAAAAACATAAAAATATACTATGATTTAACATATTGGGTAGGAAAAAAGCTGAATACTATGATCACATGCGACCAGATCATCACATTCACTTTATCGAACAATATTATCCGTGATCAACAGCACGGTTTTCTTCCTGGTCGATCCACCCTCACAAACTTATTCTATCAATCCACGACTGGACGAAAGCTTGGGATACTGGAAATCCTATAGATGTGATGTACCTTGACTTTGCAAAAGCGTTTGATCGTGTATCACATCGCCGTTTGCTGCATAAAATCGAGCATCTGGGGATTAGGGGTGATTTACTCTCATGGATTAGCTCGTTCCTGTCACATAGATCCTTCCGTGTGAGAGTCGGTGGTATGTATTCCTCCAAGGAGTTGTCTGTTGTTAGTGGTGTTCCCCAAGGTTCTGTCCTTGGGCCCATACTTTTTCTTTTATATACCTCCGATCTGCCTTCCTTGATTTCCTCAACTCATCGAACACTTGCGCCAAACGAATAAATTTACAATTGACCGTTCTACGTCGTTCTAATGCTATGGTGGCAATATATACGATTTTACTGAAAAAACAGGTGATTATTCTTTTCGAAGTGCTTCGTTGGATTTGTCTCGACTTGAAAGACCCATACTGTCGATGGTTGTTTAGTTTCGTGCTCGTACGCATATTTCCAAAATTCTACGCCTAAAACTATTTTGTAAACGTCTTTTGAAGCAACGAGGTCGAATATGTTCATCATTCATTCGCACCAAATGAAACGAGAGTTCTTTCGAGCAATTTTGAAGTTGTGTCAGATCCATTGCGAACAAATTTTTTCAACAGCCAAATGTTCATGCAATATTGAATGTATGTTATTGAAACTAATGTTTAGGGTTGTCTTAATCTTAGGGTAAATCACATGGCGATCATAGTGTATCTTTTCGCGCTCTGCATCGATGATTTGTGGCAAAACAACTGATTTTAGACGACCTTCACGAAGTTCGTCACTGAGTGTAGCACAGCCCTGATAGAATTCGTTATACCAGCTTTTCACAGTGGTCAAGTGTTGACCTTCATCACCTAAAGTCGAAGCAAGTTGATCGCAGCACTGTTGTCGAACTAGTCTCCGTCCAAACTCGTAAAAATCATCGCACGAGAACGTTCACGTGTTAATTTCATTTTTTATCCAAATTGAATATTTCAAATGACTATGAACAACACAAAACTCACTCGTACGTCGAAATGTTGTGTGGTATATTGTAATTATCAATGCGCATATCGATGCGCAGATGCGCATAGGTGTGTGTAATCGGAAGGACAGTTTGATTATAGAGTTGAATGGGAAACCATCTGTTTTAGTATAAATCTTTTCCGCAGTAATAAATCGAATAAATATTCCCTTCAAATTAAGGGATTTACATGTTGTTAGTACGTTCAGGTTAAAAACTGTCAGAAAAGACGACGCAGTTGTTGGAATTTTGGGACAGCGAACAAAAATGAATTATTTTCTCAATGTTATTCATGGAAATTTCTGCTAGTAAGGACATTATCGAACCGTTCTAAAAGATTCATAAGTTCTGATTGTATACATAACTTTCAAATGCATAGAAACAAAACCTATGAATTCCTTAGATTATGTTCAGAACAAAATCATTTAAATTTCAATAATGACATCAACATGAGCAACAATGGCGTAATAATAGGTAATCCTCTCAGTCCTTCACTAGAAGAAATTTTAAAGTATAATATTGAAGAAATGATTCAGAAACATCAGGTTTCTAAACATTGCAATCATTGGTTTAGATATGTGGATGACATAATCTGTTGTTTTGCAGGTAAAATAGACAATTAGATTTCTTTAGTACTTTCATGAATTCAATTCATCTTGACTTCACCTGGAAACTGAGAAACTAGTGCACCTTTTCGAATCAACCATAAGCAAAATACTGCTATTACTCGGCAAAAAACACTCCTAGTTGCTAAAAACACTGATCTTCTGTCTCTTTTTATCATTATACTCGCGTACAGGTTTCCACTTGTCAGTCGGGCGACGCTTGTGGCTACGGTGAGAGTATTTTGTTTAGGCGCTGTGAGAGAAGTATTTGAAGTACAGTACAACTTCACTAGTCCGGACAGTCGCTATATCGGGCACTCCAGTAACTCAGGCACGCAACTCATTCGGAATTTTACCTCTATAATCCGGGCATATTGATGCCGGCTGATATACAAACAATAATAATCTTCCTGTCTGTACATGTATGTATGTACTTGTACTATCTAAGAGTGGCGAGTATCGTTCTAAAGTTGCATTTTGCATTTCAATCTCGCCGGTGGTGTGCATAATGGCTACAACCAAGAGAAATAATAAAACGCTCACACTGGCAGAGAATTAAAAAATTATAGATTTTATTGATGATGGAATGAGTACTCCTCGAATAGAAGCAAAGTTCACTATTTCAATATCAACAGTGTTTGACATAAAAGAGAACAAGGATAAAATAAGGACATTTACATCCAAATCGTATCAAGGAACAGGTACGAATTAGGAATGCACCGAGCAAGGGTTTCCACAAAAAGCCGAGTACGGAGCTCTCGGCCAAACAAAATTACTGCATGCCGAGTATCACAGCCGAGAGCTCGGCAGGCCCAACCGGGCCCTGGGTGCAGTAGAAATATTATTTTGAACTTTTCTCGAATTTTTTCTATCCAAGGTATTTTTATACGAAAAAGAAAGTTATTAGAGAAGCTGAGAATCTTGATGTTGAAATCGCATTGTATAACTGATTTCTTCAACAACGCAATGCACACGTACTAATTTCGTCAGACATATTGAGAGCAAAAGTCAAACAGTTTTAGGAACAAATCACAGAAAAAAGGGTTTTCTTGCAAGTTCGGGAGGGTTAGATAAATTGAAGCTTAGACATGGATTTCGTTTCTTGAAGGTTTGTGGTGAAAAACTTTCCAGTGATGATTTCTATCGGTTGTTGAATTGATGGAATTAAGCAAAGAGCAGGTGTATAATTCTGATGAATCGGCCATATTCTGGAGATGTTTACCAGAGACAACTTGGATTCATCAAGGGGAAAAATCAGCGCCAGGCTGAAAAGTGTTAAAAGTCCGCTTAACATTCATGCCATGCTGCAACGCGGCTGGAACTCACCAATGACCTTTACTAGTCTACTAGCAGCAAATCGACGAGCATTCAAAAACGAAAGTTCAGTACCTCTTGTCTACAAAGCATCTACCAAAGGGTGGATGACCAGGCCATTATTTAATGAATGTTTTAAAACATCTTTTATCCCCGAAGTGCAGAATTTTCTAACTAAGATTAAGTAGCCCTCTAAAGCTCTGTTGTTGGTAGGCAATGCACCATAGCACAAACCTGAGGAAGAGGTTAATACTGATCCAAACTTCAGAGTTATGTTGTTGCCACCGAACTGTACTGCCATTCTCCAACTTATGGATCAGAATTTAATTCAAAACATTAAAGTGTTGTTATAAAAATGCCTTCTCAATCATATCATTTCGCATAAAGGTGAAGAGATTTGAAAGATGCCGTGAACAATCTTGCCCAATCTTGGAAAGCCATTACTTCAGAAAAAAATTAGAAAAAGTTAGATAGGATTGTGGTATGACACTACAGTACTACAAGAATCAGATGATGAAAATATTCCACTCTCAGAGCTTCAGAAGAAACTTCATCCAATCAGTGAAAATGATTTGAAAAATATTGCCGAATCATTAAGAGTCGTCCATCCAGAAAATGACTTAACCATTGGGAAAATAACCAACTGGGCTGTGGGAGACGAAGAGTTTGTTGTCGATTTGACTGAAGAAGAGCTTATACAGGATGCTTTAGGAAAGAATATTGAAAACGTAGAGGAATCTTCTGACTCAGAGGATGGTTTAAATAATATGGTAAAAGTGAAATATGCAGATACTGTCAATACGTTCTCGCTGATTATCAGTTGCTCTTGAAAGAGCTCAAGAACAAACCAATTCAGATGGCAGCATCGAGAAAGATTCAGAGTAAAATCGATAGATATTTTAAACGTCGTAAAGAATAGCATGTTGTTTATGTACACCAGTTTATATTTAAACTTTATATTTTCTATGAGGAAAGATTATAATGAATGGAAATGCTATAATTTGATTCTGTTTTATAATGGAAACTATTTTTTGTTCAACTTTTCGATATTTTTATAATAAACTCGGCTTTAGCAGATTTTGGGTTGTTTCTGTTTTGAAAATGAAACAAATCCAAGTCACTTCAGAAATTTGGGAATTTCGATAGTCCGGGCATGCGCCGGAACGATATCTGCCCGGACTAGTGAAGTTGTACTGTATGTAGAAAGTAAGTATTTCTCAATGCGTAGTTGGAAATAATATTGTATATTCATGATTATTCATTGACTACATGTTTGTTTGATTGCTCAAAAGTTTTTTGTCTCATTGTGTTTAGTTAAAAAAACCGATTGAACATTTTGATTTGTTTGAAATTTCTGAATATGGACAGTCCGTGAGGTCGAAATATGGACTATACACTTTGACGCATGCAGTGAGCCTGATGCCATTATAGGAAGGAAGCTTCTGACTCAGAAGAGAGTGTCTCATGTGCGGGCTCTGGTCTTATGGTGATTGCGCAGGTTTGATACCTGGATACTATTTTTGCAGGTAAATTAAGTAACTTTCTGAAATTGACCAGTTACTGCAGTTTTCCATTGAAAGAATTGTTTATAATTTGAGTTTCATAGAAGTCCATATATTAAACAAAACTGTTTATAATTTAAGCGCAAATTTATGACTGATAATAAACAGGAATACAAATATTTATAATATAACACAAGAACAAAATGGTATTCCATATTTTATTACTTTCCTCAACCATTCACAATTCTTCCGCGAATCCACATCAACATACAATAGCTGCTTTTAACAGTATGAGATAATAACTCACCGCGGTACCAGCGTCAGAAAATAATTTCTTGAAAGAGTTCAACATTATGAACAAACAACGGTCAATGAAGGTTATAATTCTGATATAATTGACAGCATGCTTTCTGGTAAAGAATTACGTCATATAGTCCATGAGGTTCTTCCTAGTGTTAAAAAGACCAATCAAAAATATAAAATATCAACTTATATTGGTATACACAGTTTATTCAATTTAAAGTTATTCTTCTCATGTCATAATTGGAATATAGCTTCCAATGCTCCAGGTAGATATATTCAAAACTGTCAATCTAATATTCATAAAGGAAATGAATCAGGTGTTTATAAACTCTCTCGTGGAAGTTGTCAACCTCTTAAAATTTTAATATTAGGCTATCTACTAGAAGGAAACTTCACTTTCAATAAAAGTTTTGATATTGTATTTAATGATAATAGTTGGAAATGAAACCTATGAGAAATATTGCAAATAAATGAAGAAACATTGCAAGAGTCTTTGAATTGAATCAAGTAGTAACTATAAAGTAATATTATGACGAGGTATACTTTATTAAAACTAGATCGATACATGATAGTTCTTCCTAAAAACAATGAAAGGAATGAGGAAAATCCGTTAAATTCAGTTAAAATTCAAAGACCTGAATATAGCACCTTCTCCGAACGTGACAATTTATATTGAAAACTTTTTCCGATTAATCTCGAGATATTCAGCTGCCTGAGCATAAAACAGTCACCACACTATAGCCTTTAAAATCTTATAGCTAATTTTACAGGAACTTTTCATGACGTGATCTCTGCAATTATTTCTTCGAAACTAGGTCAGTACAAGCACTGCAGAGGAACTGAACTATCTGCGAAACTGCAAAATAAATCGACGCCGTTAAAATGATTCCAACTCGTCCGCGAACGAGGCACTTTGTTTCTATGGAAAACTTGTAGATAATGGCCACTTTTTATTGCATCGCCAGATATAGTTATAGAAATACGCATGACGTGTCTTTCAATTCTTGCTGATAATATTTCAGTTCGGGTGAAAAACATACTGACTTGTTTTGTGAAATGTTTGGACCCGTTACGAAATGTATTTTTACGGTCCAATTATTTCTGAACACATATATGTTTGCTGCATTTGAAATAGGAAAAACAAACATCAAACTGATATATGACAGGATTTAAATGAAACGTTGTTCTAAATGATGGCATAAACTTTCACGGTTACATAAATCAGTGCAATCAACATTTAAAATCAACGAATTTCAGAATGTGAACCGAAAACTATTTAATGAAAATTATGGAATATATATTTATATATATATATATATATATATATATATATATATATATATATATATATATATATATATATATATATATATATATATTAATTTTCGCAATATTCTTTCGCTTCAGAATTCCAGAATTCATATTTTTTGTTTCAATTCATTAGTCTATTCGTCTTTGCAAATAATCCTATATACAATGCGTTCCAATGAGAACGAACCACTCTGAATAGCTCGGCAGGTTTGATTTTTCTCCGAATTTCCTGAAACAGGTCGATTTTTGATTAGATGAGAAAAGTTTTTGCCACATGTCGCATTCTTCCCATATCAATATCTACCCCTGGCAATTTTCAACCTACATTTTTCAATATTGAAAAGGGGCTTTTCAGAAGGTGATTATATTCGCTAAACAACCACGTAATTATTTACTTTCTAATATAACATGTAACGAATTGATATCACGAATTGTGTTTATCAAGCTGTTTGGTTTTCATTGAAAGGAAACACTTGATCGAAATCGATTCTATTGGTACAGAAAAATTTTTCTCTCTCACTCGTCAATTAACGCATCATTCCCTACCCCTAATTCATTCTTTGAAGTGTTGTTCAGTTTCCTGCATTTCTTTAAAATCATCAACGATAGAGCAACCCTCCACATTTATGTCAAAATCTATTAAGTCGATTTTGTTAATGATTCTGCTAATCTGGAATGGAAAACAGAGCATATGATATCATTCTCTTTCATTATTTATTTCTCTTTCTTATTATTATTATTTGAGTGAGGGAATCCTAGAAGCCTAGCCACTGCGACCCAGTGGTCTATTGTGGCACACTCTGTCCTAGATTTCATCCACGAGCTCCATCCTTTTCGTAAAGTCAGTCAGCTTTATTTTGCATGAGTTCTTACATCCTGACCCTGAAATTGATTCTATATCATCTTCACATAGTCTACATGAAGGATCCTCAATCAATTCTAATTTATTTAGGTGTTTCCTGAGACGACAGTGCCCCGTTAGTATGGTAGTTAAAACTCTCAGTCTAACCCAGGCCTTGGCTTTTGTAGTGGAAGGTCCACTGATGGCACGTCGAGCGTGTCTGAGACCTGGGAGGCTCATTCAATGCTCACGTACAAATATCCTCCTCTTCCTGGTAAATGGTACCGTAAGGGTTTTGTAGGGGTTTATGCAAGTTTCTCTCCTTCACATCAACCCTGAATTGCAGACATAGCCTCTTGAAGTCTGTCAGAAACATCGCTATCATCTCCGACAGCCAGAATGACTATATCATCAGCGTATGCTTGTACATAAACATCCAGTGCGCCAATTATTGCCAGGTCATCAACTTATTTTCTTAGGAAAAAGGAAGATTTCTTCTGTTTAAATCAAACAACAAAAGTTATTTTTCATTTTGATGACCTGTGTCGATCTGTTACGAGCAATGTATTTTATGTTTTGCATATAGGATATTCTTTTACAAACCGAACACCTTTCTGACCGACTTATTTTCGATTGAGCTAAAACTATTTTTACATGTTTTATACAACAAGAGAATATGCCTATTCGAGGATTGTTATTTTTTAGAAAGGATTGAAAATTTGAGAATTTGGTGATTTTTGGCTCGTAGCATATTTTTAATAAAATCATGAAACGTGATATATGCGGATCTTCATAAACTCTAGAAAAGTACTCAGAAAAAGCATTAGATATAGCCGAACTATTTTCTAAGACTTTTTCACCATGACACATGGATTGAGGCATCCTCTGGCTATCTCTCAAAATGTCAACAAGAAAATCAAAATAGTAGAAGAAAAATCACGACGTTTTCTCCAACGGATGATGGATGTAGGTACCAAATGCACCAGTTGACTCATCCGGTGCTGAACAAGATGGCTTGAATCCACTATAAGATCTATTGCTTAAAGTGTTTTTCTTGTGATTTTTTACACTGAATTTAAACTAAGCTAGAAATACCGAGTTCTTGAAAAAATCCTGAGTAGCAGTTTGATATGTAGTGATATTCTCATAGTAACTGTTGAATGTCATAGTTATCTAGTTTGTGTACAGACGGCTCAGTATCATCATAATTTTATCGCTTCGGGTAGGCTGAAAATGACCTTCAAAAATTCAAATAAATTTTATTTTGTTTTGGAAAATGGTCGAACGAAACTAGATGCTTAAAAACATTTCTCGAAAAATGGACAAACGATTGAATTTCAAAATTATTATCATTTCAAGTATCGTCTTTTGAATAGGAAATAATTGATTTTGTTATGAAAGATGGTCGCACGAAACTGAAAGTGTATAATCAATTTGGAAAAGACAGTTATACATTGTCCAACGAATAGATACTATTATATATTTTCACGTTGGCAAAAATTGTGAAATAAAAAATGAAAAGGTGTTTGGACGAAGTTGGAAGTTTTACAATTTTTTCAGATACAAGCTTAAACATAGTCAAGCGATTAAATACAATTATCTCACACCAAAAATCGATCGTTGACAAATAAGAAAGAGTTTTCTTCATGGAAAGTGATCAAACGAAACTGAAAGTTAAACAAATTTTTTGAGAGACGATGAAAATGATTTTGGCACTTGTGTTTAGCTGTTTCGATTGCTGCTGCAATTGCATCAAAGATCTTTGAGATTTCGAATTGCTAGTAAATATGCAAGTAATGTAACTTTATGTATGTAGAATTGATTTTGAGAAAAAAAGTTGAAACATACTCGGAAAGATAACGAACAATTCATGTTGCTTCAAGCTTCTACGGTGCTCAATTGATCAACTTGAAATGGTTTCACTATGTGCAGCTTTATGACAGTTTGGAAATGAAAAATATTACCTCAATATCAACACAAAATATTTTCTCATTACGAGCATAATCATACAATATTGAGCAAAAATTTAATCCTACAAAGGAGAAGAATGAGTAACAAATGTCAAAAGGAGGAAGTAGAAAAGAATGAACAAACAGAAATATATTACACAAACAATACTTGCAAATACAAAAACTGGTAAAACATCAAATGATATTTTGTTTGAATGGAATTCAAATTTTCTGTGGATATGTAAAGTATATCTCGAAGAATTCTACGTAATTCAGTTTGATATCGTGAGGATTGCATTGTAGAATATTAATTCTTGGTCGAGTAGTTGTTTTCTAGACAATATTTTCACAGGAAGAGATATAATGTTCTATTTATCTCATACAAAAAGAGTTACCTGTTTCACTTCACAATGAGGTTAGATTGTGAGATATTCTACATATACTAGACTTATCTAAATTGTGCATTTCTCCCGAGGCATAGGAGGCTGAAGGGTATCCCTATATTCTGTTTAGATATAACAGTAGCAACCTTCTGGGTGAATGGTCGAAATAAATTAAGAAAGAGAACCTCTAAATAGAAATATCAGATTTTACGAGGGTACATGCTATCAAGCGCTTTCGGTGTTCTCGTTCTCGATTGTTTATTATGCTGGGATAGTAACCATTATTTTGGTGATAGTTTCGTTGACGGAAATTACGTTGTTGAGGTTTAAATTAGACGAGGACAAGGAAAATGCTCTTTAATGGACCATCAAAGAATTGAAGGCTACTTATTTGTGTTTCAATTTGATCAGAAGGTTGAAAAGGGTTTCTGACGTATGGTTATATATAAATAGGTAACTTTGCAAAATCCTGTTAATTTGAATTGAGGTTGATTGCCGTGAATAGAATTAATGATATTTTCATATTTCTTCAATGGGTATTGAGGTGACGAGTATCGACAGTTGAAATTGCTCATTTCATTATTTGTTCACTCTTACATCCCGTTTTGCATGAGTTGTTCTCAAAATATAACTCCACATAGACATACAAGGCAAAGAGTACACCGTTAACGAGTCATTCCAACATTTGTGAACAACCTTAACTAACTTCTTATCACAGATAACACTATATCGATAGCGATATTTACGGGGTCGGCCTGAAACACCAATGAGTTTCCTATGTATCTGTTCATGCAATCAAAGCGATTTCATGAAAGAATATAAATCCACCAACCACTAATTAATATCGTTGCCAGGTAATGATTATAATTAAAACATATCCTGGACTGATTAAATATGTGGATAACTTTAAATGTTATGAGAATATATCAATATACCAGAATATGCGAATTACACTCTTGAGTCCAATCAACAGTCAGCCGAGTACACTGGACGACAAGAACCGGAGGCAAACATGCAACAGTCGGCTAGCAAGGTTGTGGCACCTTCTGGAAGGCGCATAGTATTACAATAGTAAAAGGGACCAGACAATCAACAGTGAATATTAAATAGCATTATTGAAACGTTCAAAAGATGGAATCACAAAAAAGGAATTATTTCAAAAAGAAAATCTATTGCTGCATCAACGCAATGCTCCTTGTCATGAATGAATAAAAACAACTGCAATAAAAACGCATGAATTGGGCTTCGAATTGGTGTATAAAGACACCGTATGCTCCAAATAGGGTGCCCAGTTATTTTTTTCTGTTTGCAGATCTCAGGAGAACGCTCGCTAGAAAAATATTCGCCGAAACAGAGATCTATTTTGAGGCTGAATAGAACTTATAGTTGTATGTATTGTATGACCGCTACAAGCGTTGATTACTCTCGCAGGTAAGTATTTGAAATATAAATTGTTTCTCACTGAAGCAACGATGTGTTAGCAAACACATTTTTCAGACCAACTGCCACAGTCGATGAACTGTTAATCGAATAATAAATGGATTTGAAACCGTAAGAATTACTTACGGTGTTAGAAAGAGTGCGATAATCTTTGCGAAGAATATTAAAAGTATATAAGGGTATACCCCTCCATTCTAATAGTAACCGAAATGTTTTAAACAGTACCACTAGTGCCATCTATTGTAATATTGTCCCTGTCGATAACTTGGTGCTTCATTGACAGCTATTAAGAATTTCATGAAATTTGTATGTAAATAACTTGAGTTATTGCGTTTACATTGGTCGGAAAATGATATTTAAAAAGCTCTGCAATTGAGTTTTGTGTTGAACTTGGTATTTATACTATATCGTACAAGTTTCAAGTTACGCATAAAATTCCATAACTACTTTAATTGTGAGTTTAGTGAAAAGAGATCAAACAAGTTAATATTTATATTCAACTCGAGATTTCGGGATAATAGAAATTTTTATTTACTTATTGTCAATGAAATAAAACTAAAGTATTTAGATTTTCACTATATTAACAAAACTATGACCGGTTTCACCACACTGTGGCTTCATCAGATAGATACAAACTAATAAACAGAGCTATTCCTTATATATTAGTCTTATTTCCTACTTAATATTACAATAGGTACAAAAGGTATGTTGGAAAACCCATCGGAGTTGATTACTTTATGAATTGGAAAGATTGAGTAAAGGAGAAGGATTTAGATCTAATTGACTATTATGTAGTAACCTACCTGAATTCTTTTCTTTGTTGATCTCTAAAATTTTCCAATAGATTGAGTTTTTGTCTGTTATTTTCATTGTGTAAAATTTTGACATTATCATTAAAGTTATGGTTTTCTTCGGGTGAGTGATTAGAATAATGGGAATCTGATTTATGATAAATAAAACTATGTTTGTGCTCGGATAATCTAACATTGAAATTTCTGAAAGTTCTACCAATATAAATTTTATTACCGCAAGACACTTCATAAACACCAGATTTATTACTTTTATCAATTTTAGATTTGCAGTTTTTGTTATGTCGGCCTAAAGAATTATCGGTTCGGAATGCTATATTAAAATTATAATGCGAGAGGAATGATTTTAATTTTAGACTAGGATTACCAATATAAGTTAAGCTGTTGTATTTTGTGTTAGAACTTTTTTACTTGAAAATACTTCCTGGATTGCTTTTTGAAATTTTTTGCGTGAAATTATGTTCTCAATCATAGTTGGACTGTAACCGTTATTGACTGCTATTTCTTTAATTATATTTGGCTCTTTTATGAAATTATTTTGTGACATTGTGATATTAATGAGTCTATGTACCATTTTATTGTAAGCTGCTAATTTATGTGGATAAGGATGTGTAGATGAGCTGAGAATAGTAATATCTGTTTGCGATGTCCTATGAAAAATAGAAAAATCATGTTTGCCGTTAATTTTAGTAATAGTTAAATCCAGAAAATTATTTGAGTTTTCTGTTTCTATCTCTAACGTGAATTTAATATTATCCTTAATTTTGTTAATGAATGTTTTGAATGACTCTAATTGACTGTGCCAGTGAAACAACAAATGATATCGTCGACATATCTAAACCGATAAATAAAGTGTTTGAATAACGGATGTTCTTGGATAGTTTTTTCAATATCATCCATGAAAGTTTCAGCGAGTAGAGGGCTCAGAAGATTACCCATGATTAGACCTTTTTTACTATTATATAATACTCCATTGAAGTTAAAATCATTTTGTTCTAAACAAATCTCTAAAAGGTGTAAGATTTCTGATTGAATTATCGGATTGACTTTATTAATTTGAAGGGCGTTCTTGATGAGTTTCACTGTATCACAAGGTGGAACTAGGGGAGAGATTTACTACATCGCATGACATAAGTTTAGCGTTCGGTGGTAGTATCGTGTGCTGAATTTTATTTATTAGGTCTGAAGAGTTTTTTATTGAGAATTTAGGTTCAAAATCAGCGTACTGTCGAATGATGTCTGAGAAAGCGTGAAAGTTTTGCAGCTGGAGCTTGAAAATATAAAACTACTGGTCTAATGGGATACCCTGTTTTATGGTGTTTGACGAGAGACTAAAGTTTTGGAGATTGAGGGTTGTCAATGAAAAGTTTATATTTTTGTTTGGTAGGTATTATAGACTTGGCATACTCTAGAGCGTTTTTTTACTATGGATTGAAATTTATTAGTTGGATCTTCATCAATTTCTTCATAACAACCTGATTCAATGAAATTTTGGGTTTTCAATAAATAATCTGCTTTATTTGAGGCTATGACTCTATGACCTTTGTCTGCTTTGGTGAATATGATATCTTCAGATGCGGACTTAGATTTAATGGACTTTAAAATTGTATTTTCGAATTTTTAGGCTGAAAACTATTGAACTCTTGTTGAAGTAGTAACGCTGAAGAGTGTTTTAGGTGTAATTTCAATTTAGGGCTATTTCGGTTTCAATTCGTAGCAGATCGAAATGGAGATGAGCGTTATTGGACTCTAAATTGTGTTTAAATCCTTTTCTAGACGTGAAACTTCATCTTCGGAAAAATTAGAATCTGAAAGATTACTGAACATATCATTAAATTGATGATCGGAAAATTTGGACTTGATTTTTGAAGTTTCACGTTTATTACTCAATTTTAGAGATCAACAAAGAAGAGAATTCAGGTAGGTTACTTAATAGTCAATTAGATCTAAATCCTTTTCCTTCACTCAAACTTTTCAATTCATAAAGTAAGCAACTCCGATGGGTTTTCCAACATACCTCTTGTACCTATTGTAATATTAAGTAGGAAATAAGACTAATATATAAGGAATAACTCTGTTCATTAGTTTGTATCTATCTGATGAAGCCACAGTGTGATGAAACCAGTCATGGTTTTGTTGATATAGTAAAAATCTAAATACTTTAGTTTTATTCCATTGAAAATATGTATATCGATTTTCATCAAGTAACGACCTCCTCAATCAAATTTTTATATACTGTTCTGGTGAGACATAACATGATCAATCTTTTTTAAACAACAGTGTGCTTTTTCTTTCATTTTCATGGTGCGGTGATCATTCTTTAGAGTGTTGTAAGATCCCATACTAGGGGTCTGAGACGACTGCATTCGGATACAATTGATATAAGAAGGTATGAATAATATTTAAAATAAATTTACTTATTAGAAACTCTCGGACAGATAGACTATTGTTTCGGAAACTTTACTTTCTGATGTCTATTCTGAACATACGAAATCAACCCCTAACTCTCTGACTGCATCCAATGGGATAATCTGCATACGAAATGAGTTTTGAGTGTCATATCATACAAAAGCTTATTTGATAGCCAAGTTTGAAAACAAGAATAGAAGCAGAATTATGTTTTCAAGATACCTGAATACCATATTCGATTGATTAACGAAACGTCTTGTCAAGATTCTGCATGTTCCTGAATGGAAATCAAAACAGAAGTTAAAGAACAGAAACCTAATTTTTATTTTGCGAATGTTCGAAAAGGGTACTTTGCTTGCCGGAAAGCCAATCGGATTTCGAATACAAGAATGACATTCACAAAAATATCACAAACTTCTTTTCCATAAACTTTACCCATAGAAAGAAATTGCAGGAATTCACATCAAGAGAACAAGCGGGCCATTCTACAGGTTCACTCTTACCAGTAAAACGATTTTCAAAGGCCTCATTCAAAAAGTTTCTAAGTGGTAGAGCATAGTCTAGCGCAGCTCCATCTTACTGAGACCACATCGTCTCATCGGAGATGTCAGGATGTTTAATATTGGGGTTTAGCACATCTTAAGCGGTACAAGATGTTCCCTCCAAAACTCCAAATACGTCTCACCTGTTAAATTGCCATCGAGAAAATGATGTCCTAATACTCCTACTATGCAAGCAAAAACATTGAAATTTTGTAGATGCTGAGTATGATGTTCACTCATCCAATGTGAATTTTGTTAAGCCCACTGTATCAAATTCGGCTTTCAGGGTGAACGTTGCTTCTTCAGAAGGAAGGATGAGGCTCTTTTCTCATTGCTTAAACACATCATAGAAACGCAAAATTCCACTTTCCGATTTGGATCATATTCGAAATTTCGTTTACAAGAACCATTTGATACGGATGCAATTTTTTCAATCATAAATATTTCATCAACGACCTCTCACCGATTAGGTGGTTATAATTTTTTTCTTTTTCTCAACTCTTGGGAGGGGGTTATATCTGTCATGCCACAGCTGTGGCTATTCTCCATCACACTAGCCGTATAACCAAACAAATTTTCATAAAGAGATGTACGTGGCTTTGCTGCTTAGAACATCCGCTGAATGCAGTTCCCTGCAGAGCCTAGTATCTGTGAAAAAAAAACAGCAACCTGTCGCTTTGAGGGAGAAGTTGGAAATCACACGTGAGATCCGGGAGGCTTATGAGGCACACTGCTCTCTTCTGAAACTGTACAAAAAATGTAATGAATGTTTGGGAGGGGAGCCCATGAGAACAGTATTCCAGACCAGATCGCAAATGTGCCTATATGAAAGCATTAGCTGATTCCGAGGCGAACTGCTTAAATTTGAAGAGAACACTGAGTTTATCAGAAATATATTTGTTAGTGGCTGAAACATGGTCATGCCAGGTAACTCCGGTGTTAACTTTAATTCTTATTAGGTGCATGTTCGTGTCTGAGCAGATTCGATGCCCTTGAATGATTAGAGGAAGGGTACGAGAGGTCTTGATCTAGGTCTTGATTCCAATTCCTAACACCATCTCCACGAGGTGTGCCAATTCTGTATCAAGTTGCTGGGCTCATCTTGGTGGGCGGGCAGCGGATTACAGAGGCTTACGGAGAGGGACCTTAAACGATGGTGAGAGAGTGAGAGTGAGAGGGCTGAATTGTACTGGGAGAGCAGAATCGCAAACAATTCCCTGTGGGCTCTGAAACGCACTGAATGCTTCAATCTGAATATTATAATGAATGTCTATCACATACGCAAGTGTACGAGTGCTTCAAGCGATTCGAATCGGGTAGACGACCCTGAATGATGACGAAAGATCAGGCCGTCCTAAAACTGGATTATTGGAAGAAAACATCGAAAAAGTGCGTGAATTATTCAATAATAATAGAAAATCATCGGTGAAATTTATTGAAGTGGAAGTAGGCAATCACTAGAATGTTGGTCCTCACAAAGTTTAATTCGAAGTTCGTACCAAACCAACTCACCGACGACCGAAAATTTAATCGAATTTAGCATAGCAAAAAAATCATTAAAAGTCCTTGAATGTCTCAAACTTCTTGAAAACGAATATGGCTGGTGACGTGATGTGATGTTTTCAGATTGAGCCCGAAATAAACTGGCGAAGTACTGATAGAGTCCGTTGGATGAAAAAAGTCAAGTGAAGGTACTGCTGATTTGTTTTTATTACTGTAAGAGAAATATCCACAATGAATTTGTTCCACGTGGCCTGACAGTCACATAGACTTTCATTTTGGCATCGTAAAGCGATTGCTGGAAGGAATTCGTCGCAGTCAGCCAGAATGTCGAGAAACGCTAGTTGGACTCTTTTTCACGTCACATCGTCCAAGAGTTGCAACTGAATTTTTAATCGAAAATTACGTTATTGTTTTGCAACATTCACCCAATTCACCTGATCTGGCTCCGTACGACTGATATCTGTTCCTTAACCTGCATTCGACGATGGACGGCACGATTCGATTGAGGCTATTGAAAGTGCGGTGACCGACGCGGTAAGGACTATTCCAAAAAAGCGGATATTCTGATTAATAAAATAATTTGTATCTAAATTAAGACGGGTTATTTCTATTTTCATAGCGTGCGGTTAATTTTGGAATGGAGGGTGTATAGAATCATTAGCCAATGACAGCAATGTACCAACGAGTAGTGTTAGAGGATTTCTCCCTTGAAAAATACTTCAATAGCAACCGATATATCGGTAAACACCAAAATCTTGGAAAATCAACGACAACAAAATAAGATAGCTGCGACCTGCTCACACCACTGAATTTTCCTAGAAAATCATGAAAGGAGGTAGTGAGGACTTCTGTCTATATTTGCAATATCTGCGGTACTAAATCATGGAAAATAGGGCACTGTATTTCTTGCAAACTTTTCATTCCCTTTATTTTCAGTATGTTAATATATTGCATACCTTATTTCTGAATTAATTTTTATCTCATTTGTTTCATCGAAAATGGTGGTTATTCAGTAGAAATTGATTTCATTATTTGATAAAGAAAATCCGCTACCTAGTCTTAGTATCTGTTTGACAATGAAAAGGTACCTCGAATTCAGGAATTCATTGTTGGTAATCCATTCTATAGGTGTTTTTTCAATTCGTTTTTGTATATTTCTAAGAGTATTCTATTTATTCCGTGTGTTCTTCACGGACATTTCCGAAATCGTTACAATTATCTTTAGGCTCATTCAAAGAGTTTTGTAGTATGATTCAAACGAAGAACAGTTGAATATCTTGATTTATTATTAATATCAATGAATACAATCCCACTAAGCTTTACTCAAATGAAATTATGTACAACTTATGTTGAGTTTCTTACATTCAAGAAGAAAACTTATAGAATTTTCCTCTTTTGCCTTCCACACTATTTTTTACAATTTTTGTGAGACATACTGCTCATTGAAGTTGACATGATAATGCTATTCTGGCGCATTTATATAGCTTGATCTTCTCCGGGAGCATATACAATTGATACTACTCTTGCACATGAGTTCATAGAAAATATCCATGTATTTCCATAAGGCAATGATATAAACTATATATATTGAGTTCATCGCAATCAGATCGAGCGAAATTCTCGATCCAACTTGAATATTTTCCGACAGCTGTTCATGTTGAAGCTCTTTTCATTTGACTTTGCAGAACCCGTATAATTTTAGTAGATTACATCTACGCCTGGGGATTGAAGGATTTGTTCTCCCTAATCCTCAATTTCCAATTCAACTAAGCCCATTGAAGGGATAGAGTACTCTTCATGTGGAAGGTATCCATCATCCATGACATCAATGTGCCAACGAGTAGCGTCAGAGGCTTCTCTTCGGAAAAATATTTTGATAGCAACCAAGATATTGACAAAAGCTGTTTGTATTAACAGTATTTCATTTAACTGCTGTACTAAATCTTCGAAAACAGAACACTGTACTTCTTACCAAATTTTTATTCCCTTTTAATTTATGTTAAGTTTGATAATATATTTAATACCTTATTTCTGAATTAAGTTTTACTTCATCGCAAATGGTGGGTATTATTTCGTAGAAATTGACCCCTTTATTTACTATAGAAAACCCGCTATCTAGGCTAAGTATCTGCTTGACAATGAAACGGTACCTTGAATTCAGAGATTCAGTGTTGGTATCCATTCAATTGGTGTATTCTTCTCAATTCGGATTTGTCTACTGCTAATAAGTATTCATTTTGTTCCGAGTGTTTTCCATGGACTTTTCCGAAATTATCGTCTCAATTATCTTGATGCTCAATGGAAGAAATTTGTGGCATGACATAAACAGAGAATTGTCAAATATCTTGATTTATTAGTACCTAATATAATTATGTACATCTAATGTTGAGTTTCCTACACCTAAGGAGAAAAATTATTCGATTTTTCGCCTTCCGCACCTACATTTTTGACAACTTTGGTGAGACATAAACACCTCCAAAAAGTCTAGGGAAAACTTCTGAATATCGATATATCGTATCCAGAACGAACGATATGGATGATTTTTTTAAGAAATAAACACCTGCATCAATTTCTCACCGAATTATGTAGACTGCCGCAACAGATTTCAGTTTTTTTTATAAAAAACTAAAAATGCAGCAGATGCGATGCTGCTTTATAATCATTTCATGTATTCAGTGTTTGAAATCAGTTAGTTGTCACTTTGTTACTGTTGTAAGCACAAAAAAAAGATTCAAGTTTTGTGATTCGACCATGGAAAGACGACATTTGACTAGAGAAGAGATGTTACAAGCCGTTGGCATGCTCCAAGCTGGGAGCTCACAACGGGGAGTATCCATGGTTCTGGGAAGTAGCCCAAGTGTCATAAACCGTTTATGGTCGCGTTTTAATGAAACAAGTAGTGTAGAAGAACGCCAAACATGTCGTTTCAGGATTACTACAGTCGCCCAAGACCGATTTTTGGTTTTAAAAGCTAGAAGAGATCGTACTACCACAGCATATCAATTAGCTCAAGAGCTATCACGAGTTCATAATGTACAAATTTCCGACCAAACTGTGAGATATTGACAGCACAAAGGTCAACTCCACTCCAAACGTCCTTTAAGATTTCCACAACCGACCCATGGAAATCGCGCTGCTCGTTTAGCTTGGTGCCAAGAACACGTAAACGGGAATCAAGAGAGGTGGGCCACAGTTCTCTTCAGTGATGAATCTAGATTAAGTTATTATCCCGATTCGGGAAGAATTCGAATATGGAGGGAACCTGGAAAGCAAAACCGTCTCTAGCATGTTCGAGAAGTTGTTAGACAGGGAGGCGGATCAGTGATGTTTTGGGGAGGTATACGCCTTAGTGGAAGAACTGACCTGGTTTTCATACAGAACAACCTCACGGGAAATTCTTACGCAAATGAGATAGTTTTACCTGTAGTGGTACCGTATCTCCAAACAATGGGTCAAAATCCACTCTTCCAACAAGATAATGCCCCTCCTTATCGTGCAAAAGTTGTCTTGAACGTTCTTGAAAAGAACGATATCGATCATCTACCGTGGCCATCCTGCTCCCCAAATCTGAATCCCATCGAGCATGTTTGGGACACCCTAACAAGAAATCTCCTGCGTCAAAAGGTCTTCCGTAATGAACAGGAGCTTCGATTAGCAATTCAGGGGGCTTGGAATGACTTAGGCCACAATGTAATAGACAATTTAATATTGAGCATGATGCCAAAGTGATATTAATAAAAGAGGTGGACCTTCTGGGTACTGAAAAATATAAGTGCTTCCATATCGTTTCGACAATATTAGTTCAGGATTTTACCAAATTACGTCATTTTCAAATTTCAATTTTTTTTTTATAACAGGTGCTTTGGAGAAGTCAAATATTACATTACATACAATACATCCTAACAAAAACCGGAAGATTTCTATAAATTCGAATCATCAAATTTATACTTTAAAAATATTGGTAAGTGTTCCCTACACTGTTTTGAGGTGTTTACTGTTAATGGAAGTGGACATGATATTGCTATTCTGGCGCATTTATATAACTTGATTTTCTCCAGGACCATATAAAATTGACTCTACTCTTGCACATGAGTTCATAGAAGATATCCATATATTTCCATAACGCAATCACATAGCTTTTATAAATTACGTTTATCCAGATTCGATCGAGCGATATACTTGATCCAACTTGAATATTTTCGCATAGCTGTTCATTTTCAAATTTCTTTTCATTTGACTATGCACAACCCTAATAATTTTACTAGTTTACATACACGCCTGAGAATTCAAGGATTTGTTTTCCCTAATTCTCAATTTCCATTTCAACTAAGCCCATTGAAGGAATAGAATACTCTTCATCTGGAAGGTATTTATTCCGAGGTTAACCAGTTTTCCTGCATAAATAATAGAACTCCATGGAACCCCGGTAAGTTTAAGCGTCGAGTTGTATAAGGATTATTTCCTTCTTTGAATTTCTGTGAATTTGCAATTTCTTTTCTTTCATTTTCAAAGTCATATGATATTACTTATTAGTAATATAACGTTCAGCTCACATACGGTTATCCTGACATTCACAAATTTAATACGGAAAAGTATAACTTCCCAATGATAATTTATTTCAAACCTAATTGTAGTGATACGGATTGAAGGATATAGTGCATAGAAATACAGCTAGGGTAGAGTAGGGTCTGTTGGGCCGCGGGGTCTTTTGCTCCACCAATTACGCACACGTTGTGGTATAAGACGAAGCGCCCCCCGCTTCGTGAGAAACCCGAATGTTGCATCAGTCTAAAGCCGACGTTTGTTTCGAGTGAGAGTACCTGATGTTGGAACTTTAGTGCTAAAAGCAAAAATCATCTATATATATATATATATATATATATATATATATATATATATATATATATATATATATATATATATATATATATATATATATATATATATATATATATATATATATATAAGTTAATTCTCAATATTCCAGAGGTAATCGATCACAAAAAACTTATGGCTCATATTGGAAAAATATTCTACAAATATAAAGCCCATAAAAATGATGAAATAAGTAATGGACAACTGATAGAATACATCGATTCTTTGAAACAAAAACTGTCAGTATACTCCATTAGAACACGTGAATATAACATAAATTCAGATAGAAAATTCCAAAACAAACTATTCGAAAATGATGAAAAACATTTTTACTAAGTTATCTTAGGTTCAAATGAAAATATTTCTGGAAATGGAGTTCCTAAAATTGATTTTCTAACTGGTTATTGGTCTTCAATTAGGGCAGTGCCAAGGCAACACAATTCCAATGCAAGTTGGATTTTAAAAGAAAGGTCTCGATTTTTTAAAATAGAATGCATTCAATTTGAAAAATTTTCTAACGAAGATATAACATCAGTTATTAAACACACAAAAAATTGGAAATCTCCAGGTGTTGATGGTCTTCATAACATTGGGTCCAAAAAATTCTCTTGCGTTCATGAAAAATTGGCTGAAAATTTTTCATTTATAATAAAGAACCCCTCAGCTAATCCTTTATTTGAAACCGAAATGTGCTAATACTATTGATCAGTCTCAATATAGACCAATCACTTGCCTTCCAACAATATATAAAATTCTAACTGCATGTATTACACAAAAAATTTATGCACATTTGGAGAATTATAATATTCTTTCTAAACAACAAAAAGGATGTAGAAAAAAACACATTGGTACGAAAGAGAAACTTGTGATTGATGCTGTTGCTTTGAATCAAGCTCAAACTAAAAAGAGAAACATTCATACAGCCTTCATTGATTACTAAAAGGCATTTGATAGTAATCCCCATTCATGGCTTCAAGAAATTTTGGAAATTTATAAAATTGATAAATACTTCGTCTTTTTCTTGAATTTGTAATGAAAAATTGGAGAACCAATCTTCATTTAAATATTTCAAAACAATCGTTAAAATCAGAAGTAATTCCATTCAAAAGAGGCATTTTTCAAAGTGATTCTCTAAGTGCTCTTTGGTTTTGTCTTTGCCTTAATCCATTATCTCATGAATTAAATGCTACTGGTTTCGGCTTCAAAATAAAGAGTCTATCAACTGAACTCAAATTAAGTCACTTAATTTATTTAGATGATATTAAATTATATGCCGGAACCAGATCTCATTTGAAAAGTCTACTTGAGATTACTTTCAACTATTCCAATGATATTCATATGAAATTGGGCTTCCAAAATGTAAAAAAGGAAAAGATCACCTCTGATTATATAAAGCTTTCCAATATCGAAATCGAGCCAATGCATCAGAGAGATACATATAAATATCTTGGATTTGGTCAAGAGAAGACAATTAACCATAGCAGCTCTAAAGAAAATATTGGAAGTTCATATTATAAAAGACTTGGAATTATCTTCAAGAGTCATTTAACTAGTAAAAACCTTTTCAGAGCTATCAACCCCTATGCAGTTCCAATTCTCACATCTTCTTTTGGAATTATTAAATGGTCTAAAACTGATCTAAATGAATTACAATGTCAAACGACGAAAATGCTTTGTAAATATCATAAGCACTACCAAAAGTCAGCTATTCAGAGAGTTACATTACCTAGACATCTTGGAGGTAAAGGATTAACTGATTTGAATAATCTTCATAGTAAACAGATTTTTCATCTACGTTCCCATTTTCATGGTAAACAGAGAACGTCTAAATTACATGATATTGTGGTTGCTTCAGATTATAATCTTACACCTCTGAACTTGACAATGCAAAAGGTAGATTTTGATATATTTGATGATAATTCTAGAAGAGAAAGTTGGATGCAGAAGGAATTACACGGAAAGAACCCTAAAGAATTGAAAACTGATTATAGTGATGAAATCGCATCAAATAAATGGTTAGTTTCTGGAGAATTGTTTGCTGAAACACAAGGCTTGGCAATTGCGATCCAGGATCAGGTTGTTTTCACGAGGAATTATAGAAAACACATCATCAAGAAAAATATAGATGATTCTTGCTTAGTCCTTGCTTCAACAGATTATTTAGAAAGACATAATGCCGTCGCTAATATTATTCATTTCAATCTAGGAATTAAACATGACCTAATTCCCAAAATAAAAAAGTTTACAAATATGAACCTGAGATTATTTGTAAAATGACAAATATAAACCTTATTTTGATAAAACAATTCTTTGCAACAGAGCTGTACAACACAATATACCAATACTATATAAATGAAAAAATTTCTAAATATATGATGCCTGGCGACGAGATTAAAACAATGTGGAAAATGAAAATAATTTTTATTCTACCGATTATAATTTCCACAACAGGTGTTATTCCTAGGAATCTTCACAGAAGTATTGAGATTTTGGGTCTGAAGAAAATTTGTTTGAACAGTTACAAAAGATAACAGTCATCAAATCTTTTAATATTCTTCGTAGGTTTCTTTCCGCAAAAAATAATGATGTAGAATCATAGGTTTTTTCTTTAGTTTATACTGCTCAGAATCTCATCTCATATTTAATTCATTTGTATATATAAATGTAATATAATTAACTGACAATTTTGTCATATTTATATTCAGAGCAGTATTCTATTCGATCGTTCATCAATTCACACAAAGGAAACTAATAATGAGTAACATTCAGTGTTACTTGACTAAGGTCCGTACACTGGATTTTTCCGGGAGAAAGCCTCTGACACTACTCATTGGTACATTGATGTCATTGTCTGAAGATGCAATGATGCTATAGTTTGTATATATTCTAGTAGATTGATATATTCTCATAACATTTAACGTTATCCTAATATATAATTATTCCAGGATATGTTTTGATAATAATCATTGTCTGGCAATGGTAATAATTACTGGGTGGTGGATTTATATTTTTCATAAAATCATGCATGAACAGATATATGGGCAACTCGTCGGTGTTGAACCCCTATATATATATATATATATATATATATATATATATATATATATATAAGCTCTGAAAGATATTTCAGCGATAACACTAAAAAAACAAGGCGATTCTTTCATAAATATGAATTTCCATATCTTCACACTTATAAGGAATCATAAAGATACGCCAATACGTCAAGTATCGGCCACTTTATAAATTGACAAAAGGCTTGAATCTTTTATTTACAAGTTTCCTACCTCAACACCTGAATATTCAATAGAAAAACTCGATTCCATTAACACAAGAATTAAAATAGGTTCAAGTCCTAATAAAATCATATTCAATTAGTTTGGCTGTAGATAACATGTTTTCCAACATCCCAGTAGACGAATATCTTCCATTGGTCTCAGATATCTTGACCAAATCACACCTTAATCTGCTTGTTCACAACGATTTCATATTTTTGCTCAAGTTGTGCCTACAACAGATTATTGGGTCCATAATGATTCTAAAATATCTATAGATCTTAATCGGCATCACTTGGAAGACTGAACCTGGCCATCGGGGCTCTCTCGGTCAAACAGAGATGGAATTTGAGGAAATATCGCAGGTTATGTATTCTTTTTATTATCTCCTTAGTCCCTTTCATGACCTTGCTTGCTATGTAAAATCTTTTCTTAGATTTGTTTAGACATATAAGAAGTTCGAAATATTTTTCTGCTGGTTTTCTTTTTCCATTGTTACAGATTCCTGTCCCAAACCCCGTTCCTTTCACCCCTGTTTTTTGGAAATCATGGAATGCTAGAGAGAATGAAGCGGCTAAGCAGAAAAATCTTTGGTACTCTTTATGTACACACGACACTAACACATCATAAACAGACAAGCTATTGCCAGTGCAATAGCGACAGGGAAACGAGTTTTTTCCTCAGGTTTTTTCACTCGTTTATTGAATCATATACAAGATAGTATGGTTCCCCTGTTACATTTCTAGAGCTCGCACTTGTGTTTTGTTTTTCTGACACGCCAAACTTATAAATATAAGCACTTATTGTAAATACAATTATTCAAAGTTTTGTAAATACTCTCTATTCAAAAGAATATTATATATATATATATATATATATATATATATATATATATATATATATATATATATATATATATATATATATATATATATATATATATATATATATATATATATATATATATATATATATATATATATATATATATATATATATATATATATATATATATATATATATATATATATATATATATATATATATATGTTTCAAATTCAACAACAAATTTTATAAACAACCTCACGGTCTACCGATGAGATCTCCATTGATTCTTTTATTAGGTGACATTTTTATGGCGTATTTTGAAGATGCCATATTCAATTCCTCCGAATCAAAATTGGTACATCAGTAGCATTCATCTGAAAATTGAATTCAAAATAAAGAGAGAATCTGATAATCAGATTCTTTAGACCTACTAATCACACTTCTGTGTGATATATGTCGAAAATCCATCTTTACTGATATTTGCATCCTTTATGTCCCAACACACCTACATTCGCATAAATGCGCTGTGTTTAATTCAATAATCCATACGGCTTTCTCTATGCCATTATTCGAGAAAAAATATGTCCAGGGAAGTGTCAACTATTAGAAAAGAGCTAAGCACAATGATTATCCTTCAAATATAATAAACGGAATGATCAGAAAGCAACTAACACAAATAGCATATAGTATTTACCCACCTATAGATTCAACTAATCCAGATAAATACGTTTCATTAACATATTTTGGCCCTATGAGCAAAAAGATTGAAAATGTCATTTCAAACCGGCATAAAACTGTAGCTTTCAAAATCCACATGAAACTCTTCTAATAATTTTTCAATAGTAGATATAAAACTAATTGATTTGACAATACTGGAGTTCACAAGTTGTCCTATATGGATTGTCAAGGCTTCTGTATAGGTTAAGCTAGGCGTTCATTCAAAACTAGATACGAAGAGCATCATTCAGATTACAATAGCCAGAGAACTGACGAATCTATTTTCTCTTCACTTCGTATCGAAAGTGTATCTACCTATTTGTGTATTTATGTTCAATAATTGTTGTCAGCTGTAGATGGTGGAGAGACCGAAATTTCCCTCCTGAACAGCAATAAACCCTTGTGATAGTAAGTAATTCATTAATAATTCTCATTTTGAACTCTTGACTCAGCTAATTTATATGTGGTTTGAAGATCGATGAAGAGTCCAATGTGACACCAAGATACTTGGGATCAAAATTATGATTCAATGGAGAATCATTATAAAATACCCTGAATTATCTAGCCTTCCAACGAGTATGAAGATGAAAATGGTTATCAAAAACCTCAGTTTTCGAAGGACAGGGGCATAGACGACTCTATCTGAAGAATTTGCCTAAAGTTTCGGTGGCCAAAATTTATCCAGAGTCATAGATACAGGTTCAAAACATCGATTTCCGATAGGTAAAGCAAGCAAAATTTGGAAAGAAGAATGTACCACAAAGTAAGAGAAGCATGGCCATGTGACGTTAAAATCAACTATTCAAACCATTACAAATGTCGCAATTACTCTAGAAAAAATTGACGAGTTCTACAAAATAGTAGTGTCCAATTGTAAATAGGGTGTTCCCAAAGCATGTAGCAAATCGTAGTATATTCAGAGGTACAATTTTTCCAAATTAGACTATTTATTTTTGCACACACAATTCAACTCGTAATATTAATAGGCATCGATCTGTTATAGGTTTCCATGCACCTAAAATGCATCGTTTCCGAGTTATTCGCGATCTTATTCCAAAATTCACGATTTTTTGAGCAAGGACCCTGAAATTCGCAGATGAACGTATGTCACGAAAGTCTTGGGAAAAAGTTCTTTCATGCATAGTTTCCGCAATTCGTGGAAGATCTAGTTTCCGTGATCAACAGATCTCATTTATGATTTATATTAAGTATTCCTTCTGTCAAAAGTCTGAATAAGTTCCCCAAAATGGCTTACAGATTAGAAGAAGTATTTCCAATTTAGTGGGGCGAGTTCCTAAGCGTAAACTCATCAACATTTTTCGTGGTCAGAATATTTCTAAGACAACTATTTATTGGGTCATATGTGAATGTGAGCAAGGAATACCATGCTAGAATTTGACAAAGGTGGTCGACCGAAGGCTCTGAATGAAATCCGTAGAAACAGGCGCTTATAAAGAGCTGGAGACACAGTAGGAACATCATCACGAAAACTTTCCAAAGGATTTCGTACTTCTCATGAAACAATGAGGCGATAATTATTCAATGCGGGATGCAAATATCGAAAAAGGCGTAAGTGTCCAAAATACACCCAGAATCAATTAGAAAATATCCCCAGATGTTGCCGCGCATTAAGAAGTATTCACTTCGCAAATGACAGAACCATTATTTTGAATGATGAAAAATATTTTACATTATCCCATTCTGAAATCAACTGTATGCTGGTTTCTATACAAATAACATTGAAGACGTCCAAACGAAGTAAAATTCAAAACAAAGAAAACATTTGGAGACAAGGTTTTGGTTTGGTGTGCTATTTCTGAAGCTGGCGTTTCAAGACCATATGTAGGTCATGTGAGAGGCGAAGCTGTTGATGCAAACCTATATACTGAAATATATCTCCCAAAATTGTTATATTCCATCAATACCTATCACGCTGATGACGAAATATTGTTTTGGTTAGACTTGGCGTGTTCCCATTATGAGCTAGTTACGAGAGATTGGTTAGAGGCTAATAACATCCCATTTCTACCTCGCGGAGATAACCACCCCCATACGTTCCACAAGCAAGACCAATCGAAGATTTTTGGGGTTTAATGACAAGGAAAGTTTATGACAATGGATGGGAAGCCCAAAACGAAGAAGGTTCGAGACAGAGAATCTTTCAGAAGATACGAGAAATCGATGTGGATGTCGTCCAAAGACTGAAGGGAGGTGTTCGGAGAAAATTGCGCGCCATTGAGCAGAACGGGCCCCTATCAATCCTTTAAATACGATTTTATAGAGTTTAGATATGAGGTGAAATCCTTATGATATAATCAATTCAATAATGTTTTTTTCAGTTATGAATTTATCTATTCGAATTTTTTCCCACGACTTTTGTGACATACGTTATATGACCGGAAATCTTTTGAATAAGGCATTTCGATCTCTCAATACGAGACCCATCTCAAAATCTTTATCAAAGTAATTCTGGTCAAAATTCCGAGAGGAAAAGTGCGAAATAAATTACAATTGAGAAGGATTGAATCTGACCTCTCGTTTTTCTTCATTTCCAGTAGGTATTCTTACATCAGTTACTTGTCGGGAAAGTCATCTTCGAATTACCAGAAATATCTAGCTGAATGAAGCATGTCGATTTTTTTTAAGGCTAGATGGAGGTACTTTTCAGAATATTACAAAACGAAGAAAACCTTGAACTAAATCCTTCAATTTGGCTAAAAATGTCAGACTCGTGGAATATTATTCGAAATATTCTGTTTCAGGACAATTTGTTGATTTCAAAACGTCTAGATCTAATATCATGACTTTTTCCTGACAAGTATCTGATGAAATCGAGAATACTTACTAGACCAGAAGAAAACGAGAAGTCAGATTGAATCTACTTCAATAGTAATGGATTTCGCACTTTTTCTCTCTGAATTTTGACCAGAATTACTTTGATGAAAATTTTGAGATGGGTCTCGTATTGAGAGATCGACATATATTATTTGAAAAATTTCCGGTCATTCAATCTGCAAATTTCAGGTTCCTCCTCCACTGAATTCTACAGAATGTACCTCTCTTCTCAGAATGAGCTAGAAATAATCGATATTGAATGATTTTTAGGATGCCTTCTTAGAGACAACCGAAAATCGCAAAATTCCGATTGAAAAATTCATGTCTTCCTTTCTGTTCATTTCAGGTGGCAATGATATGAAAAAAATTGTTCATAATTTAATTTTCTACAATAAAAAATATAGAAACATACATTATGCTTTTTGAAATAACAAAGATGGTGTCACCTTTCGGTATAACGGGAAGTGCCAAGGCATTGAAAATATTTTCGGAACTTAGTTCAAATAACATTCAAGACACCAGAAAAAAATCCCCTATTGGTCATTCCTTACTCCATATACTTTCAATGTCCCATCTCGTGTGGAAACCCGGTATTTCAGTCATTCAATATATCAGAGTTGAATTTTTTTCACTTCATTATTAGGCCATATTACTGAAAAGTTTATAGTAAAGTACGCTTGACGCTCACAAGCTGATACAACTTATTTCAGGCAGCATTTGTTCGATAGTCCTTAATCCCCGACAACGTCCAAAAAGACGAAAGGAATGTGTCAATTACGCTTTTGTCCTCATCGGAGATGTAATTCTGTTTGTCAAGCCGAAATGTAATCAACCCGAAGATTTCCAACACAAATCCGCACAATACTGTTAGCTCCGTCGAATCGGGACTATTGCGTCGGCGCAAATGGAAACCACCCTACTATGTTGTAATCCACTACAGCAAGTTAAACCTATTACAGCATGTTCAAGTTAATTTAATTTGACATACTGGCCATTGAGAGTCGACAAACCAATTCAAATATTTGCGACGAAGTATCTATCTGATTCTGCGGTGAAATATTGATATAAAATGTCCATGACGAAATTGTTGTGATAGCGATTCCTATTTCAGTTCAGAAATTTAGTTTCATTACTATTCTCTCAACAGTTCGATTCAATCTTCCACAGATCACAAATATTCCAATTAATAAAAAAATACTACAACAATTTTACCTGCTTGAAGTGTCACTAGATGCAACTTGAGACTCACCTGAAAAAAAAAATACATCGATTAGTAATCAGTTATCTGGAAAATAAATGAAATAAACTTTATAAGCATAGTGTGAAAATTCTTAGCAATTTACGGAAAGTGCGACGTTTTTCGGATTGCAAAGCTGCTCATTTCTCGACTTTAATATCTCGTGTTCTATTCAGTGGATTTTAATTTTTTTTTTCGTTTTATGCGCGCTTCCCAGGAATAGGTGAACCACATGAGTGGGCGCCTGGGAAGAATTGAGGTGTCTGTTTACTCGCTTTTTAAAGAAGGCCAAATGGTAGCATGTTGGGAAGGTGTTGGACGGAAGCGAGTTCCACAGCTCACCGGACCTGTAAACGAAAGAATTCTTATAGACAGACGTTCGAGGGGTCGTCGAATGTACCGCCACATGCTGACTACTCCTTGACAGCCTAGTGGAAAACATGAGTTTTCCCGAAACAAGGTCTTTCAGCTCCTTGGAGCATCCTCTGTGGAAGTGTCTGTTAAACAGAGAAAGGTCAGCAACTTGTCTTCTGAGAGCCAGCATCAGGAGATAGCGGGTGATCTCCGGATGGTAGATGAAGCGCACAACCCGTTTTTGCACACTATCCGACATCCGCAACGAATGTTTGGGCACAGATCCCAATACATCGGAACAATATTCCAAAGCAGGTCGAATATGCGCTTTATATGGAAGCAACAGCTAAGATGACGTGAAGTATAGCTTGGCTCTGAAAAGAAAACTAAGTTTAGCTATTGCCGACTATTGCTGATACATGTTCATGCCAGCAAAACTCGGCGTTGACCGTAATTCCGAGAAGGTGCATCGAATATCCTCTGTGAGTCAGAGTTTAAGTTATTAATTTGTTGACATCTCTGACGTTGAGATTCCACAGCTGTAATCGGCCGCAGACTACTGAAAGACAAAACTACGGTACAATCGTCTGCGAACCCGAAGATCTTGTTCTCTGTAGATGACAGAAGATCGTTTATCTGCAACAGAAACAAGGTGGGCGGAAGAACCTCAGGTTCGCCTGCTTGCAACGGGAAACAATCAGATGTTATACCGTCGATCACAACTTGTATTGATCTATTTAAAAGAAAGCTACTTATCCAACCCCGCAATTTTTCGGGAAGCCCATATGCAGCAGGTTTATTCAACAAGGCTGCATACCAAACCCTATCGAAGGCTTCAGAAATGTCTAGGGCTCTTGGTCTAGATGAGTCATACTTTTCTATCGTTGATGTATAAACATAAGTGACGTAGGCGAACAGATCTCCTGTCGATCTTTGCTTGCGAAAACCATACCGACGATCGTTAATAATTCCCTGCAACTCAAGATATTTGATGAGTTCTTCATTTCTGACTCTCTCCATCACTTTGGACATAATGGGAAGAAGTGTAACAGAGCGGTAGTTTTGGGGTAAGGACTTCTATCCTTCCTTGGTATCGGCTGAATTCCCGCTCTTTTCCAGGTGTTCGGAAAGTGTGGCTTTCATAAAAAATCTGAAACAGACGGTTAAGAATGGGTGCCAGTTCGGGAGGACACTTTCTCAGGACGATTGCCGGTACTTCGTCTAGACCAACTGCCATCTTGCAGTTCATTTCGTTGGCTTTCATAAGTGTTTCTTTAAAAAATCTTTATATTATGTAGAAACTTTTATGACTGGAAATGAGGTTTTGTTCCATTTAATAAGTCATCACTTGAGGAAAAGAGAAATGAGTTTTTGAGTTCTTTGCTATGGCTGCTCCTTAGTGAAATAGTTCCACGACTGCGAATTTGAAGGAACAAAATCCATCGTACCCAAAAAGAGTTAATAAATGTGGTTTGTTTATTTAAAAAATCATTTAAAGAGTACTTTCTTGGCCAACATTTAGAAGCACTCCCCTGGAGTTCATAGGAATTGAAGGAAAATTACGAAATAATCCTTGGTAGTCGTGAGGCCCATTTCACTATTCCATCGCTCAGAATGGCTACTTGAAAAGCAAAATCATTTAGTAGGGTATTTCATAGTAAAACGAGGATATGTAGTTTTATATTTTTAATGGATACATCAGTGTCGTTAAAACTTCTTCGGTTTTTTTATAATTTCCTGGCTTTGAATGGCGTGTGGGATGACTCTCTATTTTCAGGGGAGACCGAGGACAAAAGTAACAGCGAATTAAAAGTAACAAATACCCTGTAGACATTTCCAATAGATCAACACTATGAGCGCAAAAGTTAAATCTTTTCTCGATCCAGTCTATATCGTACGATCTTAGTTTGCTCATCCGCGGTGGAGTAGAAGGTTTTGTTAGTAGACCTTTAGTGATTTTACGTACCACAGGTAAGATTATTGATGGTTTTCTATGGGCATGAAGATAAAGATTTCGACATAGATGAGCATTTTTGCCCATCAATTCAAGAAGATATTGTCTTCATTATGTTAAAACATATTTCCTTGTAACTGCTTCTACTTTAAAGTCATGTTTCATGAAATAGCAGAAACGCAGTTGGGTACAAACATAAAATGGAATATTTCCATGCTCATTGAAAATTAGTTAGTGTTCTGTGATGTTTTCAATCGCTTTTGTTATTCAGGTGGAACAGAATGCCACGATAGTGGCTCAGGAAACCACTGGCACTGAAATTTAAAGGGTAGCAGAAGATTATATCAATGACAATTCTGAAATAAGAGATCTGATAAAAAACAATGATTGCGATGTTATATTGACTAGATACAAACAAATAATCAAAGCAGCAAATTCTAACGTGAATATAGGCTACTGTTCTTCAAACAGAGTTTTCACGCTATAGGAAGAAACAATATGACGAGACAATATCATATTATGCTCCAATGATTATTTCCGTTTCGTCTCTCATTGCGGAAGCTGGCTCTCCCATTAAAGATTAAAGGTGAAGAAACATTTCCAGAAAAGTGGAACAAGAATTCCAATGCAGGCAAAGAATGATAATGTAGACTTTGAAACGACACCCAAGCTTGTTCGTTGGAAGCCCACAAGCAATGAGTAAGTCGCGCATAAGGCCTTAACGAATGAAACTTTGACAGCCTTTTCGATAACCATGTCGAGATATTGAACAAGGATTAGCCTGGCGTTATAATCTTTCAGAGACCGAACAAATTAGTGACTCAGAAAGAGTTAAACAAGTAGGTGCTGTAAAAATCGTCGAACGTGCGAAGTGTGTGGCTATAGCAGTTACTTTTAATACCAAGAAGGCCATATACCACCATTCTTTGTGTTTCCATTGAAATTATACCTGTACCACATGATTAGGGAAGGTCCAAAGCAAGTGGGTGGATGCAGAAAGCAGAGTTTCTGCGATGCTGTTCTTTGAACAGTTCGAAAAACAGGTCAATACTTTTGACTTTTGATCAGAAAACTCTCAATCTAATTGACAATCACATATCCCATATATCTCTAGAAGAATTAAATCTTTGAAAAAAGAATGGAATTGTGTTGCTCATTTCTACCTCATCATCTTTGGACTATTTTAGAAAATGATGAGCAATAAAACAGATAACTCGATGCGGCATCATTCAGGTTAAAAAATTACTATACATTACTTCCCTGAGATTTTCATAGAAGCATTTCCACTTGCCTTCACAGTTAACACTGTTTATGGTTGTACCTCCACCGGCCTTTGTCCATTTAATCGAAATATTTTACAGACTAAGCTGTGACATCCTATACAAATTGAGAGTAAAATCTTACCAACAGCTTTCGAAATTGATTACCATTCAGAACTTTATTCAAATAATCGACAAGATAAAACATCTATAACATCTAATCTGGGTTCTCTTCTCCTGAACGTATCAGATAATGATTACATGAACTAGGAAAAGATATGGATCAAACAAAATTCGTGCGAAACGTAAGCCTGCCATAGTCATAGTCACGCCTGAAAGATCACTATCAAAGAAGTTTAACCAAAGACACACGATAAAAGGACCAATACAGAGATATATATCTATATATATATATATATATATATATATATATATATATATATATATATATATATCTCAATCAGATGCAGAGATTATATATATATATATATATATATATATATATATATATATATATATATATATATATATATATATATATATATATATGGTCGATCAAAAACTTATGGCACATATTGGAAAAATATTCTCAAATATAAAACCCATAAAAATAATGAGATAAGTAATGGACAATTGATAGAATACATCGATACTTTGAAACAAAAACTTTCAGTATACTCCATTAGACTACGTGAATATAAAATAAATTCAGATAGAAAATTCCAAAACAAACTATTCAAAAATAATGAAAACATTTTTACAAATTTATTTCAGGTTCAAATGAAAATATTTCTGGAAATGGAGTTCCTAAAATTGATATTTTAACTGATTATTGGTCTTCAATTTGGGCAGTGCCAAGGCAACACAATTCCAATGCAAGTTGGATTTTAAATGAAAGGTCTCGATTTTCTAAAATAGAATGCATGCAATTTGAAAAATTTTCAAACGAAGATATAACATCAGTTATTAAACACACAAAAATTGGAAATCTCCAGGTGTTGATGGTATTCATAACTTTTGGTTCAAGAAATTCTCTTGCGTTCATGAAAAATTGGCTGAATATTTTCATTTATAATAAAGAACCCTCAGCTACTCCTTTATTTTTCACACAAGGAATCACTTATTTAAAACCGAAAAGTGATAATACTATTGATCCGTCTCAATATAGACCAATTACTTGCCTTCCAACAATATATAAAATTCTAACTGCATGTTTTACCCAAAAATTTATGCACATTTGGAGAATTATAATATTCTTTCCGAACATCAAAAAGTGGATTTATATTTTTCATGAAATCAGTTTGATTGCATGAACAGAGATATATATATATATATATATATATATATATATATATATATATATATATATATAAAACAGATGAATTAAAATGAATCCTAGAATTCCTAGATTATATGGTCTCATCAAAACACATACAAAAATAGGAATTCATGCAGTGGTGTCATATACCAATAGTCCAACACAAATACTTGCTAAGCAACTAAATACCAAATCCAAATCAATTTCAGATTTTCATTCCCAATATAGTATAAAAATTCATTAGAATTATCGAATAAAATAAATAATTTGCTCATGCCACCAACCGCAAAATTAATATCATTAGATGTAGATAATATGTTTTCGAATATACCAGCAACAGAATGTGTCCCCTTAATATCAAGTATTCTAGAGGCAAGAAATCTCAACGTGGTGTGTAAAGATGAGTTAATTTCTCTGTTCGATTTATGCTTGACCCAAAATTATTTTCAGTTCAATGATAAGATATATTCACAAAATAATGGTTTAGCTATGGGTTCACCCCTCAGTCCCCTTCTATCTGAAATTTTCATGTCTAATTTGGAAAACACCAAAATTATGACGTCAGCTTTGACGCAAATGCACATTCTATTTTGTTACCGATATGTTGATGACATTTTAGCTTGTTTCATTGGAACAAATAGATAACTAGAAATCTTCCTGAATTTCATTAATAACATTCATCCTAAAATTAAGTTCAAGTACAGACAGAAGTCGATAGTAAAATCAATTTCTTAGATCTAAGAATTATCCAGGAGAAAAATAACCGTTTATCAATTAATATCTTCAGAAAACTATCGTACACGGATAATGTCATACCCATAGATTTATTTCACCCGTATTCTCAAAAAATAGCAGCCTTCAAATCCATGATTCACAGAGCGATTTTTTTGCCTTTATCGGACATGGACCGAAAATCAGAATTTAACACCATTATGTTAATAGCAGAGAACAACAGCTACGATATAAAAGCAATAGAGAGTTTAATTAATCGAAAAATACGCAACAACACATTCAACATAATATATTCCCAACCCAAGTGAGAAAAGCCCGAAAAATTTATGTCTCTAACATATTTTGGGAAGACGTCAGGACAGGTTGCTAGAGTTTCGTCTGATAGTAAAAAAGTTCATATTGCATTCAAACCAGTTAACAAATTGTCAGGCCTGCTTTTCAACACAAAAGATAAAACCGATAGATTCGAAAAACCAGGAGTGTACCAATTAACATGTTCTGAGTGCAATTCCTTTTATATAGGTCGAACAGGACGCTTTTTCAAGGCTAGATACAAAGAACATTTCCGGTCATTCCTTCATCAGAAATATGATTCAGCCTCAGCTGCACATTGTCTGAATGAATGTTATCTTTTCCAGAACTTCAACAGCTAAAACTTCTTCATTCTTGTGATTAATCTTATAAACTCAATTTCTTTGAATCGATGAAAATTAAGCTCCTCAACGACCAGGTAGACTTAATTACCTATCAATCATCATTATTCAAGTTACTGTGACCTCTACTAGAATTTTATTGATGATAATTTTTGTATTGTACATGAGTATTAATTTTTTTTCATTAACTTGTTGTTGGTAATGGACGTATGTCCGAAACCGGCCCAACCAATGTTAAATTTTGTCATTCTTTACATCAATAGATTAGTGATAGTTAAAATATAGTAACTTGTTTTATTTTATTATTCATTATGGAACTCATCGTGTTTCCTCACGTTATTTCAACGAACAACTGAAGATGTAGCCATGTTGAACTTCCGAACGAGACTGATTGCTGACTCGCCGGTCCTGTGGCCCACTGTCGCACGTAAGGAAATGCGCGTCGAGGGAACAGTGGAGCGAGGATGAGTGCAAGTTGGTGCGTAGATCCTTGAATTTTGGTGAGGGTCGAATTTCTATCCTTTTTCCTCTTCATCTCGCTTGTTTTACATCTCCTTCATGAGTTGGTGCGTTTCGTCTCACCATTATATCTATTGGATACTGCTCAGAAAAGAGCAGTGCGCCTCATTGAGCCTCTCGCTCAAAGGCGCTAGGCACGCGAAAAACGCGACTGAAGTTAAATGATTCTTTCAAAGGTTTTTCGTATCATTAGTTAAAAACTCAATATTCATTGTGAAAATATATAGAAAAGTAAAGAAAAAAAATCAAAAATATCGTCACCTAGCCTACTAGTGTAATTATTATAATCTATAGATTATGGTTCATTGCATTTGGCGATATGAAAAAAATTTCCTCAATCTTATTGAATTCTGGTAGATTTCCACATTCTCAGCAGAGAATATTCCATTTGGTGACCCAACAATATTCCGTTATTAGGAGAATATTCACTCCGAATATTTCATGCTACATAGTTTATTCTCAGCATAATTAATGTGTGTTCCTTCATTTTCATTTGTACGTGTTCCACGAAAGACGATTTCATGCAAGACTTGGTCTTATGTAATTAAGTCTCATATTATTTAATATTCGCTGTGTAAATATTTCAGATATAATTAAATGCTCGACACCAACGTTTCGGAAAATTGTTACCCGTTGTTTAATATGCAAGAAATTAGTTTCTCTTATTTACGGCTTCCTTAAAAATTAAAATGCATAAAAGGCATTCGCTTCAATAGGATCCTTTTCTTTTGTATATACGGTTGATAAAAGATCAGATAATTAGACAGTAATTGCATTAATTTTTTGAATGAGTGAGTGAATAAGATGAGATATTATTTTCATAATTTTTATGATATTAGGAATTCAATCCTAGAACTTTGGATATTCGTAGAATTCATGACGTTCGTGATAAGTCGTTAGATTTTGATTTCTTTCTTCTGTTAGGGTGTAAGCCGCCAGATTTTCTCCTAATTAGCTAGCAGTTACTCACGTCTGGGGTGTGTGGTTTTCCGTTTACGTAAACGAGTGTTTACGTTAATTTTGTAGCACTATTGACGAACAATTAGATGGGTTCCGCGTTCGTTGTTCATTTCTAATGTACAGGGTGGGCAAATTTCGATGTATTTGAACGGCAGCTATGTGAAATATTGCAGATAGAGAAAATGAACCCCAATCTCTTGATCTTATTATCTGGGACTAGTTTAGTGGTGCTAAAATTTTGCAAATATCTCCTCGTTCTGGACTTATTCAAATTTCCTCGAATTTTGGAAAAAACGTCCTACGCGGATATCTCTATCATTAAAGTTACGTAAAAATAAGTTTGACATTCTACAGGCACTTTTTTGAGTAGAATACAATGCTGCGTGAAAAACTTCATTTGGCTCAGCGGTTTTCAAGTGTTAATGCTTTCTTAAATACAAACCATAGGATATTTTACTTCTAATTTGATTAATTTCTTTTTCTTTTTCAATTATATATAACACTTGTAGTAAATTATTGCATTCAATACCTTTTCTCAGAGAAAAACTTGAATTTGCCACAATTCCATTCATTAGGTGTATGCCCATCAACGATTCAGATCGTTCTATAACTGAAAACCATAGATTTCAAAGATCCTATCTGAGATCATGGTTATTTCTATGGTTTGATTCGATTTGGACCATAGTAATTAACTGTGGTCTTAGAGTTTGACACCTATGATTCCAGTTTCAGTGTAGGTATTAATGTTTATTGAATATCCAAACAGCTGCTGGTTAGTTGTATGTTCCATCTTTTACATTTAAGAATATATTCACCTGAGACTTTGGTTGTTTCAAGATAAAGAATAGAAATCATAACTAAAAATTATAAAACGTTTGATATGATGGAATGTTATATTCCAAGTGGGTATGATTCAGCAGCAACGGCCGAAACATATTTCAATCAGTATTTTGAAAGGCATCAGCCAAATAATTCTTTATTCCGACAAATGAAAGAGAATCTTATCAGAAGTGGCTCATTCAGAAAACCAAGAAAAAAATATCATGTTAGTGATATTGCGGAAGCAACGATCTAAATAATAGGTGCTGTAAAGGCCAAACATTCAATTTCGAGTAGACAAATAGTAGCAGAAACAGGAATTTCGAGACGTCAGGCACTCGGCATTCTGAAGGAGAATCAGTTTGAACCCTACAAGATCCCCAATTTTTGCAGCCAGGGGATCCCCAAAGTCGACTTAACTTCAGCAATTGGTATCTAGAGAATATTTAAGAACTCCCAGACTCTTTAAGAGAAGTCATATGGACATATGAAGTCCGTATCACTAGCGATGGGATATTTAATCGCTTTAATGAACATTCGTGGTCTGATGTAAATCCTCAACGTCATATTGAAGTGCAGCATTGAAGAAGATATGGCTTCAATTTGTGGTGTGCACTGAAAGATAGTCGCGTTTTGGCCCTTTAAATTTTTGATAAAAATTTGAATGGAGCACGTTATCAAGAAACCATCAACAATAATATCATTGAAGGATTTCTCGATCAACTTCCGTTAGCATAAGGATCAAATATTTTTTTCAACACGATGGTGCCCCTTAAGCTTAAATTTATTCAAGCTTAATATGACTACGTATCCAGTGTTTATTTTGAATTTATCTTTACAACAAACTTTGGATTAACTTTCTCTGGCTAGAGTAGTTACCCCGGCCTTAGGGTTTGAAGTTAGGTCGGAAGTCTAAGTCCATAAGTAAGTTCTGGCTACTATAAAATACAAGAATGGCGCTCGAGAGACAACCTTGGGTGACAATGGCGTATAAGTGACCCATGTTAATGAGACACCGATAATTTGAATGTAGCTTTCAAACGGGTACCTGTCTAGGCAGATATATTAAAAACTGTGAATCTTAAATTCACACAGGAAACAAATTAATGATGAAATTTATTTAGACAGAACCTCGAAAAATTTCAGTATTAAAATAAATAAAATTATGACAAATAAAAATCAGATTCTCACTATGCAAACTCATCAATTCATTAAATGTAAATAATAGAGTGTGACTGCATCTATGAAAAGCATTGGAAATCAATAAACAGAAAAATTCCAGAAATTTACTTGATAGTCGATTAGATCCAAATTCGTCTCCACCACTCAAGTTTTTCAGTTCACAAAATAGCAAACCTATTTGGATTTTATTTCTTTATCATTTATTTTATAAAACACAACATTCTTTCTTTTACTGATTTATTTATTTATTCATTTATTAACGGTATGAACCTTGAAATTACAATATAAGAAAAAAGGGACAAAAATAATATGCATTAATTGAAATCAGTCAAATATCCCTACACAGTATGAAAAATAATTGATTGAATCTTCGACTTCATGTCAGCAGGCGAAATGCTGAAATACCTGTCTGCATTAAGGTACTTATAACCTTATCGTAGGAAACGGGAAACAGGTGAGGTGGCATAATAATTTGTCCAATGAAGAGGTCCACTGAAGAGAAGCCCACCCCTAGTAATGCTCCCAGGAACATGAAGACCAATATGATACAACAAATCGGGACAATCCACCTCACCATCAAGACATCTACAGAAAAAGAGAATATCCAGCAAAATTATTCTTTCGGATAGTTTTCTTATGTTAACTTCAGCCCTGACAGGTGTTGCAGTAAACTGTATCCTAGAGATAGATATTTTAAGCGATATATAAAGAAGAAGTTCATTCTGGACCCCCTCAATCTCATTCGAATGCTCCAAATAGAAAGGTGACCAGACAGTCGAGGAGTACTCAAAAATAAGCCGTCAATAACAATGGAAGAACAATTTCAAAATGTCACAGCTTGTGAACATAGCTGTGTTACGCCTAATAAAGTCCAAGGTTTACAATTGTGTCGAAATGAAACTTGAAACTAACCCTTGAATTAATGAACACCACGAGATCTTTGACAATATTAACCCTTTCGAGTTTGGTACTTTTTATAGTATAATTAAAATTACTTACACTATCTAACTTATAAAAAGAAATGCACTGGCGTTCGTCCAAACTGATCTCCAAGTAATTTCTGACAAACTAGTCAGATACAGCATTCAAATATACCTAAAGGGACAATGCATCAGTGATGACATTGATACTTTTGAAAATTGTAAGGTTATTATAATAGAGCAGGAAGTCAGATGCTCAATGACAGAAACAATATCGTTAATGGAAAGTGAAAACAGAAGTGGGCCCAGATAGCTGCCCTGTGGAACACCAGAAATAATTGAGGATTCAAAATTTTCAATTTTAACAACTTGCGTTCTATGCCTATAGTAACTTTTAACAAAAACCAGCGGATTCCACTTTGACAACTAAAACGACATGACAAATTCGATCAAAAGCCTTGATGAGATCCGTAAAGGCAGCATCAACCTGATGCCCTTCTTTTAACTCATCAAGTACAAGTACTGAACAAACCAAATTTGTGATTGTCGATCTGCCCCTAATAAAGCCATGTTATTGGTCAATAATAATTTGCTTCAGTTTAAAAGAAATTTTATCAAGGATGATACTCTGATATATCTTTGGAACAGTACTCAAAATGCTGATCGGCCTATAATTACGTACATCCACCTTACTTTCCGACTTGTGTATGGGAGTTACAAAACTCAATTTCCAAATTGTTGGGAAATACCCTTCACGCAAACATCTATTGAATAATAGAATAAGCGGTTGTGAAAGTGAAGCCGCACCATTTTTGATAAATATCGAAGGAATACCATCCGGTCCACTGCTGAATTTTGGCCTCAGTTCAGTGATCTTCGAGCACACCTCATGAATCCCGATCAGACAACTATTCAAATCCAAGCAGATGTCTCAGTCAACAGGGCACGGAAGGTGAGATGGTATGTGAGGGTTATTTTAAATGTACTACTTATTTAAAGAAGCTACCGTGTGGTGAAACGCGTCATAAGTTTGTCAACACAGTGAAAATTTGAATCACTGTTTGTTTAGTATATCAATTTTCATCGAGTATCAGCCTTCTCAATCAAGTTATTGGTTAATATTGCTGCATAATCTCATTATTGCGAAGTAAATTACAAAGCACTAAAATTAGAGAAACACCCTCTGCAGCAGAGATTTTAACTGTTTCTCTTTCCGAACAATATTTTTCATCTTTCAAATAGACTATTCAAACTTTCGGCTCACAATTTTTCAATGAATTTTCTTTTTAATCTAATCTGGCATTCAGATTCATTATCATTCTGTGGAAGTTTGATATACTGCAAGAATAACACCAATTAAGTCTGTTAATTTTTTGTTGTCCTGTTAGCTCTGGATCTCTTAAGGGCCTTCTGCTGTGAAACCCTTGAAAAAATTCTTTGATGTATCGTTTTGACTGATACACTGATGCCTATTGCTTCCAGAAATTGCCTTTGGAGTATGGGGTGCAACTCCTTAGGGTCTCTTCTTGCAATTTCGCACAAAAAGCGGTACTGTTCTTCAGGAGTGATCTTCCTACAACTTCTTATAGGCCTATTTTGCAGAGATTGTAGCTCCAAAGAATGGGCGTTGGTTTTTGAAATCCTCTCTTGTGATACCCCCATTGTGGCCGCTATATCCCTCTGTGTCACCTCTTCTTCAACAAGAGCAATTATTCGACCCCCCTGTATATCAGACAATCCAACTTGTGGCATTTTCAATTATGATTGTAAGCTTTTTTAAATTTTGAAATTCACAGTTTCAAATCTCAGTGACGACTGACTACAATATCCCGAACATGTGGTGATAATTCAACTTTTTTATTATAGTATCCAGTTTTTTAAAACAAAAAATTTTATTATTCACGAGTAGTCAAAGATCAATGGTTATAAATATTCAATAAAGTGAAATACTGAGTGATTCCATATAAACTTGTTTGAGTGTATATTGAATGGCTACTGTTCCATCCTGAATTCTTCATCGATTTTCAATTCAGTATTTGTTAATTAAATGAATAGAGCGATGTTATCTCACCTTTGTATATAAACTCGAATATTCGTACTATATTCCAGCATTGCATCGAAACCATAATACGAAAAACTTGAAGATGCGAACAAATAATAGTTTCTTCCTTATAATTAGTCGATTCGCGGATGATTTGTATAAGCACAATCAGTAGAATCCAGCAGCGTATGCGTGTACAATAACTGAATTAATGACCACTTGAATTCTAGGCACAAAACATATTTTGATATTTTGTCTGTTTTGTTGTATTTCGTTGAAAACATCAATTCTTCTTCATTAGACAAAATTTGAACACTATCATACGATGCTTGTGAGACGTTGTCTGATGCCTTGTGCCGCTTAACCATAGAACTAATTCGTTTGTCGTTTCAAAATGTGGTTAACCTATGATAGTATTTTGATAGAAAATGTTCAATGTCGTTAATATGTAATTTATTCATCATAAATGTGTGTTCATTAAGAGATGATAATAGGGTTTCTTCCAAAGACAATGAATGGATTTCTCTGTATGTGTAATAGATAATTATATGTCAAATTTTATTTATTCATTTATTATTCGTAAACAGGATACACTTTAAGCAACTTTAAGTACATTTGTATATCTATAGTTATTCAAATTCACATGACATAAATAACGTAAATGATATAACACAATGTACAAATGATTCTACAGAAAAAAAATAAATCCAAAAGACTAACCTGAATTTGAAGTCTAAAATGTATAAGAAGAGTTTTTGAGCGATAACTGAATTTACTCTGAGTTATACTCGTGAATTCAAAAGATGTATACAAAAATTAACAGACTTAGTTGGTGTATCAAGCACCAAAATTGGAATATTTCGCATTTTAAGAAGACAAGCTAGACTCCGAGCAGCAAGACAAATTCCGAAATACCAAGGGGGCAGTGTGATGTTTTAGGAAGGCATTATGCTGGGGGCCAAACAGATTCGATTTCGTTTCCTGCAAGTGTAGCGGCTAGAAATTACAAGGACCTAGTGCTGGAGCCCATAGTGAGACTCTAGCGAGGTGCCCACGGTGAGAATTTCATTTTATGCAAGATAATGCTACTCCGCAACCTCGCGCAACATTATCTTGAAACAGTGGTGATCGATATTTTGGACTGGCCAGCTTGCTGTCCAGATCTAAATCCTATTGAACATATTGCAAGAGTAGCATAAGATCGCGCTAGGATAATCTAAGAACTCCACAACAGCTCATCCAAGCCGCCACAGAAGAGTGGCAGAATATCACCTCAGAGGAGGTCGAAAACCTAATCCAAAGCATGCCTAGACGGTTCAGGTTGTATCAGGGCAAGAGAAGGTAATACAAGCTACTGAGGTCGAAAAAAAATTACCTACTCCGTGAGAAAAAAAATTTCAATTTTTTTACTACATGCGGAAAGAGGTCTCATTTGTTTCTTTTTTAAAATAAATCTTAGTTTATTTCCTTTTTCAATGGAAATAGGCTCAATTCAAATAATTCTTTGAAATTTTCAAAATCTCTGAGGCAATATTCAAAGTATTGGGTGATTCCATATAAATTTGGTTGTGTGTGATAAATTTAACATATTAAGCTGTTTTCATCTATCGAAATAATTTAATTGCCCATTCAACAATTTTCAACAAAAATTTATTCTAATAATCAAAAAAGTCACATTCATTATTTTCTTGCTACCCATGTAAATTAAAATTTCATATTCTCAGAACAACGTCGTTTGTGGAACGGCGGAAGTGAAAGTTCGTCCCAAAGCGTACATTAACAAGCGTGCTAGAAAATCGACAAGTTCCAGGGTTTCAAGATAATCTCCATCATTTTCATTTTTTAAATAATGTTTAAGGCATCACTGGGATATAAGGGTTCCACTATGGAAGTTTTTAATCACAGTTATATTTCGTCAGCATTTATTTTCTCTCCCATTCCTTCATCATTAAATATTTAGCAGTGTATTACATCAGCAAAGAAAGAGTTTTGTGATCACGAAATGAATCCAAGGAAGAACACAAAGAAAACAATAATTGAATCAGAATGTACAACAAGATATGCCAACATAAATATCGCAATGTCGCTGTATATTGGGTTCGATAAAAAAAACTTAGAGCAAATCGAAATTTGAGGAGTCTACAATTAGTCAAATTCCATATAATACTTTAAGCAAATCCTTTCAAAAAGAACATCAATCTTGCAATACACTGTGCGCATATTTTAGCAAAATCAGAAAACATTGCTATGTTCAAAATTCATTAGAAGAATACACAAAACCAAATTTATATGGAATCACCCGATATTTTGAATATTACCTCAGAAATTTTGGAAATTTCGAAGGATTGTTAGAATTGATCCTTTGTGAGATATTTCAATTGAATAAAAATTAACTAAGGTTTATTTTAAGGAAGACACAAATAAAAGAAAATAAGAAACATTTTCCGCATGTACTAAAAAAATTGAAAATTGTTTTTTCGCGGAGTACGTGTTTTTTCTCAACCTCAGTAGCTTGTATTACCTCCTCTTGCCTTGATACAAGCTTGAATCCGTCTTGTCTTACTTTGGATTAGGTTTTCTACCCCCTCTGGGGTGACATTCTGCCCCTCTTCAGTGGCGGCTTGGATGAGCTGTTGTTCATGGATTATCCTGGCGCGATCTAATTTTTCTTTTGAGATTTTTCCATAAATGTTCAATAGAATTCAGGACTGAAGAGCAAGCTGGCAATTCCAAAATTGGTATTTCCCCTGTTTCAAGATACTGTCGCGCTAGGTTGCTGGTATGCGGAGGATCATTATTTTGCATAAAAGAGGAATTATCACTGTTGGCACCTCTCCACGGCTCCAGCACTAGCTTCGCGTAATTTCTAACCGTTACACTCGCAGGAAACGAAATCGAATCAGTTTTGCCTCCCAGCATAATGCCACCCCAAAATATCACACTGCTCCTTTGATATAACGGAATTTGTCTTGCTGCTCGGAGTCTAGCTTTTCTTTCACGACCCTTTAAATCCCAAATCCGGCGGTCAACTGATCGATCATCAAATATGGTCTTATCTGAAAAGAGAACATTTCGTCAATTCTCAATATTCCAATTTGCCTGTTGCTTACAGAAATTGCCTTAGGAGTATGGGTTGCGACGCACTAGGGTCTCTACTTGCAATTTGGCACAAAAAGCGGTCTTCAGAAGTACTATTGTGCAGAGATTGTAACTCCACGTATCGGGCGTAGGTTTTTGAAACCCTCTGGGATACCTCCAATGTCGCCGCTAGATCCCTCTGTGTCAATCCCTAGTTCAACGAGAGCAATTATTCGACCCCTCTGCACATCAGACAATCCAACGTAGGGTTGATCTTTCGAAAGTGTTAGTTTCTAGATTTCTAGTGCTTTCAAAAGATAATGGTATTTTTCATCTTCGTTTTGATAACTGCATTAGGATCTTGTATTCTAAGGAGTCGAATTCGATGTTATGTATTCTACATAGTTTCCAACAATAACACCGAATAAAATAGCACTAAAATACAAATCTATTTCATCCAAATTAAATAATGAAGATCCAATTGTACGAAAGCTGATGAAGAAAATATTATAGTGTTCACCGACGAAAACGAATACCAAGAAAAAATGCACGACATCATACATACTTCGGACGTGATAGTAATGTACATATAATAAAAACAATTCATCAAAGAAATCAAATAAGAATTGGAACAATCGAATTTCCTAGCACCTTCAGAATGGGACAAGAAGACACTTATTCCAATGAAACTACACAAGGAAGAAAACGCCGCCGGGCTAGTTGTATCCTACATAAACACACCAGCAGGTGAATAGGCAAGTTTCTCAAGCCAAAAATTCATGGAACTCACCAACTTGCATACGCAATACACCATCTTTGATTCTGTAGACCTGATAGATGAAATTTCGATATTGAAAAATTTCAATTTCAAATATGTTTCATCAGATGAACGTCTGCATCAAATACAACAAATCTTTAACTAAAATAATATTTCATCATACATTATAGATGTATTTATTGAGCTTTTAGAGTGGTATTTCCCATAAAATTATTTCCAATTTGAATCAAAACTTTTCAAACAAAACTTAGGAATTCCCATGGGATCTCTACACAGTCCATCATAAGCAAATATTCTTATCAACAATTTGGAAAAATCTATAACGAATAACAAAAAAGTACAAGAAAATATTATATTCTGGTACAGATACGTTGATGATATTCTTTTAAGTTTTTAGAGTTTAAGCAGACAAAGAGATTGGTTTTTACACTTTCTTATAAGATGTATGATGAAATTTTTCACTGCTGGAATTGGGCGCGAAATTAAAAATTTTTCGTGTTTCGTGACAACATAAGCTCCTCAATCTAGTTCCATGTGAGGTCGATTCTCCTGTTCCCTTGGTATGGCTCAGACTGTATTAGATAGCCAGAAGGTTCACATAAAGACCATATCTTGTATCCATATCGTATTGGTTTGCCCTATACGATAGTTGCTCTGCTCCATGCCTGCCAAAGTAGAGGACCAAACTCGCATCACTGCATAATTTTTCACTCAGGGGAGTAAATGCGAGAACGTTCATTTAGTACATCAAAAAGTGGTTGTATTTTACCGAACCTATTACTCGGATCTAAGTTATTATTATCTGGACAATGCACATATATTTTATTGTATCAAATCTATTTCTTTGCATACAATTAGCAACACTGGGATTGTACGTATTGCCACCGGGATGGGGTCACATACACGAAGAAAACGACGATGGTGAACACAAACAATGTTTGTAAAGATAAATGTAAGATTAAATAAAAACGTATCTCTGGAGGACAACGGCGGTTTGGCAATATGGCCGGTGGCATGGGTCCGTAGAGTTGACAAGTGGCTGCGCGTGCTGCAGACGATTAAAGAAGACAGTGCGAACTCGATGAGGTCGGCAAAGGGAAAAAAATCGCGAGTCTCAGGAATGCACGGATATTTAAACCCTCGGTCCAGATAGACTCTCAGTACGTTCTGTGCTTAGTTTGGTCGGAGGGGCTTACTCGGCGATCTATGATTCAGAAAGCGTGGTTAACACGATGGGTCGGAGGGGCATAGAGCGATCTATGGTTAGGTAGTGTAGTTAACAAGATAACAGTATCTGTGTCAACTTTTGATAGTATACACTATCTTGCTACTTGAAGATGTCCAGACAGGTGCAAAATTGCTACAACAGCTTTCATGGAAACTTTTGAAAATTATGATCTTATTTCTATAGCGCATAATCAGTGAACATCTGAGTCAAAAAATTGCAAAATTTCGCTGACAAAAGAAGATTTGAAACACATGGTAGGAACTAGAATTTCATCTGCAACCATATGTCTGGGTACCACAAATGGTGGGAATTAACCCAGAGCGATCGAGGGATTGATTTCTTAAATTCCCAGCTACTAACCTTGCCAATAGAATATCATCTTCGTCATCATCATTAGTTGCATCCATTGTATTGCCTCTGTCATTTGATGGTCCAGGTTCTGGTTCCTTCTCGTCGATCTCAAAGTACACTATAACATCAGTTCTTCTTATATTTGTACACGCTTCACATTGCATTTGTCGTCCACAAAGCTGATTTATATTGAATGAAGGAGACTCCTCATCACCTGAATCTTCTTCAGAAACATGATCATCGTTTGGTGGCGTGATAAAAACATGAGCTTGCCAAAAAAATGTCATGTAAGTTTATTTGACATTTTTCGCACATTTTTGTAGTGTTTCTTTCGAAAAACACACATCTGTTCTGTTTTAAAGCGGAAACAATCATGATTCAAGCCATTTTACCTAACTTGCTCAAAGATTCACTCTATTAACACCGTCGAAGATTTCGGTCGTCCCCTGCTCAAAGGTAAATTACGAAAAATTTTAAAACGTTTTCAAAAATCTGTCCAATCACAATGAGTTTGCTGTCTTCAATGCTGCCATGTCTTATGCATACATGAATCTAAAGCAAAACTGAAGAGACCCCAACCACCACATTTCAGATCAAACATTTATTCTGTAGTTGAGCATATTCTGGTCCATTCGCTCTACGCGACCCATATTCTCATTATATTGCCCAATCACATAGGGCTGAGTAACAGGAACCTTTTTCTCTCACTCGATAGCTATTCGTTGACTTGCTCAATTGGGTTAACTGGGTCGCAGCTACATACCATCAAAACTTGGCGTCTATCATCCTCAGAAGTGGTCGTTATTTGGAACTAATATCTGAGGCATAGTTATAAGTACCTCTCGGTGATTTTTCGCTATCTCGATAGCGCAATGGCAACTTTTCGATTTCGTTCGAATTGATAGTACCCGAGTAACCAATCAATGTTTTCTCCCAATGAACTGATGACTTTCAATGAAGAAAAATATCTCTCACCATATATTTTGAATGGAACGTGTTCGGTAATTTTTCTGTGTGTTTCGTGACAACCTAAGCACCTTATTCTAGTTCCATAAGAGGTCGATTCCCCTGTTTCCTTGGTATGGCTCAGACTGTATTAGATAGCCAGAAGGTTCACAAAAAGACCATATCTTGTATCCTTATCGTATAGGTTTGCCCTTTATGAGTTGCTCTGCTCCATGCCTGCGAATGTAGAGGACCATACTCTCATCACTGCGTAATTTTTCACTTAGGGGAGCAAATGCGAGAAAACGTTCATTTAGCATATCAAAAAGTGGTTGTATTTCAGCGAACTTATTGTTCCGATCTAAGTAATTATTATCTGAACAACGCATATATTTTCTATTGTATCAAATCTATTTCTTCGCATAAAATTAGCAACACTGGGATTGTAAGTATTTCTACCGGGATGGGGTCACACACACACGAAGAAAACGACGATGGTGAACACCAACAGTCTTTGTAAAGATAAATGTAAGATTAAATAAAAACACGTGGTTCGCTGATAGACAACGGAGGTTTGGCAGTATGGCTGGTGGCGTGGGTCCGTGAAGTCGGCTCGTGGCAACGCGTGCTGCAGTCGATTTAGGGAGACAGTGCAAACTCGATGAGGTCGGCGAATAGTAAAAGCGCGAGTCTCAGAAATACACGGATATATAAACCCTCGATCCAGATACGCCGTGAGTACGTTCTGTGCTTAGCTTGGTCGGAGAGGCCTGCTAGGCGACCTGTGATTCAGAAAGCGTGGTTAACACGGTAACGCAATGGGTCGGAGGGGCCTAGAGAGATCTATGGTTAGATAGCGTAGTTAACACGGTAACAGTATCTGTGTCAACTTCCAATAGCATACGCTATCTTGCTACTTGAATATGTTCAGACAGGTGCAAAATTGCCACAAAAGTTTTCATCTCCCCGATTTCAATTTGGAAACTATGGTCTTTATTCTATCGTGCATAATTAGTGAACATCTAAAAGTTTTCATCTCCCCGATTTCAATTTGGAAACTATTATCTCGTGCATAATTAGTGAACAAGTCAAAAAATTTCAAAATTTCGCTATCAAAAAAAGATTTGAAACACATGGCAGGATCTAGAGTTTCATTTGCAACCATATGTCTCGGTGCCATGAATGGTGGGAATTATGGAACAAAATCCACCTTAATCGAACAGAAATTGATATCTTGAAATCCCAGCTATTAACCTTGCCAATAGAATATCATCTTCTTCATCATCATCAGTTTCATCCATTGTATTGCCTCTGTCATTTGATGGTCCAGGTTCTGGTTTCTTCTCGTCGTTACCGAAGTACACTATTCGATCAGTTCTTTTTATATTTGTACACGCTTCAGACTGCATTTGTCGTCCACTATGCTGATTTATATTGGATGAAGGAGACTCTTCATCATCTGAATCTTCTTCAGAAACATGATCATCGTTTGTTGGAGTGATAAAAACATCCACTTACCAAAAATCTTCATTCATGTTCATGAAAACCTGAACAAAGACAAAAACTTTACGTATCATCATGTTCCCGGTGTTCTAATAAAGAAACGAACACATAACTATACAGAGACGTATTTTTTTAAGAAATTTTCAATGAAAATGGTATCTAACACTAAAATTATGTTTCAGTTCATCATAACATCTATAGAAGAAAACAAAATAATATTATATAAAGAACTATGCACCTACTTTTCAGACGCCATCGAACAGACAATCGGTAAGGATCAAAATTCAGTTGTCAGAAATAACCGAATTCAGCTAGTAGATTGAACAAGTCACACCTCTTTGCTATAGACTCACTGAATGCTTTAATCATCGAAAGACAGGAAGAAATACGAATTTGTGAAGTGGAAAGGGTGAATATTATAGTAGTTCCAATATCGGAACACCGCAAATACGGACACACTTCCATTACTGGAACATCGGGCAAAAACGTGTTCAGAAAGTTGTTCGATTTTCTAGTCTAGGTAGTACGGTATGCCCAAATTATACTATCTACTTAATGTGTCGCTTGTTCTCAATAGAAACGCAGCTGCTTCTGGCTTCTGAGTGCTTGTCGTACTATGTTAATTGGGACATAATTTTGATGCCACACACAGATCGCCATCATGTGTTGGTATTATAGAGTGGTTATTCTATCTTTTTTCTGCAAGCTTAAAGGTTTTGTGAATTCTGCCTAATAATAAGCAAAGAAGTAGTTAGTAACAAGCAAAGGTTCTTTAAGTTCGAGTAGTAGAATAAATTCCATGAAATTTATTTTCATTAAAGCTGTCCTTTTAAAAAGGCACCACTTCTCCAAGCATCTTCAAACAAGTAATGCAACTATAAAAAACTAATATCAATTTGAGAATTTCTATTCAAAATCATTCTTATTCATCGTTCATCTGAATTGCAAATTACCTTCAGCATTATCAATTTTCAAGTAATTTGTTTTAGTATTTCTCGGCTATAAAGCCTGCACATATTTATCGACCATTGCTGGCTGGGTAATCTCCGCTAGCTCTTAAAGCTTTTATCCTAACCCGGTTTGTATTTCCGACCTTCGTGACCCTCGCCTCACTCGCTTGTTTGTAGAGGGGAAGTCTAATTACAACCATCTACGAACATATCCTCCACCAAGTCGGAAAAAAGGTTAGTAAAAGCAATGATTATGAGCGAAAAGTCTCAGTCCAAATGAAGCAGTTTCAGAACCATTTGCGGAACTTTAATCGGTATCCGAAGGGGGTATCAAAATATTTCTTATTTTTTTTATGGAATGAAGTTGAATATTTTCGATCCCTTGTATATACAATGCCCCATTCATAGAAGTAACAGAGATGAAAATGAATTTCTGGAAATTTACAGCAACATATTCATTATAAAGGGATATTTTATTACGGCAGCTATGTGAAATACTGTAAATAAAGAAGAATCAACGTCTCGGATTTTTGAGAAAAATCCATTGATGAAAACAGATCGTAGCTTTCTGGAGTAAAATGCAGTGGCGTACTCGATTTTTTTTGTTGAATGATTTTCGAATTGGAATATGAACGTTGGTGTCTCTGAATATAAACCATTACCGAATTTGGAAAACATAGGAGGGGGTTTTGTTTCCTTTCCAAATATGAATAACATGCCCTCCAACTTCTCTGGATAATGTGAATTTTTGTAGAAAAGATAATTCTTCGAACATTCTGTGGTTTCATCTACTATGCCGATGCAAATCATCACAAATATCCCATCGAAGATGGGACAACCTGTCCACAATTACCACCATACAGATTTTTCGATTTATGTGTAAGTATAAAATTCTGGAAATAATCAGAGACGATGTAATTTATTAACCTGTGAATTAACTAAATTAACTAGAATGATACATTCTGAATTCAATTGGGAAAATTTTTTCGAACAACTTTACTAAAATAAAAATCAAGAGGGCCAAGTTGAAACAAAATCAAAACAATGTGAATGCTGGCAAATATTCGATAAATTTTCACTTGAAATGATCGAAATGAGCACCTTCAACAGCTTGATAAAGAGCCAATCGGTTACAAATTACTCAATAATTCACTGATATCGCTTGGGTTGATCGAAAACACTTAGTACTTCATTCTTCCTTAAATTTTCATGAGTACCTTCAATAGATTTGTAGGCCTTACCTTTCGAATATCTTCGTGAAAAGTAACCGTAGCGATTCAACAATTCCCTTACATCCAATGTTGCACTTTGGCAAGAATGAAAAAAAATCAAATATACTTCTCTAGTTGAATTACCGTCGCAAATATAAAGATAAAGACCAAATAGTTTACTTTTGACGTTGCATGCGAATATATTGAGTTCTAGTGGTTGCTCTGAATGGTGTTCGCGCATATATTCAAGACTTTCTCAGCCCCAAAAGCTTTGTGGTGATTGATATGTACCTTAAGGGTGAACGTTACTTCATCGCAATTTACAGTTCTTAGGGACAACATTATATTCTGAATAATAAGAAGCAGGTACTGTGTTTTAAGGAATTTTACTTAATAATTGCGCGTTTCACTACACCGTAGCTTCTTCATACGAATGAATATACAGAAAAATATAAATGAGGATATAACTATAAATGTTCTTGAGTTTTTAAAAGTTTATTGGGTTGCTTCTTCTTATATATCCAATAAAATTAAGGAATAGATTGCTCTCGAAGAGATTCAATAGAGGTAAAGGGCTTAAACCAACTTGGTATGCAAAATTTCAAACTGTGGGTCGAAAGAGTGATTATTTTCTGAGAGATGATTCTAGTAATTTGAATCTGATATTTTATTTGAAAAACATCTAATATTAAAATTTCTATGTGTTCAACCAATGTAGAAATTATCACAGTAATTGCAATTCAATCTATAAACACCTGATTTATTGTTTTTACCTGGTTTGGTTTCATTTTATTTTATATATATTTGCATCAATTTATCGACAGGGTAAACTTCATGTTTTTATTTAAAATATTATTTATTAGTTTGGGATTATAACCATTATTTTATGCAATTTGTTTAATCAAATTTAGTTCTTTGTTGAAATATAACGGGATGTTAATCAATCTATGAATAAAACTATTGAATGCTGACATTTTATGTTGATATGGATGACACGAATGTATTATAATATCTGTATGTGACCTAATTTTATCGAATTATTGCGGTTTTATCGTCTAATAGCGATTATAAACAATATTTACTGAGTGGATGATTTTGAATTAATTTCTCTAATTCATATTCCTGCTAACAAAGGACTTAACGGAATGCCCATAATCAAGCCGTCTTCAATAGTATAATATTTGTTATTGAAATGGAAATAATTTTGATCTATAAAATGCAAGAATATCTGAAATGATAGTAACATGGTATCTTTCGGAGGAATGTTGGGAAATAGATTCAACATCGATGAGTTTGGAAGGTGGTATAATGGTATCTTTGATATTGGCAATAAGTTCGTATGAATTTATGACCGAAAATTATTTAGATGTTTATAGATTGAATTGCAATCACTGTGATAATTTCTACATTGGTAGAACACATAGAAATTTTAATATTAGAAAATCGGAACATAAACGCAGTTTTTCAAATAAAAATCAGATTCAAATTACGCGAATCATCTCTTAGAAAATAATCACTCTTTCGACCCACAGTTTGAAATTTTGCATACAGATAATGAATATTGGAAGGTAGATCTTTGGGAAACTTTAGAAATCAATAAATACAAACACTCAGGTAGACTCATTAATGAACAAGTCGATTTAAGCCCTTTACCTCTATTGAATCTCTTCGGGGAGCAATCTATTCCTTAATATTATTGGATATACCTGTCATAAATAACCACTCAAGAAGAAGCAACCCAATAAACTTTTAATTACTCAAGAACATTTATAGTTATATTCTCATTTATATTTTTTCTGTATATTCATTCGTCTGAAGAAGCTACGGTGTAGTGAAACGCGTTACGAGTCGCAATTATTGAGTAAAATTCTCAAAACACAGTACCTGTTTTTTATTAATGATAATGGAATTTTACCAAGTAAAAGCCTCCCACATTCAAATATTATATTCAGATGTATAAATTTCATCTATGATTCGCAGAATACCCCCCAGCGGTCGGCAGTATTTTCATTTATTCAATACATATTTTTGTCTCACTTCATAGTCAAACCCTAAAGCTATAATGGCTGATGGAAATCCTCTCGTAAGCTTAAGAGAATGTTCAGTCCACCAGGAATTTCGGATGTCTTGAACTTTCTTCACAAAATTTTGTTTCAGTTTCACTCATTTTGAATTAATACAATTTAGGTCCATCCGGTTATTTGTTGTTAGGAACAACAAAGACTTCACTCCGTTTACGAGATTTTTCACAACAGTCGATGCATATCAAAATCTTTATACGTTATATTTTTCGTTGAATTACGTTCAGTCAAAACGATATTTACACAATGAAGAGAGATTTACTAAGTTGGGAAAATCTATTGAACAATTTAAAATTAATTAATTCAAGTCTACATTGTCTTGAATCGAGCATTAAAAACACCAACAACTACAATAAAAAACTGCTCTTCATTCTAATCATTTAGATAACGAAGCTAAAAAAGCTTTTTTGTCGTTTTATTCACTCACATTACCTCTCAAAACAGCTGTTCTGTATCGAGATTCATATGATGAAGAGAGCAGGAGATAAAGGCATGTTTTCGAGAAGAAAAGCTTACTAAACCACCAAACATTGCAAATTTTGTCGAATTGATATTTCCTCAGATGGAACAACGTGTATCTCGAGAACTATTTATCGCAGTCCCCCATTATGAGATATTGCAGAACCCATAAAAAAAGGCGGTAATTTGGGTTTTAATTCAAGAAAATGGTCGATGACGTCTTATATTAAAAAGCAACAAAAAATAATTATTGGACCAAAAACTTTTTAGTTAAATATGAAAATTTAGCTGTCCAAGTATTCTGTCCAAAAACTGAAGTGGAAACAATTGAGAATATTATTCCATACTTTACACTCGCACTATACACACACCGCTAAAAGTCTTGGCACCTCTAGATATTCGTGAAAAGAGCACACGACTGGAAAAATGAAGTAATACTTTTTTCATTTGTTCATTCTGTTTTTCAGATTTTACACAGGAGAAAGAAAAGAGAAATGATAACTGAGTTATTCAATTCTTTTTCTTTCAACTTCAGAATCTTCGAACATCAAAAATAAACCAAGTTAGTGAGTGAACTGAAACGTCCACACCTTTCTATTCTACATTTTCTTGAAAGGCATGAGGAATCTTGGGAGCTTCGTTTATGCTGTGAATCGGTATTATCGTCAATAAATAAAAACAATGTGAGTTTTGATTGTATCTCCAAATAGATGAGTTCTAATGATAAACAATTTTCGGCCATAGTTTTTTCTTAGGCTTAAAATAGAAAGAACGTTGTTGGAAAAGATTTGCCTGTGAATAAGATCGGGTCTATGATTATTGCTTAATGAGTACTATTGTCTTGGGTGATTGATTTACCCTCTGCAGCCACATAAACAGTCCTCTGTGGTTAAACAGCCACTTTTTTATGGTCAATGTCAAAGAAAAGAACAGATATCAAATACCCAATTCTAATTATCCATATTTGTTTTTACGTTAACAGTAGCAGTATTCTTTAGTTTGAATAGAGTAAACAGAACTGATTGCAACTCTTGCCAGGAAATATTGTCTGCCAATTTAATAGAGCCTAAATAATGACTTTTCATGAAATGGAATTATCCCGACATCGAATTTCAAAGCGCCTTGATATATCTAGAACTACTCTCTGAAAAATAGTCAATTTGTACGTGAGAAATTGAAGTTTTGATGTCAGACGACGAATTGTTAGAGCCACTACAAAACGAAAATACCGCTGCGACCTTGATTTTGGTCGCCCTAACAGGAAATCCTCGGTTCCGGTACTTCCAAGGTATTTATTGAGAACGTAGTGGAGGGTTATTCCTTACACTAACCTCAGAAGAAGAAATTCTTAGGTGAAGAAGGCCTTCTCGAGGCTATTTCCGGGGCATATTGCACGGCACGTCAACAATGCGTGCATATGAATTGGCTCTTACCACAATGGCAGAATATGATTTTTACAGACTTGTCCAGATTAGCACTGATGGGTGGCAATCGAGGAGGAATGGTACGAAGGAGACCAGGGTTTCAAGAAGGACCAGCAGTCGCCAGGGAATTTGATTTTGTTATGCTTTGAAATTGAATAATGTATGTTCGTCGAACTCCACTCATCATGTACCACGAAGAATGATACCTTTCAACATTTATGGACAATAATGTCACCCCAACAGAACAATAGGGATCGCAGAAGTGCTCCAACTGGAAAACGTACGAAGGATGCAGTGGCCTGCAAACTCACCAGATATGGATTCCATCGAACATGTGTGGAATATGGTGGCGAGGACACTTACCAATAGAGAGAAGCCACTCGTGGCAGGGAAGGATGCCACAAACGCTGTTCGAGAGGAAAGAAATAACATCTTCATTGGCACCGTCAATAACATCATTGTTGGCTTGCACCACCGAATTTATGTCTTACTGTAAAACAGACGATGTGTGTATAATCGGACAAATAGAAAGCTTTTTATATTTAGGAAGACCGAATTCCATACGAATATCTATGGAAAGATTCGAAGTTATCTAAAGAACACTTTTGTACTTCGTTTCTGCATACAACTTTATATCGTTTGTAAGTTGAATGAAGACTCAAAAACCGCAGATTAATTCTTCTGTATAAACCAAAATTAGTAAAATTTAATTCGTGAGATAATGGATGATGACAAAATCAAAGAGCACTCGGAGAATCTCTTTGAAAGCTTCTTCTGATTGGAATGACGTCAGATGGTATAAGGTTGATTTAGAATATTCAGAATGGTTTCCCAATTGTTCATGACATATTCTAGAAAAGGACGAACTACGTTATCAATTTTATAAATTTCCAAAATTTTCTAGGGCGAAGCCATGAATGGGAAGAACTCTCTAATAGTTTCTGGTAAGCAGAGAGTAATTGCTGTATACTTTTCTTATATAGGTTTTATTCAATTAGAATCAATAACAAGCTGCTTCCTAGTTGAAAATAGCGTTAACATTGCAGCGGACAAATTTGCTGTTGAAATAAATACGTAATTTTTGTGTAATTTGAATTTTCTTTGTTATTCTGTATGAACTCTATTACTTTATTTTAGCGCCGTTGTGTGGTAGAAAAATACGCAAACAATTGTTTCAAATTGAATATTACATAGTTCTTCAACTAAAACAACCAGTCTAAACTTGCTCTGGAACAGTAATTATGGGAATTACGTCTCGTATTTCGTGCCGTCTAAGGACTTCATGATATCAAATAGAAGAAGAAAATATTAGTCAACATGGTATCCGCTTGTGAATTATTTGTATTGCTACGTTAAAATAGTAGATTTGAAATTCCATTGAGTGAAATAATCCATTAAAATTATGAATACCAGTTCATACAAATTATTTGATATTTCTGAATTTTCGTGGTATTACACTCATATCAAAATATCACATTTAATATATTGTATTAAAACAAACTCCGATAATTTAAATTCAGGAAACATATTGAATAAGCGAGTAGGGATTTTCCGATATGAATAATAAGGACGAGGCTACTTTTTTTTGGAAGAATTTCGGCTCTCTGTTTCTCAATTTTGAAACTGAGAGATTTCCCCACGGTAGCAGAAAGTATAACGTAGATAAAACTCAATCGAAAACCTATAATTGGATCCGTCCTGACGAAGAATCTGAATTTTGACTGATCTATTCGAAATACGCGGTTTCCAGATATTCAAAAACTTTCTCTACTTTTTATTCAATATTTGGACGGACTTCATGACCGAATGATCTATAAAGAGAATTGGTAGAACTCAGAGATAATGTTTATATCGAAATTCATTACAAGAACTCCTTTACTTATCACGGGCAATCTTATTTCAAAATTTCATTCGGTTTTGTGTCCGTCTAAAGTCAAAAAGTTACAAGAATTCTCCAAAAACGAAGAGTTAATCCTTCTCGACGTCCAAATTCAATACTTTCGGGTCTATATTCATTTAGTTCATGTGAAAGTACCGTTTTGTATGAGCCTCATTCTTTCAAATTCACATAATTCCCCACAGCTCTGTTTTACTGTTTATCTTATAGTCATACCGGTTACTAATTTGGTTTAAAGTTGAGAGAAAAAGATGAATAAACCATTTTTCAACTCTGCTTTTTTCTGTATAAAATCTGAAAAATGAAATGGAAGAAATGTATTTTTTCATCTCTTAATGAAATGAGAAATGACACCCATATACAAGTTTGACAGGGTGTTCATAATCGGAAAGGAAAGGAAAGGATCAAAGTTACCTCAAGTACCCTTTTGAATGTGCCCCGTTCTTGTATACCATTGGATATCGATTAGGTTTTTCAGTTTAAACTGAAGTAAGTAATATTCAATTCATGAGATAATGGATTGAGAAAAAGAGAAAACCAAAGAGCAGAACAGCACACAGAAAAACTATTCAAAAGCCTTTTCTAATTGGAATAACCTTTTGATTTAGAATATTCAGATGAAAAATGGTTTTCCAATTCTTCATGACAACTTCAAGAAAAAAACGAATTACGTAATCAATTTTATAAATTCCCAAAATCATATCGAAGAAAGCCATGAATGGGGACAACTCTCAAATATCCTCAGGTTAGCAATGAATAATAACAAGGTGCTCTCTAGTAGGAATTTGCGTTCACATTACAGTGGACAAATTTGCTGTTGAAATAAATACGGAATTTTTTCTGTAACTTTAATTGTTTATGGTATTGTGTATGAATTCTGTTTTTTAATTTTAGCTCCGCTGTGTAATTAAAAATCCGCAAACGCTTGTTTCAAATTCAATATTACGTAGTTTTAAATTAAATAAGCCGGTGTGGACTTGTTCTGGAATAGTTATTACGGGAATTACGTCTCGTGTTTCATGTCGTGCAAGCACTTCATAATCTAAAATAAATAAATAAAAAATAGTAGTCGCTTGTTGAAATGGAAGATTTGTTATTGGAGTGAGTGAAAAAGTTCCTCAAACCTATGAACACCAATTTATACACAATATTTGCTATAAACTTCGTAGTCATATCTTTTTTCCTTTTCAAAATCTCATAAGTCAGAATTGACGTTCAGACAAGCTTATCTAACCTCAACTCTCGACGCGCGTTTCACTAACTAAGTTAGCATCATCAGGAGATGATAATATACTCAGGAGTATATTATTATGTACTGATGATGTTATTCCAGAGGGTAATTTCAAAAACCTACGTCTGATACGTGGAGCTACAATCTCTGCAAAATAGACTTAGAAGAAGACGTAGAAAGATCTCTTCTGAAGAACAAGACCGTTTCTCGTGCCAAATTGCGTCGCTCCCCATACTCCAAAGATAATTTCAGGAAGCAACAGGCATCAGTGTACCAGTCGAAATGATACGTCAAAGACTTCGTTCGAGGGGTTCATATAGCAGAAAGCCCCTAAGAGTGGCAGAGCTAACCAGGCAACAAAAAATTTATAGACTTAATTGGTTTATGGAGCACCAAATTGGAATATAGGGAATTGGCGAAAAGTTCTTCTTTCGGATGAGACCAGAATTGGTGTTCGATCAGATGACCACTGGACTCGGGTTTCAAGGGGTCGTGGAAGACAAGTTACTTCCCGAGAAGCAAGATAAATTCCTGAATACGAAGGGGTCCGTGTGGTGTTTTGGGGTGGCATTATACCGGGAGGCAAAACAGATTTGATTTCGTTTTCTGCGAGTGTAACGGCTAGAAATTACGAGGAGCTACTGCTGGAGGTGCCTACGGTAGCAATTTCACTTTTATGCTAGATAAAGCTCCTCGCAGCAACCTCGCGCGACATTATCTTGAAACAAAGAGAATCGCCATTTTGGATTGGCCAGCTTGCTCTCCAGACCTGAATCCTATAGAATATTCATGAGATAATCTCAAAAGGAAAATAAGATCGCGCCAGGATATTCCAAGAATCTCACAAGAGCTCATCCAAGCCGCCACAGAAGAGTGCAGAATATCACCCCAGAGGAGGTCGAAAATCTAATCCAAAGCATGCCTAGACGGTTCAGGTTGTATCAGGGCAAGAGGAGGTAAACAAGCTACTAAGTTCGAGAAAAAAAACACCTACTCCGTGAGAAAACTATTTTCGAATTTTTATACTACATGCGGTAAGAGTCTCTTATTTTCTTTTATTTGTTTTTGTTCTTGAAATAAACCATAATTTATTTCTTTCTTCAATTGAAATACTCCAAAAAGGATCAGTTCTAACAACTTTTCGAAATTTTCACAATCCCTGAGGTAATATTCAAAATATCGGGTGGTTCCATATAAATTTGGTTGTGTGTAGATGCAAATACCATTTGAAGCTCAAAAAGCGAGATATTCACAAAAAACTGATTCTTTTGATTCTTGATCTCTACTGTCTTAAGATGCACCACGTAATTATTTGTGACTTTTGACAAAACATTACAAATGCCACAGTAACTCTTATTCTAAGGATGGCATCTTTCTACTTAAGTAGCTGTTAGCAAACTAATGAATGAATTGTAGAGATATATATTTATAATTCACAATCAACATGAATATTACGACCGTATTGCTTATTATGATCATACATTAGAATGACATGAACTAATGAGGAGGCAAATGTACAGTAATGACAAAAGTTTTGGGTACCATATTCATTCTTAAACATTCTATCTGTTGCTAAACATCTAACTATCTTATATGATGGAAACAAATGCAACTTTATATTCTCCTAACTCTGAGATACATCTTAAGGACACTTCCTATGTTTCCTCCATAATTTCGAAATACTCTCGCTTAATAACTTGAAACTGAAAACTTATGAAACCATTAGAAATTTAATTGTAAGACACTGCCTAATTCAAACTGTGTGCAAACTTAATTCTGATAAACTTGACAAATATTGAATATCGTGAAACTATTAGAACATTGAAATGGGACAATGGGTCCTTTCAAGATATTCTGCAGGAACTTGTCATGCAATATTCATTAAGTTTGGCAACTGTAATTACGGCCGTCTTTGTGTAACACTGAACCAGTTTCTAAATGAATGCCAAGTGCATGAAAGTAGTTAAGGTATTTTTACTCAGACATTGAATTTAAATTTGTTTTCCGGGATGAAACTACGCTTCATTTTTGACCTACTTTCTTACTGTCCTACGAGTAAGAATTCATACACCGACATTCAACCTCCCGAAATTGGAGAAGTTTTCGTCGAATAACCTTGAACGATGAATCATTCATTGCTGTTCGATACTCACATTCAATTTGTGAGAAATTTATCAAATATCTGAAACGTATCAATAATTGAAATATGATCGAACTTATTTATTCAAGACTTTATAAACAAATACAGGGTGCTTCAACGGAAACTAAACAGAGGCTATATCTACCAAGATATGGATTTCTGATCAAAACGCAAAAACAGGTCAATTTTTATTTCATGGGGGGCATATTTTGGGGTACAAGACTTGCCTGAAATATGAACCCCCTCAGCGGGGGTTGCAACCCTTGATTATTTTGAATAAGGAAGATGGGTCTAGTGATGACTGAAGAAAAAGAAACGTGGTATCTTTGTCTATATTGCCTTGAACGAATTTCTATTTTTAATTGAAAACTGTAAAAGATACAGAGTGAACAACTGAAAGATAGGGAAGACTATTTTCCTAAGACTATTCAAGTTTCAGTGAGGTAAAATGGAACAGTCTGATCAATGGCAGTCATCATCAAATACCATCTTCATCTCGAATTTCAACCCCTGGAGCCGGGGTGACAACGCTTGAAAATTTGGAAGAGGGTGGATGGGTCGAGTGATAACTCGAAAGAAAGGTATTATCTTTGTCTGCATTCCCGTGAAAGAATTTTCATTTTGATTAAAAACTGTAGAAGATACAGAATGATCCACTGAAAAATAGAGAAGACTATCGCCCCAAGACTTTTGGAGTATTAGTGCGAAAAACTGGAATGGATTCATTTCAGATCAAAAGCTGTCATCTTCCGAAATCACCCTCATCTCGACTTTCAACCACTAGAGCAGGGGTAATATTTCGATTCTGTAATACCTCTAAAAAAAATGTTTTTTAGTAGCTCACTCTGTATCTTCTACAGTTCTTAATCAAAAATGAAAATTCGTTCACGGGGATGCAGACAAAGATAATACCTTTCTTTCGAGGTATCACTTAACCCATCTACCCTCTTTCAAATTTTTAAGGGTGGTCACCCCTGCTCTAGGGGTTGAAGTTCGAGATGAGGATGGTACTTGAAGATGACTGCCATTGATTAGCATGGATCTGTTTCATTTTACTTCACTGAAACTTGAATAGTCTCAGGGAAATAGTCTTCCCTATCTTTCAGATGCTCACCTTGTATCTTTTACAGTTTTCAATTAAAAATTTAAATTTATTCAAGACGACGTAGAAAAAGATATCACCGTTCTTTTGAGTCATCACTCGACCCATCTTCCCAAATGAAAATGTTAAAGGATAGCTACCCCCGCTTGGGGGGTTTGATATTTTGGGCAAATTGTGTACCACAAAAGATGTCCCCCTTGAAACAAAAATTGACCTCTTTTTGCGTTTTGATCAGAAATAAATATCTTGATCGATATAGCTTCTGTTAAGTTTCCGTTGAAGCACCCTGTATACACTGAGTTCCAACGAAAATTTGACCCTTCTCTCTAACTCTTCAAGAATAGATACTGACGAAAAATACTGAAACAAGTAAATTTTTGATTCTGAGGTTCTTCCTGCTGAAGTTGATTTTCATGTAAAATCAAGCCCTAGCTCAGTATCCCCCAGCTGAGTAATCATTGAAAGGGACGAGACGCACTCTTTCGAAAAAATTATTATACAGGATATCATGCTGCAGGGAATATTATTATTCATTAAACTTGAAATACTTCCCAAAATTGATTGATTACGGTTTAATATCAGAAGGGACTCAAGTCAGTGTAAGATTATTATGAGCAAACAATACCGTACCTAAGTGTATCTGGCTTGTAAATCATGGTCAAAGATAGATCGAGTTGCATCTCATCGGAAAGATAATCCAATTCTACGAACGATTACTTTCATATTGGCTCTTCGAAAGTTCATTCAAAATTTTCAACTCTATTGATTCGGAACAACTTGGCGGTATTGTAGCGTCAGGCTGAAACTGGAGGGAAAGACAGGAAAGTTTTGTCCGTTTGTTGAAACTCTGAAGAAAAACTATTACGAATCTCCACTCACATCCCTGCATGCAATTAAACTAACGTTTTGAGAATTCACTTCTAACATTTGTGAATACTCAGGTGTTAAGAGGTTTCACTCAATAATGATTCTTACTCACAGCTCACTCAAGTTTTCCAGTGGTATGACATTAACTCTCAACTCAAGATGACTCCATAAGAGGAAAAGATTCAAGTTAGCTAACCTGGTCGGCCTCTAAACTGGTTCTCTCATACAAATCCACTAACTTGGCAATATAAGGAGTACCAGCTTGCTGAAAACTAATTTAATTGTCTGAGAGAAATCAATTGTTCTCCAGTGATTCAGGGATTTATGAGTTTTTTAACAGTGCAAATAACTATTTCTATTTATTTTTTCTTAGTTAAAGAAAAATGCTACAAAATAATTCGCATCAACCCCAATGGTTAAATTCCTGCGTCGTTTTTGGTAGAGTTTCTCTGAGTCAAGAAGGATTCAGGGTATCGGAGACTAAGCAGGAAGGTGCTCAGAAAAAAACGATGTTACACAGAAAATCAGGTTGTTGGATCATACTTTTTCATAATTTTCACAAAATTGCAAACGATCATCTTCGTTTGATTCATGAACAAATTTTAATTTCTACGGGTGGAGTTAAATGTGCTGTATCACAATTCAAACTATGCATCACCCCATTGAAAAATGTACTGATTATAATGACCCATTGTAGTTGGCATTTATGGATTATGAGAATGCATTTGATTCCATTAAAACCTGGCCATTCCTCGACTTATTTGACAATGCAAGATTAGCCAACAGATACTCAACACTACTCAAGATTATTTACATAAGAGCCACAATGGATGTGACGCCCGATGAAGATCTAATTAATAAAAAAATACCTATTCACAAAGGAGAAAGACAAAGAGACACAATTTCTCCAAAGCCTTTCAACCTGACCTTAGAGGACTCATTAAAAAAGCTTAACTGGGACGAAGTGGGCATAAACATCAATGGCCAATACTTAACCACCTCCGCTTTGCTGACGACGTGGTGCTGATCGGAAAGAGCCCAAGTGAATTAGAAAAAATGCTTAAAGAGCTAAGTGAAGAATCTCTTAAGGTCGGTCTTAAGGTTAACTCCAAGAGGACGAAAGTTCTGAGTCCAGAAACAGTAAAAATCGAACTTCAGGAAAATTACTTGAAAATAAAAATGAATATGTCTACTTGGGGCACAAAGTCAAGATTGGAGGAGCAACTCAAGGAGCAGAAATGACGAGACGCGTGGGAATCAGCTGGGTCGCATTTGTAGAATAAGCCCATGTGTTTAAAGGCCGAAAACCACCCATATACCTAAAGAAGAAAGTTTTCGACACTTGCATCCTTCCTGTTATAGCATACGGCTTCGAAACTGTGTGCCTAACAGAAGCGTCAGCTAACCGACTCACACTCACCTAAAGAGCCATTGAAAGATGCATGCTAGGAATCTCGCTCCGTGACAAAGTCGAAATACCACTATAAGAACGAAAACAAAGGTCACTGACGTCATGGGGAAAATTGCAAGACTCAAATGCAGATGAACAGGCCACCTGGCGGAACAGGACGAGGAGATATGGTCAACGAAAATCCTGAAGTGGAGACCTCGCTAAACGACGCGTAGCCGAGGAAGACCGCATAAATGTTGGGCGGACGAAATCAGAACCGTAGGCGGCAGCGACTGAGTGAACCTGGTGCAAGATAGACGAGCAAAGAAAGATTTGGAGGAGGCCCATATCGAGGAATGAATGAGAATAGGCTTAGAGGAGAGAAGAGAAGAAGCATCACAATTCTGTTTATAGTTGTAGACTATACTCCTATCGTACCAGATATTTTTCTGAATGAATTATTTTTCATTTGCAAGTTATTCATAACTGGCTCTTCGAATGAGGCGTTTTGTTCAGAACATGCAATTTAATATTTTTTATTATCAACCGAACCACTTGTTAAATATATAGGCATCGAAAGTTTTACATGTTAGTGACCAACTTGCCTTTTTGGGTGATTCATATTGCATCCGTTACTTCAGCACAACTATTATTTGAAAATAAAGTCAGACTAGTCGAGAAAGCCATTATCGGGTTAAGTTTTACAAAATTAAACGACTATTGTACCACGGAAGCCGGCTGGGTGGCGAGAGAGATATGACGCCCGTCCCGTGCAGAATTCTCTCGGTTCAATCCCCTCAAAGTCAGTGCGATTTTTCAGATTCTGGTATTTGCTCGAGTGTCCGTCCATCTTTGGTAGGAGATGTAATGCCGTCGATCCTGTTTAGCAGAGATGTGTTGTTGGACATTAAAGATTCCCTTGACAGGAGAGGGTTTCAGCAAAATTCACGGGTTAGTGAAGTGACAGAATTCCTCGGCATGTCATTAGCCGAAAGGTACAAATAGAGTCCGTTAAAGAATCAGATGAAAAATATCGTACAGCGAAATATAAAAAACACATGGAGAATAGATTGGTGGCGTTTTCGTGTTTGATGAATAAAAACTTTTGCGGTCGCCTCCGCGGCACAGAGGGGAGGAGACCCCGGAGTGATACGGCTGGTCGCTGGTTCGATTCCGGCAAAAGCCTGAATGTTGTGTTTGTCCCTTGATTTGTTACAAATGAATTACTCTACTGCAAAAATGTCGTACATGACGAATCCATGGCCTATAAGGTCAAGACGGATTGACGTGGGATAGCATACACATATTCCTCCTTCCTTTAAAAAAGAAAATTATGGTGTCTTAATAATTCAACTTCTGAAAAATATTATTCTCGAGTACTGAGATGAAATTTCAGAGAAGATAACTCGATTTCTTTTCCCTGTAATCGTTTGTGACTAGGGGGATGCTGAGAGTAGAAAAGATTTCACATGCTCCAAATCAACCGCAAAAACGGTTCCCCTCATACAAATATTGACTTGTTTGAACGTTGTCCGAAAGTACTACTCTTTCTAGAATTAGGGAGGATCAGTTTTCATTAGGACACATAGTATAATGATGGCTCTGTTAACTAGTACTTAATATTTATGCACGAAATATTTAACCATTGGGAAAGCTTTACTAGGAATGTCCTAGCTGTTATTATAGAATACAATAGAATAGTGTATATTTGCCATCCAAAAATACATGACACGTCATAAAAAATAGTTCAAACACGAAATGACCTTTACGTACCACCGGAAAGGAACAAACAAATTAGTAGGTACGCAGAGTTGAGAGGTAAGTATACATACAAATTCACAGAAAATTGTTTTATGATTAGACATGAAATCACAATACCGGAATTCATAAATTCTTCATGATTATAAAAAGAGCTATGCATGAGAATTTCTTTTATTTTTTTATTGAAATGATTCGAGGTTTTGTTTTTTCCCCAGTAGGCATAGGAATTTCGGGTGACCATTTTTTCGTGAAATGGAATATCAAAGTCAATCCTTCCTCTTGTATCGTAATTATGAACGGCACTCCTCTTGAGATGCATACCCTTGTTTGCATGCATCAGCTTGTCTTCTCAACGTATGTCATCCAAGTTATGCTGGAATCCAAATGCCCAAAAACTTAATTGACGACATTTCTCGACCCAAAAGTGAGTTCCTCTGTTGTACTTTCATTTAATTTATATTTATTATCTGGAAACCACGTTTTACTTTCTTCTTATGTTTCCATCTTCTTAGTTTTCAGCTATTCTTCGCTAGAAACTTGAATTACTTCCGAAGAATCATCGCAAAATAGATATGTATTCACACCCGGTAAGTATATGTCATTTAAAAGAATTAAAAATAGGAGAGGGCCCAAAATTTAGCCCTGTGGTACCCCATATTTGAGCGAAAGAAATTCTGATCTCTAATCCCCAACTGAACAGCTTGTACTCTATTGGTCAAATATGATTTTATTGTATTGTGGACCTTTCCACGGAAACCACAAAATTTCAACTTCTGTAACAATATCTCATGTGATAAGCTATCGAAAGCTTTTCCCAAATCAAAATTGAGCATTGATACTTTTCCGCCCTTGTCTAAAGCCTTCATGATTGTCTCCAATGCACCCTATATTGCCGTTGTTGTACATCTATTTTCCAAAAACCATGTTGTGCGTTATTGAATAAGTTCATTTTTTGTAAGAAATTTACCGTTTGATTTCTTATGGCCATTTCGAAAATCTTCGACAACACAGGTAACAAGGCAATAGGTCTGTAATTGTCGCATTTTGTTTTATCGCCCATTTTATATATCGGTATAATCTTTGCTATTTTCAACGCGTCAGGAAAATATTCATCTTTGAAACACACTTATTAATTAATATGGATAACGGAGTGGCGAGCTCATTCTCGAATGTTTTTATGATTATGTTCGACATACCGTATACTTATATCGTGAGATGTCTTCGGCTTCAATGAAACAATTAACTCTTCAATCAAAGAGAAAGCAAGATTTGGTGTTATCTTGTTGATAATTTTTTGTCAGATCATTTGAGATAGAGTTTTCATTTGTTGTTTCCATTTCTTGGGCGATTCCCATACCAATGTTTACTAAGAAATTATTGAATTCAGATACACAGTTGGATAGTTTTCTTCGAACGAATAACATCCCAGACTGGCTTAGATTTGTTTGAAGTAGATATTAAACACCTCAAAAAAGTCTAGGAACACTTACATATATCTTTAAAATATGAATTTGATGATTCGAATTTATAGAAATCTTTCGGTTTTTGTTAGGATGTATTGTATATAATGTATTCTCAAGAAAATAATATTGGACTTCTCTGAAGCAAATAAAAAAAAAATTTGAAATTTGAAAATGATGAAATTTGGTAAAACACAAAAAAAAATCCTGAACTAATATTTTCGAAACGATATGGAAACACTTATATTTTTCAGTACCCAGAAGGTCCACCTCTGTTTTTAATGACACTTTGGCATCATCGCGGCATGCTCAATATTAAATTGTCTATTACATTTTGGCCTAAGTCATTCCAAGCCCCCTGAACTGCTAATCGAAGCTCCAGTCCATGATGGAAGACGTTTTGATGCAGGGGATTTCTTTTTAGAGTGCCCCACACATGCTCGATCTGGGGAGCAGGATGGCCCCGGTAGAAGATCGATATCATTCTCCTCAAGTACGTTCAAGATTTTGACCCATTGTTTGGAGATAAGGTACCACTACAGGTAAAACTATCTCATTTGCGTAAGAATTTCCCGTGAGGTTGTTCTGTATAAAAACGAGGTCAGTTCTTCCACCAAGGCGTATACCTCCCCAAAACATCACTGATCCGCCTCCCTGTCTAACAACTTCTCGAGCATGCTGGAGACGGTTTTGCTTTCCAGGTTCCCTCCATATTCTAATTCTTCCCGAATCGGGATAATAACTAAATCTAGATTCATCACTGAAGAGAAATGTGGCCCACCTCTCTTGATCCCAGTTTACGTGTTCTTGGCACCAAGCTAAACGAGCAGCGCGATGTACATGGGTCAGTTGTGGAACTCTTAAAGGACGTCTGGAGTGAAGTTGACCTTCGTGCAGTCCCTTTTTCTCACAGTTTGGTCGGAAGTTTGTACATTATGAACTCGTGATAGCTCTTGAGCTAATTGAGATGCTGTAGTACGATCTCTTCTGGCTTGTAACACCAAAAATCGGTCTTGGGCGACTGAAGTTATCCTGAAGTGACCTGTATGGCGTTCTTCTACGCTACCTGTTTCATTAAAACGCGACCATAAACGGTTTATGACACTTGGGCTACTTCCCAGAACCCTGGATACTTCCCGTTGTGAGCTCCCAGCTTGGAGAATGCCAACGGCTCGTAACAACTCTTCTCTAGTCAAATGTCGTCTTTCCATGGTCGAATCACAAAACTTGAATCTTTTATTTGTACTTACAACAGGAACAAAGTGCCAACTAACTGATTTCAAACACTGAATACATGAAATGATTATATAGCAGCGTCGCATCTGCTGCATTTTTAGTTTTTTATGAAAAAAATTGAATCTGTTGCGGCACTCTATATAATTTGGTGAGAAATTGATGCAGGTGTTCATTTCTTAAAAAAAATCATCCATATTGATCGTTCTGGATACGATATATCGATATTTCGAAGTGTTCCCTGAACTTTTTTGAGGTGTTTATGTATTCTGCATTTTTCTTTCTTATTTATTTCGTGTAATAGATTGCTCAGATCTTTGTACTCTATTCATAGTTTGCAACAGATCTAATTTGGACTTTATTTTATCTAGTTCAACACCTTTAGTGAAACTTTGATATTTGATTTTTAATTTTTTCTCGACTTCATGAGAATATATATCATAAAGTTGGGTCCATAGCTCATGAAAAGCAGCATAGGCGTCCCGAACATTCTTTTCGCTAAAGAAGTTTCCCCAGTCTATATCTCGCAGTTCGCACTGAAAATATTTTATGATCCCTTGTTCAGCAGGTTGCAACGATTTGTTTATCGCTGGCTATTCAGAAATATTCCTTTCTAAATTAATACTTGCTTCTTTTTTATTCAAAACAAACAAACTTCAATAACATCCAAAATTTCAGTTGAATAATATGCGTAACACTCCTTCCATCCAATTCTTAGCCTATTATATTTTATTATTACTAAAACTGACCCAATAAATTCTCTTATGTCTTAATTCTATCTTATCTAAAAATCAAATCAACTTTCCTATATTAAACTGTTTCTATTTAATCTTCAATATAACTCAGGAAGAAATTTGTAGCACTCACTCTATATACTTCTTACTCCGTTTATAGAAAATTGTATGGATAAATACCTGCGCTGTATGTGCTACCATTTACGAACTGTCTGCTACGTCACTGGAACAAGTTTTCTCAAAAAAGTATACTTTTATAAATGTACCGGTGCTTCTTTCCAGGTAAGTATGAAGGTGATATAATTGAAGTATTTCTATGCTGATCAGACTTGTTATCTCTTAATCTACTGAACCAACAATGTATGGATATAATTATATAGAAAACTTGAACCACTTTCTGAAATAATTAGAAAAATTCAATCAAACATAATAAATGAGCTACAATATTGTTACAGTACATATTATAACATATCAATCTACTTACTCCAGTGGTTTACAGTTCTTTTTATTGAATTATTAATTTCAATCAAATTTCAAGTATGTAACCATATAAAAGTTATATCAAAATTCATCAATCTACTCAATACTGTTTCTCGTTTCAGAAAGGAACTTTCTCAAATCAACACATCTGTGCTGCGTTTTTTATTTGATGAAGCTAGAAGGATGATCCTACCTGATTAATACAAAATTATAAAATTATTCCCAATTATCCCCATTTAACTCTTCGCAAGGTGGTCGAAGTAGCTTCTGAAACTCCAATTGTGTCCACTATGTATAGTGGCTAGAAATGTGAAGTTCCTCGGTTTTACACTTACATGCATCAATGAAATAATAAATTTCATCTTTCTCCCTTCCAGAATTCCCAAAAAGACTTTTAACCCTTATTTCTCACCCTTATAGGAGGAATTTCGAAAACGAACGAGAAATTTCTCCAAAACAGCGCTACAGACAGAACTATATGAATACAGTGTATTCCAACAATAATGCCTCCCTCTTTGTCTCAATATGGACTCATTTTGGCGGATTAAGTTGCGAAACGTCAATTTTTGATTGGAGGGGGATGTATAGTGTGCGCTAAAGATAACCGGAAAATTTTTTATCCGTTATAACTTTCGCAATTTCAGAGCTAGATCATTCGTTCTTGTTCCATTGGAAAACCAAGGACTAGGTTTTTCAGAAATTGTTTCGAAATTTCACTTCCGGTGAAATTCAATATGGCTGACTCATTAGAAAATGAGCAATATTTCAAGATCGCTGAAACGTTTTTTCATCACTGAAAAGTTCAAATGGGACATTCAGTAAAAAATTCAGTCTTTTCTAAAGAATTTGACATATTGATCTTGAAAATATTCCAAGAATTGGTAAAAAAGTAGCGTGAATAATTTTTCCATTCTGATTTTGAGCTGAAATGAGAATATATTTTTCAACATTTGAATTGTGGAGGCCGTTACTTGATGTAGATCCATGATATAAATGAGATAAAAACACAAGGTTTAACTTCAATCTACACTTTATTTGAAAAAATCGACGACGTTTCGCTGACACAGCAGCTTTATCAAGAATGTATATATATATATATATATATATATATATATATATATATATATATATATATATATATATATATATATATATATATATTATATTTTTCACCTCATGGCGTTGGCGCTGCTGAAGTTGTTGTGTTTTTCATGGATGTTCCAGGAAGACGAGGAACTATTTCTTACTAAAACCAACCTGAAATTTGATTTCCGTTCGAATTCAAAATGGCCGACTTCCTCAAATATTATTAATTTTCTCCGCGCATTAAGACAGTTTTCCCGGTCGAAATGAATCAACTGCGTATTTCAATCACTAGATTGAATCATTTTGAGGGGTCGAACTCGAATATTGATTCAGAATTGTGGGAATGGTCGTCAATAACGTTTCTCTTTTCCACCATGATATGCACCTCCTGTTGTGAAACCTCTGAACAGAGACTGCATGCATTTACTCTATGATGATCAAATAATAATGAAATTTCATCGAGTTTTAGACGACATCTTGTTTGACGTTTGAAATTGTTAACAATGGTTTTAACAAATGAGGATAAACTACAAAAGAAGTACAATCTATGATCATGAGGAAAAATTCGGAAAAAATATTTGAAGTTGGAGGCCTTTACTCGTTAAAGTTCTATTATCAAAAACAGAAACAAGTAATATTTTTTGAGGAATTTTACTGAACAATTGTGATTCTCAAAGCGTTTCACTACACCGTAGCTTCTTCAGACAGTAAAATTCCTCAAAACATATCTTGTTTTTGTTATCGAAAAAATATTTCGATTTCAGCTGAAAATCAGATTGAAAAAAATTCTTCACGCTACTTTTTCACCAATTCTTTAAATACTTTTGAGATGAATATGTCAAATTGTTCAGAAAAGACTGAATTATCGACTGAATGCCTCATTCGGATTTTTTAGTTAAAAAAAAAACGTTCCACCGATCATGGAATATTGCTCATTTTCGAATGAGTCAGCCATATTGTATTTCACCGGAAGTGAAATCTCGATACGATTTCTAAGAAACCTAGTCCTTTGGCTTCCCAATGAAGCAAGAGCGAATGATCTAGCTGAAAAATTGCGAAAGTTATAACGGAAAAAAATGTCTGGTTTTCTCTGGCGCACCCTATATTTAGGAATTGGTTCGGAGCATATGAAATCAACTCCCTACTCTCTGCAGTTGAGAAGTTGAAATTCATTATGAGTAAAGAGGATCGAGTGACATATCTTCAGAAAGGTCTTTCCTATTTGAAATTTTTTTCTTTCTGAAGTTTAATATCATATAAACAAAAAAAACAACATATTTCACAAAAAAAAGTTTGAATTCCAACGAAAGAAAATAAAACAATGCTTAAAATCAAATTAAGTTCTCAAAGTGACTTTGCCACCTCCATATAATAATACAATTCTAATTCCCGCTATCATTGTCAAGTGACTCCTCGTCCTCAGCACAAGTTTTAAATTCTGAAGAAAATGTAATAATTCAAGATACTGACAACTATTAATGTTTTGTAGAGAACGCACAATTGTTTTTATCACTTCCATCTGGTGATGATGAATCTGTTTCCCAATTGTTTCTCATTTTTGCAATAGTTTTGATCACAGGTGTCGTTTGTTAGGGAAACGTTGATTGTTTACTCAAGGATTTTCGAGTCCACCCAGAAAAACAGATAATACACCGGTATGTTGAATATTTGATGAGTAAAAACGGTTTCAATAACAAATAGTTCAAATTAGCCTATACGGAACAATGCTACAGCAGTGGCAGTTTTGGACCATCTACAAATGAAAAACACTACTTTCATCAGAAAATTATCACGTGGGTCTGGTGTATCATATTCAACAGTCAATTGGATTGTGAAACATCGCCAATTCCACCTTTACAAAGTGAAACTAGTTCATTAAAAAAACGAAGACGATGCTGATCGCCGCTTGCAATTTTGTGAAATTTTGACTAAAAATATTAACAATATTCCACATATTCTGTGTAATATCTATTTTTCGGACGAGAATTTCTAACGCCTCTGATTATATGATTTGTAGTGTAGTATCCTGTATCAAGTAAACATCTGTATTATATATTTAAAGACTAACAATAACTACACAAGTCAAGTCAGACTTGGTACGGAGAGGGCAAACGCCCCATCCGGTGGAGAATAAATTTAGAATTGCTATCATAATTGTATGGTAATTTTGCTGAAACTTTCTTAAACCGAAATATCTATTATTCTCAAGGGTTGCCATAAATTGTTAATGGTTACAAGAAACATGTGAAATAATAGGAGAAAAGAGGAAGAGAGCCCCTCCTAAACAAGACACTTTCACCCGCATTTGTTATCACATAATAAAGTAAAATCTATTGACAGGCTTAACATGGAATTAGAACCTTTCCCAGATATATCACTCGACCCACTTTCCCTACAATCTGTTTCGAATTAGGTGCTGCTGAGGGTAGAGCAGGGGTGTTCAAACGGACGAGTGCTTTTTGAGTAGATCTTGAAAAGAAAAAAATTTTCAATAAATAGGTAACTAAACGACAAAAAATTATAACGTTATAAAATAACACTCTGCTAGCGGCAAAAAGCGGCTTTATCAGAGGAATGCACGGTACTGGTCAAAGAATAGCCTCATTTTTTATTCTTGCCGTTTTTCTAGAAATTTCGGGGGACGTATTTGACGGGAACATTCGAGACTTTCACGTTCAATTGGAGTCATTCTGAATTGTAACTTGACGGCAATAGTACGTGGATACAAAGTTTATTATTAAATAGTACAAAATGAGTGCAGCGAAGAAATCCAAAACGTATCATTTTAAAAACGATTGGGAGGTTAGATTTAGAATTGTTTTTTTTGTATGGTGAAGGATAAGTGTATTTGTCTTATTTGTCGTGCGTTAGTTGCAATATCTAAGCGTGGTAACTAAGAGAGGCATCATGAAACGATTCATAAAACTATGAAAATGATTCTCCGCCAGAGAGTGAATTGAGGAAACGAAAAGTACATGATTTGATATCTTGTTTGAAAAAAGAACAAACCATGTTCACAATATCAGCCAAGCAATCAAAAGCTGCTACTATCGCGTCATTTAAAATATCTCATATATTGGCGTAACACAAGAAACCATTCGAAGATGGCCCGGTTGTGAAGGAAGCATTTATTGAAGCAGGTGGGAACTTATTTGGAGATTTTAAAATGAAACAGAAATTATGTCTGCTATTAGAGAACTTCAGTTATCTCGTCCGACTGTCATGATGCGATATCATGAAATGTACATACTTTTATTTACAGTTCGACGAATCCACCGATATGACAGACACTGCCCAGCTGTGTATTTTTATTCGGATGGTGTTCAATGACAAGTTGGCTAAGGAATAATTTTCGACAATGATTCCTCTGAAGGGGAAGACCCGTGGCGAAGATATATATATGACCTTTTCTTCAATTTTGTAAAAGCTACAAGCTACCAATATATAAATTACTGTACATAACAACCGATAGAGCACCAGTAATGGAAACAAAAACGATTTTGTGGCATTGTAACGAGCAAATGAAGATTTGTTTTGTTCTCATAAATTTTAAACACGGAGTAAATTATGTGCACGTAGCTTGCAACGCCGGCTCTTTAAGTTGCAGTTGGAAGATAGGGAGTCGGCTGAACACACAATCGCAAATAAAAACAGACGATCATATGTCATCATGCTTGCGATTAGCACTTAGTGGTTACGTACCATTTTATGAAAAGAATGCTGAGGACATGCAGTGGCACGCTTCAACATCCAAAGTCACTTCTTAGTTAAGTTTAACTTTTGTTTTGTAACAACCAATAAACTCGCAGTGTTGAATAACTTTGAGTTTTTTTCATTGATATTATAGAGAAGAACCTAACTAAACCTTACACAAACCTTGACTAAAATAATGTATATTGTGCGGAAAGCTAATATCTATATATGCTACGGTACACCGTGTATGTACGACAACCTTGCATCACACATATTTGCAGCCACTTAGAGTCGATCGTAAGTAGTCTAAAAATATTGAGGTAGGTCGCCAGCAGTTCAAGTTTAAGAAACCCTGCTCTGCATGTATCTGACTTCATTTCGTACTGAACATACAATTTAATGTTTTTATTATCAAGATGGTTAAAAATTGATGATTATTTATTTATCTCTCTACATGACAATGCCGTTGCTTTGTCACCATTATTATTTGAAAATAATTCAACCATTTTCGAACTGATGTTCTACAAAACCGAAACAGTTTTTGTATCGCGAAATAGTGAAAACACATACAGAACAGATTGGTTAAAGCGAAATATTACGAATTCAATGAATAAAATCTTTTTCGGCGATTATACAATAATTTAATTTCTGGAAGATATAATACTGGAGTAGAGAACTGAGAGAACATTTCCGAGAAGAACCACTCGATCGATTTTTACTATAATGATTTTTGGGTTGAGCAATGCTGAGGGCACGGTGTTGATTTCACATGCTCCAATCAACGACAAAAACAGTTCTCCCCAAATCAAAAATCGACTTGTTTCAGCGTTTTTTTCAATAATCTCACCTGATAATCTTGCAGGAAAAACTTCACGATATTTAATTTCGGAGTATTTTTTTAACAAATTTTCGACATCCATACTAAATTTCTATTGCATATCCTCAAGGATGATGTTAATATTTACACAGTAGTGTACGCATTTCTTCATATTAGAAACCTAGAAATCCTTTACCAACATTTCAACCGCTATTACACACCCTTGGAGAAGTTTCTTCCGGAATTTTCCAATTTTGTAATTATAATCTTCAATAATAATTTTCATGTTTCCCACTTTAAGAAATTTCATACTTACAGTTATCTCTTATTTCTCACCCTTAGGGGTAGAATTTCGAGGACGAACTAGGCTATGTTTGACCATACAAAATTCCTTATACCAAGTTGCGCAATAAACGGAATTATTTTTCTGCTTATAATAAAGGTATAAATTGAGAACACAATTTTTTTTGACAACAACATTACAACTTTGCAAACTCCATATACTTCAATCGGTATCAGGAGCTTTTGGGGATGAAAACTTTTAGGTTGGTCCTTCAAGAGTCGCTTGGTAACTTGCAGAAGTGTAAAATAAGAAGATATCTTTCAAAAGAGGAGTTAATGAAAAATTAAAAAATTCTACCATCTTCAAACATTCGCAAAGAGAACAATCAACTAGCATCGAATGGTTACTATTAATTTTCAAAATCGAGTGTTTCCTCCCCGGGCCCTAATTACTGCCAGTATACATCTCGGAAGCCCCTCAAACAAATTCTTGATGTACTCTTGAGTCACTGAGTTCAAAATTTCAGGAAGCAGATTTTCTAGTTGTTGGAGTGTTCTACAAGGTATCCTACGGTGCTGATTTTCTCACTCCATGTTGTCCCAAACATGTTCTATGGGATTCAAGTCGGGACTTCTGACCATCTTAAAATATCAATTTCGGCATCTTGCAGAAATTCTGTAACTACTCTAGCTGCATGAAGCCGAGCATTATCATGCAAATAAATGAAGTTTTCGCCAATCAATGGGCCAAAGGGTACAACATGGGATTCAAGGATATCTGCGATGTATCTGGCCGCTGTCATTCTTCCATCATTCACTAGGACTAACTCAGTTCGACCATGGAAAGAAATGCCTCCCCACACCATTACTGAGCCACCTCCGAAGTTTTCGGTTTGCCGGATATTGCATTGCTGATACCGTTCCCCAGGTCGTCGGTATGCATGCATACGTCTATAATTTGATGCTAGACAGAACCTGGACTCCTCGGAAAAGAGAACATTCGACCATTCTGCAATATCCCAATTTGCATGTTTCCTCGCAAACTGAAGTCTTGCAACTCGATGCTCTCTGGTGAGACGCAGGCCGGTAGAAGCCACCCTTGGTCTGATGTTGTATTCTCTGAGCCTGTTACTAACAGTTTGCAATGAAATATGCACATTGCTGTAAAGTACAAGTTCATTTTGTAGCATTCTAGCCGTACAGTGCCAAACTCTTAGTGCAATTAAACCAAGCCAACTATCATCAACTGGCGTTGTTATCCGATTTCTTCCCTGTCCGGCCCTTCTTCCATATTCCCCTGTTTCGTGGCACCGATTAATTTCTCTTGAAATAGTGCTTTGGTTAACATTCAACAAGTTAGCCACGTAATGTTGGCTTCGCCCCTCCTCTAGAAGTGTTACAATCCTTACCACATCATGATCCCTCAAATAGCATCCAGGACGTTCATCAGCCATTACAATAAATTCAAAGATTCAAAAATCAACAAGAAACACAGAAAACTTGCATTAATTTAGCGTGAAAAATGAAGAGAAATTGAATGAATACTGATAGTCAAATAAACTCATTCTTGTTTAGTTTAGACGTGTTTGAGATCATATGGAAACAAATGTTACTATATAAATAAGATTTTTCCCCTCTTATGTCAAAAACATATGTTGACAAAGAAACTGCGATCGAGTTGCTGAATCTATTGTGGAATTCAGAATACCAGGTGATGTGACAATTTTTGTGGTGTGTGTATTTAAACTAAATTCATTCTTCTCATTTGCTATCAAGTCCTTAAATGCAAAGTTCTGTGTTACGAACTTAAAAGCTGAGGGGAATCTCATAGAAATATTTCAACTCGCTTTCTTTGGACTAGTTTCATTAATCAAATTGAATTTGTGATTAAAAAAGAACTCTCTTGTCGTTCTCTTTGGAACCCAAAAATTTACGTACTTACTTTCATTCCTTCTTTTGCACCCTTGGGCGTGAAATTTTGAAGAAAATTTCAGCCTATACCCATTTTCAACAGAATTTTACCAAAATCCGTTCAGCGGAGAATTAATAATTATGGAAGACGAAAATCAAATGAAAGACATAAGTCTATTTTCAATTCAATTTCAACTCTATCGGGATTGATTTCAGATCGTGATGAACCAGAACGCCGCAAGTTCTCCAGATTCGAAAAGAACTTACGTGAATACGCAATTCTTTCTAAAACCGAGAAACGCCGAAAAGGAAGATTAATGAAGGAACGGAAAATTGAATGTCCTTTTGTGTGTAGAATCGAACCAATCTATTCGATAAATTTTTGCAGAAACCAAGACGTCAGCGACGATCTTTCAATCTGTGTTTTACGAGAACATAAATACAAGCCTAATATTTTTCAAGAACTAGAAGCTCTTGCTGAATATGACAGTGTTAGATGCCTCGAGTTTTCGAAAGTTTTTACTGATATGATGCATTTAGATTATTCTTTTTCCGAATCAACATGAATGTATGGGGTGAACCCAATTCAATGTTTTATTACGGCAGCTATGTGATGTATTATGAATAGAGAAAAATGATCATCCCCTTCTCGAGGTCGGTTTTCGAGAAAAACTCATTGGTGTAAACGGATTTCAGCTCCTTATTCTCAGTTTTCGAGTTATTTCGGAATTATGGATTTTTCGGCAGTTGAGTAGAATGTAGGGAAGTGGTCAAAAAATTTTTCTGTTGATCGGTTTGTGAGTTAAGAAGCAATTTTTTCTCTTGAAATACAAACTATAGGTGATTTCGGCATCAATAGAGAGGACTACCTATTTACCTTTTCAAATATGATCATAGGCCTTATTAATTCCTTCACCAGCAGCCTTTTTCATTAAAATAACTAAAATCATATCTATCCCCTCGGAATGTCGCAGATATTCACAATTATATAGTAGAATATTTGGATATTTGGAATATTTTGATGAAGTTTGGGAATGCAATAGAAGACAACATTTTGAATTTGATAACATTAATATGTGTGACATTTCGTTTCCGGTTATGCCGGAATATTGGATATTGTGCATCACCCTCCATACTCCTTAGGCACTCTTCACAGTACTGGAGTCGTCTAACACTGTCGTTAACATATGAGTGTTAGTGTAGTTGATATTTAAATGAGCGTTACTTATGTTTTCTCAAAATTCTCCATGCGCTTTGGTGGCTAAGTTCAAGCTCCTTGGCAATTTCCTTTGTTGATGTGGTTGGATTAATATCAATAAATGTCAATACGTCTATTTTGGTATCTTCGTCGATAACGAAATCCTCATCTTCAGCAGGTTGCATCTCACAAAATTTTCGTTCAACTTCAGAGAAATAGGTTCTAGTCGGATGAAGTATCTCCGGATAGCGGAACGAAATGTCAATCATATTAAAGTTATCAAATCTGAAATGTTGTCTTCTATCTGAGTCACAACTTTCATCGAAATATTCCAAATACAAAAAAAAGTTACAGGGTGGCCCTAGTTTAAGTTACACCCGGTATGTGCGTCAAAGATCCCATTAATTCATTTACTGTGTTGAAAACAATAGAGTTCACCCCTTAGAACATAGAATTTCAAGTATTCAATCTTATTGATGTGTTCGAAATGATTGTAATATTCAATTAATAACAGTAATTCTTCGAAAATAATTTTTTATGTCATTAAGTTTTTGCCGTTCTTCACTGTCTGCTTTCAAAATGCCTGTTTATTACTCGAGCGATATAGCTCTTCAATTCTCAAATAACGAAATGTGTGTGATGTTGGAATGTTATGTTAGATGTTAGATACAAAATGGTTATGATTCTGATGCTGCGGAAAAATCTTATTCCAAAAGGTTTCCTGAAAGGAGATAGCCGTATAAGCTTTTTTCAAAAGAATGTAGGGCAGTTTAATTACTGGAGGTTCTTTCAAAGCACATGTAATTACAATTAGAGAAGCTGCTATCGTCGATGTTTTGAAGCAGTTGCATCCAACCTGAGATTTAAAGCCGTTAAATGGTAATTGACACGAGCATTTCGAGGTAAAGGGCTCTCGGAACTCTCAAGGAGAAAGAATTCAGACTCTACCTGATGGAAGAATTGCAATTCCTCCAGCCTGTTGATAACCATCAACGACTTATTTTTAGTCACTGGTACCTTCAGGACACAGAAGAAAACCCAGAATTTTACCAACGATGAAGTTATGGATCGATGAAGTTCGCATTTCAAGGAATAAAATTTTCAAAAGGCACAATGAGCACTATTGTCAGACAGTTAGACATTCAACACCAAGGGCGATGCGGTTTCAATGTGTGGTGTACTTTGTTAGATAATTGTTTATTTCATTACATTTTTTTTATATAGTGGAATGATATTTACATAAAGAGGAATTTGGGCAAACAGGAAATATTTATTTTAACATGACGGTGAACCAGAAACAAACTGTATTCCATCTGCTGGGAGGAATTTCGGTGAAAAACAAATAACATGGATAAGCTTAAGCTCATATATCATAAATTCTGTTTCAACAAAATTTTACCATTTATTTGGAGATTCTGAATAATATATACAGGGTGCTTCAACGAAAACCAAACAGAGGCTATATCTACCAAGATATTCATTTCTGATCAAAACGCAAAAACAGGTCAATTTTCGTTTCAAGGGGGACATCTTTTGGGGTACAAAACTTGCCTGAAATATCAACCCCTAAGCGGGGGTTGCAATCCTTGATCATTTTGAATAGAGAAGATGGGTCGAGTAATTACTCAAAAGAAAAGTGATATCTTTGTGTACATCGCCTTGAACGAATTTCCATTTTTAATTGAAAACTGTAAAAGATACAGGGTAAGCAACTGAAAGATAGGGAAGACTATTTCCCTGAGACTATTCAAGTTTCAGTGAAGTTAAATGGAACAGATCCATGCTGATCAATGGCAGACATCATCAAGTTCAAGGGTTTAAATTCGAGATGAGGGTGATTTCGGAAGATGACAGCTTTTGATCTGAAATGAATCCATTCCAGTTTTTCGCACTAATACTCCAATAGTCTTGGGGCGATAGTCTTCTCAATTTTTCAGTGGCTCATTCTGTATCTTCTACAGTTTTCAATCAAAATTGAAAATGCTTTCACGGGAATGCAGACAAAGATAATACCTTTCTTTCGAGTTATCACTCGACTCATCTACCCTCTTCCAAATTTTCAAGAGTGATCACCCCTGCTCTAGGGGTTAGATTTCTAGATGAGGATGGTACTTGATGATGACTGCCATTAATCAGCATGGATCTGTTCCATTTTACTTCACTGAAACTTGAATAGTCTCAGGGAAGTAGTCTTCCCTATCTTTCAGTTGCTCACCCTGTATCTTTTACAGTGTTCAATTGAAATGGAAATTCGTTCAAGGCGATGTAGACAAAGATACCACCTCTCTTTTGAGTCATCACTCGACCCATCTTTCTTTTTCAAAATATTCAAGGATTGCAACCCCCGCTTAGGTGGTTGATATTTCAGGCAAGTTTTGTACCCCAAAAAAGATGTCCTCATTGAAACAAAAATTGACCTGTTTTTGCGTATTGATCAGAAATGAATGTCGTGGTTGATATAGCATCTGTTTAGTTTTCGTTGAAGCACCCTGTATGAAGGAAACGCATACAGATTTGTTGCTAGCCGTTGCAACTCCTCCATTTCAAATGATGGAAATGCTTTCGAATTCTGAGATATTTTGTTTATTGATTTATTGATTCAATTTATTGTGTACATAGCTATCACTTTTTGTTAAAACATATTTTTCCTTAAGTTCAAAATTGAATTTTTCCACAAACAATTTGTTCTAAGATATAATAAATGGAATCTTTGATGCACAAAACGTACCATAAAATTGTAAATCTCTACTATATTCGAATAGGATAGATACAAATTTCCGATTTTTTAAAAGGATTAGATGAAGGAATTGACATAGAATATGATTCATATTTCGAAAAAGAGAAATAATACTCTCTTTAAGTCACCTATAGTTCGTATTTGAAAAAAACGATTATGCTTCATAACTCAAAAACCGATCAACAAAAAATTTTTCGACTACGTCCACGAATTTTAATTAAAAAAAAGGTTGTGGAATGTGAACAAATTTTTTTCCAAACTTCAAGAGGATTCGAAATATCCTCACATTGCGAAATCCCGAAGAATTAAGAATTCCGGAAAAACTCGACAACTGAAGAAAATGGCTGCAATCCGTTTTCTGCAATGAGTAATTCTCGAAGAAAAAGCTCGAAATAGGGAGGGATCATTTTTCTCTATCTAAAATATTTCACATAGCTGCCGTACTAAAACATCAAATTTGGTTTCCCTTGTACTTTTCACAACAATCGTCAATTCAACAGTACTAATTTCAGACGTTTGAGACAGCAGAAGCGACATAACATAATTTCAGCGTAGAGTCAGCGTCAACACCTGGCGTGCCATTTATTCGCTAGATAGGCCAGTTTCATTGAAGGAAATTTGAATCAAAACAATTCTTATTCGAACATTATAAAATTTCTTGATGATCTTCCTCTAGAAGAACGAAGAAAGATCTTTCAACTTTTAACGAAGCTTTGAATCTCATCTGACTAAACAATAGATTTGATGCTCAATAGATAGGGACAAATGGTCCTGTTAAGTGGCTACCATGTTCCCAGTTTCAACCTATCTTGATTTCTGGCCCTAGAGTGACCTTACAGGAGGAGGTTATTCGAACTTCACCAGGAAATTTGGACATGTTGAAACAAAGAATTAGAACCGCCTGACCAAAAATTCCCGAGAACCGTTCTGAATGCATTACATCAGGAGATGTCAAATTTTTTATTTCGATATTTTCGGTTCAATAAAAAAAGTGTTTCCACTTCCTTGAGTTTTCTCCGAGTACGATTAATTTGAAGCGTTCTGGTTCATCACGATCTGGAAATCGTTCCCTATAGAGTCGAAATATTCCAGCCCTATTTTCTGATTGAAAATGAACTTCTGTCATGTCTGTTTTCACTTCATACCTATCAGTTCTTCGTCAAAACACTCTAAACGAATCAATAACAAGAAGTAGCGGTAGGTAAGTTTACCAAATATGTCATAATTACTCGTTAATAAATGCGGATGAAATCCATTAAAATTCTATGAAGATTCCTCTGCGATTGTCGGTGGTGTTCCGGTTATTGAAAGTGAAATAATAACTAAGACACTTTCAAGGACAGAAAAATTGTATCAGAAAGTCAGTCTCCCAATCTACGATTACATCGATAAATTGAAATGTGAATTTTCTCCCGAAATTTTTGGATTATTCATTTTTTCTTGAAAATACCAGCATTCAAAATGATACTTTCTTGGCAAAAAGTACTCCAAATTCAATGAGTATTCGAAAAGTGACCGACCAATGACAATATTTCAGGCTGATAGAATATCTTTCAAGATGCAATTCAGTTTTTTTCATTTAAATCGATAATAATTGTAGGACCTTCAGCTTGGGGCGTTTTCCACGGAACACATACTGATTTTCATGAGAATCTGTTGAACGTTTTTGAAGTTGATGCTTCGTAGCCGATCTGAAGTAAAATAAATTGCAGCAAACCTTTTTCAAAGAAAACAGTCACGTCATAGTTACGATCGAGGAAGCCTTGTTTAGCGCAAACAATATTCAGTATTACCAGCATATGTATATAGATGTTCGACGTGGAAATCTCCCGACATACGACATATGTCCAAGTGGTTAAGCACATCCAATACACGCTGCAATGTGTCACGATACTTCATGAACTTACCGTTGCTTCAACATATTGTGATGTTATCTGTATTTTCAAATTGTTTATACCTTAGAATGTTCTGATGATCAGCATAGTTATTTTTATATTAGCCACAAATTGCAGCTTGTAACATATCAGCCGACAAACATGGTGTGCCCAGAATACATAAAATCTTAACGTGTGAAGAACCGCACATAGTTTTAAGCTTAATGATTTTTTCACTCGTAAAAACGTTTCATTTTTTATTTCATCGATAACAATTTCTGAAATAAAGGGCTCCAAAGAATTCATGAGAATCGACTACATTTCATGAAATTGAGCACATAATATGAAATTTGTATAATGGATTAATGAAATATTTTTAATGAATTTACGACATATTTGGATGGGGGTGTACACCCATACTAAAAGAAAAAAACGTAAACAACAAAACAAGAGGAAATCAGAAGAACTAATAGAGCATAAAAGACTTATAATTGGTCTCAACCTGGAAGGAATTAAATTGTTCACACAATTTCCGAAACATGTTCAATGTAGTCCATATCTGGAGAATGTTCTGGCCATTGCTTGAACACCGTGAAAATTTAATGCATTATTCACGAGAGCTGCGTAATAGCGTGTTGTCATTTACTTATTGAAACTATCATCAACTGCATCAGGAGAGGACTTAACATTGGTCCAGTAACAACTTCAATTATTTAAATAAAATGTCAGATCATATGGCACAGACACTCAGTTTTCAATCATGTGAAGTTATACCTGAAAAAAGAAAACTATTAAAAAAAGGATATTCAATACTGAAAAAACTTACCAATTGAAGAGAGAACTCTCTGAAGTTGACTGGAAGAACTTTCTGCACAATAAAAATGCGGAAGATGGTTTCAGTAGTTTCCACGAATTATTTGTTTCACTTCTTGACAAATGGATGCCTGTTAAGGAGATAGTTATAGATCAAAAGAGAAGAAAACCTCTAAATGGAACCCAAAAGAATTGAAAGACATGAAGAATAAGTTGGAAGCTTTGCAAGTCGTTAAAACCGTACGAAGGACGCAGAATCAAAAAGGCATATGATATCTTCAAGAAGATCTACAATTTGAAAATCAATGAGAAAATCAAGGAAAATAACGAAAATCAGATACGCAAAGCAAGCAACAAATCCAGGGCAATGTGAAAAATCATAAAACCTGCAAAAGGAAAAAGCGAAGAAGAAAAAAGCAATTTAACGGCTGGAGAAATGAATGAATATTTACGGCAATCCACAGCTGAAGAAGTTGATCAAACTTCAGTCTCATATGAGGATTACCTTGAAGACTTAAAGTTGGACACTAAGTTGAGTTGCTTTCTCTTCGACTGCACAGGAGCGGAAATCAGGAAACTCTTTGCATCATTAAAAGGTGAAAATACAGTGGATAGCTACTATGTTTCCAGCTCTCACCTGAAGCTACTATCAAAAGAACTTGCAGAACCATTAAGCATTCTAATAAACAAAAGCTTTAAGGATGGCTATTTTCCTCGAGAACTCAAAAAATCAAAGGTAATCCCAATATATAAAAAAAAGGAGACAGAAGCCAATGCAACAACTATAGGCCAATTTTGATACTTCCTAGCGTGTCAAAAATCTTTGAACTGGCAATGAAAAATCGTATTGTTAAGTTTTTAGAAAAACACCAATTACTGAACGATGCACAGCATGGATACAGAGCGAAACGAAGTACCTCCACGGCATTAACAAAAGTTATTAAATCAATAACATCAGCGCTAGATAATGGAGAGATACTAGAAATGCTAAATTTGACTTAAGCAAAGCATTCGACTCAGTATCACATGAAATTCTTTTGTCAAAGTTATATTTTTATGGATTTAGAGGTATAGTTCACAAACTTCTCAAGTCTTATTTGCAGAGCCGTAGCCAGAGGGTGTTCTGGAAGGGCAATTTCTCGGATGAAGTGGAGGTCGAGTATGGAGTTCCCAAGGATCAATACTTGGACCAATCCTGTTTATCCTCTATATAAACGATCTAACAGTACCAGAATCAGAGTTTACTTGTCTTTACTGCGATGACACATCGGTGTTGATTAAAGGTAAAAGCCCACTGGACATAAGCACACAAAAACTGAAAGCTTTAAAATACATAAAAGAATGGTTCGCTGCGAACAAACTAAAACTGAATGAAGACAAAACGGGAGAACTTACTTTCAGGACAGGTCCAAATGATAAGCAAGTAAAATTTCTGGGAATTACTCTCCACGCAAAGCTGAGCTGGTCTACCCACATAGATAGCATCTGCAGAAGAACGTCTAAAGCTCTATACCTCCTTAGAAAAATGAAAAGAGTTTCAACTTATGAAGTAGCAAAAACGGCTTACTATGCATGCGTACATAGTGTTCTTTCATATGGGATACTTCTTTGGGGACAATGTTCTAAGCAAGCTTTCACATTGCAAAAAAAAGCCATCAGAATTCTTGAAGGCTTAGGCCAGAGAGAGAGTTGCAGACCTATTTTTAAAAAGGAAAAAATACTTACCGTACCATCTCTATATATTAACGAATGCATTAAATATACTTACCAGAATAAGAACTGCTTGTTAAGGAATTCAGATGCACATGGATATAACACTCGTTTAAAAAACAACTTTGTAACACCACTACATAAGCTGAATAAAACGCAACAGTTCTTCGATTACTGGGGCATCAAGCTATATAACAAATTACCTGAAAAAATAAAAGCTCTTCGAGAAGAAAAGTTTAATGCAGCGATCAAGAAGCTACTCATTGACGGATCGTACTACAGTATAAAAGAATTTCTTGAGGCTAAGTTTTGATAAGACTTGTTTGTGTATTTTGAGCGTAACTTGTTCTTTGTTTTAACTGTGATATTGTTATATACACTGTTATGCGTTTTTACATATTTGTCTATTTTTAATGATAATTTAGTATTTTATATACACCCTGACGAGACATGTAATTTTTTTTTTGATGTCAATAAAAATTTCTATTCTATTCTATTCTATTCTAAATGAACCTATCTTGCATCGAACTGAAGTCTCCTCCAAACTCCCAAAATGGCTCTACAAACGATGCCCCTCGTTCTTCCCAGATCTTTACGAGCCCATCAGAATAACAGAAACAGACCTTCGACTCACCAACAAAATGGAAAATTTTCATTGTTTCCTAGCCCAATTCCGATATCCCTGGCTCACTGTTGCTCTGCATGATGCTGCTTTTGCACTGTTGATACCCGAAATGAAAACCAATCGTAGGCAATATTCTTCCCGCTGTTTGGTTCGAAATAACTAGTTCAGCTGTATTTTGAAACTTTTGATACATGATGATAAGAAAATTCAATTTCTCCCTGAAGTGAACTGAAAGTTGCTCTTCAGCGTGGTGGTCCCCTACATGATTCATATGTATTAATGAAGTCGTAAGGCCTTTTTCGGGAATAATCCGAGGGAATAACGGTACTTCGAACCGGGCGGAGAAGAAGCGAAGTGGCGGAAAAGCGGGGGCCAAGGGCACCTGCGAATATTTTTTTCTCCTGTAGGAAAGACTCGGAGAAAGGTCCGTGCTAAATTTGGCGCTCCTACCTCAAACAACGGAGCCCTTAAGATTTTTCGGAAAACTTCGACGAAACTTCGCCGAGAGCGAACGGAAAGTCGAAAAGGAGAGATTTCTTCGGATTCGGAAACGTCAAACTTTCTGAAGGCGAACGGAACCATCAATCGTGTGAAATTTCCCAAAGAAAGACCCGAAAAAGCGAAAATAAGAAAGGTCTCCGATTTTTTGCGAGTGGAGGGGATAATTTGTCGGACTTTTATGTCTATACAAATTTTTTCATTGCATTCGATCATTTCGATATCAGGACAAATCGCAAACCTAAAGATTCATTCCCATGAAACCCCGGGAAAACTGGAAAATCTTCGATTCAACGAAGGGCTATCGGCGGACTTTTGCAAAATTTCGGTCTATTTTCCTCATTCCGAGAATCTCTGACGGCCAGAAATTAAATAAATCAATGAACGTCAAGCTGTCAAAACAATGGTTTTTCTTTCATCTATTCTTCTTACACGGGGTTACCGGGAGGAAGAATTCGGGTGTCAAACGAAAACGAAACAAATTTTGAGAAAATCACGGACAGACCGGAAACACGGGGGCGGGGCCAGTCACCTCTCCTACCGCCGCTTAAATCGCTATTCAAGCTCGGTCGGCAGTCAACCTGATAAACGTGCTGAAGTCGATGTCACCAGCACACCTGCTTATTTCCTCGAAGTTTGTATTCCGGAAGTCAGCTTAACCAACGAGTAAAATTTAATGCTCTCTCTTCTGAATGAAGATAGTGGGATGGAAATATTTAATAACTTTCATTTTCACAAACGTAATTTCGGAAATTCCAACATCTAGAATATACTGCTATCCCTCTTCTGAATGACACTATGAGACGGAATAAAATATCCATGTGTACAGACATCATTTTAGTTAGTCTTATGTTCGATCTGTCAGATTAAAAATTGTTAATTTTATTTCAATGAAAAGTTAAACAAAACTTGAATTGAACTTCTAAAGGTAAGTGAACGTAGTTTGATGTTTATTTTGTCCATTTTCATATATATTTTATTTGAGGAAAGAAATTACAAACCTTCAAAATTCATAAATTCAACATTTTGAGGTTATTCTAACCTGAATAATGTAATTGAAAACGGAATGTTCTGATAAAAGAAGTTGAGGAGACTTACAATAATGTTTAAAGGATAAGTGAATGTAATTGGAGGTTGTATGTATATTAATGTATGTTTTTGTCAGCATGCTCGACAAATGTACTCGGAATTTATATATTGCATGTTTTTGTTCACGGTTATTCCAACCTGTATGCGTTAAAAGAATGCCTGAGATTACTAGGATTCTTTCACGAATCAATTGAGATTTTCTAATGCATTGATGAAATATCCTTCGAGTTTCTATTAACAGGTATTGAGCTCTTTTATATAATGATAATTTTGCTGAAAAGAACTTGCTTAAGTTTCCTTCAGGCATTTAGAGCATGTATGATATGAAAATTGAAAGCTTTCCAATAGGAGCTATATCTGTATTGATTTCAAACTATCTGTCGGTAAGACTCTGCTATTTCGAATTGAATTTTCGTTCTTTATTCAAGAGGAAGTACGTTTCTATTCTAAAATTATCCAAATGTAATCGTAAATGAGATTCAATGTGTTAGACAATGTTCAAGTTTGAACCAAAGAAAATAAGATCTCATAACTTTGTGGTTACAGGCTCGGTGGCGTAGGGGATATACTTGTCTCCTGCGCAGAGTTACCTGGGTTCAATCCCCACAAAGTCGGTGCGATTTTTCGGATTCTGGGAATCGGTTGAGTATCCATCTTTCGGAGAAGATATAAAGCCGTCGGTCCTTTCTAACAAAGATGTGTTGGACATTAAAGATTCCTTCGCTCGACACTAGAGGGGTTCGGCAAAATTTCCTGGTTAGTCAGGTGACAGAATTCCACGGCGTATCATTGGCGGAAAGGCGAAAATAGAGCACGTTAAAGGAATAACAAACATACTTTGTGGTTATGTATGTTTGAAAGCTAACCTACAAATATATTTGGAAAATATAAAAGAAATACATGAGAAATATGATTCATTTTCAATACAAATTTAGTAGTTATTATTTTTGAAATACTTATTTTAGGTTGAATTCACCTGTGAAGAGGAAGTATAAAATATATCCACTGTAGGTTGAAAAATAAAATGAAAAATAATAATTAACCTATTATGTGGGACCACCTTATAGTACAATCATGAAAATAAGCAAAGAAAATACTGAGTAATAACAAGCTGATATTACACATCTTCGAAGGAAAGAGCTGGAGTAGAGGCTTGAAATTCACCTACGATTCTTACAATTGAAATTTATTTTTGGTACTATTGTTTTTATAGTTGGCATCAGAACTTGATTGACTTCTGAATACTCAGATATTCTTCTGTGTCATCTCAATTTGCACAATAGGTAATTCTTGTGAGTTCCTTCTCTTCATAACACTTTGTTACTGTTTCTCAGGAAATTTTATCGAGGCTGTTGAATGAATGATAGATATTCCTTATTGATTCCAAGTTGAAAGTTCCTCTTTTATAGGTGTCTGATAATGGGAAGCATGATGTTCAAATATGTAGAAGTTGCATACGAACTTCCAATCTGAGATTCATGAAAGTCACAAGAAACGTGCTGCTGCTTATGTGAACCATAACTCCTACTTGGAGAACGGAATATTCGACAATTTTTGTTATAAATAGTATTTTATATAATTGTGTAAAATGAGTACGTTCATCAAGTATTATGGAAATATGAAGTTGTTTTAATGCAATTTCTTCCTTTCACTGTATATTATAAAGTTTCACAAGAACATGAATTGAAGAGAAATAAAATTGAAGAATAGAAATTACAATTATGGAAGCAAGATTACAAGAAACTGACTGTCAACTCGACAGTTTAGGATTTAGAAAATTAACAGTTACAACAAACAGTTTCACTGAAATTGATATATAGTCAACATCATTGTATTGTATATGAAGGTCTATAACGTAATTTGCAAATTTGTGGATGTTTGAATCTCATTTCTGCTTTTCACAAGAACACTTCAATTTAGAAGAAGTTTGTTCTTTCTGGTAAGAAAATTGTGTGAATTTTGGTCAATTTAAATTTATACGAAAAAGTTTGTATAGGGCAATCGCATAACGCGAAGTTTCTATGTATTCAGTAGTGTTCTCTTATTTCGTTACTAATTTCTCACCTTCGTCTTTTGAATACTCTCAAAATATTTTAATTTTTGAAGAAGTTTCATTTTCTATTTCATTAATATACTTGAGAAGTAATTATTCCATCTTGCTGTTCTGAGCTCATATTTTTTCATTATAATTCATGAATCTTATCGAATTTTTATTCAAATCAGAAAAGTTAAATAAAATTTAAAAATTTGAAACTATAGATCTGTATATATTGATGTTTCTGAAGTATATATATTCTATAATTTTGGAACTAAGAATTTGGGATATTGTGAATTAATATTCGAGTTCTTAATGGTTGCATTTTTATGCTAAGAGGGTGATTGAACAATCTATCTTTTTGAATCAATGATCGGACTTTTCTAATTTTAATTCTAGCCCAACTGGTTGAGATTTTCAAATTGAATGTACCTCTTTGAATCGGGATTGTAGTGAATAGTATTGAAATTTGTAAGTTTAATGAGTCAGTATTCATTAAACAACACTTAAGCTGCTTTATCATATGGATGTGCGAGGCAGTATATGGGAGAGCCCCATATAACATAAAGAACTAAGTATAATTATCAGTGAATATAATGAGGCGTTCAATATAGATAGAATTTTATATGAAAAGGCGTTCAGTATATTTTGCGTTTAGCATATTAGGCGATTAGTTTATTAGGCGTTTTTGTATATCAGGCGTTTAGTATATAAGCTGTTTAGATATAAAAGGGCGATCTCAATGGGCTCACTAGTATATCTTAAAACCACATTTGTTAGATAACTCAAACCCGACGAATCTCAAATCAGAGTTAACTATCCATTATTTCAAGATCGTAACAAAGAAACATTGAAGAAGAACATATTATAGCAATATCGGTTTCAATACCCTAGACATACGAACAGCATCATCAAGTGTTCATATAAACATGTTTGTCCAACAATACACAGCTGTGGCTGCCCAATATGATTTCACGTATGTGTTCACTCGATTCTTGAAAAAGGCCATGTTGTAAGTTATCGGATACATGATCGATGAAAACGAGTTCCACAGCATACTAGCCCTGTACACAAAATAAATTTTATAGAGAGAGGTGAGTGGCGTGGCTAGTTGGACCATCCACTGGTGAGTTTTCTTTGGAACTGAATTCTTCCTGGAACCAAGACTTCAGAGCATTCACTGCGGAAGTACTTGTGGAAAAGAGATCAGCAATCTGCTGCTTTTGAGTGAGAAGATGAAGATCACGCGTGATCTACGTGTGGTAGATGAGGCGCATTGCTCTCTTCTGGACACTTTCTAATAGATGTACGGAATATTTAGGTGTGAAGTCCCATACATAGAAACAGTATTTCGGATCAGGTCGTACCTGTGCTTTGTATAAAATCATCAGTTGTGATGGCGTGAATTCTGCTTAGCCCTCAAAATAAAACACTGCGAAACAGAAAACGAGTTCGCAGGAGTATGGAGCCCTGCGGCACTCCTACATTAACCTGAAAATATTCACTCATTACACCATCAACTACCACCCGAATCGATCCGCTGAAGAGAAAGCTACTAATCCAACCACGCATTTTTTTGGAATTTCCATATGCGATTAGTTTATTCATCAATTGTTCAGCTCTATGTATTCCCTATTTTAACTGAATTTTTCACAGTAAGCATGTATAGAAAATTCAACTTCTGAACAGATTATATTTTTCATTAGGTGTCACAAATTGAACATCTAAATCTTTCAAAAGGGAGCTTTGTATTTCTGGAGATCAAAGTTGATTTTCTTCGTCTTTTTGTCGATATTCAATTTATTCAATATTAATTCCGGGATATGCGGTATTATTTTATTTCAATGAAAATAACAATCATGGCACCTCGTTATGTAGATTGCAGACTTCAAAGGGTCAGCTTAACAAACAAATTTTCGGTTAAGTGGTTAGTTAATGACATAATAAATTCAACAACCGATTGAATCATATTTGCTCTGCATAAACATCCAATTGATTAACTGATCACCGTACGCATTTGGTAATGTTGAAATTTCTGATAATTATATGTGAATGTCATCATTTCATCTGAAGTTACCAATTAGATTATATTATGGTCAATTGGTAATTTTGGAGATTAATTTAGAAAATAACAGAATTTTAGAAACCATGATTGAACATAGTAATTAACCAAATCATTGAGGGATCAATTGAAAGAAAATAACGAAACCGTTCGAATTATTTGTGAACTGCTTTCATATGAGAAATTATCACAAATCAGATGTGATGCGGAGCTTTCCAGTTTCTATTTTCGACCACTGAAAAGGAAGAAGGGTATCTAGCTATAGAGGCACAATTGAGAATATTTGCTGTTCAGCTATCCTTACACCACATTTACCATTTGAATATTTTCTGGCTACCTACTTTTCTCACGAAATTAGAGAAAAACTAGAGAAAAAAATGTTTATTCCCAAATGAAAGTAGCTCTTATTCGAGATATTTTCTTATGAACGATGTAAAGAATGTATTAATATGATCTATTCGGATTATACTCCTAGCTGAAAAACTTCAATTGATTTGCTGTATCTTTCGTGATTTACTGTATTTTTAGAACCATAATAAATATGCTTCTGACCAAGATTGTAATATGAAGATTTTAAGTGTGATGCGAATTTCAAGGATATTTAGTCATTTAGAAAAAGAGAATGTCCCAATTTTCAGTGAGTGAAACGAAATATTGTTGCTTTGAACGAAGATCTAATGGAAAACGAGAAACATCTACAATGAAATAAACATATTTTATTAATAATATATCCAAAAAAATATTCATATGGATGATTCTTTTTCAAATGAGGCTTTATTCTGAAACAATTGGCTCTGATCACGATTGGCTTTGTATGATTCTTTAATGATGTGAAATGGATGAATTAGCTTTCTATGAGTTCATCATTTTTGGTTCGAACCTATTCGCGAAATCTTCTCCTCCTATCATTTCTTAAAGCTGACTTGAAGGGTATCGGACATGATTGTCTTTTAGTATTCCATGTACCTAATGGAACGGACAATATGAGCATAACACAGCAGTTTTCATTGAACAGTCCAAAAGAGTAGATTTTCGATTCGCTCAATAAAAATTATGTCTACTTCAGATTATTTTTATAACTTGACCAGATTCAAGAGGCCAATACAATATTTCAAAACAACTTCGACAGAACACTTTTTCGAATGATAATTGTCTAATTGGTAATTCGACTTTTGATTCATCGTATTCCGTTGATGGAAAAGGAGTAATAATTCAGGGCGTGTTACAAGTATTATAGTTTACAACAAGCAACATACGCGCTTTTTCTGCATTTTTCAGCGTTTCCAAAAAAAGAAAAAAATTTTAAGAGGTGAAGTTATAGTAAACTAGCTGACTCTGTTCCGCCTTGAAGGCAATAAATAAACAGATTTTGGATTTTATTAATTTTTTTTTCAGACAAAATACACAAGAACTTAAGTACCTACAATAATCATTCATTATTTCTGTATTTTAGTACATAGGTTGCTCTTCTTCAAGTATCTTGTGATACACGACAATTTTTGTTTTATTATCATGCGCAAAAACAAAGAACGCAGATGGTCTTCCGACCCGTGAACATGCCACATATAATTGACCATGAGGAAAACATGGATGTTCTAGATTCAAACAACAAACTTGGATTGGACTTGTGATTTGTTGATGGTCATGGAAAATGCAAGACGGATGAGAAATTGAAGTCTTTTAAATCCAAACGGCATATCGGTTGGGATCATCGGGATCCTCGGAATGAGAACTTCCTCACCTTTGAATTTCTTTTCAGTTCCGTCGCGTAAATTACATTGTTCATCAATTTTCTAACCACCAAACGCGTACCGTTGCACAGTTTTGGTTGGTTTATGTTTCGAAGCATGATTACTACGGAACCAATCTTTAGGCGTAAATTTTGCGGTGGTAAGCCAGGCACATCCAAGGAGTTTAAAAACTCAATTGGATAGTTGGTGGCTTCATCTTTATTTGTGACGTTTGTTCCAATGATCTTATTTCAAATTATATAGTTCAGGTCATCTACATCTTTATTCTTAGCCCCTAAATTTGCTCGCTCACTACACCATTCATTATTTTTGTGGTTAGAAATAATATGTGGAAATACATTGTTGATACGTTCATCTTTCGATGAGACAAAATTTCAGAAATTATTTGGAAATGATATCAAATATTTGGCAGAAATTGCCAGACAGTAAAATCATTGCTCCTTCAAAACATCTCGAGTCATTGCGTAAATCTTTCAATGTTCGGTTTAATGCTTCTAATGCACGTTTATGCACCATTGTGAATTCGTGATGATGATTTTCGATGCCGATAAAACTTTGGCCATTGCTGAGTGTTTTGCATTATTACATGGTTCTTCAATAGTTTGAAGATTTAACGGTAATTTTGATGCTAAATGAGCCATACTGAATCCTTCTAACAATATGGCTGCTATTCCAGAAGAAGCAACTACAACCGCTATGTTGGATTTTGCACGAACGAACAAATAGGAAAATTTCAGAGATTAACAAAGAAAAGAATTCACGTAGTTTAATTAATAGTCAATTAATTCTAAATCCTTCTCATTTACTCAATCCTCTCAATTCATAAAGTAGGCAACACCTATTGGTTTTCCAACATACCCCTTGTAGTGGTACCTAATGTAATATTAAGTAGGAAATAAGAATAATATATAAGGAATAACTCTGTTCAGTTTTTATCTATCTGATGATCTGATGAAACCACAGTGTGGTGAAACCGGTCATAGTTTTGATAATATAGTGAAAATCTAAATACCATAGTTTTATTTCATTGAAAATATGTATAACGATTTTCATCAAGTAACGACCTCCTCAATCAAATTACATAATAAAATGAGTGGATTAGAATATTTGCTATTTATTAATGTTTCGGGTTTAGTTGAAACATTTCCTGTATTTTGTTACATAACCGCCAATTCTATACATTTTATTATTATAATTTAATATTTATGAGAGCTTGGAGTCTAGTGATTGGTTGGAAAATTGCTTCTTAGTTTCAAGACTTTATGCACGAAACTACCCTAGCCAAGATCATCCCCATAGAGAAACGTTTAAAAGACCCCAGAAACTTTCAATGATACAGGGTGCATTGCTTATTCAAAACAAGTCTAACGAGTAGTAATTATGAACAGTAATGAAAAACAGCTACCAGTGCTAATTTCAGTATTGGAAAGACCTCAAACCAATTAGTAGGATACGAATATGAAGAAGAAAACTGAGTTTTGTCAGATCTATCTAATCAAACTCCGAGAAGAACAGGTTGACGCCACACCATTTCGAACGAAACATACCTATTGGTAGTCTTCCTTTCGAAACTCTAGCTAGAATAATGAGAGAGAAATTAACAGTTGAACGAATTTCTAATTTTTGTTGTAATTAAAAACTTAAAACTATATATCGATCGCTGGAACGTTTTTCTTCCACTAGAAAATTCAAATGAGCACTCAGTCGATAATTCAGTCTTTTCTGAACAATTTGACATATTGACCTTAAATATATTCCAAGAATTGGTAAAGGAGTAGACTGAAAAATTTTTTTCATTCTGATATTCAGCTGAAATCGAAATATTTTTTCAACCTCATTTCGTTGGCTGAAGTTGTTGTGTTTTTCATGAAAGACAGAAACCCATTTTTTACTAAAACCAACTTAAAATTAGATGGCCGACTCAAATATTAACAACTTTCCCCGCACACTTAAAATGTTTTCGCGGAAGTAATGAATCAAATGCGTAACTCAGTCACTAGATTGAACCTTTCTCATCATTTTGAGGGGTCGAACTTGAATATTGATTTAGAATTGTGCCAATTGTCGTCAATAATGTTTCTCTTTTCCACCATCATATGCACCTCCCGTGGTGAAACCTCTGAAGATAGACTGCATGCATTAACTCTATGATGAACAAAAATAATTAAACGTCATCGAGTTTTAGAAGACATCTGGTTTGAACTAGAATTTTATCTTGGTTTTGCTTGTTTTTAATGTTTGAAATTGTTAACAATGGTTTTAACAAATGAGGATAAGCGTTTCATTGAATGTTTATTTGTTCGTGGCTATACTGCTAAGCAAATATTGAGCCAATTTCCAGCTCTTAATTACAAAAAAATTACAATCTATGAACTTGAGGAAAAGTTTCGGACAAGAGGGTCATTAGGAAGAAGACCAGGTACTGGTGCAGAGCTGTTAGAAAGCAGGTATTCGCCTTTTTCATAATCTGTTTCAAGCATCAACTCTACATTTTTTGTATAACAAACTCAATTGACAATTTCAGGATAACATTCAGCGAATTTCTGCATTAGCAGTCAGCCCTATCGGAACTCCAGGAACCAATTTGACTGTTTTCCAAATGTCTCAGAGATGCCAAATCTCTGAAACCTCTGTGAGAAGAACTGGCACAATTCTGAATCAATATTCGAATTCGTCAGCTCAAAATGATGGGAAAGGTTCGATCTAGTGATTTAATTACGCAGTTGATTCATTACGACTGCGAACAATTTTTTAATGCGCGGGGTAAATTGTTAATATTTGAGGAAGTCGGCCATTTCGGATTCAAACGGAAATCAAATTTTATGTTGTTTTTAGTAAAATATGGTTCTATGTCTTCTTAGAACATCCATGAAAAACAGAACAACTTCAGAAACGCCAACGCCATGAGGTGAAAAAAATATTTCGATCTCACCTGAAAATCAGAGTGAAAAAAATTCTTCACGCTACTATTTTACCAATTATTGGAATATTTTCAAGATCAAGACGGGATTTCGACTGAAAGTCCCATTCGAATTTTTTAGTGAAAAAAAACGTTCTAGCGATCTTGAAATATTGCTCATTTTCAGCCATATCGGATTTCACCGGAAGAGAAATTTTGATACAATTTCTGAAAACCCTAGTTTTCTGGATTTCCAATGAAGCAAAAGCGAATGTGCTCCAAAATTGCGAAAAACGTCCGGTATTCTCTGGCGCGCCCAATATATCACTTAATATAAAAATTCAAATTAAATCCTTTTTTCTACTTCCATCAATTTTAGCAATAAGATAAAATGTTCGACCTATAAGTTCATTATTTTTATGATACAAATGAAAATTGCATAAAATATCAACAAATCCATATAATACTAAAGCAGTAAGCCTTATTTCGAGGAAAGTAGAGGGGACGTTTGGAGTTTGAACCGGGCGGGAACAAAGGGTCGGCGCGGAAAAGCGGGGTCCGTAGACCCCCGCGAATAATTTCTTTCCGGTAGAGAAACGTCTGAGGAAGATCCAAGCGAAATTCGGAGTCTCTAGCTTGAACGACGGAGGCGCGACGATTTTCCGAAAAATTTCGCCGAAACGTCGCCCCGGGCGAACGGAACGTCGAAATGACGAGATTTCTTCGGAATCGATAACTCGGATCTTTCGGAGGGCGATCGGAGAGGTCGATCGGGCGAAAATTTGGGGAAAAAGTTCCGAACGAGCGAAAATAAAATACGTCTCCGAAATCTCCAGGATGGAGGCGATAATTTCTATGGACTTTTGCAGCTATACAAAATATTTCTATCGTCTTCGATCGCTACGAAACCTGGACGACGAAAAAGCCTCGAGTTTCGCATTTTGCGCCGCCATAGTTAGATTCTCATAAAACCACGGGAAAAGGGAAAAATCTTCCATCGAACTATCGGCCGACTTTCGCAAATTTTCGCCCTACTTTCCATATTCCGAAAATCTCCGACGGCCAGAAATTCGCGAAATAAACAAACCTCGAGCTGTCAAAATACGGGTTTTTGTTTTAACCATCCTACTTAAACGGGGTCACCGGGAGAAAGGATTCGACCTTCGAACGATTCCTACATATCTCGAGATCGGGTCCCCGACGAAAAACGTCATTTCACGACTTCATTTTCGAATTTGGGACGGTTTTTGAGACCTACATTTTCGAAGAATAGAACGGAAACACGGGGGTGGAGCCAGTCACCGCTCCTTCTGCCCCTTATATCGCTATTCAATGTCGGAAGTGAGCGTTACCAACGTGTAAAATTTAATGCTCTCTCTCTCTCTCTCTTCGGAACGAAAATAGTGAGATGGAAATAGTTAGTAACTTTGATTTTCACCAACATAATTTCGGTACTAACAACATCTAGAATATAGTGCTCTCTCTCTGAGTGACAATCGAATCTGAGTGACAATCGAATCTAACCTTATTTCAATTAGTCTTATATTCGGTCTGTCAAAACAAGTGATTCCGAATTTTATTTGTATGAAAAGTTTGACGAAACTTGAAATAATCTCTTAGAGGTAAGTGATCGTAGTTTGATGTTTATTTTATCCATGTTAATGTATAATTTGTTTAAGGAGAGAAACGAGACTCAATTATTAGAGAGCAAATTTATAAGAATCTGACTCCTCGAAACCAACTGCCAAGTCGACAGTTAAAAATTCAACTACTACTTGGATCTAGCAAATTTTGTAAATTGACAGTTATAAGAAACAGTGAAACTGATATATAGTTAATATCATTGTATTATATATGAGGCAAGTCCATAGTGTAATTTACAAATTTATATAGTTAATATCATTGGATCTCATTTCTGCTTTCCATAAAATCACTTCAATTCAGAAGATCGTTGTTCTTTCTTGTAAGCAAATTGTGTGAATTTTGGTCAATTTGAATTTATACAAAATAGTTACATATAGGGCAATCACATAAGGTGAAATTTCTATGTGTTCATTAGTGAACAATCAAATTTTAATTTGAGAAGAACTTTCATTTTCAATTTCATTAATATACCTGAGAAGTCATTCTTCCATCTTGCTGTTTCAAGGTCATATTTGTTGTTTATTATAATTCATGAATCTTATTGGATTCTTATTTGATCTAATACGAATCAGAACTATTGAATAAAAATTAAAATTCGAAACTATAGATCTGCTTATATTGATCTTTCTGAAGTATATATTTAATACTTTTGGAACTAGAAATTTGGAATATAGTGAATTAATATTAGAGTTGTTGATGATTGAATTTCTATGCCTAAAGGGTGATTGAACAATTCGTTTTATTGAATCAATGTTGAAATGTTTTAATTTCATCTTATGCTAGCTCAATTAGCGAAAGTTGAGATTTTCAAATTTAATGTATCCCTTTGAATTGGGATAGTAGTGATAGTGTTGAAATTTGTGGGGTTGATGATATCCATAAAACAATACTGGAAGCTGCGTTACCCTAAGGATGACTGAGGTAATATATGAGAGATTTCCATGTAACATAAACAACTATTGAGTAAATATATGAATAATGAAGTGAAAATAATAAGGCGTTCAGTATATTACGCGTTTAGTATATTGGTTATTTAGATATAAAAGGCAATCTTGATGGGCTCACTAGTTATCCTAACTAAAACGTAAACACACGGCTTTAGGAAGTGTAGTTGGCAACGTTAGGTTGTTAGTTGAACTTCCACATATCTCATTTGAAATTTAAAATTTGTTTTCAATCTGTTGAAGTTATCAACACTCGATAAGGATCCGAATTATAATTATTCATTTGGATTATGTACTTTTAAGCAGTTAGTGAAATGTACTTGCTTACTTCTTATAGGGGTATAAAAAATTGCTGTAAAAGAAAAAATAGAAGAATATGGCAAACATAATTACAATTGAAATTGGAAAATATCACACTTATTCAGAGTAGTAATCTAGACTGAAGTAGTTCATATCAGTGATAATTCTATCATTAAAATAAACATTGATGGTCGGATTTCTACAGAGAATGGCATCTTGATATTGGACGTCATGGCCGAAATAGACACAATGGGTGCATTGAAAGATAATCGCGTCCTTGATTAAAACCTTCGTGGATAATTGTTTTAGCAATCATACAACTACAATTTCACAATGTATATAAAAATTATACACAGATTTCTTCGATAGAAGCAACAAGATAAATCTTTTGTCATCATGAAGGAGTTTCTTAACATCAATTGAACGTTTCGATTTAGATTTAGATTTCAGGAATAATTGGATGGCAACTAGCGAACAAGTGAGACGGCTGATCCTTCTCTGAATTTATCGCCGCTGTGCCTTCTCCTTTGGGGACTTATTAGGATTTATTTTCAGCAAGAACGAGTCGCAATATTGATAAGAGTCGGTGCGAAATTTCATGCCTTGTTTACCAATATTCGAATTTCTAATGCATCGTGGAGTATCCCTTGTAAATTATTCCAACAGAACAATATTAACTATTTTATCTGAATTAGATTTCCTCATTTTTAAATATTAATATGTTGAGGAATCGCCATTATGTGAAATCAACTGGCGCTTTCTTTCTAACCTAACCTCAACAACAATTTAACTTCCCTGCTGCTTTGAATTAGGCACTGTTGTGATATTCCTTCAGTTCTGCAAATTAGCTGTCATAAAGTTTCTTTAACTGGCAAACTGAATTAACCTTCGGTTACATCCGAATAACTTCCATTCTGAATTGAATTTTCTATTATGTCGAATTCTCACGTAAATTGCAAACGGCATTTAAACTAAAATCGTTGCTTCACATAATTTATTTGAATAACTTTCCTCCAAAGTCAAGAATAGTTGTCACTTGATGAACCATAACTCAATTATAATTCTGACCTGAGTTTGAACAATCGTAGTAAGAATTGAGTCTTCGAATGAAATAAACGTGATTCAGTTAGAATTAACATAGGTCTGCTAGATGAGTTTGGGGAAAGTTATGCAGAATTAGTTTTTCCATAAAAATGGAACGTGGATGGAAAAACAAATACAATTTCAAGAAGGAAAAATTACTACATTCGAAGATATACTGCAACAGACAAGTAAAGTACAAAAAATATGGACAAGACGTCCTATGATTCCTCTGGTCTGAAAGGCCGGGAACAAATATCTCCAAAGATCGCCGTAAGTGAAAATCATCGAAACTAAATCAGATGATAATTACACTTTCTTCGTATATATTGAGCGAATACGAGCGTTAGTTCCACAAAAGGGCAAAAAATTCCAAAAGCATAAAACTCAATATCTTCGCAGAAAAGCAAGTTGCTGTTGAAGGGCAGAAACCAGAAATGAATCGCTGTCGAGTCGTTCCGAAATCAGAGAATCTATAGCATGCGCAGGAGGGGTACGGAGCACAACACCAAAAGAACTACGGTTAGTGCACGGACTGTCGATTCACACCCCATGTAATGCCAGTTTTACAGGGTCCGAATGGCTTAACTCAAATGAGAAATGATGAAAGCGTAGCGTGTTAAATCGAAAGTGACATTTTACATGCTACAATATAGATACTTATGGTGCAATTGAGACATTGTGATTCTGCATCACAGTTCGAGAGCAATTGGACAGAATTGATCACATTCAAACGTTTCCCGAAAACCCAAGATCTAAAGCAGCTAGCTTGATATTTTGTGCACTACGAGGGTTCATTTTGTTTTAACTATAATATTTCACTCAAAACCATCATATCTCAAAAAATCTAGAGAACACCGAGAAAATATCGATAGATTCTAGATAAAATATTTCAGTTCGATGAAAAATTTTTTTCTTGTCAATAAGACGTACCGAAAACATAGCATTTGAAGAGTAATAGAGTGTTTTCAATAATACATTGAACTGAAATTTAAATTGTTGGTCTAGCGTTCCGAATGTCTCGTTCACGTTATTTCAGCAGAATAAAATTCTGCTCAGATCGGAATGTATTTGGTTTTCAAATTTTTTTGTCCGTACCACTACGTTGAGGAAATTAAGTCGATATCGCTCCTGCTAATCACCCCTATCAGCGCACATTGCAAATTTTATCCTTTATGTAATTTCTCAATTTTCCAGACATTTGTTCATCGGTTCTCAGCATATCAACATCTCGGAATATTTCAGTTCAAAGTGTGATACCCGGCTTACATAGTAAATTTAATTTTTTCATTCAATCACTTCACCTTGGAGAGAGATGCAGCGATTTTAGCGATCAATAATATTTTCGATGCTATTTTTATAATAAGATTTATCTTCAACTTCAAAAAAGGCTTCAGTTCCGGCTATTACCTGGTCATTAGTCTTGAATTTTCTTAGTATTATTCTCAATTCTGAAAATAGAAAAAATTCGCTGGTGGCAAGATCTTGTGAATGAGGTGGATGGGAAAGTAATTCTCTACAATTTTGCCATTGTTTGATTTTGTCCTTCAAGTGATCCAATAACTCAATGTAGTAGTCGCTGTTTATGGTCTGGCACATTTTAAGGTAATCGATGAATACAATACCCCACACATCTTTGAAAACAGATGTCACAACGCTACCAGCTAACTATAGCGTTTTTGCACGCTTTGGATGCAATTCATCTCGTGCAGTACACTCGGCTCACTGTCGGTTGTTATCTGGAGTGTAGTGATGAATCCATGTTTCGTCCATTGTGATGCATTGGTGAGAAATCTTTGCTTTATTACGATTAGTTATATTCAAATAGTGCTCAGAATCATCGACACGTTGTTGTTTTTGATCGAGTGGCAATAAGTGCGGCACCCATTTCGCAAAGAGGTTTCGCAAGTTCAAACATTCTTTTAAAATAAAACTAACACATGCCTTGGATATCTTCAGGGTCTCAGCTATCACGATCAATTTCATTTTTCGATTATTCAAAATAATCTTGTATACTTTTTTCAATGCTATCATCGATGACAGCACCTTTGGGACGTCTACTGCGTTTACCGTTTACATGCTTATATCACTTCCTTTAAACTTTGCAAATCATTTTTCAACCGTTGATTTTCTTGGCGCAGAGTCTGGATAAAGTTATCAAAGCATGCTTTGGCTTTAACTGAATTTTTTCATCAAAAAGCAATGTTTAATAAACACAGGGAATTCTCTTTTATCCATTTTTCCAAAAATAACAAATTTGATTCACTTTCAATGCTATATCTTGTGAATCAACGATCGGACAGCTAGAAATTTTTACTCGTGCTTAATCAAGGTTAGTACGAACTGAAAATCATGTGGGTTTGACCCTAGTAACGCCATCTGTACATCAACCTACGAACTTTTCAGCCCACCATATATATATATATATATATATATATATATATATATATATATATATATATATATATATATATATATATATATTATATATATATATATATATATATATATATATATATATATATATAAATATATATATTTTGAAAGATAAGTTATTGTAATTTCACAATTATTTACATATTGTTTTGACATGCTTAATGGGTCTACGTGTTTGGGATTGTAGTTTTTCACGACCAAAGTTCTGAAAATTTCACTTTTCTTTTGTCATTTTCATATTTATCACATAGCCATGACTCTTACCTGCATTAGTGTAAAGCTAGTTAGGAGATTCTTTCTTTTCAGTGTCTTATCCAGTGATGCTTTATATTACATTAATAGCCCTTTTTTCCATCACTGTTCATCTAATTAATTAATTTTAAAGTATTTGTTGTTTACATGAATTTTCACTTTATAACATCCATTAAGATTTCAAGAATCTAATTTCTTATTGTATTTGAAATTTTTATGTTTCTATAATTTCGTTTCATTTCAGAGCGCATACTTCATCTGGCTCGCATTCGGCGTAGCTAAAATTATTAATTTCTGACACAGTTACAACAACACGATCTTGAAAGCAAATCTTCGTTACTGATTCATTCAGTTGATTGTTTCGCTTTAATTTCATTTCCGTAATTAAATAAATTGAGCGACTTGACTTATATACACTGCTCTAAGAAATTGATATCTCAAATTCCATTTTTGGTAGGCAACCAATTATTAACACATATTTTTTTTCGGATATTTCCGGACATATGCCAAAATAATTTGATGTTTCTTTCTTGCCGAACATGTTTTTACTATGAGAAATAAAATGAAGGAAATAAATTGAGATTTTGCAATAACCCAAAAGATATTGATACCAGCAGCTGTAGAGAAATTTTTGCGACTAGAGTTTGAAAATTGTAATTTTCGGTAATAATACAACTCGAACATTCGAGCCTGGCGAAATGTACCTAAGCAGTGTTGTTATATGATCTAGGTTAGACTCATGAAAGAATAGACCATAGGCTTGGGGTGTCTCATTCAACTGTTTCTACAATGATCCGTTGATACTGGTAGACTGGTAGTATGGAAGGACACCTTGCCCTAGGTCTCGAGCAACAACGGCGATCAATGACTGTTATTCAAGAATTTCCACATTTAACTAACTGTTCGCTATTTATAGTGACCTCAGATGCAGGTTCGATAAATCATTATAGTGCAAATTTGCACTGAAACGATGAAACGTCTTCGAGAATTTGATATGAGGCCTCGTATTGCAGCTCGAAGCCCAGATCTAACAGCAACAGATAGAAGAACCAGATTAAACTTTACCAAGGAACATATCAACTGGTTGGAAGCTTACTGGGAGAGAGTTACGTGAACAGATGAGTCGAGTTATTCTCTTTTTCAAGCGATCGACATTCTCTACTGCACAGATAACGAAATGGGATATATGTAACCTTTTAGCTACCTATGGTTTTGGAGAAGATTCAATAATGGCGTGAAGACGAATTTCTTTTAGTAACTACACCGATTCAGTCATCGCAAATAATGGAATCCTGATTAGTCAGAGGTACGCTACAGACATTTTAAAAGAATTTGTTGTGCCATTAGTGGCGAACATGAGTGAGAACTTCTTGTCCAAGCATCATAACGCCAGACCTCACCAAGCTCATATCGTTAGGAACTACCTTCAAAATCACGAAATCACTTGACTTGAGTCGCCTACACTATGCGGGAAATCCTGGTTTCATGGTTTTCTTATGGCGATGGTGAGGGGCCTCTGTCTCTGTTCGTTGAAACATTCGTGGCAATCTGGCCTGATGTTGTGAATGGATTTGCAATACTGATGAGGCCAAATGAGACCAAAACTGCAGTCTGTTGCTCCTATTCATGATATCCGACCGAGATGTACCACTGCTATGGGGCCCTAGTTGACGATGATTGTGAGGGGTGGATCAGAAAACCAGCTCCTTCAGGAAGGATATTTAACATTTTACGGAAGGTTGAATATTGTTCCTTGAATAAAAATTCTTCAATGTAACTACACATTTAGCGATAATTTTGCAAGCTGTAATTCTTGAGATGGTACTGATGACAACTACATATGAATAAGGAGCGTTAGCCTTTCGAAAGATCGCTTCTTTGCTGACACGGTGTATAGCATTGCGGTGAATAGTCGAACTAGAGTAACTTCTCGAGGTTTTCTGTTCATCTGCCTTTTATTTTCGTGGTTTCCCGGTGGCGATGGTGCGTGATCTCTGTCTCAGTTCGTTGCAGGGCGCAATAACATTCACATGTTTTGCTACGCACTAACGGATTAAGATGAGTGCGTGGCAGTGTGATCTGATGATGTAACTAGGTATGCAATACTGACGAGTTCAAATATGACTGAAACTGCAATCCATTGGTCCAATACATGACAACCGACCAAGCTGTACCACTGCTGTCTGGCCCTGGTTGACGGTGATTGTGAGGCGTGGATCGAAAAACCAGCTCCTTCAGGGAAGTATTAACACCTCAAAAAAGTCTAGGGAACACTTCTGAATATCGATATATCGTATCCAGAACGATCAATTTGGATGATTTTTTTTAAGAAATGAACACCTGCATCAATTTCTCACCAAATTATGTAGAGTGCCGCAACAGATTTTAGTTTTTTTTATAAAAAACTAAAAATGCAGCAGATGCGACGCTGCTCTATAATCATTTCATGTATTCAGTGTTTGAAATCAGTTAGTTAGCACTTTGTTTCTGTTGTAAGCACAAATAAAAGATTCAAGTTTTGTGATTCGACCATGGAAAGACGACATTTGACTAGAGAAGAGATGTTACGAGCCGTTGGCTTGCTCCAAGCTGGGAGCTCACAACGGGAAGTATCCAGGGTTCTGGGAAGTAGCCTTAGTATCATAAACCGTTCATGGTCGCGTTCAATGAAACAGGTAGCGTAGAAGAACGCCATACAGGTCGTTTCAGGATTACTACAGTCGCCGAAGACCGATTTTTGGTTTTACAAGCCAGAAGAAATCGTACTACCACAGCATCTCAATTAGCTAAAGATCTATCACGTGTTCATAATGTACAAATTTCCGATCAAACTGTGAGAAATCGACTGCACGAAGGTCAACCCCACTACAGACGTCCTTTAAGAGTTCCACAACTGACCCATGGAATCGCGCTGCTCGTTTAGCTTGGTGCCAAGAACACGTAAACTGGGATCAAGAGAGGTGGGCCACAGTTCTCTTCAGTGATGAATCTAGATTTAGTTATTATCCCGACTCATACAGAACAACCTCACGGGAAATTCTTACGCAAATGAGATAGTTTTACCTGTAGTGGTACCGTATCTCCAAACAATGGGTCAAAATCCACTCTTCCAACAACATAATGCCCCTCCTCATCGTGCAAGAGTTGTCTTGAACGTTCTTGAAGAGAATGATATCGATCTTCTACCGTGGCCATCCTGCTCCCCAGATCTGAATCCCATCGAACATGTGTGGGACACCCTAAAAATTAATCTCCTGCGTCAAAACGTCTTCCATCATGAACAGAAGCTTCGATTAGCAGTTCAGGGGGCTTGGAATGACTTAGGCCAAAATGTAATAGACAATTTAATATTGAGCATGCCGCGACGATGCCAAAGTGTCATTAATAACAGAAGTGGACCTTCTGGGTACTGAAAAATATGAGTGCTTCCATATCGTTTCGAAAATATTAGTTCAGGATTTTTTTTGTGTTTTACCAAATTTCGTCATTTTCAAATTTTTTCTTTATAATAGTTGCTTTGGAGAAGTCAAATATTGTTTTGTTTTCTTGAGAATACACTATATACAGTACATCCTAACAAAACCGAAAGATTTCTATAAATTCGAATCATCAAATTCATAATTTAAAGATATTGGTAAGTGTTCCCTAGACTTTTTGAGGTGTTTATATAACATTCTACGGAAGTTTGAATATTGTTCTTTGAGTGAAAATTCTTCAATGTGTAAATATCCCAGTTTTGGGAACTTTGATATTTTCCAAAAAAATTTAGATTTCTCTTTATAAGTTTTATTTCAATTTCTCTGAGTATCATTTTCATTTTGATTGTTTTCGAGAATTCCTTAGTTCTAGTGGATTCCTGGAAAAATATTTCTTCAACATATCTAAACTACATCTGAATGAATTGAAATGTTCGATTATTTCATGGCGCAGTGAGTTCGTATTGATCGATGGAGGGTGCAATATTTCATTCGGTTGTGATTCTCCTTGAAATATTCAGCTTTCGGAGGAATACAGAGTGTGGTGTATTCATCAGATGAGGAAATGCGAAATGAGGTGTATCCATCTTATGAAATTGAAGAACTTTTGATTGAAGTCAGTCTTTTGAGAAACGCCTACTTTTAGATTATCCCATCATCATCTGCTTGAAGTGGCCTTTTTATGGTAAAAGTACATACCGTTATATTTTAAGGAAGATTCGGTTCTAAGGCATATTTTGAATTCCAGATTCAGGGTACGGATCAAGAACATTTTTCGAGTTACCCAGTTTTATATCAGAATTCATGCATTAATGGAATCGTCCAACTTTCTTAAATATCAATCCCTGTCAGGGATTCAACACTGGCAGTATACAATTTGCATAAATATCTTAAACTCGACTTATCATAATCTCACCATTATATACTCTGCAAAACCAAACTCTTCCACCAAATTCAGAACAGACATTTTACATTACTACTATATTTTAATTTTGATCCATTGATGGAGACTATTAAAGAAATATCAAAGTTTAAGTAGTTGTGAATCTTCACAGAACAAGCGAAAACATATGAATTGCTGACAGTTTTCTCCAAATGTCAGGGTGTAGGGGTTTCGAAAAAGGAGTTCACCAGATTAGAAAAATAGTTTTGAAACCGAAAAAGGTCTTTTATCAGCTTTTCAATGGACCAGTAGATGCATTACAGCCACGTTTTAGAGGAGCTTTTTCCGAACATGGTCAAAACTGTTGTGGAATGATCTCTTCCAGATTGCAGAATCGAAAATGGGCCTTTGAGGGGATAGGCAATGCTGAAACGATCTCTTCGACGTATTCGTTTTCATTGAAGCGCATATTCAAATGGTTGTTAATACTTGGTCTGCTTTCTTAGTTCCTGTATACCTCCTACTCTGAAACTTCAGATTCAAACATACCAATAGCTATTATCTCATCTTTTTTGCTCTGACGTTGTCACCTTAAGAGAGGTTAAAATGATTTTCTTTTTTTTGTAACTAAAAGGAAAGCAACAAACTGAATTTGAAGATGAGATAATTATGAAATATCGCCCTAACGGCTGTATTATATTTCTTCATAAATAAAACTTCAGGATGGGATACTGCATAACTCATTTTTTCATAAACCATAATTAATTATTCATGGTCCATCGCATGGTATATTGATATGCATAAAGATTACCTAGAATAATAAATACCTCTCCTAGAATTAATTACTTGCTTCTTATTGTATTTAGCATACGAATAATCTATAAGGACAAAGCTTCAATTCCTGTTATCATGTTTTCTCTACTCTATTTTCTCATCCACTGTCATTCTTGGATGAATATCGGGCTCCGTGGTATCACCTTAAGCTTCTCGATATTTTCAGCGTACCCCTTTAATGAGTTCGATCTATCATTCATCTCAGGAAGAATAGATATATATCATCATTATTATTGGCACTGATGGCGCGAACGACTAGATCCTGGCTTCAGGGAAACAATTCCACATCCAGCTCCTAGTAATTTTCTATTTACATGCATGTGAAGCGCAGCATAACATGACCAAGCTCATCAATTATTTGCATATCATTCGGGGCTAGATTGACGTTCAGATATTTCCATAATGCTTTTAATTAAATACAACAAAAGCGGAAATCTGGAATGCGAAGAGTGCTGAAGCCATGCAGAATTAACTATCCATCAAAATTCTTCGGATGCGACGGGAGTTGTATGAATGTGATTTACATAAATGAGATTTTTCGGTTCCACTGAATAACATTCTAGCCTTTATGGGCTATAGGTCGTCATGCAAGGTTTGAATGAAACATAGGTTCGTAAAGAGCTTCAGTTTTTGGTTTGTATTCCAAAACCTGAATTGAATATGCTATGGGTCTATATATCCCAAGTGTTTTCATCAAATAATTCGGAGAATAACATCTTATGTGTGAATCTGATTTCCAAAAGTATATTTCAGAAGAAAATATGATAGTCGAAAGCCAATCGATTACGACTTCATATTGACGGAAGTCAATACTCGATCTCCAAAGACTAATTACAAACTAACATTTTAATGCTGGTTAGAGAAGTATTTCAACTTCAACGACGAAATTGGCCATGCCTTCTCATTCCCATTCTCGGAGGATATTTCGTACGTAAGTTACTGATTTCTCAATCTCAACTCCCTGTTATTGTTGGTTTTCATCAGATGTTTCCTAAAATTAATTTCTTTCTGACGGGTAGGTACGTACTACTAAGTAGGGTACTCGAAATGTATATATACATATATATATATATATATATATATATATATATATATATATATATATATATATATATATATATATATATATATATATATATATATATATATATATATATATATATATATAGGGATATCCACCAGGACCGACCGTCTGTCTAAATTTTTGACAGATTTTGAGGAACATTTAAAAAATTGTAGCTCGTAGACCTTTTGCACTACAGACACAACATTTGCTTCGGTGGATAGAAGAAGGATCAAGAAATTTCTTAAGCTGTAACACATGTCAAATGTTCATTGCGTTGTTTTGTATGATTTTTTCAATTTGGCCTTTTTCAAACAGCGACAACTCAAATTTTTCCAATGGCACGTGCCAATTTTTATATCAGATGATATTTATATATATTTTTTATCAGATGTAGAGCTATCTCCGATGGAATTGTATCAGCTTGTACTATACCCATCCCTTATAGTTCCGAAATAATTTGGGAATATATTGAATTTTGATGATTTTGCAAGAACTAACATAGAATGCTTCGAAATATTTGAATCAAGTAGCTGAACTGGCTACGCTCACCTGACAGGTGCCTAAAATTAATGTACTTGTCACTTCGTTCATTCGAATTTGATATTTCGACAAGAATTGTTGGTAATTTGAAGTGAAAATTTTCGAAAAACACCTGATTGATGATAAAATGGCTGATTATTCAAACGAAAATATATTTAATCTTTTTTTAATTCATTTCAGAATGTCAAAAAGTAGTGGGTAGAAATTACAGGCAATTCAATAACCAATTTCCACATTTACCGTCTATGAGTAAAATGAAAGTTCGAAGCATTAGAAGCAATTTTCTACAATTCGGATGAATTAAAATTGTAGGAACTAAGCGGAAACCAATCATCGAAGATAATTACATTGATACGAATAACTGATAGCAAACATCATAGAAGGAAACTAATTTACGATCTGAATAAATGTTCAATATGGGCCCCATTTTGCTCGATACACTTGACAGCTCGTACACGAACATGATGAGTTGCCCTCCTAGTTTCCTCAGGATCAATATTACGAAAAGCATTATGAATGCGCTCTAGTAACTTTTCTTTACTTCTTACAGGAATAAGATACACTTCACTCTTGATTTTGCCTCATAAATAAAAATCAAGGGGCGTCAGGTCCGGAGAACGCGGAGGGCATAAATTTGGTTCTTGATTACCCCACCATCTAATCTCGAACATTTCTGTTAGCTGCCGATCTACAGCTCGTGTTTTATGTGCTGGTGCACCATCCATTTGGTAATAGCAATCCCTCAGAATGTTGAGGGGTATTCCATCTAAAATATTTGCTAATGTTCCTGTCCAAATTTCCAGGTGTCATTGTTCATTGAGATTTTCCTCATAAATGTGATAAGCCAACAAATCATTCATTAAAATTGCAAAAACATTCACGCTGAATTTATTTTGGAAATCAATAACCTCAATGAAATGTGGATTTTCTGTGGCCCAAAAATGTCGATTTCTCTTGTTGGTTATTCCACTTTCATTGAACTTGGCTTCATCAGACCATATAATTTTTTGCAGAATTGTCTCATCTTCTTGAAGCCGAATTAATAAATGTTCACAGAAATTTAGCCGCTTGTGAAGGTCAGTTGGTTTCAATTTTTGTAGTCTGATAAAAGAATACGGATGCATGTTATGTTTCTTAAGGATCCTTTGAAAGGAAGTATAACTCAATCCAATATCCATTGATGCTGACTAAATGGACGCATGTGGATTGGCACGAAAATAAGCTAACGTATTAATTTGATTGTCGTTGTCCTCGAGAATTGGTTTTCTTCTAGTTTCTATGTATTTTGTTCCTCCAAATTCCAGAAAATTGCTTCTAATTCTTCGAAATTTTATTTTACTCATAGGCGCCATATTTGGAAATTGGTTATTGAATTGCCTGCAAGTTCTATCCACCACTTTTTGACATCCGCCATGAATTAAAAAGAGATTAAACATATCCTCGTTTGAATAATCAGCCATTTTATTATCAATCTGGTGTTGTTCAAAAATTTTCACTTCAAATTACCAACAATTCTTGTTGAAATATCAAATTCGAATGAACTAAGTAACAAGTACATTAATTTTATGCACCTGTCAGGTGAGCGTAGCCAGTTCAGCTACTTGATTCAAATATTTCAAAGCATTCTCTGTTAGTTCTTGCAAAATCATCAAAATTCAATATTGTCCCAAATTATTTCGAAACTATAAGAGATGGGTATAGTACATGTCGATACAATTCCATCTGAGATTTGACGCTTGATCTGATGGCGATATAAAAATTGGCACGTGCCATTGGAAAAATTTGAGTTATCGCTGTTTGAAAAAGGCCAAATTGAAAAAATCATTCAAAACAACGCAATGAACATTTGACATGTGTAGACTGCTTAAAAATTTCGTGATCCTTCTTCTATCCACCCAAGCAAAAATTGTGTCTGTAGTGCAAAAGGTCTATGAGCTATAATTTTTCTAAATGTTCCCCAAAACTCGAGTTTATAACAAAAATAATTATTTCTGTCAGAAGTTTTGACAAATAAGTGCCAACAACTTGGGTAGATGTATAATAAAAAAGGTAGATTGCCATTTGAAATAACAAAGTTATGACCCAGTTCCGGAATAACCGGAAATGGTATCACTTCGAAAATATTATATGTATATACAACCAAATTTATATGGAATCACTCGGTATTTCACATTATTGATTGTTTTTAATTGTTGTTTGAATCATGGATCTTTGACTACTTGTGAAGAATGAAGTGTTTTGTTGTGAAAAAACTGGATAGGATAAGAAATTTTGATTTATCACCACATGTTGGGAATATTGTACTCAGTCGGCACTGTGACTTGAAACTGTGAATTTTGAAAATTTAAAAAGGGCTATAATCATAATTGAAAATACCTCACGTTGGATTGTCTGCTGTGAGAGGGGTCGAATAATTGCTCTCGTTGAAAAATGGGTGACACAGAGGGATATACTGGCCACAACGGGGGTATCACAGGGGGTGATTTCAAAACCCAACAACAAACTCACAGACTTAGTTGGTGTATCGAGCACCAACATAAGAATATTGAGAATTTCCGAAATGTTTTTTTTCGAATGAGACCAGAATGGGTGTTCGATCAGATGACCGCCAGAATCGGGTTTTAAGGGGTCGTGGAAGACAAGCTAGACTCCGAGCTGCATGACAAATTACCTAAATCCTATTGAACATTTATAGGAAAATCTCAAAATGAAAATTAGACAGGATAATCCTAGAACCCCACAAAAGCTCATTCAAGCCGCCACAGAAGAGTGGCAGAATATAACCCCAGAGGAGGTCGAAAACCTGAAGCATGTCTAGACGGATTCAGGATTCAGGGCAATAGAAAATAATAAAAGCTACTAAGGTCGAGAAAAATTACTCCGTATAATATATATATATATATATATATATATATATATATATATATATATATATATATATATATATATATATATATATATATATATATATATATATATATATATATATTGCTCGGCAATGATATTGACCTGGGTGTTGGATTTATATTTTATCAAGAAATCTCTATGATGGCATGAATAGATGTATAGGCAACTCGTCGGGGCTAAACGCCCCTATATACTTGTGAATTTTCAAAAACATTGCACTGGATACATAATTCAAGGTTGAGCTCGACCCAGTAGGGTCAAAAAAGACATATTCCTATTTCCCGGCATAAAATAGCCTATAAATGAAATTGGAATTTACAATAAGTTTTTAGATATCTGTTTCATTTTTGAGTTATATCCTGAAATTATCCGTTCTATTTGAATACAGTTTACGAGTCATACACAAAGTTAGTGAAATGTGACTTAAAAATGATAACAAACAAATAAAACTGTCTCAGTATTTGTGTTATATTCCTAATAATCAATTTTAATTATGGTATTTTTTTCTTTCCAAATACAGTGGCAATTGAACAGGCTCGACTTAATTCATTTCGGTTGATATAAATTTTGATCGAAGTTTCCAATAATTTCAAGTGACTGTTAATCTTCGCTTTTAGACTGTTCTCTTTGTTTCAAGAAATTAGGTTTTCTTTCACCATGGCACCTAATTATTAAATGATTTTTCGGAAATAACTAGAAAACTGCCAGATGCGAATTAAGTCGAAAAATGTCAAAACCCTTGGCAATACCTACAATTTAATGACGCTTATTAAAAATATTCAAAAAGCTGTCAACTTGGATATTTCGTGAAATGTAACTGCTACTGCGGTAATAGGAAAAGGAAGGTTTTTCATTCCTATTACCTCGAAATAAGACATCATAGAATCAGAAGATACTATGAAGGAACATCAATCACTGCCATCATCTTGTACTTCACGAATGGACAATCTCGAGATAAGTGCTGAATTACCTTTTAAACGCCTAAACACCAGCGAGATTTTCTTGGAGATATAGATCTGTAAGGAAGATCAACCTATTTATTTAGTTGAAAATGAAGGTTTCAAGTATCCTCTGGAAATGATAGCTCTTCATTATGAAACTCTAAGCAGATTCTCTTTGACAGTATGGTTAGATGAAAAGTATGAAGCATTATCAACAATGATGAAACATAAATAATGTTATATAGAAAATATCACGTTCACAAGTGACAATTAGATAAATCCACAGATGAGAAGTTACCTAGGTGCAACTGCTCATCGGATCTGAAATTCAGTCCATAATTTTTGATGAAACAACTTTATTCAAACCGTTGCAAACAGTATATAACTTGTAATCCAATATTGCAGCAAGATAACCCCGACATAGCATGGCTCAAACTAAAAGAAAACATACACAAGGGTGCCACAGAGGCCTTGGGAACCCGCACGGTATCACAGAACGGCGAACCTAATAATAAACCCTGGTTCACCACTGAAGTCAAAAACATTACAAAGGAAAAAAAAAACAAATATATCTAGAATATAAGAACCATCCGACACCAGAGAACCGAAATAGATACTTAAAAATAAGAAATAGGGTGAATAACAGAGTTCGGGAAATTAAAGAAGAATACTGGCAGAGATTTAGTGCTGAAATGGAAGCGGATATATACGGAGCGCAAAAACGAATTTGGAAATTATTAAGGGTATGAAAAGGACACCAATGAAACTATACAACTCAAAACAATCACAAACGAAACATGGGAAAAATACTTCAAAAATCTTTACACCGAATCAGAATATGAAGAAGAACCCCCAGAAGAAGACTTAGAAAACGACATTATAAATGAACCGGTAACAATCACGAAAGAGCAAGTAGCTATGGCAATAAGTAAACTTAAAAATAGGAAAGCTCCAAATGAAGATAAGATAACAAATGAGATGATCAAATATGGCGGAGAAGCCATGAGAGAAGAGTACATAAAACTGTTTAACATCATAATTCAACACGGAAAAATACCAGAAGAATGGAAAAGAAGTGTAACAGTGCCTATCTTTAAAAAAGGAGACAAAACAAATCCTGCCAACTATCGCGGAATGACCTTATTAAGCACCTCTTTGAAACTGCTTACAAAGATTCTTGCCGATGACATAACGTCAACAATGCCAATCAGCGAAGAGCAACAAGGCTTTCGAAAAAACCGGTCCATGGTCGATGCACTATCTATAACAAGGCAATTAGTAGAAAAGTCTCTTGAATATAACACTCCAGCATATCTTTGTTTCATCGATTTAACGAAGGCCTTCGACAGAGTCCAACTGAAGGATGTAATCAAGATACTGGAAAACAAAGAAGTACCCAAAAAATATATAAGACTCATAAAAGATCTGAACACTAATACAACAACGCAAATACGAACAAACCACACCCTAACGCAGCATTTCGGAACAGCGTCGGACATCCGCCAAGGTGATAGTCTTAGCCCTCTACTATTTAATACTGTTATGGACCAACTTGTAGAGACTGTTAAAAACTTTGGACTAGGATACCGCATGGGAACCTACAAAATTAACATCTTATGCTATGCCGATGACGCCGTACTCATTGCAGAATCAGATGACGACCTACAAAGAATGTTATACGCCTTTAGCAAACGCGCAAAAAATTTCAATTTGGAAATCTCAACAAGTAAGACAAAATGCATGACCATAGCTAAGGACCTCTGCGCTGCAAGTTAACAATAGACAACGCCACTATAGACCAAGTCATGTCATTCGAATACTTAGGGTGCAAAATAACAAGCACAGGATACCTTGAAGATGAAGTGAGGAGACAAGTAAACAAAGCAGCTGCAGTATCGGGACATCTTAAACAACCAATTTGGAGAAATAAACACCTCTGTATACCATGCAAATCCAGAATCTACAAAACATGTGTGCGACCAATTATGACATACGGGACAGAAACAAGAGCGGAAACGTCGGTAACAAAGAGAATACTAAGAACAACAGAAATGAAAACGCTAAGAACTATAACCGGTTACACATTGAATGAAAGACAAAGAAATACCGACATAAGGGAAAAATGTGAAACAGACGATATTGTAAGATGGGTAAGAAAAAGAAGAAGAGAATGGAACCAGCATGTAAACAGAATGACCACAGATAGAATAGCCAAAATCGTATATAACAACATACCACACGGAAGAAGACCCGTTGGACGACCACCAAAACGATAGCGGGACAGTTGGCAATCAACTTCACAAGAACTGCTGCAGGGAAACCGGAACTGAACAGGCGCTACGCCTTCTACACGGTGAAGAAGAAGAATTTTTGATGTATACCCTTAATAAGAAAGGCATTTCTTTGAATATATTGGTCAAATGCTTACCAAAACATTCGATGAATGAGAAAATAATATTGATGAACTCAATGTCAGCAGATAATACTGCAAATATGGTGAAAGCTATTGAAGTTGCATTTGATCAAAGAAAACATATTCCATGCTTTGCGAAGACACTTGATTTAGTTGCTCAAGATATTTTGGTTATTGCAAAATAACTACTTATTTAAAAAAAAAAATAAGAATAATATTATATTTTTGAAATAGAGCTTTGTTGCAATTGAAGTGAAGTAAATTCGTTAAAGCTGACACAAAATTGATTCAAGATGCCTGCACTTGAAAGAATTGTACGTTTTGTATGATCTATGAAATGCTGTTAGGGAAATTTAGATGTGTCATAAATCTGAACTACCGATGATGACTGGTATGGGATTGTTATTAAAATCATCGCTTCTTGACATATTATGTCACTGGAAGCAGCGACTTAGTAAATTTCCACCGACAAGTATTGTTCTCGCAGTAAGGTCATTCCACTAGTGCACTGCACGTTGTCCAAACTCAAACACATAGTTTTCGAAGAATTTCTGATGTAAAAGTGCATAAACATGCTCTTCTCGAGATTAACAAACGAATGGACGCACCTTCGAACAGGTTTCGGTATCTGCTATCACTAGGATTCTGGACCCTAGATTCAAGAAACTCCATTTGAAAGATTCGATGGCGCACGCCAACGCCATGAGTGAAATTAAAGAATTGATCAGAAAAAATAAGCACGATGAATCAGTTACTTCTACAGAATCGACAAAAATGATTATAGTATCTGGAATGGTCACCATAAACTGGTCCTGCGGAATAGCAACTCGAATAAAACAGACAAAAGTCCCTCAGATGTGTCATCTTTGCATTTTAAAGTTCCAGTTAGTAGGGTCAACGACAATCCTTCGGATGTTTGGGTAGATTGAAAAGTACAATTCCTCGAGTTGCACAATGTAGCATTCAAATGCTTAGAATAATAGCTACCTCTGTTCCATCGGAAAAACTCTATTCAAAGGCCGAACAGTTACAAAACCTACATAGAAGTGGATTGCAAGCGAAAATAAAGAACAAATCTTTGTTTTCACAAGGTGGACGAAGGAATATATAATTCGAGTAAATAAAGTTGATTTCTCAACCCTGGCGGTTTTAATTTCTTCAATCATATCAATCTAGTAACCTCTGTGATATCGATTCAATATAACGATTAGGATATTATCATATCGGAAAATATATCGATATTTTCGCACATGAAAATCCCTACTCCTAAGTGAGTCATATCGAACGGAATTCTGAGCTTTCATATTGATGAAGTCGACTAATATTGGATGTTTCCTACGCAGACTTGACATTTTTAAAAGTGACACGCTTATCCGAATGTAAAATCTCTTGAATTTCTCTGTCTGGCATTGGAGTTTTCCATTCATGTTAATTGCAAAAAAATTATTTACTTATTGATGGATTCAAGGTCCAATTGAAAAAAAAAACTAGTTTGATTAAAAGGCCAACAGTTTCGATTTATATTTTTAATCTTCTTCAGGGCTATAATCGTTTAGTTTTTTGTGTATAATTCGAAACTGTTGGGCTTTTAATCAAAATAGTTTTTTTGGACCTTCAAACCATCAATAATTAAATAATATAATTTATGGTCGTTAATTTGAACTGAGTAAAACAAAATTTAATATTGACAGGTATTTTGGCACGGGATGAATTCCCTGCAATCTGCAACTCATCGTGCTGGTACGGAGACAATATCGCGGTATATTTTCCTCGTTGCCATTTCTAATTTATTGTCTTAAAACCTTAACATTGTTGCTGTCACAGTAGCAGAAAAGAACAATTTCGTAAATACAAGTAAACAATGATTTCTACTGAAATATATTATTGAATCCTCGACGCGTTTCTATACACAGTATCTCTATCAAGAGCGAATAAATACTACAAATATATCTTACTAACAAATTTTCATATCTACAAAAGAGGCAATCCACTCAGAGCTATCCGTACTTGAACTAATGTTTAGGAAATAAAATTAATAAGGGTGAGTTATTTATGTCTACCTGTTCATTAAGAATTTCCGGTGAATTCCTAAATCTGTTAATTTCAAGTGCATCCAGAAGGTTGAGTTTTATACTTCTCTTCTCAGAATGTAGAATTTCAAATTCTGAATAGAAAGAGTGGCCATTTTTCCTAAGATGATTTGAATAATTTGAATCGGTTTTTCCATTGATGAAACTGCGTTCATGTTCAGAGATTCTAATATTAAAATTTCTTCCTGTTCTACCTATATAAAACAATTGCAATCTACACAATCCAATTTATAAACACCTGATTTATTCTCTTTATTAATTGGAGATTTATAACTCCTGATAAATGAACCTAAATTTGTTGATGTTTTGAACGCTTTATTTAAATTTGAATTTTCAGGAAGGATTTCACATTATTGCTAATATTGCCTATATATGTTAAACTACTGAATTTCTTGTCTTGGTGTTCACCGATTAGATATATATGGTGTAAGGCTAATTTTTGTTTTTTCTTATGCAGTATGCTGCTAACTAAATATGCATGATAACCATTATTTATTGCGATCTGTTTTATCAAATTCAATTCTTTGAAATAATTATCATTAGACATCGGTGTGTTCAAGAGTTTATTTATATAGCTATTGAATGCTGCAACTTTATGTTGGTAAGGATCTGCCGATGTATAATGAATTGTGATATCTGTATGAGATACAACATAAAGTTGCAGCATTTAACCATTTAACAGCTATACACATAGACTCTTGAACACATCGATGTCTAATCATAATTATTTCAAAGAATTGAATTTGATAAAACAGATCGCAATAAATAATGATTATCATGCAAATTGCGTTAGCAGCATACTACATAAGAAGAAACAAAATTAGCTTTACAACATATATATCCAATCGGTGAACACCAAGACAAGAAATTCAATAGTTCTACATATATAGGCAATATTAGCAATAATGTGGAATCCTTCTTAAAAATTCAAATTTAAATATAGCGTTCAAAACATATATGAATTTAGGTTCACTTATCGGGAATTATAAATCTACAATTGATAAAGAAAATCAATCAGGTGTTTATAAATTAGATTGTGCAGATTGCAATTGTTTTCATATAGGTAGAACAAGAAGAAATTTTAATGTTAGAATCTCTGAACATAAACGCAGTTTCATCAATGGAAAATCCGATTCAAATTATTCAAATCATCTTAGGGAAAATGGTCACTCTTTCAATTCAGAATTTAAAATCCTACATTCTGAGAAGAGGGGTATAAAACACAACCTTCTGGAAGCACTTGAAATTAACAGATTTAGGAATTCACCGGAAATTCTTACTGATCAGGTAGACATAAATAACTCACCCTTATTAAATTTATTTCCTAAACATTAGTTCAAGTACGGATAGCTCTGAGTGGATTGCCTCTGTAGTATGTATAAAAATTTGTTAGTAAGATATATTTGTAGTATTCATTCGCTCTTGATGAATATACTGTGTGTCGAAACGCGTCGAGCATTTAATAATATATTTTAGTAGAAATCATCGGTTACTTGTAGTAGTGAAAATGGATTTTCATCACGTAAAAGCCTCGTCAATTGGATTTAACTATTTCGTATCTGTATACAAGGCTTCAATTATCTTCATTATATTTTCAATAATCAAAAATTGCTTTGAAATTACCATTCTTGAGCAAGAAAATGGGAGCTGGTAACTGCAGAAAATTAAACTGTGCAAGTCAGAGTGGACGAATTATTCTGAACAAACTCTCCACGAACATAAGCTTGAACTTCAGCTATAAAGTGGATGAAACCTACTCATAACCTCTCCTGTATCGGCAAACGCGGGAGTGTACCACGTACCCGTGTGAGTACGAGTACCTAGAATTGCTGATTATTATTGATTCAATGAAATTCTATTCAAACTACTCCGTTGGAAAGACAAAGCTAAAGATTTTAGTCTTTTACATAGTAAATATAAAATAAATTAGCATAAATTCATAAAGAGTACGAATGTACCAACTGCAAAACAAAACAAGAACTTTGGAATAAAGAGAACTAAAATATATGGATGTTTCGTTCTTCCAAATTTGAGGTTTGTGTGTGTTAGCAAGAAGTACCTGTGAGTGTGAGTGATATGGGAGTGTGTCAGTGACAAAGTTTCTCTGACAATTATTCGTAAACTATTTGGTATAAATGTCAAGTACTGTACGAAGATAGCTAGTCATAGTACTTTCTCTCAGTTACTGATTCTTGAGGTTTTTATCTTCATAGTCACAATGGATCAAAAGTACCGTAAATGGCTCGAGTATCTGCATTTGTTGTATCATTAGGAACTTAAAATGAAGAAACTAACTAACTAAGATATTTATATATGGATGCAGGTATATAACCTATTTCAAGAAAATTATTCCTTGACTATTTGATTGAACTCAGTGAATCAACATGGAGTCACTTATAATCATATGATCTTTAACATTTTCCTCTTGCTTTACTATTTAGTGGTTGGCATGATTAACACACAAATATAAATTTTACTGTGTTTTCACAAGTTAAATTGAATTATTAATTAATTTTCGCAATGAAAAATCCATTTGTGTTTAAATCATGCTAAATCACCAAATAGTAACAGCTAAATCTATAAAGTATTATAAGTATGCTAGTGCATCTATACAAAGTATAGATGCTGAGAGTAGGAGGTAGATACAATTCAATGTGAGATGTCTTAATACTTACACTCTTCGGAGAAGAACTAGTATTATTCTTTTGACAAATGAGACGTGCTGGTGCAATGCTTACCTGCAAATAAATAATAGCGTTAGAATGAAAATTCCGATAGAATTATCCTACTGTGATAACTCGTAGCTACCGTAGATATATCGCGTTACGCGAAAGCCTTCAATAGAATTCATTACTCATTGATGGACAGATTGATTTTTGAGATTCTCAATACCTAACTCTTTAATATAAACTGAGTTGCTTATCCCTAAGTCTCTAACCCCCAGATAACCTCACTTCTTATTTTCAAATAGCGACCCTCATCTTTTGATTGCTCGTTTTGAAGGTCTATAAAGTTTTGAGATAACGGTGCAAAAAAATCAAGAAAAAAAACCGTTGCTCTCTTAAATACAGGGTATTAAAATATCAGAATTCATGCATAATATTTTGAGTATGTTATTGCAAAAACGGTTTTGAGCACACATTTGAACATTCGCAATTGTGAAGAAATGATGAGGTGGTGGGACGAGAATGATGGGTAGTTTAACACCCTGTACCGAAGAGAGCAATAGTGTTTTTCTTAAATTTTTTGCACAGATATCTAGTAACTTCATACAGCCTCAGAAAGAGAAATCACAAGATGAGAGTTGCCATTTGAAATAAAAAATGGGTGTGGCTGGGGGTTAGGGGCAAACTCCTCAATTTATCATAAAAAGTTAGATATTGAAAATCCAATAATCTACGTGTGCTAGTGTTCCTGCTAAAAACTAACAGATATTCGGAGAAAAATAACTTTATGAAATTTTGATGGTTCAATTCAAATTAGTAATTTTTACATACGAATATACAGTGAAACAATACAACAGAAAACTTCTTAGGTGAAGTATGTAGTAGTGAATTAAACAAATCATGAATAAATGGAACACTCTGTATAATATCGGATTTGGACAAGAACTTCGAGTTATATACAAGAAATCATGAAATTCCTATGGATTCAATATTCATATCCCCACGACCACATATACGACAAAATTAAAAGGGAAGCCAAGCCTTGAGAAGTAGGTAATAGCGAAGCAGAGACTTACTATATTGTCGAGAATTATCCTTGGCACACAGCAGTGATTTCGGTTCTTAAGTTGGGAACATTAGGGTTGTCGATTCCTTGATTCTGATAGTTTATTGAATACCTTATAAAATGATTTGAAATTTGAAATATTGCTGATTTCTGAAGCGTGGTTCATATTCTCACCGAGCAGATAGTGCATTACCATTCTGATAGATCACTGGTCGGAATCACTAAAGAACGGATTCTAAAACTGATCATAGAGTATCACTCTTTCTCTGTGTGAATTATCTTAGATATTCTGATGCCATTTCTGTGAATTTGGCCTTGGTAGCGAAATTGGGCCTCGATAAATAAAGAAAAGAAGAACTCCTGTGAATGGTTGATGCATAAGAAATGGATACTCTTGTGAATAGTGCCCATTCCGCTATAAAAGTTATCCACAAATGATCATATAATAATATCGGAAGCCTTGTTTCATTTTTTAGTCGTTATTTGTTTTACTTAACAGTAACAAACGTGTTTAATAGCTTCTTCATAAAAGAAACCGAAAATTTCTCTGTAAAATCTTAAATTTACAACGAATCTAACATGAGTTTTTCTGTATGACCTGAAAACTGTCGCCCACCATATTTTCATTGTTGTATTCATTGGTAGTGAAATTGGCTGCATAACTTTATTCACACGGGATGGTCCACTATGAATAATAACTCCGGAGTACAAAAAAAAAATAAGGTTATCCATATGGAGATTGTGTATATCATCCATTTTCCGAAAATATGAAATTTGAGCCGACTACGGATCTGCCATTTGGTTTTCCCTGTTTTAGTCGACTTAGTTAGATGAACCTTATAAATGTGTAAACTTTCATAAATTTCGGTTGACACGTTCCCAACTTATAAATGATCAAACATTCGACCAAAAAGAAAACAATACACCCTGTATCTTGAAAACCCGAAAGCTTTAATATTTCTTATACATTATTTTGGAAAGCCCTAAACTCTTACCCCCATTACAGTATGACTCTTTCGTCCAGAAACACCATGTAATTTTGCTCGTGATCTATGAATGAATGCTTTTTAGACAGCAAGTAGAAAGAAAATAAGAATTTATGTACCCGAAAGAGATTTCTTATCAAAATCGAAGTGATTTTCTGAAATTATGAATTTATGAATCTTTCAGATTTCTAAGCTAGCTGCCAATCTATTATAATAATAATAATAATAACTTTATTCAGATGAATATAAACAAATTTTCACAGTATGCTGTGGTTAACCCTCAGTGAAAAAAACTTAATCTCAAACAAATAAAGTAATAGAACTAATGACTTCAAGTAATATATTATATCTACATTAGAGTAATATATTTTTCTTTATTTCAACATTCCTTTAGAAACCCATTCCAGGTTAAACCTTGTAGAAGGGATGATATAACACAAGAAAAATTAAATTCTTTTTAAGCTATTAAAAGAACAACGACAATGTGATTATTCTCGCATTAGCGAATGTTGTTTAACTCTTCTTCTTTGATGCGAAAGAAACTACAGTTTCAGTTTATTTTTGAATAAGTTTATGGATTCAACATGCCGTAATTCTGTAGGCAGTAAAATAAAAGTTCGTGGAGCCCAAAATAGAAAAACCTCTGACCAACCGATTTAAGGACTCTCGGCACACAGTGTCTGCGACCTGAATATTTCGTGTCATGACTGTGAGCCACAAGGTTTTTTTTTGTCATATTTTTCGAACGACTGTCAAATATCGCAGGTTATGTATCTGTCCTTCTTATGACATTGCTTGCTATGTGAAATCTTTTCTTAGATTCGTTTAGATATATAAGAAGTATGATTGTTGAAATATTTTTCTGCTGGTTTTCCTTTTCCATTGTTACAGATTCCTGTCCCAAAACCCCGTTCCTTTCACCCTTGTCTTCGTTTGGAAATCATGGAATGCAAGAGAGAATGCAGCTGCTAAGCAGAAAAATCTTTGGTACTCTTTATGTACACACGATACTAACACAATATAAACAGACAAGCTATTGCTAGTTCAATAGCGACAGGGAAACGAGTTTCTTCCTCACGTTTTTTCATTCGTTTATTGAATCATATACAAGATAGTATATTCCCTGTTACATTTTCTGAGTTCACACTTGTGTTTTTCTGACACACGCCAAAATTATAGATATAAACATTTATTATAAATACAATAATTCAAAGTTTTGTAAATCCTCTCCTTTCAAACGAACATATATATATATATATATATATATATATATATATATATATATATATATATATATATATATATATATATATATATATATATATATATATATATATATATATATATATATACAGTGTGTTCCAACGAAAATTAACATACAGGGTGTCCCAACCAAGGGTGAAGTTGAATTCTGGAAATCCCAAATACTAAATGAAATAGATTTATTTTGGCATAATGCAAGCGCAGGTTTATGCTCGGTCTAGAAAAACGACCTACACTTGTGAATTTGGAGTTGGTGCAATCAACCCCTATTTCCAGCATCCCCAACTCAAAAATCATTCGATCGATAATAGGTCAAGTGGCACCTCGTTGGAAAGGTACTGCAATTTTCTCTTCGAATTTGGTATTTTCGAAATTCAGAATCATCATACAGGGTGTCCTGAAGCAGGAACATTGAAAATCCAAATAACTTTTGAAACTGGTTCATTTCGGTATACGAGAACATGTTTCATCCGAGAATAGGACTTTCTTGTGTGGTTATAGAATTTTTGAAATCAACCCCTTCCATTCAGCATCCCCAACTTGAAAATCATACAAATAATTCAAGTGGCATATCTTCAGAAAGGTTTTTTGAATTCCAGAATGATTAAAGCATTTCATTCAGTTCGGCTCTCCATACAGGATGTCGCTTTCGAAAAATTTAATATCGTCATTTGAAATTATCAACTAAAATTAATTCGAAACTGTTAAAAGTATTGGGGTACGATGTGTTGAGCATCAATTACGAAGAAATAAAGCTGATTTCTGCATTGAAAATGTTCACATTTTTTTCATTTCCATCTGGCGTGCAGTCATCTATTATTTCTCATTTTGCAATGAAATATTATTATTATTCAGATCAGTTCCTCATTATTGTTGTTGTTCGTCAGTTGAAATTAATCTGAAAATGGTTTATTCCACTGAGGAAAGGGTCGAAATTGTATCGACGTATTTTGAAATAACAGTTGTGCCAAAGAAACGGCAAGGATATTCGATAGGAACCATCCTGAAAGAGAAAGGGAGTCAGTCACCAGTACGTTAAATATTTGGTTGACAAATTCCTAGCTACGGGTTCGGTGGCAAACAAAAACATGAAGTGGCATGTCCTGTCAGAAATGAGGCAACGGAAGTGGCAGTAGTGGGTCATCTACAAATGGAGAATACTACTTCGATCAGAAAACTATCTCGTCTGACTGGTGTATCAGCTACAACTGTCCATAGAATCGTGAAACATCACAAATTTCACCCTACAAGGTAAAATTAGTGCATGAAATAAACGAAGATGATCCAGATCGTCGTTTACAGTTTTGTGAAAATCTAAGTGAAAACCTAAACGCTAATCCAAATTTTCTGAATAACATCTGTTTTTCTGATGAAAGCACCTTTATGCTCAGTGGTGAAGTGAATAGACATAATTGTCGATATTGGGACACACAGAATCCTCATTGGTTTAGAGAGGCCCACACGCAAAGGCCTCAGAAGTTGAACGTTTGGGCAGGAATTTTTGGCAATCATCTAGTTGGGCCTTTCTTTATTGAGGGTAATCTGAATGGAAATGGCTACCTACAGTTGTTAGAGGAACACATACATCCTAGATTGACAGAAATTTTACAGAACGATCCAACTCTTTCTGAGGACGAAATGCGTTTTCAACAAGACGGTGCTCCTCCGCATTATGATGCTCGGTTGCGCCAATATTTAGACGAAAATTTCCCAGGAAGGTGGATTGGTAGAAGAGGACCTGTTGAGTGGCCAGCCAGGTCACCAGATTTAAATCCCCTAGATTTTTTTTTGTGGGGCCATCTAAAATCTAAAGTTTATGCCACAAGACCAGAAAACCTGGAGGAGCTGCGGATGAGGATTATCACAGAATGCCGACTTTTGACTCCTGAAGTTTTCGCTAATGTGAGAAGAGAGTTCGAAAATCGTCTGTATAACTGTATGGAGGTGGGCGGAGGTCATTTTGAACAATTGTTGTAATAATCAAGTTAGTTTTTGTTTTCAATTGAATACAAGTTCAATAAATCTCGTTTCCTGTTCAGATGAGCATCCAATCAGTTTCTCCATCATCCCTCATCCTGATCCTCACGCCAGAAAACCTCGATTGCCAAACTGAAACCAATGCCTCAGTGATTCAGAAAATAGAAAAATCTTTCTGGAACTTTGCCACTCAACCTGTAATCACTTGTATGATTTTTTGAGTTGGGGATGCTGAATGGAAGAGATTGATTGCAAAAATTCCATATTCACGCAAGAGAGTCTTATTCTCGAATCAAACATAAACATGTTCTCGTATTATACCGAAATGAACCAGTTTCAAAAAGTTATTTGGGTTTTCAGTGTTCCTGCTCCGGGACACCCTGTATGCTGATTCTGAATTTCGAAAATACCAAATTCGAAGAGAAAATTGAAATACCTTTTCAACGAGGTGCCACTTGACCTATTTTCGATCGAATGATTTTTGAGTTGGGGATGCTGGAAATAGGGGGTTGATTGCACCAACTCCAAATTCACAAGTGTAGGTCGTTTTTCTAGACCGAGCATAAACCTGCGCTTGCATTATGCCAAAATAAATCGATTTCATTTAGTATTTGGGATTTGCAGGAATTCAACTTACCCTCGGTTGGAACACCCTGTATGTTAATTTAAAATTCTAAAATGACAAATCAGAATGGAGAATTGACAGACCTTTACAGTAAGGTGCCACTCGACCCTTATTCCTATGATGAATTTCGAAATTAGGGTTGCTGGGGTAGGGGTTGATCTGACAAGTTTCGAATTATTTCGAAAATGCTCCCCCTCGAAACAAAAATCGACGTGTCTTGGTGTTTTTCGCTAATGTTACTCATGTCGGAGTTATAGGGGGTCAAATTTTCGTTGGAACACACTGTATATATATATATATATATATATATATATATATATATATATATATATATATATATATATATATATATATATATATATATATATATATATATATATATATATATATATATATATATATATATATAAACAAGGTTATGAGAACTGTATTTAAATAAATGACACAACATAGTGTAGCAGTAAAGCTGTCTCATATCCAATAACTCAGACTCAGCGTACAGTTGATCAGATGGGTACGTAAGACTTTTATCATATATTAGTTTAAGGAAGCGTTTTTGAGTGACTTTCAACTTTTTCAGGTGGACTTTTTCACGCCCCCCATACCAAAATCCCATAAGATAAGATGGATTGGACCAGTGAGCAATATAAGAATCTGGCTGAATTGCAAAAGCCCTTACATATTCTAAGAAGGGGTAAGAGTCCCCTCAGTTTTTTAGTCACAATTAATACATGTTGATCCCAACGAACAAATGGATCCAATATAACACTCAGGTATTCGACTTTCATTGAACTTTTAATAACAATGTTAGAATCACTCAAGTTGAAACTCAAAGTTTCATAGTCGGGCATCCTCGTAGGTCCAGTACAAAAAGGCATATAAAATGTTTTATCAGCATCAAAAATTAATAATCTTGATCTGTGAAAGTTTAATAAAGTACAAAAGTCTGTTTCAATTTTATTTTTCAGTGACAATCACGAGGATGCAAAATAAAATATGGCGCCATCATCTGCAAAGAAGTAACATCACCCGTCATGGGTAAGTAGAACATTTCGTCAACATATATGAAAAGATCATCGGCCCCAGCACTGTGCCCTGAGGTACACTAAAAATAACTTTCTTTCCCGAACTTCGACAACCCGATATTTCCACAAATTGTTCCCGATTAGTTAAATAATTAGACATTAAGTCATATGCATTGCCCCTAAAACCGATATCACTCAATGACTTCAATAAAACATCGTGAGGACAGTGTCAAAGGCTTTAGATAAACCAACAAAAATGCATATCGCCAGTAGGCCCTCATCTAAGGCTTGAAAATTATTTTTCATTAGATTTACTAGTGCGTCATTCGTAGATTTACCCTTTTGGAAACCAATTTGTTTGTTTCATAGGAGATTATACTTATCAAGAAATATTTCTATACGATTTTTCACGATTTTTTAGAATATCTTTCCTGATACCGAAATGATTGATATGGGTCTATAATTTGAAGCCAAACTCGGATCCCCTGATTTATAAATAGGTTTGATTATGGCAGTTTTGAAATTGATGGGAATCTACCCTCAATCATAGACCGGTTAATAACGTGAACTAGCGGCTCCAATATGTAGTCCACAACTATGCTTATAGTCTCTGTACTGAAACCATCTGCACAAGCCGATTTACCACTTTTTAAATTCCGTATCACGGATTTCACATCCTGTGTAGTAGTTTCAATTAACCCAATAGAGTTCACAGTTCTTCTTGGCACTGAAACTGGCAAAGTAAGTTTTCTGATATTGGTAGTCAAGTTTTTTTCAATATCCGTGAAATAGGCGACGAACTGCTCCACAATTTCCTGTCGCTCAGAAATAAGCGTGCCGTTCTCCAATTTCTCTACCTCAATACCCGTGTTACATCTTTCCTCGCGCAGGTCCTTGACGCATTTCCATAGGCCTCTAGAATTGTTGCGGTTTTTGGCAATCCTCGATGCCATATAAGAAGTTTTGTAGACTTAATTAACCCATGAAGATAATTTCAATATTTACTATATTCAATTTCAATGTGTTTTTCAAGAATACAATCGTGCCATCATTTTTATTTATTTCTCTTTCATTATAATCATATTGTAGCCTTTTATCTTAAATAGATTAGGGTTTTCCAGTTTGAAGGTTTCAATCAATATAATCAGATCAAATTTTGTTGCAAGAATGTGGAGAGTTACCTTCAATTGGATCTGTTCAATCATCCTAAACAGATTGGTGAGATGATGGTATAGCGAACGTACACACATGTACAAACATGATGAATAGATGAAAATGCAGTGAAATTACCTCTTTAGATCGTAGATTTGTCAAGTCAGTAATCATTAAGGAATTATCAGTCTCTTAATTTCCTTCATTAAACGCAATATCTTCAAGCATATGCTTCCTCTTGACTTAATAGACATCTTCAAACCTACTAAATAATAGCACATGTCCATAGTAATAGAGATGAAAATACTACACATATACATATCTCTTCCCACGACACGCGTAACAGGGAAGTTACCCTCTTAAAACTTGAATCCTACAAGCTTTTACGCCGGAAGAAGCACACAACTTACTTCCTCAAGATATATAATGCTTTTCCTTCAGCGTTTAGGAATCTGGACGTGCAAAATCGAAAAACAATGCTTTCTTAACACTAGGGAATTTTTCGAGTTTTAGAAGTAATTAAAATATATATCAAAATATAGTTAGTCTAGACCATATACAGGATGATTTTCCGAAAACTGGTCGCCGAAGATATCCCAAAAACTATTGCAATGACAAAAAATTATCAAAACACATAAATACGGTTGTTGGGAGCCAGTATATGAATTTATAATGAAAGTATTAAAGCTCACCGCCCCATCCCCCTTCATTGAAACTCAGTATCTTTCTGAGTACAGAAATGTATTGTTAGTTATTTTGAGAAATGTATTTTTTCTCAGATTCACTGCTGAAATCTGCTTAGCAAAAGTTTACTTCGGTTTATGTAAATGAAATTTGAAAACATGTGTACAATTTATAGCTGTAAGTTCTTTCATTATTATACTACGGTACAAATATTTGAATGTTCAAATTGACCACTGTTCTGCAGTGTAACAAGCGAGACACAAACTGCTCTGTTCCAACTGAAAAGTTTCTAGTGTGACTTTTCCACATTCCTGTTATATATTGCCAAGAATCGTCTATATTCACAGGTTGTATTCATAGATGAAAGTTTCTGAGCTTTATAAATCTGGAGAACGGGCAGGTCTCTATTTTATTTCGCGCTTATCAGTCCAATGATTGGAAAATCTATAATTCAACCAGTCTTGATTATTAATAGCATAGTTAGGAGGAGATCCGTCGTTTTGAGAAATTGGTTTATTTTCATCGAACATCCGGCATCCATAGCTATCTAGCTGATTTTTCGGTTCGTGAGTTCTTAATATATCCATGATGTTTCTCAGAATATTCAGATAGACTTCGCCATTGAGTTACTCATCAATGGAAAATGGTCTAGTAACCCTGTATCCGAGGATATCCGCCAACATATTCAAGTTTCGAGAAATTTGCGTATGTACCTCGTAAGTAATCCAAAATTTTCTTTCGATGCCGTATAGCACATTCTGGTCACTAAGACAATCATTTAGGAGGAAAATGCACTCATCTCTAACGCAAATATTTTTTGAAGAATCGGATTTTCATTGATTTTGCTTCATCGACTCACAAAACTAAATTCTTCGATCAGAATCATATTCGTTTAACTCATTAATAAAATTGCTGAATTACTGATTTCCTCAAGTTGGGAACCGCTATCAAGTGAACAGCGACACGCATTTTTCAGAGGTAGAAGTATAGAGGCGAATTTGCTAACAACTTGCTAGTACAGCTTCTAGGCTTTGGAAAAGGCTTCAGGTGTTGATGTTATTTAAAGTGATTTTTCAAAAACCTTTTAGCATATTCATCATACTATCCTTATTAAAACCTTTTCATCTCTATGCATTTGTGGCCTATTAATTTATTGGATCATTGCATATTTGACATCTGGAAAGCAAGTAGTCAAGGTATGTGATACTATGATACTATGTAACATTCGGCGTACCCCAAGGAAGTCATCTAGGTCTCATATTATAACTTTCCAACAATGTTCTTAATTCTGAGGAAGAGAAGATTATATGTAAACTACGTATTTTTATATATTTTATAAATCTTTACCGAAGTTGAACGAAGATCCATATTTCACGGTACTGTTACATACTTTTGCATATTCTCGGACTAGAAAGTTTTGGCTTTCAATGCTCCATCCATTTTATTTTTAATTTTAATTCGAAGTAAATTGTAGGGTTCTGCGAGGTCTTAACGAGAAAAGTATGTTCTGCAGATAGCAATATTCAAATACTGTTAAATATCTATTCAAAACTTAGAATCAATTATGGTGTTCTTGGAACACTTGAATGAATGAGAACAACATCTCATTATTCTACATGAAAGTAAGTATTATTAAACAGAGAAATGTTTCTTCATTTCTCTATGCATTGAAATCCACGAAAATTTTAATTTTTTGTTATAATTAAAATGTATAACCAACATCATTCAATCAATTTTATGGCAATATCCTGTTGATTTTATACGCGAGGAGAGCTCCAGAAAGTGAAAAATTTTCAGACCAATTATTGAAGTGTTTTTTCTTGTAGTCTACAATTCAAATGAAGTTCCGGAAACATTTTATTCCTTATACCTAAATGGGAAATTTGACTCAGATTCTGGAAACAGCCTATATTTCAGAAAAGAATGGCCTAACCTATCTTCCATTTTCTTTTTATAACTTATCAAAGCATCTTTTATTTACGGTTGAAAACTGCATAAATGCCTAAAACACTCTATATTCTGTACAACATATCAATTAAGCACATAAAAATAAGACGCTAGTCGTCCATGCCTGCTTAATTTTCATGTAATCAAATTGTTCATTTTATAAGAAAATACTGCTTAGAAATTTCTATTTTTACTGTAAAGCTATACGTTTTAGCGATATCTGGGTGAAATAAAATATAAAACAATAAATAGGACAAGGAATAATTTCATCATGGTAAAAATCTATCATAATTAAAACGTCAAAAAGACCAATATGTTTCACAGAGTTGAAAGCGTTAGCACCCCAGAAGAAATATCACCTGTAGATTTTTAGGACAAATTGAAGCGCCAAATTGTGTAGATCCTTGAAGGTAACTTGTGTTTTCAATTTCAGTTAATAACAACTGTAAATTTCAACAAACTGTATTTCTAGAACGAAAAAATCATACTTCATGTTTTTACTGAAACTATTTCCTTTGATGGATATTTTATACGTAAACCCTGTATATGCTTCAAAATCATAACTTATATTAGTTAAAAGTTGGAGTGAATAACTTTCTCAACGGGTAATTGAAAACTTAGACTAGCTGGTTTAGTCTAATTCAAGTGCACGTCTGTATTTATTTCTCATACGATTAATAGTATAATTGATAATTTATTGATTTTGTAGTTAAGTCTACAACAATTTGTTGAAATTATTTACAATCACGTGGAAAAGTTAGAGAATTTACAAACAAATTAAGAGAAAAGGAAATTCAGTTATTTGGAACTAATTCAGACACTATACATGGTTTAGGATCATTCAAAGGAAATTGGAAAACAAAATTTTGGACAAAACAGTTTTGACTATCAATGCTCCATCGATTTTATTTTTAATTTTAGTTTGAAGTAAATTGTAGGGTTCTGCGCGGTCTTTACGATAAAAGTATATTTTGCAAAGTGTGTGCCATACATATAACAATATTTGTATACTGTTGAATGTCTATTAAAAATTAGAATCAATTATGTTGTCCTTGGAACACTTGAATGAATGAGAATAATATCTCATTATTCTACAAGAAATAAGGTATTGTTAAACAACGAAATGTTTCTTCACTTCTCTATGCATGCAAATCCATGAAAAAATTTAATTCGTTTGTTATAATTAAAATTTATAACCAACATCATTCAATTATTTTATGACAACATCGTGTTGATTTTATACGAGAGAAGAGCTTCAGAGAATGAAAATTTTCAAACCAATTATTAAAGTGTTTTTTGTAGTCTACAATTCAAACGAAGTTCCGAAACATTTCATTTCTTATATCTAAATTTGTAAAAGAGACATCATAAGAAATTTGTCTAACAGAAATTCTATCCTGTGAGTGTTCCAATGACTATCGCTTCTTTAAATACGCAAATTTGAATGTAATAGCAAAAGAGCTTAACTCTATATTCTGTGGACAAGTTTGCTGCCGCCGTGAAATGCAGTACTCTTTATTCAATGTTACATTAATCTCATCGTCCTTAAGAATTTTTCTCTGGTATTTTCTGAATTATTAATGGTTTCTGAATCATTTGAATAGCTTTGTTTTCATCATATCGTCCCTGCAGCAAGTATAGTTTACAAAATTCGACATTTCTTTGAGTTTGTTTGTTTTCCGCTCACAAAACTACATTCTTGGATTCTTATTATGTTCGTTCAACTCTATAACATAATTGCTGATTTGTCTCACGATTGGAATTGCTACCAAATGAACGCTGGAACGCTTTTTCCAAAGGAAAAATCATAAAGTAGATCTTGCTAATATTTATATTGCATAGCTATGAGGAAACAAATCAAAATCAGTTATGTAACCCTATAACACTTGAATGAACGAGGACATCTCATTATTTTACAAGAAATTAGGTACTTTTAAACAACAAAATGTTTCTGTAATTCTGTATGTATTTAAATCTATGAAAGAATGTGAAAAATTTTGGAAATTTGTTACTTATAATTGAAAATTCAAAACAAACATCATTCAAGTCTTTTTATGACAATATCCTGTTGAGTTCATACGCGAGAAGAGCTCCATAAAGTGAAAAATTTTCAGATCAATTATTCAAATGTTTTTTTGTAATCGACAATTCCAACGAAGTTCTGAAAACATTTCAATTGTTATATCTAAATTTGTGATAGATATATCAAAACAAATTTGTCCAACAGAAATTCTTTCTTTTGAGTGTTCTAATGACCATCATTTCTTCGAATACTCAAATTTGAATGTAACACTGAAAAAAATTGTTCCATGTGCTATATTCTACGCTCAATGGACAATGTGCCGGTGTCGTGAAATACAGTGTCCTATATTCAATGTTGCATTAACATCAAAAATAAAATAATTTTAGAAATCCAAACTTATTTATTCAAAATCTCGTTGTCTTTTAGAACATTTTTCTGGTATTTCCTGAATCACTAATGGTTTCTGAATTATTTGCAGACAGTTGAATAACTCTGTTTCCAACATCTTCAATTGTTGACAACCTTTGTGCTGGTGAAATTTTCATCTTCACTTGTTGGTAGATACTCAAAATTACTGATTTTTTGCGGGCATGTGCGGAACTAAATCTTTCATTGTCTTCTGTATTTTTTTCAGTATTTACTCCACTAGAGGAAATCCGCGTACCTGGCAAATCTAATTTGAATTTGGATTTCAGGAACTTTCTTTCTGAGAGTGAGTCTTCTGTGATATCTTTTTCATAGAACATTGACCTGGACATAGTCCTGAATTCCACAACTTTCAACTCGTTCAAAAGGGGTATACGATCAAAGCATTTTTTTCTAGATTGACATGCATTCCCGAATTCCAGAAAATCTTCAGCTCCTAATTTTCTAGTTATTTTTCGAAACGATTTAATTAGTTGCTCCAGACTCTCAAAATCTAAGACCTCTTTCGTTTTATTCCATTTTCTTCCTTTCAATCCATGTGGAATGTCCGCTTTCATGAAAGAGTGTCTTGAAAGTTATTTTCGAACGTCCTCAGTTTTCATTTACAGAGATAACTGCAGCGGTGAATAGTCCAATGCTTATTTTGAGCTGTGGATTTATCAGCACAAAACACAATTTCTTTGCCATCGTTATCGATCTTCTTAAGAAAATTGTGAAAAGAAGAAACTACCTTTGGACTAGACCTTCTTATAATTACCTCATGTTATAACACACGATAATTTTTGCCATTTTTCCGCAAACTCTCAAATGTTTGATTAAAACGAACAGTCGACTTATGAGCACTGCGTTTTTAAGAATTTTGTCTACCGAAAATACCTCAGTATTTTAATTCCACCCTGAAAAATCTATGTCCTTGACATAATGCTGTCTTGCCTTTGTGTATCTCTCTTTCTGTGATTTGAAATTTTCGCAAATGGTGCAGCTTTGACTGTTTTCACCGTTGTCACTCGTAGGTAGTAATTGAGGTTCCGGTTTATCATCAGCTACCACATTGGAATTAGAGAGTTTCCCTTCAGGGTCATGCCCTTGAAAGAGAGAAAAACCAGTATTTTCCTTCTAGAAAATTTTTCGGAAAGTTTCATATAAAGCTTTGTTTTCAGAATTATAATCTTTCCACATTTCATAGATCGAATGATATATCTTCTATTAGGGGCATAAGACATATTATAATGAGATGGCAGCAGATGATAACTGTTGATGTAGGGTGTTTATTTTTTTAAAACTTTCTTGATCAATGTTGGTCATTTCCCTACCGCACTTCGAACCCCTCTTGTCTGTATTTTCAGGGCAATCAAAAGTCGCATTATGCAAGAACTCTGTAACAATATCATCGGATTTGAATCCTAAAGTGCTAAACAATATAGTTTTACAAATTCGTACTTCCTGGCCATCTAGATTAGAAAAATAATCATCGTTCTCAGCATTCCTTGTTGAATTTTCTTTATCAGCACTTATTTTTAATTCACGTGATGCTAATCTGGCTGGCAAAAAATATTTAACATTACACTCTTTTGATTCAGTGCAGTGGTTTTGATTTTTATGATGGCCGTTTTCCCCAAAAATTTTTTTCTCCATATTTCAATTCTCTACCCTACAATAGCAAACATATTGCTGAGTTGTCAAAGTAGTTTGGTTTTCAAGCTATTGAAATAATTGAAAGCATTTTCTCCCACCCTTTGTGAGATGTTTTCCTAGCAATTTCTTCTACATTTTTGAGAACACGGAGGAAGGAGATTCTTGCTCTGGATGCGCCTTGTCAATTCTAGCCGTAGCTTCAGGAGTAGATGAGCCAGGACTTTGAGCAGATTCTTCGGTAGGCGTATTCTCAAGAGTTACAGTTTTATTGAGATTCATATCTCGCGGCTGTAAAATCAGGATTGACCTGATATTTTCTATATTCAAAGAATTCAAGTCTTTTGATTCGTACTCAGAGTATTATGGACTGGGAGGATATCACCAGAATCTGTTTCGTGAGAAATCAGCTTATTTTTTCGTTGCCAGTGGAGAATTTTGAGATGAATGAACGTTTGGTAGGTTCTTCATCTGGATTCCAATCTGGGTCCTGTTCAGAATCATCTTCAGGAGATTGTGTCCTCTCTCTAGACCTAAAATAAGACTCGGAGGATTAACATTTTGCTCAATTACAGGCGTTAAAATACGATTCACTTTTCTTATTTTGCCAGTTCCAAAATTCTTAAAGATCTCGTGCTGTATCCCGAACCACTCTTCGCAATAAATTAATGACACTGAGGCAGTCCATGCAAGTGAAAGACAATCAACGCACTGTTCAACATTCGCAACACAACATAACCTCCATAATCGCGACCCTTCGGTTCTTTTCCCTCGACATCGGTGAAATCACAGTGAACGTAAAGTAATCAAACTCATCTTCCTTATTACAATTTGTAGTATCAAATATGGAGTAACTTGACTTACTTGATTTTTAATTGGAATATATTTATTCGTTGGGAAGTATCTTCCCTCACTGAATTTTTGCTTGGTACGGGAGGGAACAAGTGGAATAGCATACCGATCTGGTTCGTTATTATGATGTAAACATATACATCATGAGTTTTTTGTTTTGGAAAATCTTTCAAGATGCATTAAGTTGATGAGTTACTAAAATGTAATCCTTCATAACTCCCGATGCAAAATACCAAATAAATAATCGTAAATTGGTATGCATAGAGCGCGCGTAGGAGATAACCAAATGATGAAAAAACATTCTTCTAGTAACAAGACTTACTAGCTGTTTAATTTGTACGTCAGAAAGCCCAACACTTTGGTGAGAATGTGATATAAAGTTGTTTGAGGAATGTCAATTCCATTTCAATAAATTTCACCAATCATTTTTTATTATTTTTGATTAATTCAAGCACTTTTTCGATGTTTTCTTGCAATAACCCAGTTTTGGAACAGCCTGATCTTTCGTCATCATCCAGGTAATTTATACCCGATTCGAGTCGCTTGACCCACTAGTACAGTTGCTCACGGGTTAAACAATCATTACCGTATGCAGTTTGTGTACCATTTAGTGCTTTTCGGTATAAGGTTCACCAAGTTTAAGTCAAAACTAAATTGCAGCTCTTCGTTTAAAACTCATTTCTCGACCATCTACCAAACGTACGTACAAACATGATACAATAACTCAAGTTGTTTACATACAAATGTCATGAAATTTTTAGCAGCTATCAATGAAGTACCAAGTTATCGACAGGTATATATTAGATGGCACTATTTGTGCTATTTTCTCTCAAACAATTCGGTTAAATTTAGGATGGAGGGTGTTCAATAGGATTCACATTATTATTCTGTAGAGCTTGGTTAATCCACCTCACGATCTACTGACATTGATTAACCAAGCTCTACCGAATAATAATGTGAATCCTATTATATAATCAGAACTCATGGTCCTTTTAAGAATATGTTCAGATGAAAATTACTTTTACTTCAATGAGCAAATTAACTGAGCCAAAACGGCCTAATAATGGTATGAGAGTGTCATTTTCCTCTATTTGCCTATTTGCAGTAGTTCACACAGCTGCCATACTAACACATCGAGAATGGGACACTGCATATTGTCGTGAAGAGTTGAAAGCGTAAATTTATTTCTCACTTCTCTTTCTGTGGAGGGATGTACGAGTTCAAGGCTCACAACAAAAAATTTACAGTTGTTCTCCTTGAAACCAACTCACAATCGAAAGAAACAATGTTTTTGACCTTGGTGTTTGACTTCGATTCTAGTGCATTTTTAGTGCAAAGTACTTCTCTTAGTTTTTTATGAAACTCACTTTCCTTTTAATGCATCTATCATAAGTATTAGAACAAAATTGGAAGTCACTGGACTCGTTTTCAAAACATAGAGTTGAATGTTTTGCACGGACCCATACGAGACGAATAAGCTTGGCCTCTTCTGCACATTTCCATCTGTTTCTGAGATCGGAGGTCAAACCGACCGTGCTTCATCCTTAACTAACATATTTGTACTTTTAAATCATATATACCATTATGCATCCACAAATTGATATCACTGGACACAGATTTTATTATTTCATGACCTTCCTTTGCCCATTTTCTCCAGTTGAAACAGATACTATTCCAGGTCTATCTTTCAAAATGGGCACGGTAACACTAGTTATTCATTCAATTATTTGAATGAATTTGAATTTGAATTACATTTCGTAACATACTAGTTAAAATGAATATAATGTATTTGCAGATATGAAAAATCGTTCACTATATATTTTGATCTTACCTCGTATATAAACCATTATTGACGCTCGTTTCATTTCAGTGAAGTACGAATGGAACCGTTTATCGTTATTCTGGAGAACTCCACGGTAGGTCTGAACTTCTGAATTAATTCATTTGGAACTGTTTGGGCTTACATGAATAAAGGATTGCGCAAACAAACTTTCGAGGAAACATTGGACACTGGCGTTCAGTTGAAATTGGGGTTTACAAAAGTAAACTCAGACAGAAAATTGGATGGAAATACTCTTCCATGATGAACGTTTATATATTACTGAGGGATGAGAGTGAACATTTTGAGATTGCTTGAGATTATTCTGCTTTGGGACTACTAAAATGCAAACTGATTTTATTTTACTTACTCAAATATTGAAGCCCTTTACGAAATCTGGGAATTTGAATGAAAATTAATTATTTACTTGCCGGACACAATAAATTATCTTTCTCTAGTTGACAAGTTTAATTCTTCGTCTATTCTTGACTAAGCACCTGAAGGTATGAGCGTTTGCTCATTGGAGTCAGGATGATGTCTAGAAAATCAAATTTGATTGACTAGGTCGTTAGTTGATGAAAACTGATGAATATTCTTTAATTAAATGAAACAAGGATGTTCAATTTTTCACAAACATAGGAAGCCTTCCAGCACAATGTGACTTCATCTGATAAATTGTACAATTGAGAGGACACTGGTGAAAGCACTTGGAGGTAAATCCAAACATACCGTATTTATGATCTATAATCTAACCTAACCAAACTGTACAGCTTCATTGTAGGTGTCGTAATCTCAACGGCAAATTTTGAACGGGGGTTGATTTCGGAGTCTGAAGATGGAGAAAAACTTGAAATCCGCTGAAAAATTCCAACATGAGGACGGCTGCAATACAAGGTTGTAAATGAAGTAGTAAGACTGGAAATGTCGCTTCCCAGCCGGCAAATTGTGAGACGAGAGGCTTTCAGAAGGTGTACAAGTGATACGCATCCAGCATTAGTCTAAATTCGCGTTAGTAGTAGCGTTAGATATCGTTTTTTTCTTGCGCGTTCATGAAATCAGTAGGATCAATTCTGAGTAACGGTAGGCTATCACGGTTTGCTTCAAACTTGGATACAACGCAACAGAAACATTTGAAAAACTTGGGCAGGCCAATGAAGAAAATGCTTTGTCAAGGGCCCACGTTTTTCGTTGGATTAAAGCATTTCCAGAAGAAAGAGAGTCGACTGAAGATTAACCACGAAGAGGAAGGCAAATACCAATGAAATTGTCAACAGAGTCCGGGATATTGTGAGTTCAGATCGACGGTTGGCAGTCTGAATGATTTGAACAAGATAGAGTCTTTCGTGTGCGACCAAACATAAAATATAACTGGGTGTTGCATCACGAGAATTCACAATATCACACTGCAATCTAATTAATGCAGTTTTCAGATAGTAAAGATATTTCTGTGATACCTCAGCCACCTTATTTAGTAGACTTAAGTCCTTGTGACTTTATCGTCTTCCCAGGTATTAAAATCACCACTAGGGAACTCATTTTGTAAATATCCTAATAGCTGTAATCGACTAGCTGAAGGCTTACCAGTGTCCAAGTTCCAGCAATGCAATGGTGATTGGAAGAACCTTCTAGAGCGCTGAGTTTTCACAAGAGAACTATTTCGAAGGTGATAATGTTGCACTGTAATTTTATTAAAAAAAAATCAGTCTCATTACTTCATTTATACATCTCGAAGATTGTAATTCTTACGAAATTCACTAAAAGGAAATATTTCTCTCACAATTAAATTGCTTAATGACTTGTTCCGCTTTAATTTCATTTCTGCAGTATTTAAGTAATTAAGTTAATTTTAATTTTGATGAATTTAGATCAATGAATACTGGGTGTATATTTCGCACAGATTTAAATTCCCCTGAATTTATTTACATTCTAAGGGAAACTGCGTGATTTGAAGATAATTTTCGGAGGAGACTGAAATATGGAGAGTTCACCTGACTGACTTCTCGAAGATGAATTCCATGAAGGGGTCTGGTTTATTGAAACTGATTTATGGAGAAACTAGGTAGTTATTGCTACTCTTCCGAATGATCTTTGAGTAGATCGCAAATGTCAGTTTTCTGAAGCTGAAAACCTTCTACTTCTGTAAACATCCAATCTCTGGGAAACTTACCCGGAAATAAGTCGAACTTTTCAGAAGTTATCACAAACCTCATTGATACCACAATTCTTGCATCTGGTGTTGATAGGAATTTCATGACTAGTTTGAATTAATGGATCGGTTATTTATACTCTCAGTTTTCAGCAAAACTTGAATAAATTCGCCCTTCTGCCTGTACAGTTTTCAAAACTCATAAATATTGTTTCAGTTTCTTGTGAAAAGTTACTAACAATTTGAGGATTTTATCTTAACGGCTTGATTGTTTTTGACGTTGAAACTTATGATCTGAGCTCGTTCACGGAAAGGTTCATTGTTTTATTTTGCTGGCTTATTTGGAAACTTCTTGAATACACACCCATCTTTCCCGAACTAAGGTAATTTGAAATTGATCTCTGGTTAGCCATTATAGGATAATATTGAAAAGTGATATAATTACATCATATAAACAATTTCCAAATTGTCATTAGAAAATATATATGTAGAAACTAAATGATAATGATAATAATAATAACGCTCAACGTTCATAACTTGACTGGAGTACAGATGAAATGAGTTTCTGGAAACAGAACAGTGACGATAAGAATTGAACTTGTCTGGTGCGCTAATGTTACTATCAATCATAATCGATTTAAATGAATAATATTTCATTTAACACTATCATGGTTCCAAATTAATTACAATATAATTATAACAATGAGTATATTGGATAAGATTAGTAGCGAAGTAAAGAACACGAACTGAAGTGTCAGGTTTCAATTTTTTTGCTTGTAGACTAAACAATACGTTAATTCAAAATTTTAATTTCATTTAATCGTTCAAATAACATTAGTGTTTTGGACATGATGATGAGATCAAGGACAATATGGACTTTGACGCACGATAGTTGGGGAACTATGAGGAAAAATAGGTTGTAATCTGAAAATATAGTTAGCTTTCACAATTGTTCTTTTTCCATTTTGAAATATAATGATACAGTAAGTGGAGTCTTCAAGATGTGACTTAATTTTCTAATATATAAATATCAATGCTCCTCCGTTTTGCTTTCGATGATTTGGCAGTCCGAAATGAAAGAAGACGCATCGGATTGCGGTATTACTTACTTTCTATTCACATGTCAACAAATAATTATTTTTTTTGTATCTATGAAATCTGGTTTTATCAGGCATCGATTCACACAGTAGATTCCATTGGGGATTGCATAGTCTTACATTACTTTTAGCATCATATTTCTTCATTTCTCATTCTTCTTGAAATGTAACCTCAACTTCTGCGAAAGCCCTCTATGGATTATGATGGATAGGCAAAGTGAAAGGCAAGATGCGAACTTTGCATCGAAATATTTTATTTTCCATTGTATACTATAAGACTGAATTTACTGAGCTAATTTCGAATAGTTGATGTTTCATCATAAATTTAAATCGAACTATTTTGATTCTCGATCGATACGAATCGCAACGAGTTAAATAGGATACCTAACTGACGAATCATAAACATGCATAAAGCAGCAATGTGCCATGTGCCATTCCGTTCACAAGATTTAATTGAATATCCACTTTCATTGTTGCTTTTGTTATCGGAGATGAGAGAAGGACACTGGAGAATTGGCCTATGTAGGCCATTACCGCACCTTTTGGACCCCTTGAATTTAGCAATTCGGCCCGTCTATCTATTTATAAGTCCATTTATAACCACTTAAATTCCAATGATCACAAAACTTCATTTAACTCAGGGGTTCGAACCGTGCACATGGGACCCTGTACTAACCATCCAACTGTAAAACACATGTTGGTTATTCATAATATACAGTGTGAATTGGTCAGATTGAATGAATTCGATAATAAATGAGTAGTGAAATTCGAAAAAACGCTCGAATGTATTTTTTCATACATAGTGTCTCATGTAACATAATCCATACCTACTTTGAATTCGACATCCTGTATATTATTTAATTTTCAGATCCTTCAGAATTTTCTAGATATACTTCATGCACTATGTCGTATTATCTTCAATTGCTTCGAAAATATTTGAGCTTTTCGGTAACCTAGCAAAATCAAGATTAATGAAATTAAATTATTTGATTACATAAATTCACTACTTCACACACAAAACCAAAAGTAATTTGTGATAGTATTAAATATTTATATCTTCATAAAAAATGGTGACCTTTCATTTTATGAATCCGACAGTTAATATACCAGACTAGCATTTTTTTTTCTGGAACGTCCATTTGAGGTGATATCAGCATCGCCAAAACAGTGCTCATTAATTGTAAAATTCGTTATTCTTAATGATTTTCATTTATTGACTTTCGTGTCAATCACGCAGCGAGCAGAAAATGTGCACAGTTAAATGGTGAATATTTTTGTTTCAGAAACAGTTACAACTTACAACAAGAAAGATAGACTGTTCTTCGGCAATTCTTCGACCGTTAATACTTCCTACAACTGTGAACCAACAGGGGCTCTCCAGTTAATAGTGCCTGAAGCTGGCCTATTTCTATCAGCTAAGAATGTTAATCTAAAATAGTAATTTCATGTTGGTTTTGGGGATAGTTATCTCAGATCCCATACTCAGCTATTCGTTTACTTCAATTTTGGCCTGTAGAGAGCCAAGTATTAAGCTGATCATATCTATTTCTTTCATATACAGGTAATGGAATCTGTACATAGACATCCTCGACACTCCTCCAAGCAAGGCACGGTAGTAGTTTCTTGGTTGCAGTAGGTGTAGAGCAAAACATCTCAGCAACCATCACTCAGGCTGTTGTCTGTTTTCGTTTCAAGACTGCACTCCCACCAACTAATGTAGTAATTAGTAATACAAAGTCTCACCACCATCATGTATTACCAGTTAAGTTGTCTTGGGAGGAGTCTTTATTGCCTTTATTGCTTTTCACGAGGATTTGGCAAGCCCACAAGCAACATCTACATTCTAGAATGTTTTCCAGGTGAGAATTCCTTGTTACTTCAATTTCTTTAGTAACCCCTGTTAGACATGACATAGTCGTTATATCCATCAGCCAAGATGTAAGTCAGTGTAAGCTGGGACGTTTGTGTCGAGTGCGACGATTATTGGCAATGGGACATCAACCTGTAGGTAGGAGAACTCTTCCCTGATAACGCTGATAACACTTCAGCCCTAAAAAATCCTTCCAACAACTTATCCAAGGTTTTTAGAACAAAAAACATTAGATTCGGTCTGAACTCTTTAGGCTGTGAACCTACCTGTACACGATTTTAACTTCCGTCTGATGATCTAGATAATGTTCCAGGCCAGAATCAATCGGGAGGGTCTAATGAGGTATTGAAGAAAGTATCAACTCGGCTATTGTAGCAAGGTAAGAATGAAACCATCATCTCCAAGAGCTTTAAATAGTTTAAACAAACGAATCGCCACTCAATTTGGCGGCAATGTCACTGTGGACATTACCATCAATCGACAAACTGGGAAGTATACTGTTGCAACAATTTTCAACGTCCTTTTTGCAGAGTTTGTGTATTACCCATCTGAGTCTTTTACATATTCTAGGGCAGCATGGGTCCTCCAGAAAGAGCACAGTGAAGTCTAGAACTGACGGCGAACTTTCCACCTCCTGCAGAACCTGCGCCACAACTCGCTCTTGTAATATAATTTGATTTTTATTTCGTTGTTTCGCATTGCTAGATGATAATATACAAAATTTGCAAGAATATGAATGACAGATTTTCGAGTAAGACATGAATGTTGAAATTTAAATTGGTCAACCGAAATCCATCGAATGAAAGCCAATGAGACGACCCAGAACCGGGGTCTATATTTTTTTTGTAAATTTGCTAAAACTATCCATATATTTCTTGGTTTTTATCTAATTGAATTTCATTATCAATTGTGATAACTCTATTTTGTAGATCTACCTGCATAACATTTCATATTGTTTATCTGAATTCAAAATTACAGTGAAAAGACGGTCATTTGCCAGAATAATTCAATAATTTAATTTGAAATTCTCAATATGGTAGAATATTACGTATCTTTAAAGCAGCTTAAAATCATCCTAATTCGTAAATATCGAGGCGAAGAAATTTATCTAAGCTCATATCAGAAATCCAGCAAAAACAATATTCGACTTTAAAATCCAAGTCAATTAAGCACCCTTTCGTATATCCACGATTCCACATCTGGTATTTTCTAAAACAGCAATTCCCACGTTGCGACGAAGGAACGCGTCTGTAAAATACTATGTAACAGGTACATGAGTACCAAGGGCAGAGGGAAGTGAGGGTGTAAGAGCTGCTGGGTGACGCATATATAAGTATCACGATCGCGACGTTGAGGGATTATTATTATTATGATTATGATTATGTAATTGAGTTATTTTTCATCACATGTGCAGTTACTCTTATAATTCAGTAATTTAGTTTTCGAAGCTCAGTGACTTTACTAATTCGTGTGAATTATTGATTAAATTCAAGTTAATTAATCGTGCATAACATGAGTCCAGAAGAATGGAAGACGCAGATTGTTCCTCTCCGAGAAGCCGGACAGGGGAAGAAGAAGCACCGTTCCCGCTGTGTCCCACAGGTGATTACTTTCTGAATTTATTTTCATATTTCTGCTCACTATTTAATTTTCACGAATTTCCTGAAGTATATGCTACGTAATTTCTAAACGCACTAAGGGCGAGTTGAAATAATCATTTCTCAAATTCCAAATTATTTTCACATATATTTTTCTTCTTGGCAAATGATCTGGTTGAACTGCACTGACATTTCTAATATTTATTTTGAAGAGTTATTTTCATAGACTTATTTAAAACGTTTGCTTTCATAACTTGGTAGAATTTGAAATATACTGAATTTATTTTATTTTGATTTCCACAGTTGTTTTAACTTGACACATAATTTTGAAGTATAGTAAAATTCTTTAGTATTGATTTCAACATTTGTTTATCAAACTGGCAACATTATTGAAGCGTAATTATGCTATTGTGTACTGATTCCAACAACTTTGAGAACTATTTGAATTTGAAATGTTATGAAGTTTAATATTGATGTGAAACTTAACTTTTGTAACTCAGAAAATTGATCTCAGTGAAGTGTTACTTAACCATTTTGCCAATAGAAATCTTTTGTTATAATCTGATGAACGATACGTTAGAATGAGAGAACATTTAATATTGATTCTTATCTTTGCTTCTATAATGGGCCAATTATCTATTTGAATTATCATAATCCTTTTATTCAGTATTTCTATTTTTCTCATTTTATAACTTAGCAGAACATACTTAAACTGTAACGAAGATGTTTATATTTCATTGTGTGATTTGATGTCAAATACTCTTAAGCTCAATAAGGGAACTTTCCCTGCCTTCAGGTGTAGTGATCACCTACGAATAATATCATAACTCATTAGTATAAATAAATGACTTTAGGGACGATACGCATGTATGGACCCACATACATTGAGGCTTGTATGTTGTCGGTATGAAAGTTTTGAAGAATGTCTGAGTTGGTGGAATGTATGTGACGTTTGTGGTACATACAGGTGTACAATCAGAGGGCATGATTCCCTAGTTGGCAAATCCGCGATATGGGAATAGAATATGATCCGAAGTCAGTGACACAATAAAATAATAATAAAACTGCCCATTGGCGCTCAGTTGAGCAAAAAGAATCACGTACGGCTTTACGGGCTTACCTCTAGTTCCATATATAACGTTTTAATACTATACGAACTACTGAATTCGATTAAAAACGCGAGCGAATTAACGCTCGCAAGTTGCCAGCTGTGGACGTATTCCTTAGAATTTTAAAAGTAAATCTTTCAGAGTTTGGAGTATCAGGGCAACGACCTCGTCAGAAAACATGATATCATATTACCAAAACCCTTCGATCGGGTCAGTTACCACTCATAAGATGGGTGAGGGCCGGTTAGGCCTGTCTATAATATCTCATATACGAATTCCATCCAGAATATGGATGAGGGCCGATTAAGCCTGTTTATAATAATTAAATATTCCAACTTTCACTCGAAATATGGGTGAGGACCAATTAGGTCTGTTCATAATAATTAAATATTCCAACTTCCACTCGTAATATGGGTGAGGACCAATTAGGTCTGTATATAATAATCTAATGTATCAACTGCCACTCAAATTATGGGTGAGGTCAAATTGAGCCTCTATCTAAATGATCAGATATTTTATTAAATTCATTAAAAGACGCCAAAGAATGCAAGGATAAGAATTTAATACAAATGCTACAAAGATCAAATAGACATTGTTATCGAATCTGTTTTTTGATTTTCTAATTTCCTTACCTATGGTTTAAGCGACGAAGAATTGGTCGTATCACATAAAACCTCACATAAAAGAACTTGAGTAGGTTACTACAAATACACAACACAACAAAGAACAGGGTCCCATTTTATAAAAAGGACTTCAAGGCAAGTTCAGGTACTAGACGATCACATGGCTTTTCATTTGACCGATTTCAGTCGGTTTCAGGTGTAATTAATTTGGGGAGGAAAATAAGATAATTCGGGTATTGCAATTTATATAAAAGCGATGTATGTTGCATCGTCTTTCATAGACTGGGGTTGGGGGTGTTTCACCAACAAGTGATCGTTCCCCTGTAGAGCTTTGGTTAATTCAAATTATGAATACCTGTGATAACTCTACATCGCAGAAATATCCTGCAAATGGCAAAATACTAATGTAGGTAACAAAGTTACAATATCAAAGGTCGAGATCTTTATGTAGCATATTCTTCGCAAATGATAACGATAAAAGGGACTGAAATAAATCTATTTTCACAGAAGTAGTCCGAAATACAAGCGAGAATGCATGGTTTGATAGGCAACAAAGTTTTATTGTTAGCCAGTTTCAAGTTTGGAACTTTGGTCTCCAATATAATTGAAACACGTGCATTTTATGATTATCGTCAAAGGGTTCCACTTTGTTGCAATGAAGGGAATCCGGAGGTTAACCCTTGAATATAAAAACCGTTTATGAGTTTGCTTTATATAACATTTTTCATTTATAGAAACATTCATGCTTTCGCCCAACTAATTTATTTTAACCATGCCTAAGAGAACGAAATAGGGGGTCAAGTTTATATTGGATACAGAATTAGAGTAGATTATTTAACGAGCCTATAATGATGGTTATTTATTCCGCGAATGAGGTCAAAATCGAGAAGAATATTGTAATTTATCTACAAAGACATTGAGCAATGAATTCCTCAGAGATTTGTATTTTGAAGAAAATCTCAACTCTGAATTCAATTTTTGTTACTATAGTAGTTGATGTCAACATAACAATCATTGAATGTCTTATGAAAAATCTCAGAATTGCCCACAGTAAAACCGTTTCTTATATTTATGCCAGAACTATGTTTACCATTTGTGTTGAATATGTTTTAGTTGTCAAGGTTCTCATCTCTTCTTATTTGTTTTGGATACTACCGTCCATATATTCTTCATCTACTATTATTTACTTTCATCCTTCTAGTCTTTTCACTCCTTCAGTAACAGAAATAGATACTGATGATCTACAAAACGAGTGTCCCCAGAACAGAAATGAATATTTATACCCATTGGGGGAAATTTATTTACTCCAACTTCCTATAAATATACATTTTCAAAGTTAATGGGCAGTTAAAAGCATCTACTGGTTCTGTTCTGTATTATCGAAATTGAAAATGAAAATGAAAAATAAAGTCACGGACCGGTCAAATATGTGAAAAGTTATGCGTTTTTGAAAAAAATGTTCTTCACAAAACTTGTAGGGTTTTAAGTTATGCATCAGATAGCGATATTAGTATAACCTTGAATAGCTTTGTCAAGGTCACGTGAAGGCCACTTCAGCTAAATTTTCGTTTTTCGTTGAATATTTTTTGAGTTATTTAAGCTTGGAAATTACAGTACCGCTGGTATTATCATTATCCAAAGTATACCGCGTGACGGTTGCACGGTCGAATAGGTACACACACATACACACAAAGAGTTATAAATCTAACCTAACCTAACCTCTATGCTGTACGCGGTCAGGAGCCTATACATGCTCTGGGATATGTCTATGCACGTGCAGAAATCTCTTCCTCCTTTGCCAACTTCAGGTAGGTCCGTAAAATTTTTCGCCATAACTTGAAAACTTGAAATCTCAGGTACAGGGTATGCATATGGAACTTCATTTATTTTTTTGCGGCAAATATAATTTATTGAAAAAAGTATGGGTTTCAATTTCAAGAAACGTAGTAATGGATTTTTCTTCGTTTCGAAATGTAAGGCGAAAAACAAGCACTCTGTACACTGACTGGAATTCAGTCGGATATGAGTTATGTCCCGCAATCATTATATTGGTAGTTCACGTCTTTATCGAGATATGTCGATATATTCTTTCAAAAAGCAAATAATCAATAATTTTCGAATAAAACAAGGGTATAGCATCAACGAAACACGTTAGGTTAGATGTGTTAGGTGTTTTTCTTATCGGAATAACAAGTATTATCGAACCAGTCATCAATACACAGGGTGTTTTATATCAATTTACAAAGTTGGTATGCATATATATATATATATATATATATATATATATATATATATATATATATATATATATATATATATATATATATATATATATATATATATATATATATATATATATATATATATATATATATATATATATATATATATATATATATATATATATATATATATATATATATATATATATATATATACTGTGTGATTCACCAGCGACGAGGTGCTCTGTAGCTCGTACATTCTTGAAGATTTCATTTTTGTTCGAACGGTATTGCATTTAGAAACTTAGAATCTACTTCAGCAATTTATTTTTCAGTAAACAGGGTATCCCAAATTTCTATAGAAAAATCTTGGGTGGTTTTTTTCAGATTGGAAAACAACTTTTTTGTTCAAGATTCAGGAGCGGCCTAAACTCTGCTATAATGTCTTTAAGTAATAAGTTTTTTGGTGAGTAGTTTCGTCACAATTTTTTTTTTCGTAAAAATTCATAAAAATAGAATACTTTCTTCCTTTCGTTTTCTTATTGCCTAAGGCTAGCTTTATTGATGAATTGAAATAGATTATCCTCATTTTATACAGGAGTGACTCAAAAAATTATTGGATATTGTAATTTGAAAAATATCACATCTTGGTTCTTTCAAATGGAACATCCGTATTTTATTACTTCTGTCAACGCATAAAATATTGTGCCATGTTTTTGCAGAAGTAACTTTATCTACTATTTTCAAAATAAAAAAATAAACTAAAATAATAAAATCGGAGGTTGCGAAAGAAGAGCTTATTAGTACCTGTCATTATACCTGATCAATGAAATGGATGATCTACAAGGTGTTGAACTATTAATAAGTAAACGAAATGTTGCCCGTTTCTTTGTAGACACAACGCAATCCTTCTGAGGAAAGACCGTTGAACTCTCGACAACATTTGCGGATCAACTGAGTGAAAGGCGTCGACTATTCTCTGTTTCATATCTAACTGTGTATTAGAAGAAATCTGGTAAACGATGCCCTTAATATAACAATACAAAAAAAAATCTTGACTTGTAAGGTCCGGATACCTAGATGGCCATCTAACAGGACCACCATGTCCTATCCATTTGTCTGGAAATACATGATTCAAATGCTCCCTAACCTGATGTGAGTAATGCACCGGTGCTCCATCATGTTGAAACCACAAATCTTGTCTTATATGCTCTGGTACATGGGCAAGTAAAATTGGTAGATGATTTTGCAGAAATTTTAATTCATTTCACTAAAGAGGTGCCCGTCGAAAAAGTGGGGCGCAATTAGATATCCATCTACTATAGCGGCTCGTACATTCAAGGACCTACGATGCTTGTGATCTATTTGTCTCATGAGGTGTGAATTTTCCGTGGCGTAATAATGAAAGTTGTGCCTGTTAACAAGCCTACTCTTGTGGAAAGTTGCCTCGTCCGAGAAAAGAACTCTGCTAAACATATTCGGATTTTCCGCTACTTAATCACTTGTCCAATTCTGGGAGGAAACGTAAGTTTCTCTTTCTATAATCACGGACGAAAACCCGGAAAACCTAATTTTCATATAGAAAGGATCCTTGAAAATTCGCATTTGAACATAAATAGTTCGTTTAGCTGATCCTATACTTTATTTCTGGAATATTCTCACCCCAATAGCACTTCCGGTTAGGTTATATATATATATATATATATATATATATATATATATATATATATATATATATATATATATATATATTTATATATATATATATATATATATATATTATATCTCATTTATTTGGCAACAAATTTTTTGTTACCCGCTTTGCCAATTCTATTATTCAAGGCGATGTATAATCAAATACACCCAACGGCAAAGAAAACCAAGTATCCTCTGATTGAAACTCCATAACTCTCTGATTGGAATTTCGATATATTTGAGTTTTGGAGATGTCATAAATCATTTAATGCAGAATAACTATTGACCCCTAAAGCTCTTATCACGGCTTGAATTCGTCTTGGTATACTTCTGATAAGTTGAAGGATATACCCTTGGTCTATTCTTGGCCAGCCTTCTTGCAAACTACGACCTACTCAATTCAGAATCTGAGGAGCAGAGACGCAATTTGTCAACCTTCTTCCTGAAATTTCCCACACATGCTCAATCGAATTGAGATCACGGCTCTTTGCCGGCCAGTCTATTCTCAATATTTCAATTCTATCAATGATTATCATTGACTACTCTAGTGATATGAGGTGTATTCATGCATCAGCATGAAGTGCCGCCCATATTATGACATATTATGAATAGGACAACTCAAGGACCTACAAATTGGCGTAGGTACCTCTCAGCATTCATGGATCCCCTATCAAAAATAATTCTGTTTTTTTTTTTCATACTTATGCTACCTCAAACCATTATAAACCCGCCTCCATAACCGATTCTGGTCGCAAAATTGTTTTTATTGAAACACACACCCGTTCACTGATGAATTCTGAAACGCCAATCTGGTGATTCAAGGTAAAATCTGGATACGTCACAGAACGAAACGATTCCCCATTATCTCCGGCGAATTGAAGACGCGCTGTCTAAAGGATTCTATTCAATTCTGGACCAGTTGCAGAACTTCTGGTACGAAGAGCTATTTCTCTCAAACTCTACCTCACTTTTGCCTCACTTACTGATACTCATTTCCTTCAACCTGTTTCTTTCCTGTACAGCGGTACGATATCTGTATCTCAAAACACCGAGTCTTAAAAAATACGAGCAGTTGTTTTCCTTTCTTCCTCGATTCCCTTCGACTTTAAATTCACCAGTTTCTCAGAAACACCCCAATTTCCTTTGTACGCTTCTTGAGTCTAGCGGTATAATTTGGTGACCTTCCGTCAATTATTAATTGTACTGCTCGGGCAGCATCCACTGCTAAAAAAACATAGTTCAAAATCTTCAACAATTAACTTTAACATTTACTAATTGATTTAAATGAACCAGTGTTAGTCGTATTTTTCATAGCATACTCATTCGAAAAATAATGATATTCTCGCTACGTTTGAAATTTATGGGGATCAGTATGGATTCTGGTATATTTTTTGCGAATAAAGCGAAACCGCTACGTCCTTGGAAATGAATGTAGCTCTGTAATGAAGTGTATCTTCATGACAAAATTTAGCACAGTAATTCTTTAGGGTTCATCTACACTTGTGAAAAAGAGCAATTTTGGTTATTACTACTTAAAATGCATTACACATGAAAACAGCAATTAATTCTGCGTTATATAATCTGTATCATATTCATAACTCAAAGATATGTAACGGTAAATCAGAGAGTTATGGAGTTTCAAATGGGGAATGATTTCAGCTTGATCGAATTTTTTCTGATGAGTGTATATGTTCGTCAATCATTTTTCCTTTAATTTGGGCAGAAGGAAATAACAAAACAGTTCCCGTATAAATATCAAATATGTTAGCCAACAGAGCTGCAGGTTTCGGCTAGTTATTAATCATTTTCGAACATATATTTCTTACGACATTTTATTTCATTCAATTTTTGACATTGAACCGTCTAAGTGAACTTCTTTCGGAAACTCTTGCCATCACAGCAAACTTTAAGTTTAATCATTATCTAGTAGATTCTTCCTATATATTTCATACTAACCGATTTGAAATATGCTGATGAAGACTGTTTACTTATTTTCATTCGAAGTTACAAGAAACTGGAGGACTACTCTGATCATGCCGTAATGTCAGACTTAATGAGAGTAAACACACTATCAGAGACCAGTACAGAAAGTACCATAGATAAACATTCACATCAAATCTCCTACGATCACTCCAAACGTCTAAGATCATGGAGAAAAAACGGGAGAAACATACCTTAAAAACTTTTATAGGAATCGAGAGAAACATGGTAAGAAACTTGAATGAAAACTATGACGCTGAAACTGCTATCAAGCATATTTTCAGCAAAGCATAATGATAAACGTATAAAATGAGTCTACTTGGGCTGAGAAAGAAGAAGCAATTTAGAGTTTGACACAACAAAGTTGCGATTGAAGATCAGAGGCTTGCCAAACATATTCCTCGCAAATTATAACGATAAATGTCTGGAGAATAAATCAACTCTGCCAGAAATTGTCTGAAATACAAATGGCAATTCAGAATTTGATAGGCAACAAAGTTTTATTGTTTGCCAGCTTCCAGTTCGGAATTTAGGTGTCCCATTTAATTCAAACACGTTTATTTTACGATTATTGTCAGAAGGTTCCACTTTGCTACAATGACGAGAATTTTGTGGTTCACCCTCTCATATAAAAATCGATTTTGGAAGGATTTATATCATGACTAATAATTCATAGCTATCAGTTTTACGAGCAAAAGGTTCATTATATAACTCATTTCGTTATGAGTAACCATAAGCTGAATACCTATTACAGTGAGATGGGATGATTTTCGGTAACATCAAAGCTTCTTTAGATAATTTTCACAGAATTGAGAACATCATGGACAAAGTACACATTGAAACTAATTATTAATTATTACAGATCAAAAACAATTTTCATCAGTGTAGATTACAACTATCATTAATCAATGATTTCTCATATTTTTCTCAGTTGGATCTGAATACATGCTAATGTTCAGAATGCACCAATGAGCCTGTGTTAAGCTTCAGTATCAATTCTCAAAGGAGTCGCGTATGAAGAAAAAATAGTAGTTCGAATGAAGTCATTACTTAACATATAGGATAATGGGACTAAAATGAGAGGGATGCATGGTTATCATTTCTACAATTACTCTTGTATCATGCTAGTATCTCAACAGTTCGCCGGTACCAAGCAACTTAATCTTATTTCGAAGGAAGTCATGAATATTTGTCCGAAGGGACTGGAGGAAAAGAAAACATATTTTTATTATCAGTATTTTCTGTGAGAATCTAGATCTAGAATTGAGGTGGCGACTATTGGGAAAATGACGGCATCATTTCATCGATCTCCGAGATTTAAAATAATCGTCCGACAGGCAAAATGTATGTCTCGCGAATATTCGGACGAACGAAAGCATAACCTCTTTTTCAACGGCTCCCATTTCGTTCATGTCGGTTATTCATAAAAATATACATGAAGCACCGACCGATAAAACTAAAAGAATAATCGATATATCGCTGTCACACTTACAGCATTACAATTGAGATCGACAGAAAAATCCAAATTTACATTGTTTTATTCAATATTATTCTTTTCTATTAAGTATTTTCACAGCTCTTACGTCCATATCTTGGAATACTGTTCGGCACCGAGTTGTGTCTCGTTTTTGACGATTTCGGCTAGGAAAAGTATAACTTTGAATGCAGAGTTCTCCGGAATGGAATTGGAGTCGCTACGTGAGACAAACGGATTCTTTAAGAATATGTCAACGTAAATGCCACAGATAGGTCGTGTTTTATCCACATTTCATCTGAAGGACATATTTCATCGAATTCTCAAATTTTTTCAACAATGGTATACATTGTTTTCTTATGCAAAAAATTTCATACATATTACAGATTAAAATAGTTTTGAATGAGAGAAAAACTGTAATGATGTGGTCAATCTTTCTCTGAATTTGCGCAGTTTCAAACTAGGAAGCCCGTTAGTGGAGAGTGGGGTGGGTTAAGAGAAATTATCTTCGAGCGCCAAGTAATTTTACCTAGCTATAAACAGATATGACCTGTCAGAAAACAAATTACTAAATTTCGGGAAGGTAACAATAAGAAGGAACGCAATTGTCAATCAAGAAAAATATACTCAATTAAATCAGATAATGAATAAACGGTGAGGATTTCGTCACAATAATATGGAAAACTATTTAAACTTAAATTTAACTTCACGCAATACAGTTATTCAGAACCCGCGTATAACGTTATATTCGTTTACATTGGTTAAACAGTTATGATGTAACAATACGGTGCAGTTATTTCTAGACAAAGTAATCAAAAAAAAAAGTTAAATAATCCTTGCACAAAAACGTATTTCGAATTTGAACGTATATGAGAGAAACTGATGAATTTATGAAATATCAACCAAAGAAAATATGACAACTATAGTTGAGGCTGGGTGGCGAAGATTCCGTTAACGAACAAAATCGATGGCGTAATATGTGAGGTTCTCCTATCGGAGAAAGGAAACACTAATGATTTTTATCTGACCTTATGTGAAGATATTATGGTGGTCTCCTGTTTTCCCAATCCAATCGGTCTCACATGAATTCCAGCAATTCCGTTTTGTTGAATTTTCCTTCCGTTAGAATTCACTCGTACATATGAATGGCGTAAGTAGAAAGGAAATGAATATGAGAAAAGTAAGATGTAGAGAGTTGAATAGAGTCAAATGAAGCCCCTCTGCCAATTATAAGAACACGTGCATTAGAGAGATGTTGATTTTCTTTTTTTTTGTTGGCTGAGTTGACTCACATGATGTTATGCAGGCCAATCGAGTGATTTTCTGTGGTGCAAAATCCAAAGTATCAAAGTCGTATTTCGAATAGGCGGCGAACAAATGAAATAGGTATTAACGTACTATTCTCATAAGGACATGTATTTCTTCATCTTAAAAAATCCGTTTAGCGACAGACATAATATAATCACGTCGAAGAAGTCAACCAACAAGTGATTTTCGCGATCAACTTCCCTGCAGCAGGTTGTTTTTATCAGAAGAGGTATGCGCAAAAAACGGTTCTCATGAATAAGACGTTCACAGCGTACATCTTTCATGCGAGTTTCAATTTTAATTCTAACGAAAGGAATGAAAAGGTTGACCAGTGGCGGAACATTATATTGGGTTTATTTCATTCAAAGTTACTTATAGATCAGTTTATTATTTATAGTAGGAAAAATAAAACGTGACATAGATACTTCTTTTTGATGATTTGATGTCTCGTTTTGACAAAGGATATTGAAGAAGAATGATTCATACGGAAATAGTCAATAAAGTAGCCAAAAGTTAGAAGGTTTTTCCCCACTGATTTCAGCAATTGTTGAAATGTTCAGCTAAAATTTGAAATGAGAGACACCTGGTAAGAAAAGAAGTTAATACAATTTTTCGAATGATACAAGAAAAGAGGAAAGTGTTTCAAACATAGTTATCTTCAATACTTTTTCAGAAAAAGTTTGTGGTATATATAAAATAAGTTAAAAGGGGAATAAGGAAAAACTTCGTCCTGTATATATATTGATATGTTTGGATTGTCCAGTGATTGGGTTTACAGAGGTTACTTCTATAAAAATTTAATCAAAACATGTTATAATCAATCGATATACCATCAAATTATTTAAGTGATTTTCATCTCGGAAACAGCGACAGTTACGAAGAAACACAAAATATGAAAAACCTTTCATATTCGATTTTATTTACGATATATATCAGTGGCGTACCAAAATCAAAAGTTGAAGAGAAGAAAACGAAGCATAACCGAGAAAAAATATTTCTCTTCTAAGTTAAATTTGTAAAGTATAGTTACTAATCAGAAAAGATTATAAACTTTTCGACACATGAACCCGTATAAATTAAAACTGAAGCATTCGCCCAACAATGTTCATAAAACTTTGTATCATCAAAACATGATTGAACACTATATCATATTATAAATTGCACTGATTATTTGCTCGATTGATTAGAATAATCAAGCTTATTGAAACATTCTAATACAAAGTTGGGGACTGGAACCTTTGGCGTTGAATAACACCAAAAAACGTATTTAATACTGAAAAATATTAATACTGAATATCCAGGAAAAGTGGCATTGAAGCTAAAGCAACCAGAAATAAAAATGTTTGCACAAAACATATTTTTGGATGTTTCATGTTTTCAATGAAAGCTTATAATCACGCCATTATCATTCGGTTTGATGTTATCTGACATAGAATTTCTTGAAGAATCGCGTATTTTTTACCAGCAGTCTGAACCAATGACTGTGTTCAAGAGTACCAATAATTCCAATAATTTCATATTCTTTCGTTGCATACCCAATTGGATTGAATGAACATATTCAAAAATTGAATGATATCTTGAAAATATTTCCATAATTTTGATGAAGAAGAAATGTTCGTGTCGTAGTTTATCACACCGAAATAACACCGCACATAAAAGGTAATGTTTTCAAGAATTCGGGTTCTGGTCTTGACAGATCAGGCACTCACAATGCCGAAATACAGTGAAAGCATTTTCCATGACAGTCGGTAGAAGAGCAAGCTGTCTTAATTAAGGTTACGAAAGAAGGAAGCGTCGAAACGTCAAATGAAGTTGTGTGATACGCTTCACGAAACTTTATATACGCTGACGTCCTCGACATTATTTTTACCCGATATCAGAAATTTTCCATTTCCGTTACTTCTGGATGAGAAAAGCACGAGAAACAAGAAGTGATTATATTTAACGGGTGTTTTCAACGAAACGAACAAAATAGTAAACCTGGACCCGATCTTCATTGGGAGATGATAAAAAAGTCAATGAAAAATGCAAGTAGAAATACAAGTAGAAATACCAAATCAATTCAGATAGGAAATAAACTTAAGCATTTCAATACCGATTTCATTGTGTAGCATATTCACCAATCAACAATGATAAAGATCTGGATTACTGAAAATTGTCTAAAATGAAAAAGAATACGAAAGGTAGATAAGTAATAAGTTTGAAATTAGAATTTTAGAATTCAGTTCTTAACATAATTCAACCGCAGGTATTCCTACGTTATTAGAAAAAATATATGAATTAAAAAGATTCAAACTTGTGACAGTGTTCACTGTCTGAACTAGTGAGCCCATTGAGATCGCCTTTTATATCAAAACCGCTGATATACTACACGCCTAATATACAAAAACGCCTAATGAACTAAACTCCTAATATACAATACTCCTAATATACTAAATGCCAAATATACTGAACTCCTTTTCATATCCGACTTTATATATACGCAACGCCTCATTTTATTCAATGATATTCACTCTTAATAGTTCTTTATGTTAAATGAAACTCACTCACATATTGCCTCTAACATCTTTATGGTAAGGCAGCTTGCAGTATTGTTTTATGAATACTGGCTTTCCAATTAAAAAAAACATTCAATTTGTAAATCTCAACAGTTGATCTAGCATAAGATAAAATTAAAAGTGTTCAAACATTTATTCAAAAAACAAATTGTTCAATCTTATTTAGGTATAGAAATTTTATTATCAGGAACTCAAATAATAATTCACAAAATCACAAATTATTTAATTCAGAAAGATCGATATAGACAGATCTATGGTTTCGAATTTCCAATTTGTACTTAACTGTTCTGATGGAAATAAGATTGAATTAGAATCGAATAAGATTCATGAATTATAATGAACAATGAATATCAGCTTAAATAGGAAGATGGAAGAATTACTTCTCAAGTATATCAATGAAATAGAAAATGAAAGTTCTTCTCAAATTGAAATTGCTCGAGAGTATCCAGAAGATAAAGGCGAGAAATTCGTAATGAAATAATGAAACACTACTGAATACATAATTTCTCCTTATGCGATTGCCCTATACATAACTTTTTCGTATATATTCAAACTTACCAAAAATTTAACACAATTTGCTCACCAGAGAAACAAACATCTTTTGAATTGACGTGTACTTGTGAATAGCAGAAATGAGATTCAATGATCCACAATTTTGTAAATTACGTTATGAACTTTCATAAATCAAACCATGATGTTGACGTTATATCGTTCTCGATACAACTGTTTCTCGTAACTGTTCATTTCCTATTACTAATAGCTATCTATTCTATTCTTAATTTCCCCATATTAACGTGTTTTAATTTTTGGAAATATCTCTCACTAATGTTGCACACATCTCTGCCGCTGTGGTAAGTACATTTTTTTTTAATTCTAGTCAAATTTCTTCCACATCTTTGTCTTCTAATATTTTGTCTATTTTTTCAATTTTCATATTCTAAGTCTGAGAAATATCGAAAGTATCTAGACTGAGTATATAAAGTTCTGTGTGAACATGCCCTCATATTTAAATTTTCTCTTTTCAATTATACCTTTCTTCAATTTATGTTTTTGTGAAATTTTATATTAATATCCTAAATGAAAATGAAAGGCAGAATTTGCATGAAAACATTTTCATATTTTCATATTACGTATTTTCATTTCAAGAAAAATTCTCGAATATATAAAGCATTTGTCATGTAGTAGTTAAATTTTCCCAAATAGAGGATTCACATAAGTAGCAGCAAACTTTCTCGTGACTTTCATAACTCTTGGATTGGAAGTTATGGTTGTACAAAATGACATGGCGTATGTACACAAATGTACACAAATTTCAGACAACTATAATAAAAAACCTTCAATTTCAAATCTATAAGGAATAACAGCTCCGATAAAATTTCCGGAGAAACAGTAACAATGTGATATGAATAGAAGGAACTCACAATAAATAACTTTTGTGCAAATTTAGATGACACACAGAAGAATATCTAAGTACTCAGAAGGGTGCCACATGATAGGTTCAATATTATTTTTAATTTCATTTTCCATCCTTTTTACAGTGGATCCATTATATATACTTCCACAAGGTCAATTGTAACCTAAAATGAGTATTTACGAAATAATAACTGCTACATATGCATTGAAAATAAAACTTACCTTCAAACCTCTGTCAAAATAATCCTTGAACTGAGAGATAGATAATTCACATTTCTTATATTTTTTTTCTTGTTCTCCGAATATATTTATAGGACAATCAACAAACCTTACTTTCTTTGGTTCAAACTGGAACATTGTCAAACACAGAATCTCATTCTTTTTCATATTCGGATAGTTGTAGAATAAGAGACGTACTTTCTCTTAAATAAACTGAAACGAAAATTCAATTTAAAATGGATACAGTTTGATTGACATATATCAGTTTAAAATATCTCAATACAGATATAGTTTCTAGTGAATAGCTTTCAATATTAATATAATACATGCTCTAAATGACTCAACGAGAAGGAATATCAAACTACGTTCACATACCTTTTAAAGTATATTTCATGTTTCGTCAAACTGTTCATTCTAGTAAGATTCTGAATTATTCATTTTTACCGATCGAACATTAGACTCATTGAAATGAGGTGTGTACACATGGATAATTCATTCCGTTCGATATTGTCATCCAAAAGAAAGAGAGCACTATATTCTAGATGTTGATAGTACCGAAATTATGTTGGTGCAACTGAAAGTCACTAACTATTTCCATCCTAGTATTTTCATTCAGAAGAGAGAGAGCATTGAATTTCACACATTGGTAAAACTGACTTTCGTGCTCGAAAAGCGATTGTAAGGGTAGTAGAAAAGTTTACTGGCTCCGCCTCCGTGTTTCCGGTCTCTTTTTCGAAAATCTAGATCTTAAAATTCGAAAATTAAGTCGTAGAGTAACGATTCCTCTTCGCGGATCCGATCTCGAGATATGAAGGAATCGTTCGACACCCGAATCCTTTCTCCTGGTAATCCTGTATAAGTAGGACGGATAAAAAAAGAACCCCTATTTCCACAGCTCGACGTTCGTTGATTTCTGGCCGTCAGAGATTCTTGCAGTAAGGAAAATGGAACGAAAATCTACAAAAGACCGCCGATAGCCTTTTGTTGATTCGAAGAGTTTCCAGTTCTCCCAGGGTATTACGGGAATGAAACTATTGCGGCGCAATATGCGAACCTCGAGGCTTGATCTTTGTACAGGTTTTGAAACGATCAAACGCGATATAAAAATTTGTATAGACATAAAAATGCGACGAAATTATCTCATTTCACTCGCGGAAAATCGGAGCCATTTTTATTTTAGATTTTTTGGTTTTTTTCGAAATTTTCGCTCGATCGACCGTTCCTATCGCCTTCCGAAGTTTTCGATTCCGAAGAAATCTCGCCGTTTTGACTTCCGTTCGCCCTTGGTGACGTTTCGGCAAAATGTTTCCGAAACATCCTCAGGGTTCCATCATTCGAGCTATGGGCTCTCAATTTGCCACAGACCTTTCTCGAACCCTTCCTCTCCGGAAAAAATTGTTGTGGGGACCTTCGACTCCCGCTTTTTCGCCGCATCTCTTCTTCTCCGCCCGGTTCGAACTACCGTCATCCCCTCAGATTATTCCCGAAAAAGATTTTAATATTATATATAATCACTACATAAAATCAAATAAATTTTCTGTTAAAACAAAGCCAAGAGAACAAACTTCATATGCCCAAATTCGAGAATCTCAATGAAAGAAGCTTGAGTATTCATTCATTCATATTATACGGCGGAATTTTCCTCTAAAATTAATTTGAGAACCATTTATGTCATTTGAACAATGTTTTTACCCCAATTGTTTCACTTCCATAACGGGTAGAAAATATGTTAACTCATTCGTTTCTCTGAATGATTTGTGTAATATATTCTTGCCGTCCTTTTGGCGCAAATCTTGAAGATGAGTATTAACAATTTCTGCTTTCTCTTGTTTTGATTCCACCTTTTTCGAGTTTTTTTTGCATCCGAATCAATATTTGTATCTGACTTAACAATTTGACGCAGAAAGCGGTCTTGTTCTTCAGAGAAATCACAAAGAATTTCATGTGACATCTCATTGGAAAGACCTTTTGATGCCGGGAATGAATTTTGTTAACGCGTCGGCCCTTAAGAGTTCCAGACCTAAATAGCCAAAAAAATATCAACAGGCTTTATTGGTGCATCGAGCACCAAAATTGAAATATTGAGAAATGGCGAATGTTTTTTTTCGGATGAGACCAGAATTGGTGTTCGATAAGATGACCACCGAATTCGGGTTTTGAGGGGTCGTGGAAAACAAGCTAGAGTCCGAGCAGCAAGACAAATTCCGAAATACCATGGAGGCAGTGTGATGTTTTGGGGTGGCATTATTTTGGGGGGCAAAACAGATTTGATTTCGTTTCCTGCGAGTGTACTGGCGATAAATTATGTCGACCTAGTGCTGGAGCCCATAATGAGACTCTGGCGAAATGCCCATGGTGAGAATTTCACTTTTATGCAAGATAATGCTCCTGCTCATACTAGCAACCTCTTCAAACAGAGGGAATCGCTACTTTGGCCTGACCAGCTTGCTCTCCAGACTTAAATCCTATTGAACATTTATGGGATGATCTCAAGAGGAAAATCAGATCGCGCCAGGATAATCTAAGAACCCCACAACAGCTCAGCCAAGCCGCCTCAGAAAAGTGGCAGAATATGACCCCAGAGGAGGTTAGATTAGGTCAGATCGCAACAAGAGGAGGTAATACAAGCTACAGAGGTCGAGAAAAAAAACACCCACTCCGTGAGAAAATAATTTTCAATTTTTTTAATACATTCGGAAAGAGTCTCTTATTTTCTTTAATTCGTTTCTTTCTTAAAATAATCCTTACTTTATTTCTTTTCCAAAATGAAATATCTCAAAAAGGATCAATTCTAACAATCCTTAGAAATTTCCAAATTCCTGAGGTAATATCCAAAACGTCGGGTGATTCCATATAAATTTGGTTGTGTGCATATAATATGCTATTTATATTCTAACATTAATAAGATATTTTCTCCATCGAGCTGACTGAAGAAAGAACGAGACAATGTCTTGATAAATTATTTCCTGTTGCAAATAAGGACGTTAGAATTTCTGTAGTTAACTCGTATCAAATACTAAATTCAATAAATTTGACCTGAAACTCAGTTTTCTCATGAAATGAACACAAAATAACAAAACAAATCTTCAATACTATGATTAATTATTGACATTCACTCGGAATCTAATGATCAAAACCAAAAAAAATTATTTAACTTTTGATATGCGAAACAAACAACCCTTATAATTGGTTAAACTATGTTCATTATTGTTTTTCAAATATATAGGCATCATCGTGAATACCACTTAATAACTAAAGATTTCTACTAAGTAAGTATATTATAAGTTTTGAAACTGGCGAGTCAGATTGGTTAAATATGCTTTTGAACTCGTCATCAACAGTCGCTTTTCAAACAGAAATTTGATAGTTATAATTGCTTAATTTATATGGAAAAACGTTATTATCTATACATCTCCATAACTTAATTGAGGGCAATACAGATCTCAGGTACAATCACTCCCACTACGGCACTCACGGTGGTTGAATAATTTTTCTCTAAACGGTTTCTCTTAATGAAATTTTCCAAATGTGATACTTTGTATGCAAAATACTTACTCTTATGCGTAAAAACCACTCTCTGCGTCATTCGTATACAGCCACATACCTGAAACAAATTTTTTTATGAGAAACATTGTTCCTGCGAAGGACTAATACAATATTTCACTGATTTTAAATCCAATAAATAAAAATGTTTCAAGGTTCTTCGTATCGTCAAATACCTTCTCGTCGAAGTGACGATGAAACTCACTTAATAATGTTTTCTTCTTTGATTGCGATAATTTGTTATTAACATTGAACTTATGTACTACCTGAGTTGACTTTTCAATGTAGTTTATCTGCTTTCATAACTTGAAAATACTACAATTATACAAATTTTCACCTTCTTTAAATTAAAGTAAAAGGTTTTCCATCGCCAGGTTTCATTTTCAATTCCTAATATAACGCCACTGTTTCGATGAAAGTGGTGGCATTTTTAATTTGATTGAAAGTGCAAACTCTGATGTTAATAATGAAACACGAAATCGAGCAAGTGTCCTCGTTGGCCTTTCTACAAATGGTCCTTCTTTGTAGGAAATTTTTCATTACATTCTCGCATAATTGCGGTGGTATTTCAAGTATAATAGCTCGAATATTATATTTTAGTGACTCAATCGCTGCTGGAGGGTTGGTGTAGACAGAAAGAAAAAAGTACAATGGTGTTCGCATAATCTAGGGAACCAATTCATGTTTTCATTGCTAGAAATCGCACGTTCAGGAAATTGTTATTCCAATAGAGCCATTGTTTGATCAGTTGTGTGGCACGTAGCCCCATCTTGTAGAAATTAAACAACCTGCAAGCCAAGAGCATCCAATTCGGGCCAATAAGAGTATATCACCATGACTCTGTAACAGTAATAAAAAACAAGTACTGTGTTTTAAGGAATTTTACTTAATAATTGCGATTCGTAACACGTTTCACTACACTGTAGCTTCTTCAGACGAATAAATGCACAGAAAGTAAGAATGAGAATATAAATACAAACGTTCCTAAGTAATTAAAAGCTTATTGGGTTGCACCTTCTTAAGTGGTTATTGATGACAGGTATATCCAATAAAATTAAGGAATAGATTGCTCCCTGAAGAGATTCAATAGAGGTGAAGGGCTTAAATCGACTTGTTCATTGATGAGTCTACCTGAGTGTTTGTGTTTATTGATTTCTGAAGTTTCCTAAAGATCTACCTTCCAATATTTATTATCTGTATGCAAAATTTCAAACTGTGGGTCGAAAGAATGACTATTTTCTAGGAGATGATTCGCGTAATTTGAATCTGATTTTTTATTTGAAAAACTGCGTTTATGTTCCAATATTCTGATATTAAAATTTCTATGTGTTCTACCAATGTAGAAATTATCACAGTCATTGCAATTCAATCTATAAACACCTGATTTATTATTTTTACCTGGTTTGGTTTTATTATTTTTATATATTTGCCTAAATTATTATTAGTTTGGAAAGCTATGTTGAAATTACTGCCACTCAAGAATGATTTCAGTTTCTCACTTGTAATGCCAACGTAGGTTAAGGTGTTGAATTTTTGTTTTCGATTTTCATTGAAAATCGTTACATCTAAGAAATTCATTGAATTATTGCTTTCTATTTCGGTTGTGAATCCAATTTTTGGATGTAATGAATTTATATGATTTTCGAAAATTTTAACTGTCTTTCTGTTCCTGTAAACCAGATAATGATAGCGTCTACATAGCGATACCAGTATAAACAATATTTACTAAGTGGATGATTATGAATTAAGTTTTATAAATTATTCATGAATATTTCTGCTAACAAAGGACTTAACGGATTGCCCATAACCAAGCCGTCTCCACTAGTATAATATTTGTTATTGAAATGGAAATAATTTTGATCTAAACAAATTTGTAATAATGAAAGAATATCTTATTTCATGATGGTATTGACATGATTCGTTTCTAATAATTCTTCAACTAAGTAGAACGTATCTTTCGGAGGAATGTTGGGAAATAGATTCGTAACATCGAAAGAAATGAGTTTGGAATTAGGTGGCACAATTGTATCTTTGATACTGTCAATTAGTTTGTATGAATTTTGACCGAAAATTTAGATTTGAAATTGCAATGTTTTATTAGCAAGTCTTTTAGGAATTTTGAAAGTTTGAAAGAAGGTGCCGTTACATACGAAACAACAGGTCTAATAGGGTAATTAGGTTTATGAAGAATGTAACGGCACCTTCTTTCAAACTTTCAAAATTCCTAAACGACTTGCTAATAAAACATTACAATTTTAAATCTAAATTTTCGGTCTAAAATACATCTCTAGATAATAGTCACTCTTTCGACCCACAGTTTGAAATTTTGCATACAGATAATGAATATTGGAAGGTAGATCTTTAGGAAACTTCAGAAATCAATAAACACAAACAATCAGGTAGACTCATCAATGAACAAGTCGATTTAAGCCCTTTACCTCTATTGAATCTCTTCAGGGAGCAATCTATTCCTTAATTTTATTGAATATACCTGTCATCAATAACCACTTGAGAAGGAGCAACCCATTAAGCTTTTAATTAGGTAGGAACATTTGTATTTATATTCTCATTCTTATTTTCTCTGCATTTATTCGTCTGAAGAAGCTACAATGTATTGAAACGCGTTACGAATCGCAATTATTAAGTAAAATTCCTTAAAACACAGTACTTGTGTTTTTAATATTGATAATGGAATTTTACCAAGTAAAAGCCTCCCAAATTCAAATCTCTGTAACAGTTTCCATTCACTTCAGCGCCAACCTCATTTTCAAAAAAGTGTGGCCCCATGACACCTCCCGACCTAAAACCGCACCAAACAGTAACTCGTTCCGGATGAAGAGGCTGTTCGTGTATTTCTTTTGGGTGTTTGAATCCCCAAATGCAGCAGTTTTCTTCATTGATATACACAGATAGTTCAAAATGGGCCTCATCACTCAGAATAATTCATTTCAAAGAAGCAGGATCTCGACAATGATTGTCCATCACCCGATCAGCAAATATACGGCGTTGTTCGTGGGGAGTTGGCTCCAATTCTAGTGTTAGATGCACTTTCTATGAATGAAAATGCTTATCGAAAAGCAAAATGCAAGTTGGTTGAGTAAATGCCCAATTCCTTTGATCGTCTCGAAATTGACAAATTTGGCTTTTCAATCTGACTATCAACATTCAACATATCATCTACAGCGCCGATATTTTCAGCTGGTCTGAACGGATGGACACGTGTTCGATTCCGCACTTCACTAATTTTTCCACAACGTTCCAATTTGAGGATTGAACTCACTACAGATGGACGAGTTGGTGTTTGATGATGACAAAAGCAGTGCGAAATATTTGAACTGTGTTCACTAAATTTTTATCGGATTTGTAGTGAATTTTCATTTGCATTGTTCGAGAGTGAATATTTTAGTAATTGAAATTCTCCTAGTTTTCACTTGCCGCATCACCATGCAATGACAGTTCTATGTTGACAGTTCCGAAATGGAGGCAAATTTGAAATGAAACCTGCCAATGGAAGACCCTGTATAAATGAAGCAAAGATGAGACGATTGTTGTGGAGAATTACAATAAATATATAGCGACGTTATATTTTTTCAAAAAATGTTCGAATATAAGAAGAATTATCCACATTTTTAGAGGACATGAAATAAAACTCAGTTTTCATAGCCTGATAGAGAGAAAAAGAAGTTAAGTGGTTGGATCAGTACATAACATTTATTGAAAATGTAAAAGAAATGAAAAGCTCTTAATGCCTGAAGTAACAATTAGATGGTGGCAGAAATATAATATGTGCTATTGTTTCAGGTAGTACAAACTTTCAAAATAAACATTTTTTTAAAGGTAGGTTAGGTTAGTTTTCGAGATATTGTGGTTGGAGTGACGCTACGTTTGTGAGTTTGTAAGCAATGAATCAAAACGTGATCGTGCATTAATTATTTTATGGAAAGAATGACCGTATAAGCCCAGGAATTAATTAAAAGTGTTACCGGTAGAAATTTTCGTCGAAAACAACCATTTGACGATGCTATGCTGATTTCAAATGAGGTCGTACAACCATCGAAGACGCAGAACTTTCTTGAAGACCAAAGGAGATGATAACACCAACAATTATCAGAAAGCACTCATACCAGGACAGAAAGATGTTTCGCGTCAATATATGACCATGGACGAAATATGGTTCCACCACTATACGTCAAAGCCGGAAAAAGTAACTGTTGAGTGGGGATCTGAGCGATAAAGCATCAAAAACGCAATAATCGGCTGGCCAGGCTATGGTGTCTGTATTCTGAAATACGCATGAAATATTGTTCATCGACTATCTAAAGAAAAATAAGACCATCACCAGTTACTATTCTCATACATAGCCTCACTCGACCGATCGGGTGACCATATTAAGCGCAAAAAATAACGATTTTCGTGTGGAATCATTGCCGCACTCAACCTATTCTTCAGATCTGGCACCGAGCGATTACAGGCTTTTTGTTGATTTGAAAAAGATGCTCCGGACTTGGCCTAGTCGAGGAGGTTATAGCCGAAACTTACGCCTCATTTTGTTTGTTTGTTTGTTTGTTTGTTATTCCTTTAACGTGCTCTATTCCGCCTTCCGGCCAATGACACCCCGGGGAATTCTGTCACCTCACTAACCCGGGAATTTTGCCGAACCCCTCTCGTGTCGAGGGAAGGGATCTTTCATGTCCACACATCTCTGTTAGACAGGACCGACGGCTTTGCATCTCCTACGAAGAAAATATGGATACTCGAGCGATTCCCAAAATCCGAAAAATCGCACCGACTTTGTGGGGATTGAACCCAGGTAATTCTGTGCAGGTGATGAGCATCATATCATCTACGCTACCGAGCCGGCCGCCTTACTTTGATTTAAAACATTGATTGTTCTACAAGAAAGGCAAAATATATTAGATAAGAAATGAAATGGTTGTATGATTGTAGAAGGGGTAATATAGATGAATAAATTCGAATTTTAAGAAAAATTGTATTTTCAGTGGATAACCCGGGGCTTTTTGTTCCATGAGAAATCTATGATGCTTTATTTTATATGAATCTTTCACAGGGGCATAACATTTACAGATGAACAAAGAGTGAATCAATAACATGGAATGAAATGAAAGTGAAGAAGATGAACGGAAGAAAAACTATTTCTATAAGGAATCTTATAGACATAATAAATACCAAGAAAAACATGTAAGGAATTGGATAAGACAGAAAGTATCACAAAATTAATCTGAAAAAGGCTTATATTCAAAACGAGACTTATGCATGAATAAAAAGGCTTAAGTGAAGTGAACCCTATTTCACCTTCATTATTATAATTTGTTCATTAACTGACTATCTGACACGGTTATTTTTTGGTTTTAGTTTATTTTATAACAATTGTTCTTCCGTTAAGTTGCAGTATTAGATATTTTTACTTATATATCTATGGTAAAAGGCATTGGAATGACGTTGTGTACTATTTGTCATTTCATTAATTTTTTTCATATGTTTAGTTAAATGTTTAGTTAAATTTTATTAAGTACGTCAGATTTAGGAAGCATATCTTTTTATTTCAAAATTCATGTATGTCATTAAATAATTAATCAATCTGTGAGCGACAAGGTACGATTATTATTAGTTTTTAAACATTTTTCAAACATAATATTCAATATTACTAAAACTGGACATAACAAAATTAATTAACAAAAATTAATAGGCTTATTATATTTAAGAGCTGATTGAATTTGAATCGGATTTCTTAATTTGAATCATGAAGTGGATTGAGTCTAAACTAATTTTCAGAATCAAAAATTGGTGGATAAAACTGAATGAAAACTACTTGAAATTACTGCCACGAGAATTTTCAAACATTAAGCATCCATTTGCAATAATCTGGTCACCTGTAGTATTTATAAGTTTCTAAGTTGAAGAAATCCGACATGGAGCATATATGAACATATAAGAAGATCGTTGTTGCAAAAGTTTTTGACATATTTCACTCTTTATTCAGCGTACGGTTTGTTGTGAGAAAATTACTTTCCCAAAATAACATACAGTATTCAGTGATATACATGCTGGAAGATCCATTAAAAGCATCTGGGGAACGAGTTTATTGATCTATTTCAAATTTAGGAAATGGATATTGATCTACAATTTGCAATTGTTTTCGAAGCAGTACCACTTCCGGTTATACTGGATAACGACTACAACTTTGCACTAACACAACATAAACAGACAAGCTATTGCTAGTGCAATAGCGACAGGGAAACGAGTTTTTCCTCAGGTTCTCCTAATTGGTTGTAAATCCGAGTATATTTTGTTAATTTTTTCCTTTTTGATTTGTTTACGCTTTGCTATTTGAAATAACATGGTGTACATTTAATTTTCTTCAGCAAAGGTCAGCTTTTCTCAAGCATCCCCTTTGCCGAAAGAATTTACTCAGATTTAAGTCATTTTTGTGGCCAACGTACATTCCTATGATATTTTCGTGCTCAAAAATCACTCGTGAACTCAATGACACTAAATTCTTATTCATTCGATCTGTTTTTAAATTAAGGTTGGTTGATATTGGATATCCTGGAGTCTAAAATTGTTTGTTTTAATTCTATTCACGATTTTATCAAAAACCTGAGGTTTCTTCGGAAAATTAAGTCATTAGGCCTCAGGCCCCTTAATATACAGGGTTGTTCCAATTCTGATGCCAGTTTCAATGTTGCACTATGTTTCATGAAAGGTTCTATGAATTTCGGCCTCAGTTTGGCGTTTGGAAATTACTCAAAAATACCAATAACACAAAATTCGTTTAAATATTTTGTTATATAAATAAATAAATACTCAAACGACAATATTATGAATTTGTTCATCATTCATGGTCAATTTCAACAAATACTAGCAGAACATTCAACGAAAAGAACTCCTCATTTACGACCAACGAATGATGAAGACATGGTTTTCGCGTCGAAATTTTTACCCTTTATGAAAAATAGAATCAAACCAAAAATCGTTAACATAAACAATGTATTAAAAATGAAATGACACCTAGGTCAGTAGCGTTATTAATTATTACAGTATATATTACAATTCCTATGAGTATATATAATAATTTTATACATTTCATTTGTGAACTATTAATAGATGAATAGTATTTATTAAATTTGAACATTCTGCAAGTTCGACCTATTATTTGATGACATTGACCATGAAAGACGAATAAATTCATAATATTCTATTTGTGTATTTAGTTGTCATTTTATTTGACAAAAGATTTACACAAACAAAATTAGTGTTATTGCAACTTACTAATTTTAAAAGTCAAACTCGGATCGAAGTTTATAGAACATTACATAGAACATCGTGAAACATATAAATAGGCAGAATGGATTCAACTCTGACTTGATGATTTAATTTACGAAGCCTTATACCATCAACACTAATTTGAGATGCCGTTGCAACAAAGTAAAACAAATAGGTACTCGTATTTAAAAACAACTGTTTTTGACAAAAGTTAGGGATTGCAGATCAGTTTTCACTTAGTCTAACGCCAATTCGAAATTGGTCGATAAACCCGTTCTCCAGATACTTCTAAAGGGCTCTTTAGCACTGACACAGTGTATATGCCAAAAAAAATTATTAAAAAAAGTTTCCTAAGACATATAATTTAGGGATTTTTTTGCAAATGTCATGGACTGGGTAATTGCAAAATAACCACATCTGACTTTCCGGGATGACTAATTGACTAAATATATCTATGTTATCATTATTTCACCCTACCTAAAATATCTACCCAAAATTTGTTAGCTACTCTCGGACTATCTATCTACCCGTTCAGACAATCAATCTTTTAGGATATTTAATGTGATTCACCTTTATTCTATGAGAATTTTCATTAGGCCACGAGTCACAGTTATTTATGCCGTTTGCAAATCCATTAAGATAGAAAATCCCTCCATCAGAGTACAATACTATCAACAAAATCATAGTTACTATTTTTCCTGAAAGAACTGCATTCTTCTATCAGCATAATCCTTATGTAATGGGTACTTGTGCAAGATATGGAAGAAACTAATATTTGAAAATCCTTTCCAATATTTCGTTATTATTATAATAGAAGGTTTTTTAGTGCTTCTTTGTTTCTTTTTATAGATAAACAAGAAATGCCACTAAATTATTCTTGCTTTCAACAGATTTCATTGTCAACAAAAAAATGGCTGATTTACAATTCCTAGTTCACAGAAACACCCATCAAGAATGTAGCTAGTTCGAATTGTTATAAGGATAGTTTACACGATAAGTTAATCAAAAGACACAGATATAAGAAAAATTTGTCGAATGTCACTCCTTTCAACCGGAAGACTAAAGCATGAAATTCGTCATTTTTACTTTTCGACCTGTTATACACCAAAATGATTGCGATTCATAACACGTTTCACTACACTGTAGCTTCTTCAGACGAATAAATGCACAGAAAGTAAGAATGAGAATATAAATACGAACGTTCCTAAGTAATTAAAAATATTGGGTTGCACCTTCTTAGTGGTTATTGATCACAGGTATATCCAATAAAATTAAGGAAAAGATTGCTCCCTGAAGAGATTCAATAGAGGTGAAGGGCTTAAATCGACTTGTTCATTGATGAGTCTACCTGAGTGATTGTGTGTATTGATTTCTGAAGTTTCCTAAAGATCTACCTTCCAATATTTATTATCTGTATGCAAAATTTCAAACTGTGGGTCGAAAGAGTGACTATTTTCTAGGAGATGATTCGCGTAATTTGAATCTGATTTTTTATTTGAAAAACTGCGTTTATGTTCCAATATTCTAATATTAAAATTTCTATGTGTTCTACCAATGTAGAAATTGTCACAGTCATTGCAATTCAATCTATAAACACCTGATTTATTGTTCTATTTGATTTGGTTTTAGTATTTTTTATATATTTGCCTAATTTATTATTAGTTTGGAAAGCTATGTTGAAATTATTGCTACTCTAGAATGATTTCAGTAATGCCAACGTAGGTTTAGTTATGAATATTTCTGCTAACAAAGGACTTAACGGATTGCCGATAATCAAAAATATGAATATCTGATTTAATTGGAAATTTTCATACAGGAAAAAAATTGAACTTTTGTAGAATGTTAAATATTCTTCCCTGTAGGTCCTGGTTTTCCGATTCACCTTTATAATTGTCGCCAACCAGGGCCATATAGTGATACCACCTGGTCGGATGTTGCTACCGGGATGGGGTCACACACGAAGAGAATCGTCGATGGTTCACACAAACACCCGTTGTAAATGTTAATGAACAATTAAATAAAACACGTGGTTCGCTGGTAGACAACGGCGGTTTGGCCATATAGCTGACTGCGTGGATCTGTAGAGTCGACTCGTGGCAACGCGTGCTGAAGACGATCTACGGAGACGATGTGACCTCGATGAGGTCACAGAGAGAATCTCAGAAATGAACCGATATTCAAACCCTCGGAGCAGATAGGCACAGGGCAGGTTCTGTGCTCAGTTTGATCGAAGAGACGAACAAGGCAATCTATGGTTGGAAAGCATATTACCGTGTTTACTATGCTTTCCAATCATACAACAATGTCATAAATCCGTATATATATATATATATATATATATATATATATATATATATATATATATATATATATATATATATATATATATATATATATATATATACACTCAGTGTCCTATAACGAATAGAAATAGAGGAGACCAGAGCAACCAGAAGACAATGAAAACAAAATGTAGATCAAACAGAAAAAGTTAAATAGCCAGACTAGTTCGACTATCTACCAAAACGCTACACACAGTATCTGCTGAACGCAGTTCGTCGAATTAGACAGAGCTTGTTTGGCTGTTGAACCAAGTGTACATTTTATCTCAATATCTGATAACACGCGAAATTTATCACTATATATTTAAACATATTAAGAATGATTCGGTCGCGTTCGATTTTCTCAGTGTTACTGACCCATTTACAACGCCAAGAGCGATCGGAATACCTGCTCCTTCAGAGAACGATACATTCTACGGTAGGTTGAATATTTTTCCATGAATACAAATATCCAAAGTGTTAACACAAAGAGCGGCAAAATTCACATGTTATCATTATTGAGATATGAAAATATCAACATAATATTGACCTTTGAATCAAATTCAACCTTGAAAGACCTACTCGGAAATCCAAAAGACAAAACTTGGATTAGAGTGGCAAACATAAGGTTTGTGTGAAAAAAAATCTGTGGGAAGAAAAGATCAATTAAAACCAGATTGAAAGCACATAAAGTACATTTCGAATACGGACGGAAAATTCTAGCGTTGTTCAGTATGAGTTTGATCAAAACTATAAAATAGATTTTGAAAAAGTGAAGTTAATTAAAATGTGGAAAAAGCGAATACACTGAGAGCTTTCAAAGTTATGCATATAATGAAATGCAAATTGTCACTGAACAAAGGTCCGATTTCATTGAGGGTACTCTCAAGTTTGATAGATCAGACACGCGCATTATTAGCGGTTTCGATGAATAAAAAGGATTAGTAAAACTCACGTCGACTTTAGAAATGAAGTTTTAGTGGAGTGGTGTACAGTGTTTTTAGTGTTCCAGTCCCCAACTTAGTATCATCATTTGTGTTGAGTTGATCTTGTAAAGATCTCTTCCTTTCTCCAAACTCAATCATGAATTAAAACGTTACTTTGAGTTTTACCAATAATAGAAGATCTACTAAACTACTTCACACAAATAAATCAATATTGATAACTGATACCAAATAATTCATTTGAATCAACAAAGAAAGCAAAAATTGTGATATCAGTAAATATCAATATTTTCAATCAGTAACAGACAAAATGATGTGAATATCCAATTCCATCCTAATTCTATATTTCATTTTTGTAGTGCAAGAGAAGCAGACTGGAATAGTATATCAATTAAACTTTATATTATTTTAATTCACGAAATAATTTCTGTGAAAATGAGAAAGTATATAAAAGGTAAAAGGTAATCTATTCAAATAATCTGCAGGTGAAGTTATATCTGGAAACTTAACGAATAAACTAATAAAAACAGAAAAACTTACTCGGTTTATTTTTGAAAAATTTCTACTTCAACCAGAATTATGGTATTTGACACATTTGGCGAACCCTAAATGAAGGAAATTCTGATAAGGTATGAAGTAGAGTGAAAAAGTACAACTGAATTTTTTCTAGGAAAAATTGATTTAACTATTATATGATATTTAATTAATTGAAAAAATTCAATTTAATATTTCAATGTAGCTACCATCCAACTTTTATAAAATTTAATTAGCACTAATTATTTCAGAAACTGAGAAATTAAATTCAGCCTCGTGAACTCATTAGCATTTTTATGGCTGAATGGGCTACAATGATCTGGTTAATGCCTGATAACACCAGAAGGCTCTTTACTTTCGGCGAATACTCCCAGAGATTAGTTACTTTCTGCTTAATCTTCGAAATTAAAAACTTCATTCAGTGCTGCAAGTTCTCGACAGAAATTTTAAATGAGGAAATATATGCAGGTTTTTGTTGATGAATGAAATAATTCAAAGGACGAAGATTGAGATGAATTATCAAGAGATCAAGACTACGTCCGTATTTAATTTTTATTTCCCAGCGGAGTGAGTTATTTCATTTATTTCTTAAAATGGAAGTGTTTCATTAGCAGAAGAGAATAATCTCAGATTTCTTTCATTTAGCGTTTTATCAGAGCAATTTATTAATTGCAAGCGTTTCAGGAATTGAGAGCTTATATGAAAACATGATATAATTTCTATCCTGGATTGAATTGTCATTCGAAAATAGAGGTAGGTATTATATTTTGACATCTTCAGTAATATACCAACGAATATTAATTTTTGTGTCTTTCTTTCGTAAATATCTGAAAATATAGGTTATTAAATTACAATTCAGTAATAAAATACTATCTTCACACATTATGATATAACAAAGTGAAATTTTTCTATCTCAATACAATGTTATCACCAGTCTCTCAATTTTTACAAGCCATCTTGAGCCTTTCCAGTTTTTTAATTTACTTTGTTTTAAGTCACACGCCTCCTGCAGAGTATAAGCGACTACATATCACAGTTAGTTAAGTATCAATTAATTACACTGATGATTCAATTATCAAATATAAAGAATGAATAGGTTAGTTATTTTTACTTATATCAAATCGCTAAGTCCACAATCCTGAAGAAACTCAAGAACTTTGGTACAACCATTGTATTTCCCAGAAGAGACATCAAATTTCTGGGCATTTCCAGGCGGGAACGCTCGTCGTTGAACTTCTAACATTCCAGAAGTATGTGACTGACACCCAAATCAGTCTGGCAGATATCACATATTGGTTACTCTTCCTTTGTGATGAGGTGAACGTGGGTCATATTAGTATGTCCAATCTTTAACCTATTCATTAAAATTTGGTTTCTCGTTGAGAAATGAACCGCTGGATTTTTGCCGTGGAAGCTACTTCTTATACTTTTTTATATATGTTCGCGCTTGAAAGCCAGTATCTATTCCAGATGCTTCCTATTTGATTGCAAGCTTTACTCAACCAGTCTCTGTTGTCGATTGGTACCTTAGCTGGAAGATTCGTATTTACTGAATGTTTAGCTGCCGAGTCAGCTTCATCATTGCCAATGATACCACAATGAGCAGGATATAATAGGACGATACAATTGGTAGTGGAGAATAGTTCATCTCTTATTATGCTGATCGGGGTATTATTACTGCTTTTGTTTAAGGGCTTTAGACAAGATAACGAATCGGAACAGATAACAGTGCTTAGCAAATTCTGTAGTCATCAGGTAATCATTTTTAGTCCGTGTGATTGAGCACAGGGATTCTAATGGCACAACCAGCTTTGTCATTTTGTACTGATCCGTCAGTATAGATGATGGTTGAGTTTGTGAAATGATTTTAGATGTGCTCATCGAAGCAGTTTCTCATGTGAGCTGGGATTCTAGGTTTGATACCAACAAAAAAACAAAAAAAAGGTCAATATTAGGAGAGACTTTACAACACGAAGGAATTATTGTGATGTTATGTTGAAAAGAATTTAGGATATTCTTATAATTTTCAATGTTGAACTCAAATTTTGGACAGAGCTAATGAATGAATCTTTACGAAAATTCCCCTACATCAAATTGAAAATAGTATAGTTTTGAATGCTCGGGTTGTTGGTTATTCTGGCAATATAAGTAAGTAGTAATTTCTGTCTTCGAACAGAGGTATCGCTTCTGATTCCGCTTGCACTCCTGAATGGGGCACCTAAGATGAGCCTAGGGACATTACAGTTTATTGTTTCCAATGATCGGAGTCTAGAGTCAGCCGCTGAACCATAGACTATGCTACCGTAGTCCAGTTTACTTCTCACAAAAGCAAAGTACGTTCTTCTGAGAAGGTTTTGATGGGCACCCTAATTTTCGTTATTTAGGACCTTCAAAATATTAATTCTTTTGTTGCAATTATGCTTCAATTTCTTGATATGGGTGTTTCAACTCATACATTTATCCCATGATAAGCCTCGAATTTTACCTCATCAGTATTCTTTAGTAGCGTGTTGTTTATATTTGAGCATGGTATAGCATTGCTTTTGCACTTTTCGAAAAGTGTGATTACGGATTTTCATGCAATTTATATTCTAAAGGTTTTTCAAATTCGACAGGCATTCCTGAATATGATCTGGGAAGTATCTAAATTCACACCAAATACTCCAGTAAAAAGATTATCGGCAAACATATTAGCAAAAATAGATTTGCTTATACATCCGTATATTTCATTCGTGGTTATAAAAAATAGGGGAACACTAAGAACAGAGCCTTGTGTCGATGAAACAAGCATTTTTCAACAAGATGGCGCACCACCTCATTTCGTTCAACCTTTGCGTCAGTGCTTAAATGAAAATTTTCCTCAGGCCTAAATTGGAAGAAAGGGACATATTGAGTGGCAACCCAGATCACCTGATCTGACGCCACTGGACTTTTTTCTATGGGGTCACCGGAAATGTAAGATTTACGCTATCAAACCTGAGTCACTGGATGATTGATCAGAACAATTATAATTGAATGCGACTGCCGTACAGTACTTTCGAAAAGTTCCATATAATTGATTCTTATATTCAAAATGATGATGAAGCGGATGTTGCTGAAACTGCATAATTGGATGGTTTTCGTGAGAAGCTAATATCTCATGAAGGTATATTAGTTGAAGGAAAACTTCATGTGCCATGGTACATTCAACGTCCCAGAGATATAAGAATATGAAGTAGATGATGGATAAGATGCAACACTTGAAGTAGTAGGAAGTGTAGCTGCAAATCATCGGTTTCGAGCAAGCAGCAATTGAAATGCAATTTCCAACGTCGACTCGACTTAGTTTTTCTGAGAAATAATTCGGACTAATAAAGTTCATACAGTAGTGATGGAATATTCAATCATCAAAATGAACATCGGTTGTCGGATGTAAAGCCACATGACCATATTAATATTCAACGTCAAGGTAGATACGGGTTCAATATAAAGTGGGCATTGCAAGATAATCATGTAAGAGTGAGTTTTGATGAATACCTTCGTGGTGAGTTTCATATTGAAATTGCAAATTACATTTCGATGGATATTTCAATGAACTGTCTCTTGCTGGAAGAAGAAATATTGTTTATTCTCAACGCGGTAGAGGTGCTCCTCCTTATGACTTAGATTCTGGCAATAATTATATTGGGTCTAGGAGCCACTAAGATGGCCGACCTGTTTCTCGGATTGATTGCCGCTGGACTTTCTTCTTCGAGATATATCATAGATCTGTTATATTAAAGAGTTGAAGAAAAAACTCGGAAATTGTCTTGCTTCGTTAACCAATATTCAAATTTCCAATGTGTGTCGTAGTATCCTCAGGCGATGTGAATTATGCATAAAGAATAATGGCAATAAATTTAAATACCCACATCAGGTCCATTATATTTTATTCCATATAATGCAATATCTAGTTAGTTTCCAGTTTTAAATAACGATTGCATGTTACTTTTCGAAATTTTTGTACGGCAAGGTCACTTCGTTACTACAATGGATACAACATTAAAGCAAAAGTTATAAGCTCGTGAAGAAAAATTAAATAATTCACCTGAATTTTCATCACAAGAATGAATATTCGAACTGTGATGATTAGAGCACAAAACATTCTTGAGCTATTGCAGTCATCCCATGTAAATTCTGTGAATGGATTTTCGGTTTTCATAAAAAAGCGACCAGAATGGAAAACTTGAATGCACAAGTGATATATTTTTGAAATGGAAAAAAAACTATTCAACGAATTCGTCAGTCGTGATTCATTTCAAAAAAAACGAAAGTCTGCATTATAACCAAATATTAGACAAAAACTTCACACGCAATTCGATTTTACGTAAAGAATATCCCAAGAATGTTAAAACCATTTACACATAACTTTAAAAACAACCTTGATTTTGGCATTTGTCTGATTCCGAAAACTTACAAAATTTCCAAATAAGTCGAAAAAGAAAAAAGGTAGCTTGAATCCTTTAGCGGAAGTGAAAACCTCACGCAAAAAAGACATTATTCAGAATATTCTACATAGCTACAGTATTGAGACTTAGAAATCTGTTCACCCTATACATGCTTTTTCCATGTAGTATTGTTTGAGAAAAAAGTATTGCTTATTAATCAGAGGGATTATAGCGAAAACGTGACATGTGGTGGGAGTTGAAAAATTAGTTTATCATTCATTAGAGCTTTGAGGAAACCCTGAAATTAACTGACTCCTAAGAATACGACAATGAAAAATACCTATGATAGACAATTTGAATTCTGAAATACAGCCGCTATAATATGGGTCAAGTTCTGATCGAATTCTCCAGGAGTATTGCGAAAAATAGTTTACGTTATATTAGATCGTCAACAAGCAAATAAATGTCACTTCAGCCGCAGCATCAGCGATTAAATTGACGGAAATTAAGCTTGGCTCAATTAATATTTCATCAACCGCCGGCAAACAGTTTCCCCTATCCTCACTCCGAACTTCTAATAAATGAATCCTTTTTCATCGAATTCTCCGGAATGCAAATTGTTTTCCTTGTTAATGATAATTACCAAGCAAACTCGGAGGATGGTATAGAATATCAAGTTTGTTTGAATTAATTTTTCTCCTGTTTGTTTTTCCTCTCATTTCTCATAATGGGGAACGAGCCTCTAGAATTCTAAATTCAATAGTGGAAGGGACGCATAAAATTTTACGAAATTAAGAGTCAGAGGGTAACACTTAACCAGTATCATGTTAAGTCACGAGTTAGAATAATTCCATGGCGCACTAGAATTGAATTCGTTTGTAATAATGTAATGAATGTATTGGGGGACGAATTTTCATTGAGATCATTATGCGTGAACTCAAATATTTGTTTTGATATGTTTTCTAGCAGCATGAAGTCTTAATACTAATTGAAAGATTTCGAGTTAGGTATGCAAATAAGGTGCTTCATCAAAGCTCAATAACTCAAGTCTAGACATTGGGCTGATCGTTCAAAAATGCTCTATATCTACCTACATTTCCAAATCATCTTCTAGTTTTTATTGAATAGAAGTTATAAGTTATAGTCAATCGCAGTTCATCAATTTGATTATTGACACATTCAGCAATCGAAAATTTTTTGAAGAGGTGCTTAGAACACCATTTCATTTTCGATTGACAATAATAACTCAAACTACATGAAATAGACAGGTTTGGTTCAATATACTGGGTACTGATAAACAGTTTGAGATTTTTTTGTTTGTTCTTGTATAACTTGAACTAAATTCCGAATTTATTTTCAATGACGAGGCCCTTTCAACTTTTCCGGAAGTAAGTATCAGGTTTCAGAATTTTCAGCAGAAATTCAGCTTCAATGATATTATTTTATGTAAACCGACCAATGTCATTATATGATATACAATGATCGTTTACGGGAAGGGGGTGGTAGGTGGAAAGCGAAATATCTTGAAATTTTGCAATTCTTTGTCTTTGAGTTTTGCGAAACCTTAACCTTTAGAGCATTTCAATTATGCTGGTGCTAACTGGAAATTACTTCAGCCTATTTCAATGCCGAAGTCTCTCGTCAGTAGACGAAATGTTCGAGGCTAGGTGGATTTGGGGAAAGGACTTTTGGAATTGGCCAGCGAAATATACAGATTCAGCATTGATAGATTTATAATTGTCTTGTCGAGTCCTTCGAGAGAAATTGTTTATATCACACCAATGAATACAAGACAGGAGTTACAATCAAGGGTTTATCAAGATTTCGTGGCTTCCATCCAAAAGAAATCAGAAATGCTGCAAAACAAGGTATACATCGTAAACCAAATTAGATGTTTTAATACGGCAGATATGTGAAATATTGTAGAAAGTGAAAAAAGATCTACTCTACTGTGAGCTTGATTCTAGAGAAAAACTCATTGGTGAAATCGAATTTCAGCTATCTTTTTCAGTTTTCGAGTTATTCCGAAATTCTGGATTTTTCCGGATTTAGACGATATCTCGGATCCTATTGAAGTTTGGAAATAAATATGTACACATTCAACTTTTTTGAGTAGAATGCAAGGAACTATTCGGAAAATGTTTTGTCTATCGGTTTCGAGTCATGAAGCTATAGGACTATTTTTCCTTTTCATATATTTATATATATATATATATATATATATATATATATATATATATATATATATATATATATATATATATATATATATATATATATATATATATATATATATATATATATATATATATATATATATATATATATATATACAGGTGTCTACTATAAAAGGTGCCAAACTTTGCTTCTCTCTATAAAACAAGTATATCTCTGTTACTCTTACTGCTACATTAAATTTGACCATACCATCGGAAAAAGCATTTAATTTGCTGTAAGATAAGTATGTACTAATGGTAAAAAAATTCTGTATATCGGGTGTTGTGAAAGGCTAAATGAAAAAATTGTGAAATGAACAAAATTACAAAATTAGTGGTATTTTCTTGTTAGCCGTAAGACTGAAAATTGATCGATACGTAGCCTTTTTTTTTGGAAAACACTACTACATTCATCTGGCTTCCAAACGGTATATCAACTTTTGAGCTTACTATTTTTTACCAGCAATATCATGGGTAAGAGTAATAGTAAGAACATTAAATTCTCTTATCCTCGATCACAAATGACTTTTCAATAATAATAAGCGATAAATAAATAACATATCAGAATACTAAATATTTAAGAAACTAGGAAAATTGATTTATCTCTGATTAGAAGAAGAAAATTATAAAAAGAATCGTAAAAGAATAAATCACAGAAGGCTTGTATTATTTGGTTTAAAACAAATAAAATATTTAGAATTTGACAGGAATTGTCATTCAATGAATTAATGAATTGAAATTTATAATTTCCCCTTTGACGGTTCCATTTTCTTTTTCGAAAAAAAAGAAAACATGCCTAGTTGTTCAAATATTGAATATCGAGATATGTTATTTGTTTATGGCTTCGCGAATGGAAATTCCCGTGCAGCGGTGCGGGAGTATACATTGCGCTTTCCAAACAGACACCAACCTTGCAGAAAGATATTTGTTGAAGTGTTTAGGTGCTTCGGTCAATCTGGTTCATTCAGTGGTTTGAGAATTAGAGAAGGTGGTGGAAATGCCCAGTAATGGAGACAAGAACCTGCAATATTGCAGGCTGTTCGCGAGGACCCTACAAGTACTCGGAGAATTGGTGCTACATGGAGACTTCATTATTCCACGGTTCTTAGAGTTCTCAAGCGAAATAATTTACATCCTTACCATTTGAGCAAGGTTCAAGGCCTATTGCCAATGGATAGTGAGGGTGAGGTTGCAATTTTGTAGGTGGTATATGAATAAATTACGGGATTGGGGATCAGATAAAATTCTATGGACGGATGAGGCAATTTTTACCTAAGTTGGAATGATAAATTTGAAAAACTCCCATATATGTGATACAGGAAATCCTCATGGCACTATTGTATCTCACTCTCAGCACGAGAATAGAGTAATGTGTGGTTGGCGTTAAGGAGGAGTCTGCTTGTCGGTCCAGTTATACTTATACTTATACTGATCGTCTCAATTCAAACGTATTTTTAAATCTATCAAATAACGAAATAATGAACGTTCTGGAAGAAATGCCTATAGCTACTCGGCATCACCTTTGGTTTCAAATGGACGGCTGCCCGGTTCATAATACTAGAATGGTCCAGAACTGGATGACAGAGATTTGTAGAGAAATGGATAGGTCGATTCGGGCCGGTGAGATAGCCACCCAGAAGCCCTGACCTTACGCCGCTTGCTTTTTATGTGTGGGGCTCATTAAAGACTAATGTTTATAGAATTCCCTTTAATACTCGAGAAGAATTAATCGAAAGGATTCGAATCTGTTGCAACAAAATGAGTCAAAAAAACATTGCACTTCAAAGAGTAGTTGATAGTTTGAGAAAAGATGTGTTTAAGTGCATTTGTGAAAAAGGAAGACATTTTGAACACCTGTTATAGGTCTTAAATCCCATCATGGAAATATGATTGATTAATTTTATTTAGTTCGTGTTCATGTTTCATTAAGTATTATAAGATATTTACGTTTTCGAATTTTATGTTATTATTACTCTTACCCATGATATTGCTGGAATAAAAAGTAAGCTCACACAACGAGTTGAACTTGTAGGAGATTGAACGAATTATATCCAAGTATGCCGTCTATGACAGCTTATATATTAAGGAGTTACGTTACAAATTTTCTTTCGACTAAAACGGTCCCGAGTAAGACATCATTTTCTTCGCCTGTAGTCAACAATGAAGGCAATGAAATTGCGATTTCCGCTTATTTTGATGTTAATCCACGTTTATCATTGGCAAAAGTAGAGCATGATCTGAATTTATCTCATAGTAGTATTCACAGAATTCTAAGGCACCATAAATTGCACCCTTACAAATTTTCATTGATCCAAACTCTACGAGCTGGCGATCCACAGTTTCGAATAGAGCCGTGTGACATCCTCCATCTCAGAACGCAAGAGGATTCCGTTTTTCCCTAAAGGATAGTCTGGACGGATGAGGCCAAATTTCCCAATGAGGAGGTTTTAACCGGAATAACTCACATTTTCTGGTTAATCAAAATCCTGATGTTACGTGGGAAATCCTCAAAATGAATTCAGTTTTAATGTGTTTGAACTTTTGAAGGACAACAGATTTCTGTATTTTGTGTATGATGAAATCTTAAATGGTGAACTTTATATGGAGATGGTTGGGACGGTAGTGACTTTGTTGAAACTTTACCTGAATCAAGCCGTTGTTGGCACCAACTCGATGTAATGCCAACTCGATGTAATGCCAGCTCAATGCACACATGAAAATTATCGATTTTTAACTCATATGTTTGAAGATAGATGGCCTCAAAGGTCATCTGACCTAAAGCTTATGAATTTTTATCTTTGGGGAACGCTGAAAGGTCAAATTCATTCTGAACCTGTGATTTCAAGATATGATTTGCATAATAGACTGCAAAATGCTTTCTTGCAGTTAGATGTGGAGGAACGAGCCACATCACAGGGTGTTATGCGTCGAGTAGAACCATGTCTAGAAATGCATGGTCATAACTTTGAACACTTATTATGAAATTTAGTTAACTAGAACTTAATTCGTTTTGATATTTTTCAATTTGACTTTGGAAATTCGACAACAATTACAGTTTCGCATTGATTTCATCTCTTAATTTATCAATTATTAAATAACAAAAGACAATTATTTGTTGATGCTCTGGAAACTGTCTATGCACGTGCAGGCATCTAAGCCGTCCTTGCCAACTTCAGGTACGTACATTTGTTTGTTTGTTGGCAATTTCTTTAACGTGCTCTATTTCCGTCTTTCGGCCAATGACACGCTGAGGAATTCTGTCGTCTCACTAGCCCGGGAATTTTGCCGCACCCCTCTTGTGTCGAGGGAAGGGATCTTTAATGTCCAACACGTCGGTTTTTCATCTCCTCCGAAAGATGGATACTCAAGCGATTCCCAGAATCCAAAAAATCGCACCGACTTTGTGGGGATTGAACCCAGGTAACTCTGCGTACGTAACATTCGTTTCATCCACATAATTTTAAAATTTGAAATCTCAAGTACAGGGTATGTATGGAAAACTTAATTTAGTATTTAAGGGGGAATCGAATAAATTGCGAAAAACTATGGGTTACATTTTGAAACAACATGGTTTTCGATATTTCTTCGTTCCGGAAAAAAGAGCACTCTGTATACCCACTGAGATTCAGTCGGCTATGAGTTATGTCCCGTATGGCGTTTTGTTTGCAAAAAACCTTTCATTGTTTTGGTAGCTCACGCCGTGAGAGGTTTATCAATTTTTTCAAGAAGCAAAACATCGATATAATTTTCAGATAAAACTAAGATATTTCATGAACGAAACAAGCTGGACTTATGTGTAAGGTGTTTTGTAATTGTTTTGTGAAGAAAATTGTATTTGGAACTCCGTCAATCAAGGCTGACAATATGAAAGAGAAGATAAGAAAAGCATTTCGATCGGTAACACCAGGCATGCTTAGTAATGTTAGGAGATCATTCGAAGACACGTTACCATTGTGTATCGCTCAAAATTGAGGCCATTTTAGCCTCAATATATGGGAGTCTATCTATCGTTATTTTGCGAAAGCTTCTTTTTGAATATTAGATTTGAAGTATGAATTAATTTCATATTATGAACTCGAATTTTCGTCAATTTTTTTACTCATTAGTCATTGGATGGTAACGATTAAACACAGGAATTATTTCATATAATTCGTTTTTTCTTCTGAGGCAATAATAGCCTCAGATAGAAATGGGATTGAAGTATTGGAATATTTCTTGAAATTCGAATGAGAGTGGCTACCACTTTCTTCGAAACGTTAAAAATAGGTATAGAACAATGAAAACAGTGGAATGAGATTTGAATCATTTCCCATAACTCTGTTTAACATAGATCAACAAATTGTGTCTTATGTTCAAGCAACAACAATTACTATCACAATAGTTGTACATCTGAAGTTCTCAAATCAAAATCGAGGGCACGAAATGTGTTTATGGAATTCCTCAAATTTCAAAAATGTCATAGATTTCGGAAGTATTTAAGATAGGTATAAGAAATTTCGAACAAACTCAATCTCGTTAATTCTCATGAAGTGAAAAATTAAATATAATATAGGGTGTCCCATTTAAAAACATCATAGCTTTGGTATATATATTTTGTTTTGAAAAGGAGGATTTACAAAAATTTGAATAATTGTATTTACAATAAATGCTTATATCTATAATTTTGGTGCGTGTCAGAAAAAAACACAAGTGTGAGCACAGGAAATGTAACAGGGGAACCATACTGTCTTGTATATGATTCAATAAACGAGTGAAAAAACCTGAGGAAAAAACTCGTTTCCCTGTCACTATTGCACTAGCAATAGCTTGTCTGTTTATGTTGTGTTAGTTTCGTGTGTACATATAAAGAGTATCAAAGATTTTTCTGCTTAGCCGCTTCATTCTCTCTTGCATTCCATGGTACCTAAACGAAGACAAGGGTGAAAGGAAGGGGGTTTGGGACAGGAATATGTAACAATGGAAAAAGAAAACCTGCAAAAAAAATATTTCAACAATCATACATCTTATATGTCTAAACAAATCCAAGAAAAGATTTTACATAGCAAGCAAGGTCGTGAAGAGGACTAAGAAGATAATAAAAAAAAATACATAACCTGCGATATTTCCTCAATTTCCCTCTCTGTTAGATTGAGAGAGCCCCTATGGCCAGACTAAGTCTTCCAAGTGATGCCGATTATGATCTATAGATGTTTTAGAATCATTATGGATCCAATAATTTGGGTTGACATCGCCCATTTATTATTTCTTCGTAGAACTTGTTTAATTTAAAGAAAAATTTGCGAAAAAATTTTGACAGTCGTTCGAAAAATGTGACAAATGTCACATGCTTTGGTATGTAACTTTATTATGGAATACCTTATATAGTCTAGACCTACATATTACTGCGCAAAAACTGAAATTCCAAATAGGCCGTAAAATATGCCTAATATTCCGTCGCGAATATGGTGAGATACCCGGTATACCTGACATTCTTTCATATTTGCGATAAAAAAATTGAACTGCGTGATTTTACGTTTTTAGCGTTTTATGTCATGAATAGAATTTCTGATTCATTTGGAAAAGGTAGTATGTAATTATGTAGTTCTAATTCAACCCTATTGCAGAAAACTCATCATTGCTATATATTTCTATTCCAACTTCGGGGACAGATTAATGTTCTGCAGCTGAATTTAAAACAGCTTCATTTTGACAGAGACTTCTCGTTCATAATTATTGCTTCTAGGATTCTCTTTTTCAACTTGGTGGAGGATATGTTCGTAGATGGTTGTAATTAGACTTCCTTTTACAAACAACTGAGTGAGGCGAGGGTTACGAAGGCCGGAAATACAAAGCGGGTTAGGATAAAAGCTTCAAGAGCTAGGGGAGATTACCCAGCCAGGAATAGTCGATAAATATGTGCATGCTATATTGCGGAGAAATACTCAAACAAATTGCTGGAAAATTGATAATTCTGAGAATAATTTGCATTCTAGATGAACGAGGAATGATTATTAAATCTAAAATAACAGACTCAGTTTATATAAGGCGATTGTTGGATTGCGTTACCACCTTGGGTATGTTTTCGATGTGATCGATCTTTTGTGAAATCTAATTTTGAAGTGAATGGTTTTTTCAGTTTGTGTACTATGCATATGGTCAGGAATATTGAGAGTCACTTGTGGACTATTATATGCAATATTGAAACAGGTTTTAAAGTGCCGAACGAACGACTTGTGCTGCTTGCTATGCTCTGTTTTCTGTCGGTATTTTCGATTAAAAATGGTCACGGTGTAGATTGGTAAGCATTTCATTATATTCAGTATGCTCGAGAGTATATCCTGCATTTAACCTGCCTGAGCATCTAATCATAGAATGGGTACAGTAAGGAAGACTTCTGGCGTTTCCTGGTTATCTCATTTAATGAATTGGGTCCAGGAAATCTTTGTTATAAAAATAATTTCAACGAAAGGTTTACAATCCCTTACCCTCAGCAGCATCTGAGTCAAAGTTTGTTAGTTTGTTATTCCTTTAACATTTCTGCCTTTCGACCAATGACACGCCGGATAATTCTGTCACCTCGTGTCGAGGTAAGGGATCTTTAATGTCCAACACACCTCTGTTATACAGGACCGAAGGCTTTACATCTCCTCCGAAAGATGGAAACACAAGCGATTCCCATAATCCAGAAAATCGCACCGACTTTGTGTGGCTTGAACCCAGGTAACTCCCATGAAGTTATTATAGAAGAAAAAGGTCGAGTGATATGTCTTAGCGAAGGTTTTTTAATTTTATATTCAAACATAGTATGTTTATGAACATTCAATATCACAGACAGTCCGAATGCAACGAAAATATGTATCCCTATGATAATTTACCACCTCCTCTACGTTAAGAAAGACTAATTGTAGCGGAAAAAGCTGAAACACATCAATTTTGAAGTAGAAGGAGACCAACTCCTGAGTTGGTTCGGAGCATATAAAATGAATCATCTACCCCTAGCAGCAACTAAGACAAAACTCATTATAGAGAAAATGGGGCGAGGGATATATCTTTGCAAGGTGTCGTAACTCTCCATTCAAAATTGTATTCCAACAAAAATTTGCTACCCCTTCCATATCCAGAAAGACTAATGGTAGCGAAAAAAGCTGAGACACTTCAATTTATGATTAGAAGTGGACCAATTTCTGAGTTGGTTTAGAGTTTGTGGAATCAACCTCTTCCCCTCGGAAGGTTTTAAGTTGAAATACATTATTTCGAAAATGGATCGAGTGGCATACCTTTGGAAAGTTATTTTAATTATCTGTTCTAAAATATTATCTATGTGAACGTTTATTTACAAAAAGTCCAAACACAATAAAACTTTGTTTCTCAACGAAACTCGTGACAATGCTTAGAATCAAATAGAGTTATCAAATAACCGAATCCGACATCCATTCAATGATACAATGTTACTTCTATGCTATAATGCTTAAGTGGAAATTTTTGTCCTTAGTATTTTGAAAGTTTTAATTCTCAAGGAAATGTAATAATTTGAGATATCAATAATGTGTAGAGTACGCACAATTATTTTAAGCACAACAGTCTGTTAATGACAAATCTGTTTCACATTTGTCTTACATTTTCGAAATATTTTTAATCAGAGTTGCCGTTTGTCAGACAAACGTTCGAAATAGTTTCCTCAAATGATGAGCGGTTCGAAATTGTTTCAGTTCAATGAAAACTAGTGTGCCCATTAAAATCGAATTTTTATATCCTACGCATGATATAATGAACGCCTAATATATTAATCGTCTAATATTCTAAAGGCCTAATATACTGAACGCCCCCTCATATCCACTCCCATATATTTTGAACGCCTCATTATAATCATTGTTATTCATATCTGACGAATCTATAATATATCGCCTATACACCATTCGAGTGGCTTCTCTTTATTATAACCGTTTGAATCGCAGTATCAGGTAAAGTTAGAAATCCAACCTAATCTCACAATGTGGTATATAAAAATTTTAAAAGTGATTTCTTCGCTCAAATCAAATATACATGAAAATGGACAAACAAAACCTCAAACAACATTCGCTCACCTTCGTTCTTAGTTTCTTTAAGCTTTCTATGAAATAAAATTTGGAATTACCGATCGTAGCGATTGTAGGAGCGGTAGGAAAGGTCACTAGCCCGGCTATCATGTTTCTGGTCGTTTTCTCGAAAATGAAGGTCTCAAAAATCGTCCTTAATTCGAAAATTAAGTCGTGAAGATTTCTCATCGCGAACCTGATCTCGAGATATGTAGGAATGGTCCTTTCTCCCGCTAAATCCGAGTATATATATATATATATATATATATATATATATATATATATATATATATATATATATATATATATATATATATCGGGTTTTATCCTGACGAGTTGCCCATATATCTGTTCATGCAATCAAACTGATTTCATGAAAAATATAAATCCACCACCCGGTAATTAATACCCTTGCCAGGCAATGATTATAATCAAAACATATCCTGGAATAATTATATATTAGGATAACGTTAAATGTTATGAGAATATATCAATCTACCAGAATATATACATACTATAGCATCATAAGACAATGATATCAATGTACCAACGAGTAGTGTCAGAGGCTTTCTCCCGAAAAATCCAGTGTACGGACCTTAGTCAAGTGACACTGAATGTTACTAATTAATAGTTTCCTTTGTGTGAAGTGGTGAACGATCGAATAGAATACTGCACTGAATATAAATATGACAGAAATAATGTCAGTTAATTATATTACATTTAAATAAACAAATAAATAAAATATGAAATGAGATTCTGAGCAGTATAAACTAAAGAGAAAACCTATGACTCTACCTCATTATTTTTTCGGAAAGAAACCTACGAAGAATATTACAAGATTTGATGACTTATCTTTTATAACTGTTCAAACAAATTTTTCTTCAGACCCAAAATCTCAATACTTTTGTGAAGATTTCTAGGAATAACACCTGTTATGGAAATAATAATCGGTAGAATAAATATTTTTTCATTTTCCACATTTTTTAATCTCGTCGTCAAGCATCATATATTTAGAAATTTTGTATTTATTTTGTATATTATGTGTGTCGGGTATAGCAATATCAATTATATATGTTATTTGATTCTGTTTATCATTAACAATGATATCTGGTCTATTGTGTTTTACAGCTCTGTTGCAAAGAATTGTTTTATCAAAATAAAGTTTATATTTGTCATTTTCACAAATAATGTCAGGTTCATATTTCACCATCATTAAGGTTAGAAACACAATAGTTAAAGTAGCAACATACTATAAGCTTTTACATGACAGGTACGGCATGAATTGGTACGAATAGTTATATGTTGTTTAAAATAACAAACGAAATCTGGATCATTAGCAAATAATAGCAATACCAATACTTGCAATTGGTTAAACAAACGAATATAGACAATGTAAATACCACAAGGCACATCAAAATCTGAATTCCATGGCGAATATCCTCCGCTCCATAAACAATCATAGGTAATTAAAATTCTGTTTAGTTTTCGCAGTTATATATATATATATATATATATATATATATATATATATATATATATATATATATATATATATATATATATATATATATATATATATATATATATATATATATATATATATATATATATATATATATATAGTGAATTTTTTTTCTTTTGGGAATTAGGTCATGTTTAATTCCTAGATTAAAATGAATAATATTAGCGACGGTATTATGTCTTTCTAAATAATCTGTTGCAGCAAGGACTGAGCAAGATGATAATATATGAAAAACTGTTTCTGAAGAACTGAAACATCTACGGCAAGAATCATCTATATTTTGTTTGATGATGTCTTTTCTATAATTCCTTGTGAAAACAACCTGATCCTGGATCGCAATTGCCAAGCCTTCTGTTTCAGCAAACAATTCTCCAGATACTAACCATTTATTCGATGCGATTTCATCAATATAATCATTTTCAATTCTTTAGGTGTTTTCCGTGTATATTCCTATATATATATATATATATATATATATATATATATATATATATATATATATATATATATATATATATATATATATATATATATATATATATATATAGGTATTCGATCTCAAACGAGCCACCCTGTATATTTCGTATTCTGTCGTGATAGAAAAATCTGCCAAATTACGTCGAAGTATTCAATTTATGGTACATCCTTTGACGTATATTTGAGACTTCAATGAGCAACCACCTGAGTGAAGGTATTTCAAACCCAATGAATTGAAAAGAGCCAAGGGGTCGAGCGATACCTGATCTGAGAGCTCTTCGAATCCTCCTTACAACGGTGTTAGAGAAAGTGATTTAGATGAATCTTCTTCTAGGAAAAATTTTCGCATCTCGAATGAGCCACTATGAATATTTTGGCTATTTTCAAGATTATTTAAAAAAGAAATACAAATCAATATTTGTTTTGATGGGAAACCTTTCGAGGGTAATTAGCATCTGCAACATAAACCAAAGAATTTGCTTTCCACGAGCTCATGGATTAGAATGTTTATTATAATGTTTTTTTAAAGCCTTTTGTACAAACTAGAACAATCACATAGGTTTTTTTGTTTCATATCCAATCATATGCAAATGGGAATAACTATTATTGATTAAGGTTTCAGTTGACGTAGGTTTTCGATAAATGTCAAATTCATGAAAATTATCTGTTCTCATAATTTGAATATCTGAGAAATCAAGCCTTTTATGCATATTTTCATTGAACATAGTGGAATGGATCGAGTCATAGAATGAATTTAAGAATTTTGGAAATAAATTTAATTGTCAATCACTTCCTGCCCAATTACAAAATATATCATCAAGATATCTGTTCCAGAAAAGGAAGTTTTCAATTCAAAACAAATAGAAAAAGCCTTGAGAAAAAATTGTGAATTTTAAAACTAGGGGCAATTAACGGATACTACAATAACATCATAATAAAATTGATAGATAGAAAACCACACAAATTATTATTATCTTCAATTTACCTTACTCTTCAGGATCACGAAACGATAAGAAATCACAGAAATAATTATGTCCCACAAATAAGTAGTAAATTATTCCATAGATTAGAACAGAATGAAGTACCACAGTATACAAAATAAAAATCCTTGTTTAATCTTGGTCAATAACAAGAATCGACTACATTTGGCGTGTATAAATTATATTGTAATGACTGTCCTGCTTTTCATGTAAGTCAAAGTGGTCTTTCCATCAACATTAAAGACGGTGAGCTTCAAATATCAATAAATTATATCAAACTGTTCTTTCTAGAACCCTGCATCAACGAAAATAACTTTCTATATTCTCAAAAAACCAGATTCTGACAAAAGCAAGAGATTACATTTATTAGAATTCTCGTAAGTTTCATCAGCAAACACAAACATGATCTACCAATTAGTAACGATTAGCTTGATTTTCGTTTGACTCCACTTCTCCCATCTGTTTCTTAGGAATAAATGACATTGTGATATTTCAATTTCCCCTAAGTTTTTGAAAACGGTATATTACCCGAATTATATGTCGAACATATTTTCACTCATTATATTTTGTGAAACCTTGTGTTTTGTCTTCAATTATTTAACTATTTTAGGAAATGTTTCACCAAGTTAGTGATAACCAAATGGATATAATACCATGAGGTAGGGATCTATTTTATTCACATTAAAATACAATCATTGGGAAATTTATTAGCCTAAGAATTATGGAATGAATCACTAAAGAAGGAATTAATAAAAATTAAATCAACTAAACTGAATTGAAGAGTACCACAATTAATAAAGCATCTGCGCTAACCTCATGATGTCACTGTTCTTAGACCCACGATCTATAAGAGATTAAGTAATGATAACTCTGCCAGAAGAAGATTTTGAATGTGGAGGTAGAAGCAATTTAATGAGGGAAATTCAGTTGTCTAATTAACAGAACTGAAAAAGATGTTGTCTGAGAACAAGAGATTTATAGAGGAATGTCATAATCATCGATGAATCTAATCCAGATTCGGGAAACAGTATATGTTTGGAGAACACTCCACTTAAATCGAATTCATCCATATCAGAGCTTTCAAAAAAAATAGACGATGATTATGGTGTGGCTTCAAATTTCACATGGTGCAAATCTGAGCTCGTTTTTCTTGATCGTTTTTTCATCAGAGAACGAATATGTTGAAAATGACCAAGAACGGAAATATTTCCGGTTCAGATTTCATATTGATACATCATGATACTGTTAGTGCATACATCGAGAATTACGCGAATGTTCTGATTCAAGTCCCATTGAGGTTGCTTTATACTTGCTTTAAGTAAAACTTCGCCATAGTCACGATTATTTCAGGATTTTTAATAATTTTCTATTAGAATTCACACTGAAAACCTGGACAATAATTTATATGCATATAATAAATATAAAATGCTAAATTCGATTGAAAAAAAAATGGATATTCTTTTGTTGAAAAGAGTAAATGATTTCGTAAACCAATGGCTTTTTAATGCCGTTAGGTTGAATGCTGCCATACAAATGCAAAAATTCAAAATAAAAATGTTGAGATAAGATAAAGGAATTCTTTCAATCCCTTGCTTTAGGAACGAAAAACTATCTGGTACTAAAATAATCCATAATATACATCACTGCGCCTTATATTCTATTTATTCCATTCAACGTTTCGATCTTCATTTTGTGGCATCCTCATCAATCATAACTATGCGAATATAAACGAAATTATTATCTAACCTAAACCTTGATGTGATTTCGATGAAATTACATTCAGTCTGCCGAAAGTTAGAACTACTTTCATCGTTTGAATTATCTGTTTATGCAAATATTCGGAATAAATCCATTTCGGACTTCCACATATAAAAGCAGGAAGAAGATTGATGGAATATCAGAACTCAATAGCTTATGATAACTCACCTCTCACTTCCTCGAATGAAAAATGAGTAGGCGGCTATGGCCGAGTTCCTGCGTACACTTTGATGAATAGCTTCAGACATACCAACGAAGGTGAAATATGCGAGTGGTGAGTGAAGGATAGCTTTTCCAGGTGAATTGTCATAGATAAAAGATGGAATATTATGATCACTTCCAGTTGTCATTCTGAGATTTTTTTCGAATGAATAATTAAATTTTGGTAGCTCATGAAATGAAGGTTAGAGAAGCTTTCTGGATTTATCACTTTAATTTGTTTACACCTTTTCTCAAGCTTATTGTACCGGACAAATTGTTGATGTTGAACGTTGTATTTTCGCAGTTTATTTCGGTGACGAGAAAACATCAGTTATATTTGCAATGTTGAATCCTAGGCCTTAATTATGAATTAACGAATCAATATGAATCATCATTTGCCATTTGTAATATCTCAATATTTCTGACAGATATACTAAATGTTCCATCTCAAACAGGCCTATCTAGCCTTGGTATTAGAGGAAAGATTGGCGAACTTGTAAGATTATTTTTGAGTAGCAGGTTACAGTTTGTCAGGATAGATAGATCTAAATCATCCAGTGAAACTGTGCAGTGCGGGATACCACAATCCTTGTCCTGTGCTTTGAAAAATATGTAATTATTTGAAGTAGGTATATTGACAAATCCAATATTACTGACTTTCAAGTGCATTATTTGTATTACACATTCATCTGTATTGTGGTCTTCAATCTGATAAACGATTCATTTCAGAGGTTCCAACCAAAGGTAGCCAGCTGACAAGTCATAAGTAGATAAACAAATGGGCAAACAACAAGAAAATGCACTGCAAAATCTTAGAGTTAGAAAGGACTGTGTGGTAACAACATTGAACAAAATAAATGACTATTAGAGTAGTATGTGTCCTCAACTTGTAAGGGACAGCTATAAATTGAACGACGTAAAAAGACATAATGAGTCCATATTTTTCAACCCAGCAAGCCCGGAGGAAGTGTTAAACATCATTATATCCATGAAAAACACAGCCTCGGTTGGTACGAATGAAATACCAACAAAATTGATAAAATTCATTGTCCCAATTATTGTTCGCCTATTGTGTCATATGATAAATTTATGCATTCAAGAGGAAATCTTCCCCAATGAACTTAAAAACGCTAAAATAGGGCCAGTCCACAAAAAAAGTGACAAAAAAGATATTTGTAGATATAAACCGATTTCATTATCGAATAATTTTAGTACAATATTTCAAAATATTGTATACCTCAGACTGTTGAGTCTTTTTGGGGGAAAAATGATATTCTTCGAATCTTAGAAGGGTTTTAGAAGGTTCCCTTTCGGATCAGACCCATATACACGGCAATCTGAGGAATCTTGGACTCGCTTAACTATACTCTGGGGAAATGCCAGAGGGGCAGAACAAAATAAGGGCCTTCGAAATATATTGAACTTGGGAAGATCAGAAAGCTGCCAAAAACATTTCATTGCTCAGAACATATATAACCCTCTATTCATACTCATTTACGAGGCTGTAATGTTTGCCGAAAAAAACTTTGACCTCTTCTCACAAGGGAAAAACCCATATGTAACACGCCATCAACAAAACTTACAATCAAACGAATACAACTATACCTACATACAAAAACATTCTCATCCGAACTTTTTTATGAAACCAAACAATACTGCAAAAGCAGTGGCTTCAACTTCTGTTGGATCCAGGATCGTAACGTGCTGGTTCGAAAGGATGTGTCGTCAAAAATTCGCCATATAACATCTGAAGCTAATCTGACGAAACTGTTGAAGTGAGTTTACATTTGCTCCAATATTTCCTATTTCTTTTGTTGAAGTTATGTCGATGTCGTTTAGCGTATACTATCAAAAATGTCGGGGACTCAGAACCAAAACCAGGGACTTTCATTATTCTACTCTAAAGTTATTTTGATTTCATTTGTGTAACGGAATTTTGGCTTAATCGAAATATTAATAGCTCTGAACTTATTTGTGACGCATACAACATCTTTCGGCGTGACAGGAGCGATTCTAACAGTATAGAAGGTGAGGGTTTTGGTGTATTCCTTGGTATTAACAGAAGTATTAAGGCCAATGTTGTGTCATTTTAAAATTCGACACTAGCGGAAGTTTAACGGGTGAAGATATCATTAATAGGTAATGAGAGACGCGCTGATGCGTTTACTTCTTTTGAAGGATTTTTTTCCGAAAACTCCCTTCATCAATTCAATTGTGTCTCTAATAAAAATGACAAGATCTAGGATTTGGTTCTGTCGAATTCAACTGACGTATCTTCTTTTGGATGTTCTCCACCTTTTGTTCTGGAAGATGGTGACCACCCGGCCATTAAAGTTTATGCGAATTTTTCAGTGGTTAAAATTGCTAGTAAGACTAGATCTATGTATAAATTTTTTAATGCGAACTATGAAGCGATTTATTCGGCATTCTCAAATATAAATTGGGTATGTTCGAATGATGTAAATGAGTGTGTTGATTCTTTTTACTCTGCTGTAGATGATGTTATAGATAATACCTTGTAGAACTGGTAAGTGCAGTAAATTCCCATCATGATTTGCTAAAGATACTATTGAGTGTATCAATGAAATGTCTAGCTTTCATCGTAGATTAAAAAAATTCAAAAGCAGTTTTCTTTAGGAGAATTTCCGTGTTCTGCGCAGACAGTGTAAAGCTTTGATAAAAAGGTATCATAAAGACCATATTGCTTCTATAGTAGGTGGGATTGCGAAGAATCCAAAGCTTTTTTAGTCTTATGTCGGAGAGTTAAGAGTCAGAGAATACCTATGTCTATGTGTCATGGGGAAAAAGTGTTGAATGACACTTCTGCCATATCTTATGCTTTTTCTGAGTACTTTACCAGTGTTTATGAAGTTCGGAGAAGACCTGTTCTCTACCGAAGAAGATTTGGAATTTCTTCATCAATTTCTTTTAACGCGATTAATCTGAACGATGTCAAAGCTAAAATAGAGGGATTGAATGTTACGGAGGGTTCAGGTCCGGACTCCATCCCACCTATTTTCATCAAGTCATGCTCTGCTAGCTTAGCCATTCCTCTTCAAATTATTTTCAACAAGTCTCCTAGCACTTGGTGTTTTTCCAGATAAGTGAAGAACGGCAAAGATTGTACCGATTTTCAAGAGTGGTAAGAAAAATGAAGTCAGTAATTACCGACCTATCCCTATTTGAATTGTTTCGGCAAAATTTTTGAAGCAATAATAACTGACAAACTATTCCATTTATCCAGTTCCAAGTTAATTCAATCTCAGCATGGATTTTTTAAGGGAGGTCAGTCTTAACTAGTTTGACTCCTTACATTCATTTTATAAGTAGTCATTTTGACAAAGATATTCAGGTTGATGCTGTTTACACAGACATGGATTAAGCGCTTGATAAGGTGCATCATGCAACTTTGCTGCCAATTCTAGAAAATTTTGGTGTGGTGGGGTTCCTATTGAAATGGATCGAATCTTATCTAACAAATAGAATACAATATGTTGCGCTCGATGGCGCTTATTCCGGTTCTATTTGTGTTACATCCGGTGTACCCCAAGGGTCACATCGAGTTCCACTGTTATTTTCTATCTACATAAATGACATCTCGGAATATTTTCTGAGTACGCGGCATGATTTGTATGACAACGATCTCAGAGTTTATAGTAACATTCGGTCCCATGACGATATTGTGCTGTTTCAGAGAGATCTTGACAGATTTTTCTCTTTTTGTCAGACCATGTATTTTTCATCAAACATGATGAAATGCAAACATATAACCTCTACAAAATACATAATTGTCTTTGATGATTCTTTTTCTGTTGTTTTCCATTGTCGAATATCGAATAATTCTTTCAATTATCCGCTAGTCAACTATCCATTTTAAGCGTTTCAATTTATCCTAATCGTCGCAATGCACTCCTATATGTTCCAAAGGCACGTACTAGTTTGTTTTATCATTCTGTGTTCTTGAAATTCATGAGTTTATATAACTGGAATATTGACGCCATTGATATTTTTCATGTATCTTTTTCATCGTTCAGAAATGCAGTTATCACCTACCTTATTAGATCTAAGTCAGCATGATCTTCGAATTTTGCTGATTCTCACGAAAATTTCCTTGATTTGTTATTCTTTTCAATAGCTCATTTGTTCCACTAGAAGTTTTATTTTCGACTTGATTTTTGCTTAACTTGAGTAACTCATACTTAATATTTCCTAAGACATGTTTCACATCTGCAAATTTTCTTAATCTCAATTTTGTGAACCCTATTATTGGATCTTTTCTGTTGGGGTTCCTTTGTCTCCTTCATTAAATAAAAAAAGAGCTTGTTAAAAACTCTATAGAAATACTTATGTGAAGTGTTGAAAAAAAACCTATTACACCCTAGAAGACTTCATGCTAGAGCGGCTTTGATTCACTGATCCACTGTTCTGTGCCTATTTTCATATTGTACATATCTGCAGACAGTCGATCATATTTTAAATATCATTATTGCTCTTGTACTTGTTTTAAAGTTAAGTTGATTTACTGTAGGGGAGACCGGGGCTGGTTGCCAATAGGGGTAGGTAGACTAACTGCCGTAAACTCGACTTTGGCTCTATTTAATCATAGCCGTGTATTGCACTCAGCACCCCGCTCCGTCGTCTGAAGCACCGAGTCGCTGTCGCAAGCCGTTTTCGAGCAGTGACACGAGTTTTATTTGTGTAACAAGTAAGTAATATTTTCACATAGTACATTTTAGAGCTGATACCTACAGGTTATATGTGAACCATTTTTATATTAATCCAATCGTTTGATGAATCCATGCTTATCATATCTCATAACTTATGTTTCAAATCGGGGCCAGTGCTTTAGGTTAGCCATGCCATCAAAATGAAAAATGGCGTATGGGGCGGGTAGACTAATTTCTATCGGGGCAGGATGAATAATTAGTTAACCAACCCCAATAAAATATGGAGTTGAATACGACGCATAAGTGAACTTTTATGGGACTTTTATATAAGTGTAGCACACACAGAACAATGAGGACCTATAAAGTACTGAACGAGCTGATACGCCAAGAGATGTCATGGAAAGAGCTTGCCATGCAAACATTTTTGAGGAGAAAAGTGTTAATGCGACATCAAAACAATATGATATTGCATATAAAACATTACATCGTTACGTTGCCAAGCTAAAAGAAAAATTAGACCATAATCCGAACTTGACGAAAGCAGAATTAACCCTGGATTCAGTAGGATACATAAAAAACAGGTAAGTTTTTAACAATCTAGAAGACGAATCTCTAGTCGATTATTTGAAGAAGGCAGCTGATATTTATTATGGATTGACGCCATATGAGACTCGAAAATTAGCTTATGAGTTCGCAATCAAAAATAACAAAGCTATGCCTGATTCGAGAACAAAATTGTTGGCTAGTGAAGATTGTTTGGGTTCCTTTCTCAAACGTCATCCTTCTCTGTCAATCCGATCACCTCAAGCAACAAGTCTATCAGGAGCTACCTCACTTAATAAAATCAACGTTAGTTTATTCTTCGCAAACTTGATCGTTGTTTACCAACGTCTTAATCTGACCCCTGGCGATATTTGGAATGTAGATGAGACTGGTCTTGAAACCGTCCATGTACCTAATGAGTAATAGCTCGTCGTGGGATTAAAAATCTTGGTAAAATGATATCTGACGAAAGGGGTAATCTGGTGACAGTTGCTGTAGCCATCTCAGCAGTTGGAAAAATATGGTACCACCATTTTTTGTATTTCCACGGGTACATTACAAGTCCCAATTTATTAGAGGTGATCATTTAGGATCAGAAGGTGATGCAAATTCGTCTGGCTGAATGAAAAAGGAATACTTTATAAAGTATGCCACACATGTTAAAACTAGTGAAGAAAAACCTATTCTATTACTCTTAGATAACCACGACTCTCATTTGTCGATCGGAGTGTTGGATAACTTCAAAGATAATGGGGTGACAATTTTGTCATTCCCGCCACACTGTAACCACAAACTACAACCTCTCGATAGATCTGTTTAAGGACCTCTAAAAGAGTATTTCAACAGAGATAGTGATAACTGGCTGGCTAGTAATCCAGGAAAAACAATAACGATCTATGATATACCGGAGTCACTTGAATCGTCACTACGGTTGGCTGCTACAATTGAAATTATTCAATCAGGGTTCAGAGGCACCGGGATATTTCCACTAAATGAAAATATATTTCCTGACTCCGAGTTTAGCGGATCCTACGTGACAGATAGGCCAGTGAATAGCTCCCATAACATAACCGGTTCTTCAACAACTGATGAGGGTACAATTGCTGTTTCATCGACTTCTATTACAAGACCCTCTATCAGTTCATCAGCTGTCGATAAAGTTTTAGTTCCTGATACACATATTGTCAGTGAAACTCCAATGCAAAATCATACTACAATTATCGATTAGGCTACTGCTGCAACTTCCTCACGCACTAGATCTTCTAGTACGGAATGTGAGTCACCTTCTGTTACTGACGATGTATCAAATATTTTGTATGAAGCGGCACCAAGAGAACACCTCAAAACACCGGAAAAACGTCCTCTATAAACAGAAGTACTCTTCAATTTGACGCTTTTATCTAATCTAAACATGTCATCTACTTCATTTGCTACACCTGAAGAGATAAAACCTTTTTCAAAAGCAGCGCCGCGTTTGGAAAATAGAAGAAGTATCCGGAAACGTAATAGCACCATATACACCGATACTACTGAAAAAGAAAATTTTATGGAAATAAAACAGAAACAGAAACGTAGAGAAACCTTTAAGAAAACGAAATAACAAAGTTGAACAGTTCAGAAAACTAAAAGACAACTGAAAAACATAGGAAAGGACAAAGGAAAAGAAAAAGCAAAGGGCAAAGGACAGGATAAAGGTGAAGGAGAGGACAAAGGAAAAGAAAAGGATGATACTAGTGAGAGAAATGCTGACGATGCTATCGATTCAGACTGCAGTGATGACGATGACACGATTCGTTTAGAGTGCACGGAATCCTATGCTGATAGTATTCCTGGTGAACAATGGGCTCAGTGTATAACTTGTAAATTATGGGCTCATTTCAAATGTATAAGCGGTAATCTAATGTTTTTTGAATGTAAACATTGTACCTCCGACATTGAAGATTGATTATTTGTCTGATTTACAATTTCCTAACATGATTATGAGACTGGTTGTGAGTTTAAGAGACAACAACTGTGCATTTACTGTACTTATCATTAATAAGAAAAAAATAAGAGTTAATAATTTTGTTGAAGAATTCAAAAGAAATATTTCTAATTCAATTTGTTGTTTTTTTAAAGAAAGCACTCATTCATAATAATAAAGTGTTTCAGTATTTGCCTTTACTCATATTTGCTTCATCTCTAACTGCTTATTGGTACGTAAGTCAACTTACCCCTGGTTTATGGTCTACCTACTCCGGACCAGGGGCAGATTGACTAAGAAGTAGTGTTCTGTAAAATGCACTTCGTTATCGCCTTTTATACTTAAATATGAAGTAAATGTTATAGTTTTTATTAGTGGAAAAGTTTTTCCATCGATTCATATGGTTTTCTTGTCTAAATATACTAAAACACAAAATATATTTACTATTTAGCAAAAACTAGTCGACCATCCCCAGTCTTTATTTGTTTGTCTGTAACCTTATTTATTGACAGGTTCTATGCCGATGGGCCAAAGAAGAAATTTATACACTTTAACAAATAAATGCATCACTCACAAACTTACTTACAATATAGTCGAAGAATAAATGAATTCTCAATTCAAAATTCTCAAGAAGACGAATTTTGTTTTTGCAGACATAGTCAAAATTCTTTAGGCATTTTCCATCGGATAATATTTAGAGCACTTACATTGATATTTTGGTGTTTGAGGTGAAGTAAAATGAGTAAATAAGTATAGAAGATTATTATGTTCTCAACGTACAATTGATTAGTAAAACCATTTTTTCACACGAAAACGGTGGCAGATACGAAAGAATGCAAGAAACAAAAATTGTTCATATCGTTAGAAGATTAATTGCATTTTTTCAATTAGCATACTTATATAGGGAGGAATAAGCAAACAATATTAACGTTACATCGACAACTACAAACTGCGTATTTTTAGTGAATGATTATGATGATGATGAGGTCAACGTAAAGTATTCTATGGATTTTGACTCCCTTGCTGATGTTAAAATATGCCACAAAATGTTTCATAGGAAGCAGCATTTTTGGGTTAAGTTGAATGGAAAGTATCACTATTTCACTGTTTTAAGAAATTGAAAACCCGAGTATTTGTATAAATCATAACTTGATACATTCATCACGAGTAAGATCACAAAAAGTTTTATGATATACACACAAGTTCTTTTCCGACTTTTCTTAGTAAGTGTATTATAATACACTGATTTTTGCTTCACAAGGTTTTCTTGTGAATGCTAAAACATAACAAAAAGTTTATCATGAAAGGCTCGACTGCGCTGACTTAGAAGTTTGATATCATTACAGTTTCAGAATATTGAGTACCTGAATATTCGGTATCAGTTTCAGCTCTATACCTACACCTAAGATGATAGACAGCCAGACACACAGACGAACAACGAGTGGTCTTCTAAGGTTTTCATTTTTCTCCCTGAAGGTACGAAACCTCAAAAACAGGTGAACTCTATCTGGACAACAAAACAATACTAAAAATTATAATTTTTCCAATTATCAAAAATGTACTCCAAAACAGGATTGCCACGATTAATAATGAAGCTGAAGTTGAAATTCAACCAACCGCGATGAACTGCAGCGAAATGAGCTTTTTGTCAGAATTAATATGACCCAGAATTTGCCTCCGCAATGTTATAGCGCTCCACATTCCTAAATTTTGGTTGATTTATCCGCAATCTGAATCTAGCTGAACGCACACTGAAATTTATGTGGATTGCAACGCACTGCAGTAAAATAAAACCGAAATACAGAGCGAAATTGCATTAAATATCATCTTGGGCTGGACGTTTTAAGTGAATGATGTAACACGAAATGAAACGGATATACTCTGAACAGATGACACCGTTATCCTCGATGAGTGTTCTTCTTTCGTGACATTCGTGAAACAGAATATGCTAAATACTGAGAAATATTTGACATTTTTCAAGGTCACAAGATTATGAGACATTTTCATAAAACATTCTATAATGAAGCATTAGTGTGAGCCGTAAGATATGATCACGAAAGTGATGGTTTAAAATGAATGATAATTATGATCATAAGAAATCTTCCTCTATGAGGGTAAAATTATGCGGGAAGGATACTGATATCGTAGGTCCGTTTAGTGTGTGTTTATGCGATACCTCTGAAACTTAACACAGCATCGAAAATGAGGAAGATACATAAACCTAATCCGTTGCATATTTCAAATTCATATTCGTTTTCTATAATTTTTCAAATTTAAACCCAACGGTGTTGGTGCCATACCCCAGAAATTTAACAAGGCATCGAAAAGAAGTGAACGGAAGATACATAAATCTTATCCGTTGCATATTTCAAATTTATATTCGTTTTTTAAGGAATTTTTATATTTACACCCAACGATGTTTCTGTGATACCCCTGAAAGTTAACATGCCATCAAAACGGAGCGAACTGAAGATACATAAATCTAATCCGTTGCATATTTCAAATTAATATTCGTTTTCTGAGAAATTTTTATATTTAAACCCAACGGTGTTTGTGCGATACCCCTGAAATTTAACATGGCATCTAATAAGAGTAAACTGAAGGTAGTTATATCTAATCCGTTGCATATGTCAAATTCATATTTGTTTTCAATAATATTTTAAATTCAAACCCAACAGTATTTGTGCGATACCCCAGAAATTTAACTGGCATCGAAAAGAAAAGAACTGAAGATACATAAATCTAATCCGTTGCATATTTCTGATTTATATTCATTTTCTAAGAAATTTTTATATTTAAACCCAACGGTGTTTGTGCGATACCCCTGAAAGTGAACATGCCATCAGAAGGGAGTGAACTGAAGATACACAAATCTAATCCGTTGCATATTTCTAATTTATTTTCATTTTCCAACAAATTCTCATATTTAAACCCAACGGTGTTTGTGCGATACCCCTAAAATTTAACATTTCATCTAAAAAGAGTAAACTGAAGTTAGTTAAATCTAATCCGTTGCATATTTCAAATTCATATTTGTTTTCAATAAAATTTTTAAATTTAAACCCAACGGTATTTGTGCGATACCCCAGAAATTTAACTGGCATCGAAAAGATGTGAACTGAAGATACATAAATCTAATCCGTTGCATATTTCTAATTTATATTCATTTTCTAAAAAAATTTTATATTTAAACCCAACGGTGTTTGTGCGGTACCCCTGAAAGTTAACATGGCATCAAAACGGAGTGAACTGGAGATACATAAATCTAATCCGTTGCATATTTCAAATTTATATTCGTTTTCTAAGAAATTTTTTTATTTAAACCCAACGGTGTTTGTGCGATACCCCTGAAATTTTACATGGCATCTAAAAAGAGTAAACTGAAGATAGTTAAATATAATCCGTTGCATATTTCAAATTCATTTTTGTTTTCAATAATATTTTTAAATTTAAACCCAACAGTATTTGTGCGATACCCCAGAAATTTAACTGGCATCGAAAAGAAAAGAACTGAAGATACATAAATCTAATCCGTTGCATATTTCTAATTTATATTCGTTTTTTAAGGAATTTTTATATTTACACCCAACGATGTTTCTGTGATACCCCTGAAAGTTAACATGCCATCAAAACGGAGCGAACTGAAGATACATAAATCTAATCCGTTGCATATTTCAAATTAATATTCGTTTTCTAAGAAATTTTTATATTTAAGCCCAACGGTGTTTGTGCGATACCCTGAAATTAAACATTTCATCTGAAAAGAGTAAACTGAAGTTAGTTAAAACTAATCCGTTGCATGTTTCAAATTCATATTTGTTTTCAATAAAATTTTAAATTTTAACCCAACAGTATTTGTGCGATACCCCAGAAATTTAACTGGCATCGAGAAGAAGTGAACAGAAGATACATAAATCTAATCCGTTGCATATTTCTAATTTATATTCATTTTCTAAGAAATTTTTATATTTAAACCCAACGGTGTTTGTGCGATACCCCTGAAAGTTAACATGGCATCAGAAGGGAGTGAACTGAAGATACACAAATCTAATCCGTTGCATATTTCTAATTTATTTTCATTTTCCAACAAATTTTCATATTTAAACCCAACGGTGTTTGTGCGATACCCCTGAAATTTAACATTTCATCTAAAAAGAGTAAACTGAAGTTAGTTGAAACTAATCCGTTGCATATTTCAAATTCATATTTGTTTTCAATAAAATTTTAAATTTTAACCCAACAGTATTTGTGCGATACCCCAGAAATTTAACTGGCATCGAAAAGAAGTGAACTGAAGATACATAAACCTAATCCGTTGCATATTTCTGATTTATATTCATTTTCTAAATAAATTTTATATTTAAACCCAACGGTGTTTGTGCGGTACCCCTGAAAATTAACATGGCATCAAAACGGAGTGAACTGAAGATACATAAATCTAATCCGTTGCATATATCAAATTTATATTCGTTTTCTAAGACATTTTTTTATTTGAACCCAACGGTGTTTGTGCGATACCCCGAAATTTTACATGGCATATAAAAAGAGTAAACTGAAGATAGTCAAATATAATCCGCTGCATATTTCAAATTCATATTTGTTTTCAATAAATATTTAAATTTTAACCCAACGGTATTTGTGAGATACCCTGAAATTTAACATTTCATCTAAAAAGAGTAAACTGAAGTTAGTTGAAACTAATCCGTTGCATATTTCAAATTCATATTTGTTTTCAATAAAATTTTAAATTTTAACCCAACAGTATTTGTGCGATACCCCAGAAATTTAACTGGCATCGAAAAGAAGTGAACTGAAGATACATAAATCTAATCCGTTGCATATTTCTGATATATTTTCATTTTCTAAATAAATTTTATATTTAAACCCAACGGTGTTTGTGCGGTACCCTGAAAATTAACATGTCATCAAAACGGAGTGAACTGAAGATACATAAATCTAATCCGTTGCATATTTCAAATTTATATTCGTTTTCTAAGACATTTTTATTTAAACCCAACGGTGTTTGTGCGATACCCCCGAAATTTTACATGGCATATAAAAAGAGTAAACTGAAGATAGTCAAATATAATCCGCTGCATATTTCAAATTCATATTTGTTTTCAATAAAATTTTAAATTTTAACCCAACGGTATTTGTGAGATACCCCAGAAATTTAACTGGCATCGAAAAGAAGTGAACTGAAGATACATAAATCTAATCCGTTGCATATTTATAATTTATATTCATTTTCTAAAAAAATTTTATATTTAAACCCAACAGTGTTTGTGCGGTACCCCTGAAAGTTAACATGGCATCCAAACGGAGTGAACTGAAAATACATTAATCTAATCCGTAGCATATTTCAAATTTATATTCGTTTTCTAAGAAATTTTTTTATTTAAACCCAACGGTGTTTGTGCGATACCCCCGAAATTTTACATGGCATCTAAAAAGACTAAACTGAAGATAGTTGAATATAATCCGTTGCATATTTCAAATTTATATTTGTTTTCAATAAAATTTTAAATTTTAACCCAACAGTATTTGTGCGATACCCCAGAAATTCAACTGGCATCGAAAAGAAGTGAACTGAAAATACATAAATCTAATCCGTTGCATATTTCTGATTTATATTCGTTTTCTAAGAAATTTTTTTATTTAAACCAAACGGTGTTTGTGTGGTATCCCTGAAAGTTAACATGGCATCAGAAGGGAGTGAACTGAAGATACACAAATCTAATCCGTTGCATATTTCAAATTTATATTCGTTTTCTAAGAAATTTTTTTATTTAAACCCAACGGTGTTTTTGCGATACCCCCGAAATTTTACATGGCATCTAAAAAGACTAAACTGAAGATAGTTGAATATAATCCGTTGCATATTTCAAATTCATATTTGTTTTCACTAAAATTTTAAATTTTAACCCAACAGTATTTGTGCGATACCCCAGAAATTTAACTGGCATCGAAAAGAAGTGAACTGAAGATACATAAATCTAATCCGTTGCATATTTCTGATTTATATTCATTTTCTGGGAAATTTTTATATTCAGACCCAACGGTATTTGTGCGATACCCCTGAAAGTTAACATGGCATCAGAACGGAGTGAACCGAAGATACATAAATCAAATCCGTTGCATATTTCTAATTAATATTAAATTTCCAAGAAATTTTTATAATTAAACCCAACGGTGTTTGTGCGATAGTCCTGAAATTTAACATGGCATCGAAAAGAACTGAACTGAAGATACATAAATGTAATCAGTTGCATATTTCTAATTTATATTCATTTTCTAAGAAATTTTTATATTCAAACCCAACGGTGTTTGTGCGATACCCCTGAAAGTTAACATGCCATCAGAACGGAGTGAACTGAAGATACATAAATCTAATCCGTTGCATATTTCGAATTTATATTCGTTTTCTAAGAAATTTTATATTTAAACCCAACTGTGTTTGTGCGATACCCTGAAAGTTAAGATGGCATCAGAACGGAGTGAACTGAAGATACATAAATCTAATCCGTTGCAGATTTCTAATTAATAATAATTTTACAAGAAATTTTTATATTTAAACCCAACGGTTGTTGTGCGATAGCCCTGAAAATTATCATGGCATCCGAACGGAGTGAACTGAAGATACATAAATCAAATCCGTTGCATATTTCTAATTAATATTAAATTTCAAAGAAATTTTTATAATTAAACCCAACGGTGTTTGTGCGATAGTCCTGAAATTTAACATGGCATCGAAAAGAACTGAACTGAAGATACATAAATGTAATCAGTTGCATATTTCTAATTTATATTCATTTTCTAAGAAATTTTTATATTCAAACCCAACGGTGTTTGTGCGATACCCCTGAAAGTTAACATGCCATCAGAACGGAGTGAACTGAAGATACATAAATCTAATCCGTTGCATATTTCGAATTTATATTCGTTTTCTAAGAAATTTTTATATTTAAACCCAACTGTGTTTGTGCGATACCCCTGAAAGTTAAGATGGCATCAGAACGGAGTGAACTGAAGATACATAAATCTAATCCGTTGCAGATTTCTAATTAATAATAATTTTACAAGAAATTTTTATATTTAAACCCAACGGTTGTTGTGCGATAGCCCTGAAAATTATCATGGCATCTAAAAAGAGTAAACTAAAGATAGTTAAATCTAATCCGTTGCATATTTCAAATTCATATTTGTTTTCAATAAAATTTTTAAATTTAAATCCAATGGTATTCGTGCCATACCCCAGAAATTTAACTGGCATCGAAAAGGAGCGAACTGAAGATACATATATCTAATCCGTTGCATATTTCTAATTTATATTCGTTTTACAAGAAATTTTTATATTTAAACCCAACGGTGTTTGTGCGATACCCCTGAAAGTTAACATGCCATCAAAGCGGAGTGAACTGAAGATACATAGATCTAATCCGTTGCATATTTCGAATCTATATTCGTTTTCTAAGAAATTTTTATATTTAAACCCAACGGTGTTTGTGCGATACCCTGAAATTTAACATGGCATCTAAAAGAGTAAACTGAAGATAGTTAAGTCTATTCCGTTACATATTTCAAATTCATATTTGTTCACAATAAAATTTTTGAATTAAACCCAACGGTATTTGTGCGACACCCAGAAATTTAACTGGCATCGAAAAGAAGTGAACTGAAGATACATAAATCTAATCCATTGCATATTTCAAATTTATATTCGTTTTACAAGAAATTTTTATATTTAAACCCAACGGTGTTTGTGCGATACCCCTGAAAGTTAACATGCCATCAAAGCGGAGTGAACTGAAGATACATAGATCTAATCCGTTGCATATTTCGAATCTATATTCGTTTTCTAAGAAATTTTTATATTTAAACCCAACGGTGTTTGTGCGATACCCCTGAAATTTAACATGGCATCTAAAAAGAGTAAACTGAAGATAGTTAAGTCTATTCCGTTGCATATTTCAAATTCATATTTGTTCTCAATAAAATTTTTGAATTAAACCCAACGGTATTTGTGCGACACCCCAGAAATTTAACTGGCATCGAAAAGAAGTGAACTGAAGATACATAAATCTAATGCATTGCATATTTCGAATTTATATTCGTTTTACAAGAAATTTTTATATTTAAACCCAACGGTGTTTGTGCGATACCCCTGAAAGTTAACATGCCATCAAAGCGGAGTGAACTGAAGATACATAGATCTAATCCGTTGCATATTTCGAATCTATATTCGTTTTCTAAGAAATTTTTATATTTAAACCCAACGGCGTTTGTGCGATACCACTGAAATTTAACATGGCATCTAAAAAGAGTAAACTGAAGATAGTTAAATCTAATCCGTTGTATATTTCAAAGTTATATTCGTTTCCTAAGAAATTTCTATATATTCCAACCCAACGGTTTTTGAATGTGTGCCTGTTTATGCGATATCTCTGAAATTTAATAGGGCATCGAAAGGAGTGAACTGATGATAGATAAATCTAATTCGTTGCATATTTCCAATTGATATTCGTTTTCTAAGAAAATTTTCAATCACTTCGTGTTCTCCTGTGGATCGTCAGAAAATTTCCACCGACACACCAATACTTTTCTGAAGAATGGAGCTTTTTGTAAGAAGAGGAGCAGATGATATCCATATTATACAGGATGTTCGTTCTTTCATAATAAATACTTCGAAACATCAAAATCACATTATTATTCCTATTTTGAATTGCACATATAATATAAAATGGTATAATATTAAATGGTTGAATCTGAATGCAAGTTTCAATAGCTACTGAATGGTGTACGAATTCTCTATACCTATTGTCAAAGGTTCCTGAATTAGACGGGATTTTTGATTATCTTGATCAATATGTTCACATTCTTCTAGAAAACACTATTCAACCCGATATATGAAATTTCTTGGAACAGAACTTCAACTTGATGATAATTTTTTATAAATTGCTCGTTTTATTTCATCAATTGAGACAGGAACAGTTTTTCATTCTCTTTTTCATGGCATTCCATAAAATAGTATATTCCATAAGCTTCCCTCAAAACTGAAGATCTTTAACACCATTATGCTTTTTATTAATCTTCCAAAATATTTTCTCAAAAGGTTCAATATTTTCGGGCTATACAGTAGTCTACCGACAACTGTGTCCTTCAACAAAATTTGGAACTCTTCCTCTCCAGAAATGGAGGCGCCAATTGTCCTAGAAACAATTCATCAGAAACCTTGAATGCAGCACCTTATCGCTTTTTTAGTATAATCTAATTCTTGACTGTCAAAACAATTGCAGCCATTACTTTGCGAATTTATGTTTGCAACATAGCACACAGTAAAACTAATATACTACGTTCTGTCAAAAAAGTACTGGAAACTGGTCAATGAAACACAAAATATTTATTTTTCATCCAAATTTATTGTCTTCGAAGTAGGACTCTTCTGAAATAATACATGTCAACGAATAATCCAATCATCAAAACATTTTTCAAACGGTCTTTCCGGAATCGTCTCTAGTTCTCACCGCGTATTATTTTTTATGTCTTTTATCGATCCAAAACAGGTACGTCGAAGTAGTAATTAAAGTTTTGGAAGAAAAAAATCGGCCGGAGCCATATCAGATGAATAAGGTGGTTGTTCGATAGTATATGTTAGATGTTAGGTTATAAATTCATGTACAATGTACATAATACATTATACTGGTGCAAAATCCATGAGTTTCATTTCCACAAATCTGACCTTTTTCGACGGATTTGCTTCTCTAAGCGGCTCATAATGCTCAAGTGATATTAATTATTCTATTCAAGTTGACAACCATAACTTATATCATTTAATTATTGATGGTTTGAAGGTTAGATTGACAAAAACTACTTTGATTAAAAGGCCAACAGTTTCGATTTATATTTCATCACTTCTTCAGGGCTCTGAAAGAAAGAAAAAATATATATACATACTTATATATAAGTGAGGGTGATGGTGAAAATAGGTCAATTAACCAGCACAAATGTCAACCTCGCCTGTACGAGCAGTGACCACGGTCACTCGGTACACCCTGCTATATAACCAAAGAGGGTCTGACGACCGAACCACGGCGGTATAACCGTTTCATCGAGGGTAAGAGGAAATGTTACCCCCAAAGACCTCCTATCAACCCGCAATGGCCAGCGTGATAAGATATGGCTAAACCCCTCTCAAACATGAACTACACTAGGAAATTAAGGCCCACAGTCCCCGGAGGATCGCCTGCCACCAGCCACGGTGACGGATTGGACGAGCAGCGATCAGAGGGCACTAAGAATTTCCGGGTTAGATGTCGAGGTCACCAGAAACAATGAAAATTAATTATCGCTACCTATAATACAAGAACGCTCTCAACTGATCAAAAAATTTTAGAACTGGAAGAAGAACTAAGTCATATACATTGAGATGTAGCGGGTATCAGCGAGGTGCGGCGGAGAAAGAAGAACCAAATAACTCTGAAGTCAGGAAATATTTTTTATTATTGAGATAATAACGAGAACTCTGTAGGCGGAGTAGGTTCATAGTACACCAAAGACATGCTAAAGATATTCAACACTTCGGAAGCATAAGCCCGAGAATTTGCCTTCTAGTACTTTAACTGAACCAAAGGTATAGGATGGAAAGTTATCCAAGTATATGCTCCAACAACTTTTCATTCTGATGAGGAAATGGAAGGCTTCTATTAAGAATTCGACACAGCATTAACCAGGAACTCAACTGAGACTGAGTTCTCTCTTGGGCAATAAAGAATAGGGGAAAGAAGTGATAGAGGAAACGTTCTGTTACAATTTCTTCTACGGCACAGCCTATATGCTATAAATACTTTCTTCAAAAAAGCTGAACACCGAAAAAGGACATGGCAGAGCCCTGACGGAAAAACAGAAAATGAAATCGATTTCGTAAAAACAGATAAAAGAGATCATACAGGATGTGATAGTACTCAACCGCCTCTCAGTGGGAAGTGACCACAGAATGGTTAGAGCAAAAGTATTGTTGAATATAAAAAAAAGAGAGAAGAACGCTCACAAAGACGAAGAAAACAGGATAGATATCGGTACAGAACAGGGTAGACTACCAAAAGACTATAGCAGAAAGTCTGGGGAACACCGGCTCAATCAAAGTAGAAGTCCTCAACGACGCTATAAAGAAGTCAGTACAGGAGGCACAGACAAAATTCTGTTCTAGATAAAAATACAAAAGATGAAAGACTTTCAACAGAAGCCCTGAATATGATGAATCAGAGGCGGAACATTCTACAACATATCACAAGCAACCAATCAGACCTTAGGATATTGAATAAGCAGATTTCGAAAGCCATCCGAAAAGACTTTTCGATACAAAATGGATCAAAAATGTTATCGAAGAAAATTGAAGCATGAAGTATTGAGGAATAAACTCGCAATAGGAAAAGTCGAAATAACAAAACTTGAAAATTCAAATGGGCAAATAATTAGAGACAGACAGGAGATAATGAAGGTAGTGGAAGAGTTCTACTCAAAACTATATTGCAGCGAAGATCATTCGGAACATTATGAAAACCTATCTCGAATCCTGAATCAAGGTTCTGAGGAAACGCCAGAGATTACTAGAGAAGAAATTGCTAAGTCCATGTCAGAGATGAAAAACAACAAGCCACCAGGAGGAGATGGTTTAGTTATAGAAGCGATAAAGGAAGGTGGGGAGCATCTTATGAACGCCATAATCACACAAGTCAATAATTGTCTTAAACAATCAACAACACCTGAGGCTTGGAACAATGCAGTTATTGTTATTATGCACAACAAAGGTAATATTGCAGACTTGAAAAATTTCAGACCAATAAGCTTACTTCCCCACCTTTACAAACTATTCACATAGATTCTCTGGACCTCTACCAACCCATGGAGCAGGCTCGTTTTAGATCTGTGGCACTAACGATCACTTGATGGTAGCTGAAACACTAATTGAGAAATCGATTGAATGTAATAGGCCACTCCTACTGGTTTTTGTTGATTACGAAAAAGCATTCGACTCCATCAAACACACCGAAACGCTCAGAGCACTTGCTGATTGTCGTATAGACTATAGATATTCCGCCATGATACAACACGTATATGAGAATGCAACAGCTAGTGTCAGAAAACATGACGAAACGGACAAGTTCAGAGGGCGGCGTGGTGTCCGACAAGGTGATACAATCCCGCCGAAGCTCTCTATCACACTCCTCGAATACATGTTCAATGATACCAAATTGGATGGCACAGGCATAAATAGTAATGAAGAGGAGCTCAACCATCTACGTTTCGCGGATGATATCTTGATGATTTCAGATAGCTTAGATAAGACAGGAATACAGCTCAAAGAACTTTTCCTCGGAATAAATACATCCAAAACGCAGTTCATGACAAACAAAGATTACCAGCCCAAATATTTTGGTGGAAGGAAAGCAGATTTCACATCCTACAAATATCTGGGTCATGAAGTAAAAATAGCCAGAGATTATCAAACCTGCGAGATTGAAAGAAGAGTTGGATTGACATGGGCTGCTTTTGGGAAACTCAAACAAATTGTCTAATCTGATATCCCCGTATGGTTGAAACGAAAAGTGCTTGATCAGTGTGTTCTTCCGGTGCTGACGTACGGCGGCGAGACTTTGATACTCACAAAAAAGTCAATACATAAGATTCAAGTGGATCAGCGAGCTATGAATTATTCCTTATTGGGAGTCACGTTGAGAGACAGGATACCTAATAAGGAAATACGCCGAAGAACAGGAGTGACAGATGCAGTTAGACGAATAACTCACCTCAAATAGAACTGGGCTGGACACGTGGCCAGGTTGTTCAACACAAAAAGGACGAAAAAAATTATGGAATGGCACCTTAGGCAAGAAGCGTTCAGAAATAGAGGGTTTCCTCCAACCCTTTGGACAGACGATATAAAGCGCATCACAACTAACTGGCTCCAGAGCGCACAGGATCGAGAAGGATGGAAAATATTGAGAGAGGCCTATGTTCAGCTGTGAACGATGAAGGCTGTTTGATGATGATATATATCAGGATACATATTATTTTAAATAAGTTTGGCGTTCTTGGATATTTTCTAGACATCAATTGCAAAATTTTATTCGGTAAGGGGGATCTCCTGGCTGAAAGAATTGGGAGACTCGCATTTTGTAGGGTTTAAACTGGTTCTCCTTCAGAATACCGAGCGCCCGACGTCTCGAAGAAGGTTTGGCTGTAACAGCACCTATCACTTCGATCGTTGCTTCCCTTTTCATCACTTACATAATATTTTTCATTTCTTGATTTTCTGAATGAGCCATTATTGATTAGATTCCCTTTCATTCTTCGAAAAATGGATTTATTTGGCTGGTGCCTTTCATAAACTATTTTTCTATGATTTTCATAGTTATGATTTCTATTCTGCATCTTGAAATAACCAAAGTCTCAGGTGAACAAATTCTTAAATGCAATAGTTTGAACATACAATTAACAAGCAGCTATTTCGATATTTCGAATCAAATCATAAAAATAACCATGATCTTGAATAGGATATTTAAAATCTGTGGTTTTCAGTCATAGAACAATATGAATCATTGATGGACATGCACCTAATGAATGGAATTGTGGTAGTTTCAAGTTCTTCTCTGAAAAAAGGCATTGAATGCAATAATTGAATACAAGCGTTATAAAGTTTTGAAAAGGAAAATATTCCTGCATCCTATAGGGATAAATTTCTTATGGTTCGTATTTAAAAAAAGCATGTTCGCAAAATAACTCGAAAACCGCTGAGCTAAAAAATATTTTTTACACACCACTGTATTTAACTCAAAAAAGTGCCTATAGGATGTCAAACTTATTTTTATGTAACGTTGATGATGATCGAGATATCCGCGAAGGACTATTCTCTAAAATTTCGAGAAATTTTGAAAAAGTCCAGAACGGAATAAGATATCAGCAAAATTTTGGCACCACTAAACTAGTCCCTGAAAATAAGATCTAAATACTGGGGTTAATTTTTCCCTATCTGCAATATTTCACATAGATGCCGCACAAATACATCGAAATTTGCCAACTTTGTACATGTGACCTAGTTGCGTATAGTATAAACTATTGTTGACTATTGTTCATATTCAGAATAACGCAAATTTGCATTATAAATCGAAAAAATATTGGATGAACGAGAAATTTCCGCACGAAGTTCGATTCTACGTAAACAGGAGTCTATATAATATCAAAACTAATTTTATATTACATCGTGAACAACCGATAACGAAAATTTTGCAAATAACTCGAAAACTATGAAATGATATTCTCAATGTTGTCAAGGATTTGATCAGTAGCTTAAGGATCCAACTTAATACGAGCAGGAGACGTTAGCATATTCAAGCCAAGAATGTAATCCGCTTTATCATGGATATACTCTAAAACCATGAGGAGAAACGCAGAATAGACCCTAAGCTAACAGTGCAAGTGCTGATAAACCCTGCCGTTATCCCATCGAAGTATCTCTACTATTTTAAAATAAATTGAAAATATTGCATCACACATAAGAAATACTGAATACCACAAGCTGATGATCACAAAACTGAGTTTCGAACACTGCTGAGAGCAAAGTTCCCAGATAGAGTATTCTTACTACTCTGATCACTCAACTGGTCCTAATCCTTTTGTTTCGACAACGGTATGACAAATCCGGTAACAATTGCTACGTTATTTGATATTATCTTGCTGTTTCCACACGGCTTAATATTCATTGATTCGCATACCCCCCAGCATTCCTTAAATTTCAGATTCTCAATATTCAAGCTAGCCTAATTCTGTTGAAATTACTTCTCAAAATGAGGTCCAACAATTCCATCGATATACGAAGTACACCACACGTTAACGCCCCAACCGAAAGTTAGAAACCCGATTCCGTTGGGGATTTTCTGCGGACCCATAACGACAGTTGTGACGAATTAATTTCTTGTGGAATGTTGACGCATCGTACAACAAAATCAGATTATCCCCATCGGGATTATCATGAAGTGGAACAGTTATTGAAGCAAGAGTAGGTACAATTTACGATCAAGAGTCCTTTATCGCAATTTTAGTGGACTAGTACTTTTACATGATTTCATCGATTTTTAAATCTTCAAGTATTTCAAAACGAAAGTAAATAAAAACGTTCTGAATTTAGTCAACACAGGAATCTCTTCCAAAGTAGAAGCATCGCGAAGCATAAAAAATGAAATGCATTCACAAGAAAATGGGATTTATTCAATGGTACAAATACATCTATTCATGTAATGAAACTGACTAGAAACCATATTGTTAATACTAGGAAACTATTTATAGTAATATTGAATGAGTCATATTTTTAATTTCATATAAATGGATTTATATGAATCTAAATAAATGAATCTAAGAATGCTGAATTTGGGTTTTGTAGAATCTGAGAAAGAATATTCGTTAATACAATATTTTGAAATACCAGTTGTATATTTATTATGAATTATGGATTCTTTATCCTCGTTTACTCTGATATTGATTGAACGACCAGTTTGACCTTCATGAAAAGCAGAACAGTCATTACCATGTACGAGGTATGTTAATTAAGTTCGCGGAAGTTGGCAATGCTGCGGCGGTTGGTAACTCTACAGCGTTCGCATTGGTTTCATTCGAAACAGAATTCATTTCTGCGTCAGCCTGTGCAAGGTTCGTGTTCATCGGTTGTATACTTCCGGCTTTATTGTCCTTCGACCTGTTTTGACCTGCCGTCGTGAAAATGAGTGATAAAATAACTGAGCAAAAAGAGATAGAAATTTTATTAGTTCAGTTTGGTACACATAGGTAGGTATAGTGGTCATGTCAAAGTACACTAATTGCATCAGAACAATGAACCATCTCAATACAATAACAAATCATGTAAAATGAATAAAATTGAAATATTGTACAAAACAAAATACGAAACTGATTTCTACACAAAAGTATAGTTGAAATAATCCTGGACATCATAGTATGCTCTTTCTAACAGGTAGTTCTTGAGTCTTCGTTTGAATACCATGATTGGCAAGGATCGTGTCTCTGAGGGTATTCTGTTATAGAGTTGAATCGAGATAAATATTACGTTTTTTTTGCAAATAGATTTAGTTGTGTCTGAAAGTAATAAGGTGGTCTCTGTGCCTTGTGGGATGATTATGTTTTGTACCACAAGTATGAAATGAGTTGTTGTTTTTTTTAACATATAAGCAGCATTCTGAAATAAAAAGGCTCGGAAGAGTAAGTACTCTCCCAGAAATGCTCAATTCATACAGGTTTCTGATGCAACGTTTTTGAAGTAGGAAGGCTCTCTTGCTCATGATTGAGTTCCTCCAAAAAATAACACCATATCTGAGGTAAGATACCACATTTGCATGGTAAGATAATAGTGCTGCCTTTTTATCTACTATCTCTGATGGTATCTTCAACGTATAACATGCTCTACTTATGTTTCCAATGACATGTTCAACCTGGCATGTCCAGTCCAGTCTCGAATCAATTCTAACTCCCATGAAAGTAAGTGTGTTCTTCAGTTTTTAGTGCCTCATCTATATTATATTCAATACTGAGCTGTTCAGATGCTCTCCTATGTCCAAAACAAATTATCTGAGTTTTCGCAGTGTTTAGTTTGAGATGGTTTTGGGTGAAGTAACTTTCTATTGTGTACAGAGCATCGACAGTTTTTTCCTTGAGGGCTTCGATGCTATGCTCAGACAACACAAGTGAGGTATCATCAGCGTATTGTTGTATGTTATCCTGGAGTTCTTCAGGTAGATCATTAGTATAAGGAATTTATAGTAGAGGCCCCCGTATGGAACCCTGAGGTACCCCCTACACACCCCAGCATCCTCTGGTTCGATTAATTCACCTTCAATATCTGTTTCGGCCACATATTGTTTGCGGCCAGAAATGTATGATCTAATAAGTTCCAGAGCCACCCTACGAAAACCGTATATTTCCAGTTTCTTCAAGAGCCTTTTATGGTTGCAACTTTCGAAGGCCTTGCCCAAATCCAAGAACATAGCAAGTGTACATTTCCCATCATTCAGAGAGGTAAGTATCTTATTTATTGCCGAGTATATTGCATCGACTGTGGATCTGTGTTTCCTAAATCCATACTGAGAAGTTCTCAGCAGAGCAAAAGTATCCAAGTAGATAACCATTCTCTTGAGAATGACATGCTCATATATTTTACTTATGTTTTGAAATATAGCTATTGGTCGGTAACTGGAGAGGCTCCTGGGATCTCATTTTCTTTAAATATAAAAGAATAGTGATTAAATTTTTCGTGAAACGCGGCGAAATTATGAAACGATTAAGCGACGTGTATGAGGAAGATTGTTTGAAAAAATCACCTGTCTACGATTGGGCAAAGCGGTTCAGAAGCAGCAGGGCGTCAGTGGTGGATGATCTGCGCGAGGGAGCTCCCTCCACCTCTCGAAACGCACAAAACCTCGATCGGCTGCGCTAGCGAGTGCTCGGAGACCGTCGGGTAAGCCTTAGAATGTTGGAAGACCAGTTGGGCATCAACGAGGAGACGATCCGGCAGATGCTACACGAAGATTTAGGGATGCGTAACCTGTGTGCGGAAATGGTGCTCACAGTTAAGCGGAAAGAGCTCCGATTGTCCATCTGCCAAGACATGATTCCTCGAATTGACGAATGTTATCAGTGGTGACGAGCCGTGGGTGTTCGATTACGACTCTGAGACCAAAAGGCATGCAGTGGGTAGAGAAGGGGGGTAAGCGCCCCACGAAAGCCAGAATGTCAAAATCGAAAGTCAAATCTTTACTCATCATTTTTCGATATTAATGGAGTTGTATTCTACATTGAAGTTCTGAAACGTCTGAAGGCCCGTGTGTTTCGTTTACGACCGGAATTGGCGGAGCGCGGATGGGTGCTTCATCATGACAAAGCTCCGGCCCACTAGTCATTCGCAGTTCGTGATTTTTTAACCGAAAACGGCATTCTAACACTTTCACACCTTCCTTATAGTCCAGATCTGTTCCCACAGTTGGAGGAAACAACAGATATGACGGAGTTTTGGAAGTCCAAAGCATCACGATGGCGGTTCTGAGGGACCTATTTTCGAAGAGGTTCAGGGTGTGCTCTCATCAGTGGCACCTGTGCATTGAACTCAAGGGGGGCTATTGCGAAGGAATATAAGGTATTCTCAAGTATTTATGTACTTTCCAGACCGTCCGGGCACTTTTCCGCGAACTTAATTGACATACCTAATAATTTATATACACTGCTTTTTTCTCCTGTATTTTTGTTACTGTCCAAGAGTGAACCTAGATTTTCCTTATTCGTACACATTCTGTCGATTTATTTTATTTAAATATATCACATTATTTAGTACTACTATGTGTGGGCATAATTAATGCTGTGATTTGTTATTATTTCATTAATCTTATGAGGATAATACTTATTTGGTTTCAGCTAGAAACTTCCATGATGTCGTTGTCGTAACCACTTGTGTTTTCAAAATTCTAATTTCTTTAGTTATTACGTGAGAGGCAACTCAAGAATAATCTATGCACAAATGTATGAAACGCTAACATTTTGATTATATGTGAATAGGAATTACTTTTATAGATTGAAGTAACAGTGAGCGTTGGTTTCGCTTTGAATGTTAACTTATATAATAATAATTATAAGATGAATTTGAAAATTATAAAAGAGATATAATTGTCTATCAGTACTTGGCTTCGTACAAAATACATCATCAGCATATCATTTCAGGTGAACAACGTCCTCAGTTGAAATGTAACAAAAAAAGTAATTTTAACTCTTCCGTTAATTATAAAGTATTTTTGACTTAGTACACTGACTGATATTCAGTTATACTTGGTATTAATCCGTTGAGATATCTCAAAAGTTTGCAGCAAAACAACCTTCTTCATGTATTTTTGGAAGAGCGTAAAGTCCAGGAATTCTAGGGCTCATCACCATTAGAGAGAATTTATTCTCAGAGCGTACATACAGTTTTTAATGGCTTCATCAATTAATTTTACTATTCATTAGAACTAGTAAAAATGTCATCACCTCATGAAAAATGTACCAACAACTAACTAACAGCTTTCCGTTTGTTTTACTATTTTCTAAGGCATAATTGAACTTATAATATTTTTATTTCCTCTTGGATGTTGAAAATGGGATAAAACCTGAAACATGTCACACATAATTTTTTCAATATATTTTGTGAAACTTGAGCCTACTGTTTTTTCATCAATTGCTTAATTGTTTCGTGACAATTTTGAAACAAGTAATTAGCGAGAATTCTATGTCTTTTATCTGAAAACTAAATTGACCAAATCTCGCATATCGTTGAGGTTCATAATCATCAGTGGCCCAACAAACGGAGCGTAATTAATTATATCCAGCTCAAGTATATGAAAATTATTTGCTAATATCATTCAATTGGACCTAATTCTTCAATAAAATCAGTTATCCGAATTTGGCTAGATGAAGAAATGATACAGGATTAGGAATAATTTTACATTTCGAATTCAACCAGTAACGTTCAAACATAAGGATCATACAAAAATATGAAAATCAAAGGAAGAAACTCAAACATCTTACTCAGCAGAAGTAACAGGTAAGTACTCTATGTTATCAATAAAATGTGGATATAATTTGGAATTTCTGGATGGATTAGTAAGGAAAGTTAGGAAAATCGAAACTAAAATAATTGAAAAAGGTTTGAAAGATTGCCGTAACACTTTCAATAAAAATGATCTCAAATAATTTGCAATAAATATAGATTAAGTTTTTAACACAATTAATTCACTATAACATCAGAATGATGAAAAATCAATCTGAGCAAAAATATTCTCAATATCCCATCTTGAGAAGCATATTCCTCAAATTAAAAAGAAAATCTCAGAGAAATGATAAGTCATAGTGAAAATTGATTAAGGCAATACAGTTACAATGATGAGAAAATCTGTTTATATAGATAAACCCGAAAAATTATTAGATTTCACGAGAATAATTGAACCTAAGGTCGATCCGATTACAAAATTGAAAAATCTATCGAAGATTACATTAGCATTTTTTTAATTTAGGCTCTTCCGAAAATGCAAAGAGAAGGTTGGCCATTGAAACCTATAACTTCACAAATTCCTCTCGACTCGAACAAATATCTTGACAAAATATTACCAAATTTAATTGAACATCACCCAACATGTTCAGTCAAAAATACTTTACAACTTACAGAAAAGATGGAAACGTTAATATCCCCCTTAATCTTAGTTTAATTTCATTTGGAGTCCTGAATTTGTTCCCATCTACAGCAAATGAAGAACTCGAACTAATTACTAATTACTTATAACTTAAAAGAACAATATCGACTCATCAAATGTGATTGCAAATGATGCTTTTACTAGAAGTTTGTTTGATGTTGAGTTATTTCAAATTCAATAATAAAATTAACCTACAACTAGAAGGTCTTCCAATGGGTTGTCCTATTTCTCTTATTCTGAGCGAACTCTTCACGACTAATATTGAAAATAAACTTTTCTCATGTAATATTTGAATTGAAAACGTTCTTCACTGAAAAAGATATGTAGATATATCTTGTATTTCGACAGGTTCTGATAGACAATTACATCTCTTTCCAAAACTCTTAAATTCATTTAACACTTCGCTATGGAAATTAAAATTATGCATAAACACTCAAATTCTTATACATTCAACTTATGAGAACAAATAGTTATCTTAAATTTGACCTTTAGTGCCAACCAGCACACATGTCACACATTTGTGCATAAATAACTTTTCCTTAATGAAAAACCCTCGACAAAGAAACGAAAATATTGAAAACGTTATCGTCAAACAACGGGTATCATAATAAAATCATAGACAAATTACCTACAGAAACAACAAAAATAGTTATTATTTTCGATTTACTCCACCCGTCAGATTCAAGAAATAATGAAAAATCACAGAATCAATTATGTAGCACAAATAAGTATTAAATTATGAATTATATTAAAACAGAACAAAATCAACAAAATATAGTAGTAAGGCCTTTTTCTTGAATAATCCGAGGAGATGTCGGTTGTTTGAGGCGGAGAAGAAAGGACATGACGAAAAAGCGAAGCCCCCCGCGAGTATTTTTTTCGGAGATTAAGGTTCGGAGGAAGGTCCGTGCCAAATTTTAACCCTCTAGCTCGAACGATGGAGACCTGAGGATTTTTCGAAAACATTCGCCAAAACGTCGGCGAGAGACAACGGAAAGTCGGCGAGATTTCTTCGGCATCAGAAACTTCGGTCTTCCAGATGGCGATCAGAATGATCGATCGAGCGAAAATTAAAAAAAAGGACCGACAAAGCTAAAATAGAAAAGGTCTCCGATTTTTTGCGAGTGTAGGGGATTATTTCGTCGTAATTTCATGTCTATACAAACTTTTCCATCACGTTTGATCGTTTCAAAACCTAAACAAAGAGCAAACCTTAAGTTTCACATATTGCGCCGCAATAGTTCAATTCCCGTAAAACCCCGGGAAAAATTGAAAATCTTCGATTCAACGAAGGGCTATCGGCGGTCTTTTGCAAAATTTCGCTATATTTTCCTCATTCCGAGAATCTCTGAAGGCCAGAAATTAAATAATATATTGAACGTCGAGTTGTTAAAATGAGGGTTTTCGTTTCATCTATCCTACGGGGTTCCCGGGAGGAAGGATTCGGGTGTCGAACGATTCCTACATGTCTCGAGATCGGGTCCGCGAAGAGAAATCTCTACGACTTAATTTTCGAAAGTTGAGACCTTTATTTTAGAGAAAGATACCGGAAACACAGGGGCGGAGCCAGTCAACTCTCCTACCACCCCTACGATCGCTATTCAAGCTCGGAAGTCAGTTTCACGACTAACGACTTAATTTTCGAATTTGGGACGATTTTTGAGACCTAGACTGTCGAGAAAAAGACCGGAAACACAGGGGGAAGAAAAATCACCTACCCTACCGCCTATTAGATCGCTATTCAAGCTCGGTCGGCAGTCAACCTAATAAACGCGCCAAAGTCGATGTCGCCAGCACAGCTGCTCATTTCCTCGGACTTTGTATTCCGGAAGTCAGCTTTGCCAATGTATAAAATTTAATGCTCTTTCTTTTCTGAATGAAAATAGTTTGCAACTTTCACCAACATAAATTCGGTACTACCACCATGTAGAATATAGTGATCTCTCTCTTCTGAATGACAATGTGAGACAGAATGAAATAGCCATGTATACAGACATCATTTCATTTAGTCTTATATTCGATCTGTCAGATTAAATAATTCCTCATTTTATTTCAATGAAGAGTTTAACGAAACTTTCAAAGGTAAGAGAACGTACTTTGATCTTTATTTCATCCATTTTAATACAAATTTTATTTAGGGATAGAGATGACTTACTTCCAAAATTGTTCATCATTTTCAGGTTACTCTAATCCAAATTCTGTGATTCAAACGGAATTTCATAATGAGAAGAAGTTAACGCTACTTATAATGTTTGAAAATTGAGTAAGTAATTTGGAGTTTGTTTATCTATTTTAATGAATATATTTTCGAACTCTTATCGAACTATTATAGAAAAATTATTTCTTTCTATTCACAATGTACTGTTAATAAGTGTTCATTTTTCTCTCCTAAAATTATGTAAATAAACTAGCATCCATCTTTAAAATTTCATTGAGCATAGAACGGTGATGTTCGGTATAAATCCAAAGTAGATCGGAATCACACAGTTGCGTAGTTGCCAGATTGTAATAATTATTCAAAAGTTCAAAGACTTCTTAGTGTTTAATTTACAATGACTAATTTATTCACAAATTCACAGAACAAAAGAAGATGGCTTGCGCTTTGCTGTACAACATGGTTAGGTTAGTAGGTAAGGTTAGATTAGGTATATTAGGTAAGGTTAGGCAGGTTAGGTAACGGGGAATCCAAAGAAAGGTTAACAAGGCTACGGACCTGATAAAAGAGTTCATGACCGATAACGGACTGAAGATTGCGGTTCAAAAGACCGAAGTGCGACTATTGAAGGAAATGAGGTCAGCGGGCGAACCGTTGATAACTCTGTGGGAGTGGAAGTTTATAGCAAAATAAACGGGGTCAATTAGCTAGGAATATTCCTGGACAAAGGTCTATCCTTTGGGAAACACGTCGAGTTTGCAGCATTTAAGATGAAGGTGAAAACTTTTGCCTTGCGCTAGCCAAGATAATGCCAAAAGTCAGGGGACCGTCGACGTTTAATAGGAGGTTAGAAGGTGCAATAACGGACAATATAGGGCTGTATGAAGCTCCAAGCTGGGATGGAGCACTCAGGATCGAGAAACATCGAACCCACATTGTTTCGGCAAAGAGATCAATCCTCCACAGGCAATGTAGCGCGAACCGGACTATGTCGGCAGAAGCGGCCCAGGCTATCTCAGGCAAGCTGCCTATAAACCTGATGGCTAAGAAGAGGAAAAAACTTTCGAGAGTCCCGTGGAGCACCAATCAAGGTTCAGAAGACAGTTAAGGAAGAAGATACCTAACAGGTGGCAGCAGAGATGGCAGGCGCATGTGGGAGCGGAGGCTTATTCCGAATGTGCGGATATGGGTGAAATATGGGCACAGGTGTTGAGACTACTGGTTCACGCAGTTCTTTTTTGAGCACGAGTCATTTGAGGAATTCCATAAACGAAAAGGCAAAACCGGAGGCGTTGGGTGCAGGACGTGTGGCGTATTGGATAGCTTGAAACACATGGTGTCAAGCTGCAGTAAATGGGTCACAGAAAGAGGAAAACTGGAGGACATCTTTGGCAGTATCAGGGGGTGTCGGAAAATGGTCTCCGAAATGCTCCAGGATGAACGAAAATGAGGGGTGGGTTTCAGTGTGATAACCAATGTGATGTAAAGGAAGGAGATAGAGTTCCCAGAACTACAGAAGGATAATGTATCGTAGACGAGATCTTCGTCGTAGCAAAGGGAAGGGCGATATGAGCCCCTTCTGCAAAGGGCGAATACAGATACTGCAGGCAGGAGCGAGGGTAGTTAGGTTTAGTGGGTGTGAGCCCCACATTCCCCGCGGCATTGCACTGCTCGCAGCGGGGAAGGTTTGGTAGAGATTCCCCCTTCCTCTTGCGTGAAAAAAGGATAGCTTGAACTGAATTGAGTAAGGTGGATTGGGATAGTTGTGTTTCATTATGATAGATGGAACATGGTTATGATAGGTTAGCTTGAGAGATTTAACCTCAACATTAGTGAGTAATGATTTTTTCATTGAATTCTGAATATCCTAACAGTTTCAAACTATTACCCAAAGTCACAGGTTAGAGTATTCACTTTCTGACAATTGTTTCTTCTGTTATTTTGGACAAATTTTACTATCTGACAACTTTGATAAATTATCGATCTACCTATCAATTCATAATAAAATTAACCGAGTATATGACAACTTAAAGATAGATGACAATTTCTTCACATAATTTTATGAGTGGAATAAATAACATATATTTTCAATATTTTGTGAATTGATATATATTATTTCCACAGTTTTTCATTCTCATATGACTTAAAATTGACATTCTTTGTAATCAACTGAAATGAACGTGAGTGAATGCTTTTTTATATCGATAAATGTTCGTTTAGAACTACTTTCGTTACACATATTTGAGAAAATATTAAAGAAATTTTTTTTTATTGAACGGCTTATTCACCGAGGAACGATAATCATTTTCGACTTCAGGGGGTCTTTTTACAATAAAAAAAAATGAAAATATTCAAATTAGTGTTCTGCCGCATAAGGAACCGCTACCATTGCGTGTGTTTCCCATTGGATACCGCGCCTGTTGGCCGAATAACAGAAAGCTCCCATAGTGAATCGATATCAAAAATCTCTGGACCCTTTTAACTTTGGAAAGTCTATAAGCGTTTACAACAGTGTCATTGGTGATGAATCTTGACTTCATTCATACGAGCCAGGAAATAATCACCAATCATCTGTTTGAATGGTGCAAGAGAAATAAAAACCAACAAAAGTCATCCTTGGCCTAAGTGTCTTCAAAAAGATGGTGTTAACTCTTGTATCAGGTCATGAATTGAAAATTCCCTTATAAGATCAAAAACACTTACTGCCGATTGGTACACAGGCATTTATTCATCGAAAGTTGCTAGTAGCCTTCGAGAAACCAATCCCTAACGGTAAAACACCAAGACAATGAAAGTTCGCACACACACGAAATAATAATTGAATATTTAACGCAAGAAAACAATAGTCAGATCATTCTGCATACAGTCCGGATCTAAGACCCAACAAATTATTCTTCTTTTTCAAATAACCAAGAAAAGAATACGTGATTAAAGGTTTCAGTCTTCAGAAGAAGTTCTTGATGCCCCTGCCAAAAGGCCATTTTGAATGTAGTAGGTAATATCTGTTTCCAGAAGTGGTTTGAACGAATGCAAAAGTACATTAACCTTCGCGGAGAATACTTCGAGAAACAATAAGGTCTTTAAAAGTTCTCAATTGTTTTATTCTTGCTCTATATGAAAAACTTAAGATAATAACTAACGACCACCTTGAGTTGTGTTCATCCCCCTTCTTTCATCTGCTTGTTAGTTATAAATTAGTAGTCTTTCAATTTTTTTTTTCACAACAAATAATTACCATTTTAATTCATACAAATTTTATTGGACAAGCGTGACCGTATGTCTACATTTCAAACAAAATACTGCAGAAGAACACGAAGTTTTGCGGAGAGCAGAACACAGGTGCTTAGAAGAATTTCAGAGAAGCCAAAGTCCCCCAGCGTTTAGGAAAATAAAAAGATAAAGAAGAATGGTATATTAGAATTATAGTAGTTGTGGAAGCCAAGACGAATGTATTTAGAGTGCACCAGTATACCCTCGTGCTCGCCTAACCTCGATTGCCGCTGTTGCATAATTGATTGATACCAAAATTCAAAATGATAGAAATAAACAAATGGTAAATGAGATTCCCAATTTTCGACACGTTTTCACGTATATAAACATGTTACTTCGCTTTGTACCCATTAGCTCCAGGAACTAAAATTCATATATTCTTGGTTGAAATGCTTACAGTTCCTGCCAGTGCATCATGATGAATAAGTAATAGAAGAGTAACTGACTTGCTTCTAAATACTGCAAGAGCAAAAAATATCTCTCCCTAACCAAGCAGGAAAAATCGCCAATATAAATAACGAAACTCATTTACACATTGATTACATTCCAAACTTTCGTAACGAGAATAGCATATATTTCAAAGCCCCCGCAGTACTATTTCCGCATTTAGCTTTGCAACACCGTGTGCGGCGACAACGACGAAATAATACTAGGATATAAATTGTGTTTTTTTACCCTGAACGCTACATACATTAATTTGCATCAGGTTATACCCTTTGAAAACGTGACATTTACAATTTAGGCCTGTTTTCGGTCCTATTCTTCTGTTGTGAGCAATGTATGTGACAGTTTATGTAGATGTTGCCAATTATTTCCTTTCGTTTAACAATTCGATTTTGGGTCAAATTTTTCAAATAACTCAGTAGAAGCAACAAAATTCAACAAAGGAATAATTTCCAAATCGATTTTTATTGCTAGTTCAAAATGATGAATTCAAACAAATATAATCATTTAATCATCACCTTCAAAATGAAACAATTGCATGAAAAGAACGTTTTAATATTTCTGACATTGTCAAATATCTCTTCATGAAGCTTATCCCCATAATAGGTTGTGGTAAAACCTATAACAAAGCATTACATTAATTCCATCACAAAATGAATGAAAATATGAGATCTCATATAAACACAAGTCAGTTATTTTAGTTAATATATAACTACAGAAATTCTACAACTATTGCAAATTGAAATTACTACATCAGAGCAGGTACTGACAAAATTCGGTCGCTACTAATGAAAATCAAAATTTAAGTTATAGTGTTTATCTTGAGCTATAACGCATAATGAGGATTGTGAGAGTGCATGTACGTGACTTTTGGGATTTATCATGACTGATGATGTATGGAAGGAGGATGGAAATACACGTCCCTGCTAGAGCAAGGCAGGCATGACCCCATCTTCCCCAGGAGCCTCAAATGGCTTAAACGAGTTCCACCTAACAGCTCCAGTCTTGATAATCGTTCTTTCGTTCTTCCAACATTCCCTTTTAGGCATTTTAACCTGGCCTACCAGGGCGAAGGTGTCACAGCTATCACTGGTATAAAGTAACCGACACTCTGGGAAGTGTGTTTTAGCAATAATCTTTAACGTCTCTCATCTAGAATCCGTATACTACTACTACAGTACTTATCTTCAGGCGAGAACTGTGTACCATTGCATTTACGAAAGCACTTTCCACCTCCCTGAAGCGCTGCCGCCAGGACTCCAATTTTGTCGCCTAATATTTTCATTACACGACGTTATACTGGAACGATAATGGTTTCATTTCCGGTATTTTTAGCTGAGTTGAAAAGTTTTCGAACTTCTTTTCTATACTTTCTAAGAGCGTGATTCTACTATGATGTTGTGGCTTTCTCCTAGTACACAGTCTTCGCACGCCAACGCGATCGACTGAGATAACTTCTCAGTCAAACACTCGACGTCTTCACGACTGTTAGTGGTTGTGGAAATACCTCTATCAAGGTTTTCAAACAGTCTCAATCTGTAACTCTTGGGTTTCTTTTATCAACCACAAGTGTATGTCCAACTCAATAGTGAAATGAATATGTCTGTGATCAAATAGACACACCCCACATCGAGATTTGATTGCACAGCGAACTTAAGCAGAACGTAATGTCCAATACGTCTGCGTGATCACGCGTTACAAAGATTGGTTCCGCTCTAAATTCAAAATAATGAGAGTTTTTTCCATGAGGAAATCGAAAAGAATATTGTCTCTCGCATTCACACAACGAATGGTGTGCATAAGCGCCACACGAAAGGACAAGATTACGTTATTTCCTTCTTCGATGGCTCGTCAAGCTACAAATCAGCTTAGAAAAACACTTATCAGAGTCTCCCGGCAAAAACTGAATCAAGTCTGCCACGCTTTCCTGGATTACTCACAAGTACCCATGAGCTTAGTATCATATTTGGCTTGATAGATTTCTGAAATCGCAAAATAATTATACGTTAGCCAGCCATGGGTTCTGACAAAAGCCATATCAAGGCTTTCATTCAAGATGCATTTGCCAAAGAGATAGGACTCTGCCTTGAAATTCCGAATGTTAGCCTGAATTCACCTAAACCCCTTCTTCATTATTTTGTATCGACGGATGATCAGGAACCTCAACCGAAGGTGCATCGTTCGCCCTATTCCTCAACACAGGCCTCTGACAGGCTGTTAACTTCTGCGGCTAGCCTTATTTGGGCATCTTACCCTAGAGGCCCTAAAGAAATCACCTCCTCCAGGCTTTCATTTAGAAGGGGAAACGTGAAAATTTTTCAGATTTACGGTGACATCCGCTGTATTGCTGAAGAGCAGCTATACAGTTCAGGAGTCACCTCAGACTGTGCCCGTTTCATCACGTGATCTGAAAACCAACCAGGACGAAGAAATCTTCCCAAAAAGTGATGGGTTCCGCTCTCCGGTAGTGTAACTAAATGCCTCAAGAATAACATCCTGCAGGACCCCAATATTTACTACAGCCAGCTAAACCTCGAGGAAGCTATGACACCAACTCTGATCTCCCCGTGGCATCCTTATAAGACATTGTCTTTTGTCCGGGGCTCTCCGGGCGGTGCAATTCTTGGCCCTGCTCCGGGGTACTACCATCAGAGCTGAGGCGTTTTTCAGCAGTCGAGGTTTCACCCAAGGGCGAGGTTGGTCTCACCCCTAAGGGCTGAGTCCGAAAAATCGAGGCAAGCAAGGTTGAACTTTAGTAGAAGTCGCTAGCTGAGACAGCTCGCTATCCACCAACTCAACTGGCGTTGACAAGGAGGTCGGTAATATTGGTAGGTGACTGATCAGATAAGAATTTATGAGAATTGTGGAATGAATGCTTTGATATAATTTTCTCGTACTTAGATATAATGCACATACACTAATTGAAAGTGGGTGCTTTGACATCAATACCACATTCGCATTTGAGTGAAACAATGATAAAATCGCGCCATGGCGCGGAACAAAAGATAACAAGAATTCGATCATTCAAAACAAGGACTACGCATTTCAGCCGGCCGAACTCTTCAGAATTTATTTCGGCCAGAAAATCGCACCTTTGACATCAATACCACATTCGCATTTGAGTGAAACAATGATAAAATCGCGCCATGGCGCGAAACAAAAGATAACAAGAATTCGATCATTCAAAACAAGGACTACACATTTCAGCCGGCCGAACTCTTCAGAATTTATTTCGGCGAGAAAATCTTTTACTCCTAAATGGAGATATCAACCATATATACATCTGGTCAGTTGACAATGGACTAACTTTGAATGCCTTGAAGAATTGTTTCATGTTAGTTGGTACAACGGCTTGACGGGGTATTGCTATGTTTGATAATTTTGTTACTCCCTGAAAGCAACTATGTAAAGAATTTGGTAGTCATATTAGATGGTCAGCTGAACTTTGAAAAGCATGTAATAAAGAGACTCAGTATGCGGTATATGAAACTTAAAGCTGCATATCAATTCAAATAAATCCTGAATGAACAAACTAAGTTCAGAATAATACAGTCTCTACTTTACCTACAGTGGGATTACTGTCTATCGGTGTATTACAGCTTCCTCATCGTTGACTACAAGCATAAGGTTCAATTGGCTCAGAATGCAAGCCTAAGATTTATATATTTAATACCAAAATATAAACACTTGAGCACATGGTACAGTGACAAAAATATACTGAAGCTCGAGAGTCGTCACAAAATGGCATTGGCCCTGATGGTGTTCAAGAGATATAATAATGAATAGCCAAAATATTTATATGACTTGCGGATATCAAGAAGTACAATTCATGGAAGGCAGCTGCGAAATGTAGAGAATCGGTTTGAAATTTTTCCTCACAGTACAGCTAAATTCACAAGATGTTTTGCCTACAGTTCAGTACATCTGCTGAATAGAAGAGAATTCTTCTATCTTCTTGGTTGTTCGCTAGAATCCTTCAAAAAGGCCTACAAAAATATATTGACCTGTGGAAATTCAAAACTGTGATATTGTTTTTTTATATTTAAACCACTGTGAATATTATATACTGACATTTTTATACCTAATTTTTATATAAACTCGAGGGGGCATGGAGGAGCGTCTTCTTTTTGTACATATTCTTTGAAGTGTGCAAATTTTTCAAGCGGAGAAAACGAAATCTAATCGAAAAATTCTTACCTTCTTCTATACCTAAATTCTATCACGTCTATGACTCTATATCTATTAATATAAATTATATCATACATAAATAATCGGCAATAAATCATCGACATAAACCACACTTGAATTATCAAGATCAGGGTTACACTTCGTTCGTCCTAGAAATCCACAATTCGTTGAAGATATACTTCGCGTACACAAACGGACTATAACATATCTCCAGATTTGTTGAGAGTATGTAGATTTCCAAACATCCTACAATCTGAATTTCATAAATCGTGCTGAAAATACCCTTAATAGGAACGAGGATATTTTACTTCGATACAACACAATTCGATATCCTGAAGAAGCTCAAGGTGGAAAACTGCTGTTCGTTAGGTTGGGTTAGAGAGATTCATTTTGCATATACGAAGGCGATCGAATAATTTAAATCTTTCCCCAATTCGGAGGCAAACTGAAGCTTTGTCAGTAAAGTTCCTGATAAAAGTATGTTGAGTTTATTACACATTAACACATAAAAGTTCACCGGATAGTAGACAAAAATTTAAATTAACAAAGTTTTATTTTAGATATCACGACTTTCTGTAATATAATCTAATCTACCATATTTATATTCTGTTTTTATGGGATCCATTCATCCAATCTCTAATTTTAAAATGTAGTGGATCTCATCACTGAATATAAAGTAGCAGGATGAATTGTAATTGATTATTCTCATAAACGATATACATTTCGTAAAAAATAATTTGAATGCTTAGCTGATGGTTATTTCGAATATTCCAAACAATTTTGCACTCAAAATTATTCATCTGCTTCTGAGTCTTTTCTACTCGAATTAGAAATGACATGAAATAAATTACAGGGATAACTCTGCTGTCTACGTTGCGCTGATCGGTAATTCAATTCTGAATGTCACGTAGAAAGAGCGTAATTTTACGCTCGAGGAAATTTCCGCGAACACCACTACCGCAATGAAAATAACTCGATAACACAAATTTTATTAATCGGGTATGCAGCCAATGTTCCGAACCATTTTCGCATTTCGTGGCTCTCAGTTCAGAAAATTAAGTTTTGACTCGATTCTTCATAGTGATACAACCTACTTGTAGATGACGACGCAATGAATTGATTGAAGGTCTTTCAATTCTGTGATATTCAAATCGTCAAAAACATAAAGGTTGAAGAAATACGAGTCTCGTAACCTAGTCGTTCTTCTCCTGCAGCATTTCATATTGAGAGAGGTTAGTATTTTTGATAGCATCAATTCAGTGACTTAGATCTATTTCAAATACCAAGAATTGAGTTATCTCACACGCAGTAGTAGTAGGAGGAAGTGTTTAAGACATCTTCCGCAGCGTAGGTTTCTCTTCTTCTATTTCGGAACTTTTTCTTATTATCCAAGAAATTTGGAGACCAGTTTCGAGGTTGAGATCTGGAAAATCAATTTGGTTCCTTGGTCCTGTGTGAGCTCGTTTCGATGCGTTAGCCTTTGGAGAAATCGATTAAATGAAGTTTTTGTTTTCAGTAAGTCTCTTATATAAGATCCTACTCTGTAGGTGCCAGAAGAAAGATCTGGCGTTCCTGAAATCGTTAAAGAACAGGTCGTGGAAGTTGTATTGCTTTTCAAGTTCAAATTGCCAGTTTGATGATGCTGAGGAAACTATAAGCATTTTTGTCTTGAAATGATCTATATCTCGATATTCAGATCGTTTCAAACGTATACATGTTATCAGATTCATTTCGTGTTTTTGTTGAAATATTAAAATCCATTGAGTATTACTGACACGAGGTTGTTTCTGTTGTTTCTGTAACCACAAATCGAACTTCTGGTTGACATGATGAATGAAATGTTAACATAATTGTTCTGTTTCCACTTCTTATTCACAACAAACTTACTGATAAATTAGCGAAGGGTAATAGGGTAATTCCTCAGATATTTTCTCCCTTGCCCCTTGAATGATAATATCAAGTATAACGTATTAGGCACCTGTTTCTTCTCATTTTCCTAAGCTTTTGTGGGAGATGTAATTTGAATGTGTATTCATTGTACATGATGTGCTTTCTCCGCAGCGTAGTGTTCTGTTTCCGAGGATAAGTTAGCGAATAATAACATCTCTAAAACTATTCGGAGAAACAAATAAATGTATGCATTTTCCAAGTTTTCTGTGATGTAGTTTAGATGTCATACTGGAACACAGTAGAGACATTCATGTTTATATATATATAGATTGAATTCCCTCCTCTCTAAAGGCTAAACACAAAATAAAATTAATACTATCAGATTCCACGCGCTCAGTTGATGTACACAATAAGACAATTTGTCCTCAGATAAGAATGGAAGGGAAAATATTGCTGCTGGCTAAACAGATGTGGATGAGATACGGAAATACTGAGGCAACTGAAACATTAAGGCTCACATTATTCTGCAAACAGTTTTATTGACGTCATATATGTAAAATATCTCGGAATATCAATGTTGTATGTATTGCAAGTAGTACAAAATGTGACAGTGTTTACGATCGAAGATGTAAATACGTATCAATTCATTCAACATTCTGGAAAGAAAAGCATCTCTGAAACAAGATTATAACATAAATTTAGATATACGCGAAAATCTGTATATGAGCAATATAGTACATACTCATTTTAAGGAATTAATTATGCCATTCACTTAGCAACATCTTAACAAATTTTCTACTAAATGGTTGAACCGAGAACTGAATATGCATTCTACACAGTCATAATATTCATCGATGATAAATAAATTACATGAGTAGCACAAGAATTAGACATGCATGTGGCAATAAGTAATTAAATACTAAGATCCAATTCAAGAGCGTCCCTCCAAGAAACTCCTATCATAAAGGTATGAAGTAGAAATATAAAGAGAAATATATTTTCTTTCATACACAATGAGATTTTATAATAGATTTATCGACATACGTATTTTAATAGCAGGTATTTGGACGACATTTAGCGACAGGCACCTGTCAGTGCCAGGATCATATACTCGTACCGTGGTAACCTAGGACTGAAGCTTGCGCTCAAGTCGTCCTCTAAGGTCAACTTGTCCATTCACCATTGCAATGTCCTATTGGTTTTTCTTAACATTGTCGTTGATGTGTGTACATTTTTGCGGAAATATAAAAATAATTGATTTTCCACAGTTGAGAAAACTGTTGTGTTTAGTGATAGAGTTTATGTCAGCTAAGACTCGAGAAATAACAGTAGGAAAACTAAAAGTTTCGAAATTGTAGTACATCTCATACTCAATTTTTTGAATGTATTTTCAGGTTTCGATTATTGATGAAAGAAAAATCATTCATTACTTGATCAAATAGTATTTTTTGAGAAACAAATAATATAACACAGATAAGCAAGCGTAAGAAACTTACAGTTTTTCCAATAAAAAGCCTGATGAAAGATCTTTTCCAAATACACCTGTAGAAGATATTGCATCTACGGTCAGCTGAATTTCAAATGTGACAAAACAATCGCATATAGTACATTATACTGATGAAATTGACACTAGGAATTAATTTCATTATTGTATTCAACTAGGTGATGTCACGTGGGGTTAGGAGAAATACAATATTTCAGGAAATGCTCTCAATTCTGGCAAAGATTTCATATAGGGAAAATGACAAGTATATAAAATGTGTGGTTAATAATCTCAAAAATGTGAAATGGATTATTTCGTTAATCATGCGTTTCATTTGCGAAATGTAGAGGTGTTCATAAAGCAACATCCCTTAAGAACTTCACTATTGTCCGCTACAAAAATATTTTAATCATTTTGGAAGAGACGGTGACATTGTTCATAACGATCATACAGAAGTTATGTTGTTTCTGATAATTTTATAAACACGAAAATAAACCGAGAGAGGAGTTAAATATATTTCGATTATTAGTTGCTTAGAAAAAATTATTCAGCATAAAAAAATATGAAGCGGTTATAAATATTATGACATTTGTGGAGAGACAGAATATTTCATTGCGGCTCAAGCTGAGGTTCATCTGTCATCCGAAATAAATGAGTAAATCTTTGAAAATATATTGGTGCTGTGAATCTAATTTTTCAGCTTAAGAAGTGATGGCGACTGTTTTTTGATATAGTCAAGAGTTATTTTAGTCGATTATCCTCAAGAAGGGCAAACCATCACAGGAGCATACTACGCACCATTACTTGACAAGCTGAAGGCAGAAATAACGAAAAATCGGTCACATTCACAGAAAAATAAAATTCTGTTTCACCAAGAGAACGCACAGCCTCAGACTTCAGCGGTTGTCATGAGGAAAATCCACAAATCGCGGTGTGATCTGCTCGAGTATCCGTCTTACTCGCCAGATCTAGCCCCAAGCAACCTTTTTTGTTCGCTCATCTGAAAATTGCGCTCTGAGGACACAAATGAAGAGACAACCACCTTCCTGAACCACTATTTTGGAAGAGAAGAACGCCGAGTACTTTTCGGACAGGTTACTATGTTGGAAATTAAAAAGTTTTCAATAAAAATGCCTTGTAACTTTGTTCGGCCGGTAACTTTCCAGACCAATAAACCTGGGTTTTCGATAAGTAACAGATTTAAGATAATTATCTATTTTCATAATTCGAATATCTCAGAAATTAGGTAATTTATGGAAATTTTCAATTTCCAAAGTGAATTAGATCGTATCATACAATTAATTTAGGAATTTCAAGAAGAGATTCAATTCAAACGCTTTTGGTTAAAAATTTGACAAGAAGAGAAAAGTTTCTTTCTATAATTTGTCATCAAGACTTCGCCAGAAGAGGAGCATGCATTGGAAGCTATCTAGTTCGAAAAGTTTAGTATTGAAGTGGAAATAACTCTGAATCAAACAAGCTTCTACTAACAGTATCGTTTCTCATTTTAAGTAATTGGTTAGAACTAATAATTTCTAGTTCCTTATTCGGTGTTAATGATAACAAATTTACGACGTCTAATTAAAGTAATCCTAGCATTTCGGGATATTGTGTATTTAGCTCTTCTGTTTGTTCCAAACTGATTGAGTATGGCGGGGAATGTTTAGTTAAATTAGGTATTATTCTATTAAGATGTTTGTAAAATATTTTAGGCTGGTGCATTAGATTCATCACCGTTAGAGTGAATTCATTGTCATAGAGAACATAGGAATATTTCTTTTTCTTAAACTTTTAAAATTCTTTTCCTCGATAGATTTTTGAAATAATACTATAGGATCGACTTTGTTTTCAATGAATTTTGTTGAACGTAATAGTTTTCGGTTTATCTATATGAACAGATTTTAAATTGCAATTAAATGATTAACCCTCCGTTACTCGCATGGTATACGATCGTAGACCACGCCATTTTGAATGACGTTCAGTGGTAGACTATTTTTATTGCGCGCACCAACTCTTCAGTAGCTGTAGAAAATTTGAGTATTTAGTAAACAGTATATTTAGACAGTGTGAGCGATTGTATTTTGAGGATATTTGCAACTGAATATGACTCGTCTACTAAAACTACACAGAGGCTATATCTATCAAGATATTCATTTCTGATCTAAACGCAAATTTTCTTTCAAGGGGGACATCTTTTGGGATACAAAACTTGCCTGACATATCAACCCCTAAGCGGGGTTGCAATCATGAACATTTTGACAAAGAAAAATGGGTCGAGTGATGACTAAAAGGAAAGGTGGTATCTTTGTCTACATCGCCTTGAAGGAATTTTCATTTTTAATTGAAAAGTGTAAAAGATACAGGGTGAGCAACTGAAAGATAGGGTATTTCCCTGAGACTATTCAAGTTTCAGTGAAGTGAAATGGAACAGATCCATGCCGATCAATCACAGTCATCATAAAGTACCATCCTCATCTCGAATTTGAACCCCTAGAGGAGGGGTGACCACCCTTGAAAATTTGGAAGAGGGTAGATGGGTCGAGTGATACCTCGAAAGAATGGTATAATCTTTGTCTGCATCCCCTTGAACGTGAGCTACTCTAACTCCTATGGAACTCAATGAGAATAGAATTATTGCGAGCAGCCATGAAGGCAATCAAAATCCTTTACTTAAAAGGTACCACTGGATCAAAATACTACCCATGCTCTAGGGGTTGAAATTCGAGATGGGGGTGATTTCGGAAGATGACAGCTTTTGATCTAAAATGAATCTATTCCAGTTTTTCGCACTTATACTCCTATTGTCTTGAGGCGATAGTCTTCTCTATTTTTCAGTGGCTCACTCTGTATATTCTTCAATTTTCAATCAAAAATGAAAACTCTTTCACGGAAATGCAGACAAAGATAATACCTTTATTTCGAGTTATCACTCAACCCATCTACCCTCTTTCAAATTTTCAAGGGTTGTCACCCCTGCTCAAGGGGTTGAAATTCGAGATGATAATGGTACTTGATGATGACTACCATTGATGTGCATGGATCTGTTCCATTTTACCTCACTGAAACTTGAACAGTCTCAGGAAAATAGTCTTCCCTATCTTTCAGTTGCTCACCATGTATCTTTTACAGTTTCCAACTAAAAATAGAAATTCATTCAAGGCAATGTAGACAAAGATACCACCTTTCTTTGGAGTCATCACTTGACCCATCTTTCGTTTTCAAAATGTTCAAGGAATGCAACCCCCGCTTAGGGGGTTGTTATTTCAGGCAAGTGTTGTACCCCAAAAGATGTCATCCTTGAAACGATGATTGACTTGTTTTTGCGTTTTGATCAGCAATGAATATCTTGGTAGATATAGCCTCTGTTTAGTTTTCGTTGAAGCACCCTGTATATATATTTATGCTTTATTCGTCATCAACAACTTTATGACAAGGCAATACTTAGAATTAATTAAACATAGAACTAATAAAATTATAAAATTTAAGTAGAACACATAATGAAGAACATATAAAATTTAAGTTTGAAATAATAATAAAATATTAACGCTAAGACCCATAAGTCGTAGGGATTTCAGTGGACATAAACTCATCGACATTGTAAAAACATTGATCTATCAAAAAAGTTTTGAGCAGTCCTTTAAATCTCAAAGCTGGTAGCTGTCTCTAGGAACTGGGCAGCTTATTATAGAACATTCAGCAAACTATTAATAGACCTAGTCAGCCTGTATCTTGGGCAAACAAGGTTTGACCTGTTCCTGGTTAACTAATTGTGTATCTGTGCATGAGAGGCGAATTCGTCTAGATTTAACCGAACATGAAGAATTTGTGAGAAGATATACATTGATGGTAGAGTCATTATTCTATTTTTGATAAATAATACATATTTCTTATTCTTTATTCGTTACATATATGTCCACAGATTGAATGACCCTTTATCTCCGAATGAGGAATTGAGGAAGGAATGTCTCCAACTTATTTCCTTAAGGAATGGAATTGAAAGAAATTTGTTTGCTTGTCCTAAAGGTTATTCTGATTCGATTTCTACGGTTTTTCTCAATCGAACTAATGCTATTTGAAACTAATGAATCATTCCTATATATCATTCTTCCGATTGACATTGCATGCAAGTCCCCTATATTTTCATCAGTGCTCTCTACATAAACATATGGTCCAACATCAGATAAGTCATATATGCTTGTATATTTTTTTCGAATCAATATATTAATAGTGAAATAAACATTTAATAAAGTCGACTTATTATAGTTTGGGATAGTTTCTGAATTTTGTGACTGAAAAGAGGAGGACCCTACATGGAACGATCTCACCGAGTTATCCATTTGAACTTTTTGAAAATGTTAGAAAACTATTATCACCGGATTCCTCTATACTATCCTCGGGTTCCCTCAAAATCTAACCTAAAATGCATCTGAGGTAATTCTACTGCCACCCCCTTTATCGGGGAGATCTTAAGAACACATGGAAATTCTTAAATACAGTTGAATTCACTCAAGTTAATGATTGAAAACGCTAAATAAATTTATCAAATTTATAACAATCCAAGAACACCCGTCTACTACGAAATCTGGATCGCAACGTCAGTGAACATGATTTATGTCATAAATAATAGTCATGGGAATTATTTATTGACGTCCCGAATTTGCAGCAAATTATCCGGAATGAAGATAACCCAAAGTAAAATGCTTCGAATGATTTGAGCGGATTGTATGTGCTTCTCAAGAAAAAATAACACGGATTGAAACGATTTTGACTGAAGACAAAGAACTAGAAATTTTTTAATGAAAGAAGATCCCTTGAATTTCTTCTGCGATATCTCGAAAAAGAATCAGCATCATGAATACCATCAATGAGTGAGATTTTTAGAATGGATGTACCTACCTGAACATGATGATATTGATAGAGTGTCATATGGCAGTATCAGATTTGATAACTCACCTGAAAAAAAAAGAATTAATTAGTTGTTGTGATATTTATTTAAAAATGTGTTGTATCTCAAAAAATATTTAACTACTGAATTATATAAATTTTATACTGCTTTCTAAGTCCTGGAGAAATTGAAAAGCATGAGCCATTGTAAATATCTTCTAGCTAATTTCGTAGGATCTATTTCACAGAAAGACAAATTTTCATCCAAATATCAGTTATTTCATTTATAACATTTGATTCGTATTTGGGGGAATTTTCTTTGGTTATCATGTAGTCGAGGAAACAAAACAAAGGATTGTAGATTTTTTACGGAGTAAGACGGATTTTGATGCGGAAACTCACGTGCGATTCAGAATGACCTTAATAAAATTTGTATACAATTTTCTTTAAATACTGTTGGAAAATTGAATTTTCGTATGAGAAAAATACACTTTTCCAAGTAGTGAATTTCGAACGACTATATGATGCAAACTCAAAAAATCGGTTAATGAAGGCGGAATAGAGTCCAATTTTGTTAGTCGAGGGTTTTTGGGGTCTCTGACGAATATGAGGTTGAAAATGACCCCAGAGTGAATGGGAACTGGGTGATCTTCTAGAGTTTTGGTTAGAATTGAAAAAAAATGATTAAAGTTCGGGTTTGCGAGGTCGTTGAGCACGAATTTTATGGTGGAAGCGTATTTTGACTTATACGCTACCATTAACAGTTCAACTATAGTTATTCTGCTCAAAACTCCAGGAGAAGACCCATCTGTTTCTGGTATCTACCAGTCCCGTCAGCAGGGATACTTGTCGTTGTGCAAAGACAGCTTTATTAATGTTTGTTAATTTTTGCCCAAAACTCCAGGAGATGACCTAGATACCAGTCGCCCAGGGCACCAAGTGCGCTGGAGCTCATTTTCCATCTCATGTTCATGAGCATCTCCAAAAACCCCGTAATAACGAAACCGTTCTCAAGTCGACCTCAATTTACCGAGTTTTAAATAATTCATCATATATGCATTCGAGATGCACTTAAAAATGCCATTCTCAAAAAAGTATTTATTGGAAACTGTCCACAGATTCTTTGTGAATCGAACGCGGATTTCTGCTTCAAAATCCGTTTTACTCCGCAAAGAATTGACAATGAAGCCTTTTTTATTGCTTTGTCTCCTTGACTAACGGGATGGTATAAGATATTAGCGAATATAAACAGATGATGATAATGCTTAAGTGGAAACGGTTGTTTAGGGTGTCCCATTTTCGATGTTTCACAACGGCAGCTGTATGAAATACTGAAAATAGAGAAAAATTACCCAATCTCCGTCCACGATTTTCGAGAAAAATTCATTGGTATAGACAGCAATCATAGTTTTCGAGTAGAATGCAGGAATATATTGAACATTTTTTTTTGATGAAAGGTTTTGGAATTATGGTATAATTCGTGAATTTGGATTATTTTTTTCTCCTAAACTCCTAAAAAGTGTAAATTTTCCAGGAATGAGAATGCTTTGAACATAATATGATTTTATTTAGTATACTGATGCGAATTTACATCCCGAATGTTTCCAATTCTATGCTCGTAACAATAAATGTAATAACTTTGATAGAAATTGGACATGGGTATGATTCTGCTTCCGATAATTTTTCTGTTCGCTTTCCTAACAGAAGGCAACCCAGGAGTCTATTTCCCAAAGATTGATACAGAATCATATAAATACTGCTGTTTGCAGAAAAAAACAGGAAAACAGTAACAATAACCAATATAATGAAGAAGTTTCTACAACCAGGAGACCGGCTATAGTTTTGCCAATAGTATTAAATTAAATTTCAAGATAATATCACGAATTCTACCAGTCTATCATATGGACAGATGAAGTGAGAGTGACCAATGAAAGATTATTCAATCCTAAAGAAGAACTTCATTGATTCGATGTCAATTGCCATCGTAAGATCTAGCCTCCCGTAAGTTCTGTATTTCACCAAAAAATTAACCAGACCTGGTGCATAGTAATTTCAAAATCAGTCACTATCAGATAACTTAAGTGAATATACGAGGAGTGGGTTTTAAGGAAGTACTGTCTTATCACACCGCGGCCGCAGTGATGCGATCGGCGTTTTACGCATATAAACTGGGTATCTACACCTCTTGCCAATGTATTGATGTCATTGCAGTTTGATTCTTCCGTGTTTACGTTATTTACCGAGTGTTCAAGATGGCTCCGATAAACGTGAGTTGCGGCGACTGTGAAGTACGGGCTGTTATAAGATTTCTTAGCGCTAAAGGCCTAAAGTGATCGATATTCATCGTATGATCTGTGTTGTTTATGGACAATACATTATGAGTGAAGAAATTGTTAGATTGTGGGTGAGAGCATTTGAGGAACACATGATGGTCAATGGAGTGGGCGTCCTTGGGTCATTAATTTTTGGTGCCGGAAGTAGACAATAGAGTGGCATTCAGTGACTTACATCTGCTCCTGCACTTGAAGAAACACCTGGTCGGTCAGAGTCTTTAAAGACGACGATGAAGTCAAAATAGTTGCGATGAAGTGCTTAATAGGTCAGACATGTAAGAGAAGGGTATTAAAAAACTGGTAAAATGTTATGACAAATGCCTCAATGTTGAAGGAAATTATGTAAAAAAATAGATTAAGGCGCTGGCTTTCATGCAAGAATAAAATTATCGAAATATCTTTACACGTCTTTCCTTAATTTCAAAACGATACGTATTTCAAAGACACGATAAACGAAAGCTCGCTACAGCGTGAAGTTTCTTTGCATAGAGGGTAACCAGTAGAGCCTGGAACGTAATCTATCAAATGCAACACATATATACAAGGTGGAGGGTGACAAAGTTCTTGCAAATAACAAGCAGGAAATTTTTTTATAGCATCACTCAACGATAATGCTTTTGAAACTGGAACCAGATCAATCATAGATAATCAACAACTGTGAAGTATGTTGCATCCAGTTGGTTTTTTTTATGGCTATATTTGAGAATATAGAAATTGGATCTTAAATGAATGGGGAGCTTACATACTTACATACTGTTTATTTAAAATTTTTCTTTGAATCAATTTGATGGCCGAGAGCAGGTTTGAAGAGAATGAGGCAAACGTGGCGATTTTAGAGATTTGGAAAGTGCATCATCATTCGTGCTTGGCGAGGAATAGATTCACGTTACCGTACAGTTCTGGTTCTTTTATGGAATTCAACAATAATTATTGTGTGATTTTGCAGAACACAGTCATTTAAACAAATATTGTGCCCTTGGTGATACAGCTCATTAAAGTCAATGACAATGCCCCATCGTTCTACGATAGTTTCGCGAAAAAGGCACTGAATTGGCAAGGAAGAAGAAAAGATGACTGAAAAGCCTAGAACGTTGTCTAGATATAAATTGCATTCAAAATAGTCGGGTTGAGATGTCGGGGAAATTTATGGTTCTTTGAAACTTCAATAACTTCAGCGAATTTATGAAAGGAAAAATTTGAGATCTGGAGCCGCCGAAACCCAAATGGCGGTATTTGAAATAAACTGCATCTTCTCGAGTAGTCAATTAAGTAAGATGAGCAATGAACATATCTAATTATATCCAGTTAATAGAAAATATTACCATAGTGGAAGATAGAACGAATAATTCTTTGATTTTGTCACTGACACAGTCACCGATCATTAAAATTTAAAAGCACTCCTAGCGGAAACAGAAACTTCAACTTTGGAATTTACTCAGTGTTAAATATAAGTCCATGACAAAAATTGAAATTCTCGGAAATTTTAATTTCGTTTTTGAAATCTGAGGTCCTGTTTTTTTCCGGTTGATGAATTCAATTTTCTTTAGTATATATTCATTATTCTAATAATAAATTGAATAATGATTTATTACACAACATTTTCATAGCGTGAAGCCAAGTACACTGTGTCAAAAAATCAATGCATAAAATCGAAAATTCAAGTTTATTCTGAAAACGTTTAGATATGTTGAAGAATTATTTCTCCAGTAATGCATCAGCATTAATCGATGCTTCAAAACAATCTAAATGACAGTCATGGTCGATAGGATTCAGGTTTGAACTTTATGGAGGCCACTTCATTGAAGTGATTTCGTTAGTTTCGAGCTAGTTACTAATGATATGACCTTGGTGAGATCTGGCGTTATCATGCATAAACAAAGAGCAAATGGAACAATCTGCTGCTCTAAAAAGACTGTAATGTACCTCTGAGGATTATTTACGATGCCAAATCAGTGCTTCAGGTAATTTTTCTGTTCACTTTCCTGGCAGAAGGCAACCACAGAAGTCTATATTCCAAAGATTGATACAGAATCATATAAAAACTGGTACCTGCAAAGTACCGTGTGTTTAGGAGTTAGCAGATGCTCATTCGGGTAATTTTTGGATAACAGCCTACAGATAGTTGTAGACCATATTTTCTGCAAACTTCAGTTCTCACTTTTCCCTGCATTTTCATGTTGGCTGTCCTCTCGTTAACTAAGAAAGATCTGAATGAATTACAGACGAACTCGGCAAGCCACGGTTGTGGTACTCGATCTGGAAATATGCTTAGAACCACTCTCCATCACACTAACAAATTCGAAAACTCACCACTTTATGTGGGATCAAAACTCTTCAACAAATTGCCAGTTAGGTACAGAGTTCCGGAATATGAGCCATTTAGGAGAAACGTTAAAAATCCATTGATTTCAAAGAGTTATTACACTGTAGCAGAATTTCTGGAAGACAGTTTGATTTAATGATCTTCCTTTGGATCCTATTATTTGTATTTTCGTATGTTACAGTTTTATTTATTTGTTATTCATTACTTGACGTGTACATCCACAATTTTGTGGCCTTCCGTACTGAACAAATCATTCATTCATTCATTCATACTAAAAGGAAAACAGTTACAATAAATAATGTAATGAAGACGTTTTTCTGAAAGTTTTGGGAACTGGTAATGAAAATCCTTCAATTTATAATGATGAGGAAATCTTAGTTATCAGTGACGGCTAGAATTTCGCCAATAGTATTAGGAAAATTCAAGAGAAAATCGCGAATCGGTCTAGCATGTGGACCGATGAAGTGAGGCTGACCAATAAAAGATTATTCAATGCAAATGAAGAATTCATTGATTCGATGTCAATCGCCATCGTTTCCAACAATAACTCTTCTTCTTCTTTTTCTTTTAAATAGACCTATTGGTCTGTTGCTTGCCGAAGCAGTCTCTGGATGGTTTCTTGCGAGGTGGACTGCCAGCTTTCCTGCCACCTTTTTGGGGGTCTTCCTGGTGGGCGCTTTCCATGTGGCTTGCTCTCCATCATTATGCGCGGTAATCTGTTTTCGTGCATTCTTCGCACGTGCGCATACCATTCTCTTCGTCTTTGTCTGCCCCATTTGACTATGTCTACTATGCCGCATTGAGCTCGTATGTCAGTGTTTCTTATCCTGTCCAGTCTGGTCTTTCCGAGGATAGTTCTTAGGGTTTTCATTTTGGCCGCGCGTAGCATACTTTTAGTTTTGTTTGTGTCTTCGCGTGCTTTTATGCCGTAAGTCATGATAGATCTGATGCAAGTCTTATAGATCTTCATCTGTTCCCATGTGCTGGTTTGACCATATCACATCTTTAAGACACCCTGACAGAGCTGCTGCTTTGGTTATGAGACTTCTTACTTCCTTCGCCGGATCGTGATAGATGTCCATGCCTAGATATTTAAAGACATTGACTTGCTCGATTGACTTGTCTTCCACAACCACTTTACACCCGACAGGTTCTCTGGAGAATGTCATGGCTTTGGTTTTTGATATTGAAATTACCATGTTGAGTTGTTGGCTGACTTGATAGAATTTAAAAAGCTGTCTCTGAAGATCGTTCTCCGTTTTGCTATAATAGCTGCGTCGTCAGCATAGCAGACCACAGATATTTTAGAGTGGCCCATTCTGTATCCCAAATCTAAGGATGTGAGTTGTGGTATTATTTCATCCATCAAGAGGTTGAAAAGGAAAGGGCTCAGGCTGTCAACCTGTCTAATTCCGCCTGGTGTTTTCATGTTAGGTGTAGTATGTTCGCCTGACTTGATCTTTGTCATATTTCCGGTGTTTAAGTTTTTAATTAGTTTGGTGATTTGGGACGGGGACTGTCTTTTTATTAAAATCTAACAATAACATCGATTAGTATTTAACGTTTGGTGCACGTCGAATAACCACTGTGTTAGAGTACAACTTTTTCGACGAAAATGTAGTGGGAAACTTTATTATGATATAATAAATACAACGCGGTGAAGAAAGCTTTTTGGACGAAAATTTCTTGGCTCAAAGACGGTTAGTATATTTCAAGCAAGACGCCACAATGGCAAGAAGTCTTTTAGAACATTTAAACCAGTATTTCAATGTAACGGAATGGAAACAAGAGCCATCTCATTCACCAGACCTAACCCCCGTTAGATTTGGGGATGTCAAGAACAAACTTTGTTCAAAAAAATTGTTTAACTGCAGTGTATGCAAAGGTGTATCTGGAGGTTGCAATTCTTGAATTTTGAATAGTGGAAATACTTTCAAGTGCCGTAAAACGGGGTAGCTACAGATGTGAGATTGTGGCACTGTATTATATCAAGGTTATTTAAATTTAGCGCCTTTCATTAATTTCCGACACACCAACTACATATCTTCATGATGAGCATACTAGTTGAGGTATCTTGTGGCACTGATTCGAACTACGCAACCCCCACCCTTGAATCGGCAGTTGCTCTTGAATGAAGTTCGATGTTCTCACGATTATTGCGAAGTCCGTAAACTTTCAGGTCCCGACAAGTCTGGTGTAACGAGAGAGTGATACAGGTTAGTACTATAAACAACATATTCATTTACCTTCAACATACCTCAATAGCGATTCAAATATCATTTTTTTTCATGAGTTATGAACATTTTTTGTTGGAAACTCGAATTTGCGGGGGACTTTATTCCACTTGGTGGCACATTGTCACCCTATATTCTAAAAAATAAATTCTACAAATTTGGGATATTGGGATGTTTCCAATCTTTCCAGAATGCCCCGACGATACGTGAGAAAATCAGGAAGGCCTTATAAAAAATATCGCCCTGAGACACTTGAGCAAATCTTAGATGAGATAAGACAAAAAAAAATTTCCATCCGAAGCGCTGCTAAACAATCCGGGATCCACCGAAACACTATCAGTAATAAATTGAAGCAAAAAGGTCCAAAAAGAGTAGGAGGGTAGACTGTTTTATCTGATGAGGAAGAGTCTGTGATCATGGCGTATATTGTCAGCCTTTCCAGTTATGGGTTTCCATTGGATAAAACCGAATTTCGATTCATCGTTAAGAGTATCTTAGATAAAAAAGGCAGCACAGTAGGAAAATTCAAAAATAATCTTCCCGGAGAGGAATGGGCCGATTCTCTCGTTACGAAACAGGCACAAGAAATTTCAAATCGAACAGCGAGAAACATAACTAACAACAGGGCTTCCATTGATTGGGAAGTTGTGAATCAATTTTTCGATAATTTAAAAAAAGAACTCGAAGATGTTCCATCATCGACCATATGAAATTACTACGAAACTTGCCTTGTTGATGACCAGAACTTTCCAAAGTGCTCGTCAAACGAGGCTGTGAATACCCTCAGAAATATAAAGAATTCTTCTAAATCCAGTACGTCTATAATGATGTGTGGAAGTGCAGGGGGTGAATTGGCACCAGTCTACGCCGTCTTTAAAGCTGAGAAGATGTGGGAAAGTTGGACCGAAAATGGTCCAGAAAAATGCCGCTAAACCGAACCAAATCAGGATGGTTCGACTTTCAATGTTACGAAGATTGGTTTATCAGCCAACTGCTACCAATTTTGAAGAAACAAGGAGGAGAAAAAATTCTGATTGGTGATAAGTTAAGTTCCCATATTAATAGTAAAGTTATGGATCTTTGCCATGAAAATAACATTTCCTTCATTGCTCTGCCGCCTAACGCCACCCACCTGTTACAACCATTAGACGTTGCACTTTTTAGACCTATGAAACTTGCTTGGCGTAAGATACTAAGCGAATGGAAAGAAAATATTCGCAATGGTCCCTGCCTGACAGTCCCTAAGGATAAATTTCCAGGACTTAGGATTCAACTCTTGTTTGCTCTGGAGAAAAATTCAGCAGACAATCGCAAGGCTGGTTTTCGCAAATGTGGTATGGTTCCTTCAAACAGGAAGAAAATTTTAAGTAGATTACCTAGGCATACTATTGAAGCTCTACCCAAAATGATAACCTCTGATTAGTGAAAGCTTTATAGAAAACCTAAACGCAAAGGGGCAGCTCATCACATCATTGAGAACTAACTAATCCTCAAAATGACAATGTACCTCCTATGAGCATGGATCAATCCTCAACTTATTCTGGATAGACTAATGATGAGCTATCTAGTATTAACCTGATAGGTGAATCTGATAGCGACGATGAAAGCATAGCACATATCTCTTATGCAGAAAGCGATAACAATCCTTATCATTTTCCGCAACTAAGCGACGCTTCTAACACAGAGATGCAACCTATCGAGACTAGTGTACAAAAAACTTAAGTCAGTTCTGGTAATTACGTTGTCGTCACATACGAACACCACCTGTACCCCGGCCAGGTGATAGAAACAGTAGATGATGCAGTTTTGGTATCAGCAGAGGAGAAGTACGGAGGAAATTGTAAGTGGCCAGAAAGAGCAGACTCATTTTGGTAAAGCTATGAGGATATAAAGAAAAAAATGGATAAACTAGTTCGTATATCTTCAAAGTTCCGGAATTATCTTATTTCATTCCATGATTACCTATTTCATGCTCAATTTACTCCAAGTCTTGTGAAATAAAAATTCACCATTATTGTAATGAGTTTTTTCAAAAATAATTTTTTTTCATATCATCTAAAAAGTTTTACTGAGTCCTATTATTCTTATTCATCTGAAAGATGAGCACGAGAATGTGCTACTGGGCTCTCTTTATGAATAATGCATAAAAAACTGTTCTGCCACATTGTCACCCCAGATCCTGGGGTGAAATTGTGCCACAAAAATAAATTTTTATTCGACAAGTGAACATTTTTCGATGTTTTCATATATCGTGATGCATGTGGGAACAATGTAGCCATTTGTATTCAGTCATGAATTTGAACTTTTGCCAGACATATTCTAGTAATAACATGAAAACCCAAAAAAGTGGCATAAAGGTCAACTCGTTTTACGGTATTTGAGATATTCCACTTGATTTTTGTTACAATCGATATTTTCCTACTCATGAGTAATAAATAATTTCAATATGTTCTAATTATAAGTATACTTCATTAATGTAAGCAAAGAATAGAAAAAATATACAATTAGAAAAGAGAAAATATACTCCTCCTAATTCATCCAAATTCACATATGGTTCACATTTCATATTATATTTTGAAAACTATTCAACAAAAAAAATTTATTCGAATCCCTCACCGTATTCCACTGGAAGAAGCGCCCGTAGAATATCGAAATAGTGTTCACCTAACTTGGAAGCTACTGAAATATTGCCATATCAAAAGTGCCGAGAATCGAGAAATCCGGAATAACTCCAATACAGATGATGGCTGCAATTTGCTTGAACATTTTTCTCAATTTGCAGTTTTTCGCAGAGTTGCGGTACTAAAGCATAAGGAATCAATTGATAGTAGATACCTTAGCTTGCTTATATACAATAGCAATTTCTATACAGGAATAATATTCTGATTTGAGGGTTTATTCTTTCTTATATCACGACCTTTCGAATGTTCGGTTTTATTAATGTTGTTCTTGATCGAATGAGCATAAACGCTTATCTACCATCAACCTAATCTATCTGTATTCAGGAAGAGAATATTCTAACCAATCGTCAAGCTGAAAAGTTTAGCCCTCTAGTTTGAACTATTAGTTTCAAGTTGTCAAAAATTTCATTTTAAGCATGCATATTCAACAGGAATTAGTCGTTTTAATTTGTAAACTATAAATTATAAAGTTCAAATTAAAATTACCATCTAGGTGAAAATACATTTGTCTTTTACTTATCAGTCAACTTCTATAGAATTCATCCATATGAGTATTTCATCGTCTGAAACACTCTTCTCATGGAAAAAATACAGATTGAATATTTTGTTCCATGCGACGTAAGATAAATATTTAAGAGAATTTTTCCGCCATTTGTACGAACGTAGCTTCTTCAAGGCAGTATTCAGCTCGAAGTTCTACAAAATGATGAATAATACTGATTACTTATTTTGGAATATCTTTACGTTTCAGAGAACCAAGGGAGTATGTTGTTAATATTTGATTTCAGATTATACAGAGGTAGGCTTTTCTCTATGAATTTTTCAACAAATTCTTAATATTTCATTTCAGAAATCTCCCGGAACTTTTATACTTCTGGATGTGTGAGTTAAGCTTGTGAGATGTGCTTGGATTATAAATTAAGAATGAGTAACATAATATTCACCCTCACGAATTGAAGAAGATTTCTTGTAATGTTTGTATGAATATGACAAGAAAGTCCTATTCAGAAAGTATCGGCTAATGTATACTTTGAAGACAAATATATAATATTCCATCAAATTGTTTTCTTTTGAAAACTAGGTTCTTGATCAAAAAAGAAAATTCATTGCTCCTACTGCTTAAGCTATGACGAAAAACTATTGAGATAATATTGAATTCTCACTAATTGTGCTTTGCTATTAAAATGGTTATTCTGGATGCATTTGAGCAAACATAATTTTCAAACTTTAATAGTTTAACATGTACAGGGTATTCTAGGAAAGAAAGTAATGTCCCAGAATACCAAAGCACTTGTGATAAAGACGTTGTGATTTTAGGCTAGATTTTTTCCTACGGAGGTGGTACAGGGTATTCTAGGAAAGAAAGTAATGTCCCAGAATACCAAAGCACTTGTCAAGACGTTGTGATTTTAGGTAACATTTTTTCCTACGGTGGTACTCACCTTGGCTCAGGAGCCAGGTAGGAGAGGAGGATTCGGAGAGTACCCATCTCGAACCCAACTACATTGCGGGTCTATAAGCTGTCTGTCCATTTCGGCCCATATCATTATAAATTAAGGATTATAATATTTCTCTAATTGTTCTCTCAAAAAAACATCCCACAATAGTAGTAACAATTTTTGATTTCTAGATTCTTCTTTAATATATTTAACGAGATTGCAACACAATAATACAACATAACGTAACATTCGAATTCGAAAACATGGACAAATGTGAAAATTGACATGTGTGTACAATACACCAACAAAACGAAACTATTAAATTTATATTGGAATCATTCACATGTATTTGTCGTTTTATACAAAGCAGCAAATGCATCAGCACAGATGCATTTGATCAGGTTGATAGTTAAAGTCTAGAAGAATTTGTTAAATAATTTTCAAACAAGTAATCCGGAACTGTTTCAACCTTTCAGCTTGTTGTTCGATCTTGTATATCAAAAAGGAATAAGAATCTTTCCCCTTCTTGGGCTTCAAAACTAAAAGGCTAGAACCATATCGGATTCATTTGCCTTTTTTCTGAGCATTTCTTTTCATATTTGGAAGTCGAACCTAATCCTTGATTGTGATGGTACCAGGCTTTTGCGAGATGGAACCAACCTCCTGTAATTTCTCCGCCAAAAATTAAGTCAGGCCTGATGCATAGCAATTTCAAAATTAGTCATTATCAGATAACTCAAGTCAATATACGGGGCGTGTTTTTTAAGTAAGTACCGTCTTGTCACACCGCGGCCGCATTGATGCGCAGCGACTTTCTACGCATACAAACTGGGTACCTACATCACTTGCCAATGTGCTGATGCCATTGCAGTCTGATGATTCGTTGTTCACGTTATTTACTGATGTTATTGCAGTTTGATTCTTCAGTGTTATTTACCGAGCATTCAAGATAACTCCGATAATCTTGAGTCGCGCCGACTGTTAAGTATCGGCTGTTATAAGATTTCTTAGCGCTAAAGGCCTAAAGTGATCGATATTCATCGTGAGTTCATGGACAATACATTATGAGTGATGGAATGGTTAGATAGTGGGTGAGAGCATTTAAGGAAGACATGATCGACAAAGGAGTGGGTGTCCTTCGGTCGTTAATGTTTGGTGCCGGAAGTAGACAATATGGTGGCGCCCAGTGACTAACATCTGCTCCTGCATTTGAAGAAACACCTGGTCATTCAGCATCTGCAAGACGATGACGAAGTCAAAACACTTGCGATGCAGCGGTTAACAATTCAGACGCCAGACTTCTATGAGGAGGGTATTGAAAAACTCGTACTACGTTATCACAAAAGCTTCAATGGTGAAGGAAATTACGTAGAAGAATAGATTGAGGTAGCGGCTTTCATATAAAAACAAAATTATCGAGATATCTTTGCAAGACTTTTCCTAATTTCAAAACGCAACGTACTTCAAAGACACGCCTGGTATATCGAAAACTGTAACACGTGAAAAAATGGAGTACGGTAATTGACTTTAGGTAATCATATCAAGTTTGCCGTATTTCGATCTGAAATTATGTTGTTTGATGAAATTTCCCTAGAAGAACCCGCCCAACTCAAATTGGCTGATAGATCACCGAACGCTCGATACAACATGAAGTCTCTTTGCATTTTCCCAAGAGTGTAACGAGTAGAGCCTGGAATGTAATCTAACAAATGTAACAGATATATACACGGTGTAGGGTGAAAAAGTTCTGGAGATAATAAGAAGGGAATTTCTTTATAGCATCTCTCGAGAATAATGCTTTTGAAAATGCAACGAGATCAATCACAGATAATCAAAAATTGAGAAGTATGTTGAATCCAGTTGGATTTAGGCTATGTTGAAGAATATTGAAACTGGATCTTAAATTTACGAAGAGCTTGCATACTTACAGCTAACTTAAAATTTTTTTTGAATCATTTTGATTACCGTGAGCAGGTTTGAAGATAATGAGGCAAGCGAGCCGATTTCAGAGACCAGTAACGGGATTTGGAGAGTGCATTGTTTATGTTTAGAGAGGAATAGACTCACGTTACTGTACAGTTTTGGTTCTTTTATGGATATCAACAATGATTGCTGTGTGATAGAAAGATACCTGAAAAATCTAGCACGTTGTCTAGATAGATAGACTGCATTGAAAATGGTCGGGTTGAGATGTCGGGGAAATTTATGATTCTTCAAAACTTCAATTACTTCGGCGAATTTATGAAAAGAAAAATTTGAGATCTTGAAGTCACCGAAACCGAAATGGCGGTATTCATAATGAATTGATACTCATGAGTATTCAGTTGAGCAAGATGAGGAATGAACATTGCAACATCTAATGATATGCAGTTAATAGATAAGATTACCATTGTGGAAGTTAGAAGGAATAATTCTTTGATTTTGACACTAACACTGTCAATAATCATTAACATTTTAAAGTACTCTCAGCTGAAATAGAAACTTCAAATTTCGAATTTACTCAGTGTTTATTATAAGTCCATGACAAAAATTAAAATTCTCGGAAATTTCAATTTCGTTTTTGAAATATTAGATCCTATTTTTTCCAGTTGATGAATTCAATTCTCCTCACAATATATTATTCTAATCATTGAATAATAATTTATTACACAACCATTTCATAGCGTGAAGGCATGTACACTGCGTCAAAAAAACAATGCTCAAAATAGAAAATTCTAGTTTATTCAGAAAAAGTTTGATGAATTATTTCTCCAGTAATCCATCAGCACTAAACAATACTTGAGAATAACAGAAATGACAGACATGGTCGATAGGATTGAGGTTTGGACTTTGTGCAGGCCACTTCATTGAAGTGATTTCGTGAGTTCCGAGGTAGTTACTAATGATATGACCCTGGTGAGATCTGGCCTTATCATGCATAAGAAAAGAGTTTTGCTTGGCGCAAATGGTGCAATCTGCTCTTTTAAAATGAGTGTTATGTACTTGTCAGCATTATTTATGACGAACAAGTCGGCGACCCAAGAATTTCCTTCGCACATCATGCGGCATATCTCTCATTTCGACGTCTGTATGCTAGAAAACGTAGATCGGAATGAAACAGACAAAATGTAGATTCACCTGTAAATTTGTAAAAAACATAATTGACATATTCCCTGACAAAATTCAGTCATGTTTTTCGATGTGCTGCAGTTAAAACTGGGCCTCAAGCGCGACATTAGGACTTAGACTTTGTCGTATCGTTCCTAGTAGTAGCCAACCGTAGTGTAAATGAAGAAATTCAGAAATAATTACCAGCCTCTCTGTACCTGTAGATCATCCTGGAAATAGTTGATTTGGCCACCAAACCTTTGGGTTCTTATTATATAAGTCCGACCTAGGTTATCTGACACTACTTCAAGAAGAACAAACGTTACTCTGAAAAGTTGATTAACGACTGCTGTTTTGAATATGTGGTGTTTTCTTGCCGAATCTCAATTTATTTCTTTCATTTTATTTCGTTTGGGAGAAGCATTTGCGCCAAGAAAAAAACATGTGATAATAGTTAATTGCCAATCAAAAATTAAATTATAAATATTGAAATTGTGCGTTTATTTCTTGGCGCAGTATGCTTAAATGATATCATAGACATTAAATCAATAATATTGAGTACCGCGATTTAGTTTTTTATATATTCAAATGAAATAATTACATTATCGCTGATAATCATCATACAATAGCTGTTTTAATAGGCGTTGTAAGGATGTTTGTGATTTTCGTTTTATGAATTGGATAACACTTTCTGCTTCCTGGCACCATTTCCTAGTAACGTCAATGTTGTTTGAATTATTTTAGGGCATAGAAAACTATTCGTTCTTACAGATCAACTTGATCTGCAGGAACTTATTTAAGACTCCAATCTTACCTATCGTATTTTCTATTCAATATATACAAATAGAATGAACCAAATTTGTAGAAATGAAACCTGCAAGAATAAATGAGATTCCATCATAAACATATGAAGTGAAACAAGTCTAGTAATACCATTTGCCTTCATAAAAAGCATCTTAATTTCTATAGTAAAAATATGAATATGAACTTGGCTATCGCACGCAAATAAAATCACAGTGCACCTTAGACTAAAGATGAGAGATTAGTCTATTATGTTGTCGTGCGTTTCCCAAGTCGCTTTATTTGATACAGAAATGAAGAATTTTGTTGTTTGTTTGTTTTATATACCTACAATTTATAGTGGACTCCGAACCAATCACCTAGACCGTGCAATGATAACTGCAACCACTTTGGATTACAAATTATCTGGCCTTCGATGGCATATGGATTTAGCCATTAGCCATGTGCCCAATCTCAATATTTGTCTTTGTCAAATTCGCTTTTTTGTTTCAAGGACAACATCCATAACGTGAACCCGAATTCGGACCAGGCACCTCGGCTAAGCATATTCCTACATACTTGCTCACTTTGCAGCTATCGAGGAGGTTTAGAAAAAAAATGTTTTATAGTGATACAAAATCTGTAAATGATAGGATGTAACTTATCAGCTTATAGTTTATGTTTGAGCCGTTGATACCTTAACTACCCGACTTGGTTTCATGAAAGATCTCACAACGTTTTGCAGTGGAAAGATTTCAATTTTTGATCAGATTGATTGGTTGCTACCCACCTCAGTCTAGAAATAATCTTCTGTCTTTCTTATTTTTTTAAATACCCTTCTTGGCGTTTACTTCTACATGTGAAGATAGGGGATAATCTGCCTAACCCCTATAATGATTTTACTATTGATAGTTAATAAATATAACAGAAATGAAACCAAAATCAATCAGATTTCGAAAAATATTGGAAGTGTCACTTGAAAAAGAGCAATGTTTGACAATATTAGTCTCCAGGTTGGAGTGAAATACTCAGTCAAAGAGGAAAGTCTCTTAGTTCATAAGTGTTTCAAATACAGGGTGCTTCGACGAAAACTAAATAGAGGCTTTATCTACCAGGATATTCATTTCTTATCAAAACGCAAAAACAGGTCAATTTTTATTTCAAGGGGGACATCTTTTGGGGTACAATACTTGTCTGAAATATCAACCCCCTGAGCGGGGGCTGCAATCCTTAAACATTTTGAATAGGGAAGATGGCTCAAGTGATGATGGTATCTTTGTCTACATTGCTTTGAACGAATTTCCATTTTTAATTGAAAACTGTAAAAGTTACAGGGTGAGCAACTGAAAGATAGGGAAGACTATTTCCCTGAGACTATTCGAGTTTCAGTAAGGTAAAATGGAACAGATCCATGCTGATCAATGGTAGTCATCATCAAGTATCATCCTCATCTCGCATTGCAACCCCTGGAGCACGGGTGACAACCCTTGAAAATTTGCAAGAGGGTAGATGGGTCGAGTGACAACTCGAAAAAAAGATGTTATCTTTGTCTGCATTCCCGTAAAAGAATTTTCATTTTTGATTGAAAACTGTAGAAGATACAGAGTGAGCCACTGAAAAATAGAGAAGACTATCGCCCCAAGACTATTGGAGTATTAGTGCGAAAAACTGGAATAGATTCATTTAGATCAAAGATGACAGCCTTTGATCTGGAATGAATCTGTTCCATTTTTTTGCACTTATACTTGAATAGCTCAGGGCGATAGATAGTCTCCTCTATTTTTCAGTAGCTCACTCTATATCTTCTATAGTTTTCAATCAAAATGAAAATCGCTCACGGGATGCTGTAGGAAATTTTACAGTTTTCAATTTTCAAAAAATGGAAATTCGTTCAAAGCAATGTAGACAAAGATACCATCATCACTTGACCCATCTTTCCCATTCAAAATGTTCAAGAATTGCAACCCCGCACAGGGGTTGATATTTCAGACAAGTATTGTACCCCAAAAGATGTCCCCCTTGAAATAAAAATTGACCTGTTTTTGCGTTTTGATCAGAAATGAGTATCTTGGTAGATATATCACCTGTTCAGTTTTCTTTGAAGCACCCTGTATAAAGAACATAATGGGGAACTGAATTCAAGTGCATTAAAGATGAATCTGTAAGAAATGTATTAAAAAAACTCATGAAGCGTTAGATAAACACAATCTGAAACGTCCGAAACGATTAGTCTTTAATGATCAATGACGATTCAGAGAATTCGGAAATTTTTCATAACCTAAGTTTTTATGTGATTCGATGATTATTTATATGGACGGCTTATTCTTATACTGCACCAAGTTTCTTAAACAACAATTCACTATTCATGGATTTTTCAACAGACATTAAATGCCTCTTGTTTTTTGATTTAAAAAACATATCAACTAACACATATGCATCATGCATATCTAAAATCAGAAATTACTGTTCAAAATTAATTATTGTACTATTCCCAGCAGAATTTCCTCGACATCTGTTGAGTATTCGATAGGGTTTGGCATGCAGCCTTGTTGAATAAACTTCCTGCATAGGGTCTTCCTGAAATTTTGCGGTGTTGGATAAGTAGCTTCATTTCAAATAGATCAATACAATTGGTGGTCGACAGTGATTGTTTCCAGTTGAATGCAGGAGTACCTCAAGGAACCATTATTTTGTCAACCTTGTTTCTGTTGCAGATAAACGATCTTCTGTCATCTACAGAGAACAAGGTCTTCGGTTTTGCCGACGAGTGTACCCTAGTTTTTGCTGGAATGAACATGTATCAGCAACAGGTAAGTCTGCATCAGCTAAACTTAGTTTTCTTTTCAGAGCCAAGCGATACTTCACGTCATCTCAGCTATTGCTTCTATATGAGGCGCAGATTCTACTCGCTTTGGAATATTGTTCCCATGTATAGAGATCTGCAGATGTTGGATAGTGTGCAAAAACGGTCTCATCGACCACCCAGAGATCATCTGCGTTCTCCAACCGCTGGCTTTCAGAAGACAAGTTGCTGACCTTTCTCTGTTCTACAGATACTTCCACGGAAGGTGTTCCAAGGAGCTGAAAGACCTCGTTCCGGGAAAACTCATGTGTAGCCGCAACACTAGGCTAGCAAGGAGTACTCATCATATGGCGGTACATTTAACCTCTCTATATAAGAATTCTTTTTTTTACAGGGCCGGTGAGCTGTGGAACTCACTTCCGTTCAACATCTTTCCAACATCCTACAATTTAACCCCCTTCAAAAAGCGAGTATACAGACACCTCAATTCTTCCCAGGCGCCCTTTATGTAGTGTAACAGGTTCGCCTATTCCTGAGAAGTGCGCATAAAAAAAACGAATAAGTGATTGCTTTTGAAATTGCTATTCATAATGCTAAATGTTAGGTCAAATACAAAAATTACAGAATGTAGGTTTTATTCCACACAAGCTTGATACCGCCAAATTCAAAGGTCATGTTTGCCTTTTGTGTTTTTGCACAGTCATTTAAAAGCTTCATATAACTTTAAAAAGAACAATCAAAAGATAGGGTTGCTATTTAAAAATAAAAAGTGAGGGTTGCTGGGGTTAGGGGTAAAATTCCCAATTTATTATAGGAAGTTAGGTATTGCTTTTGCTAAAAACCAAATTATAAATTTTATTGAGGACTTTTGCTCCACCCGAAATATAACTTTTTTAATTTTCTTCTACAGAAGACGGCTTCATCCTTTTTACTCTAAGCAAATAAAAACAATTCGCATGTCGAATATGAGATTGATGGTAATCGCTTGTGACAAGTTTCCGCACATAAACTGTCCTGAAAGTAGCTTTCACGCAACATATTAGTGATATTTCCAAACGCGTCAACCGAGTTCATATAGAAGACGTTTTTACATTTATTCTTTGGTACTCTATGTTATCTGCGTGACAGCCATGCAAGCGCCACTGGTGCATACAGAAGAAATTAGCAAGTTTGAATTGGATTTTGGGATTTTCAAGTTATCAACTAAGGTACATTTGCGGAGCTTATCCTAACTAAATCTTTTCATAGTTCTGTGAAAACTTCTATACCGTTATAAACATACTTTTGGTGCACTTAGAATTTAAGATTATTTTGTAATTACAAGTTGAATGAAAGCATGAATATCTTGGCAAGTAACGCCTTAAATTTCAGTCCAATCGAAAATCGTTCATTGATGTCATCGAAAACTCAATCAATATAATTATCTGAACACAATTATTTATCTAAGCATCCCGTCAGTATTCATTTCCTATTTGCCATTCCACTTTTATATCCAAAAAATCTGTTATTGATTCTCATCCTATAAACGTCAGAACTGAAAGGGATTTTGCATGTTTCTTCTAAATCCGAAAATCCGCCCCTGAAGCCATCGCACTGCTAACTAAAGATATATATAATACGAGCCGAATTTCAATTTACCTTTGATAGGCAACGTCTGGGAGTTGTAAATCCTTCCTTTCATTTCGCCTGCCATAAAGTTTCTCCTGTCGTTCCAGCACTCTGCTGGAATAGAACATCGCGAAGATGAAAGACAATGAGATCTTCTGTAGGCTCCCCTATTATCATGTTGCCGAAATTCGTCACAGGCCTCGCGCGCTTTTTTCCTGTTTACTTCATTGCTATTCGCTCTCATGGAAGTCATATATACCGGATGTCCACGCGAATTAGGACATTAAAATTATATAGAGAAAAGAATGAGCGAATGGAGAGTTTTTTGTTGTTGTCTTGAATGTCATTCGAACTAAGTTACGAAAATATTCCTAATGCTGTAGCACTTCCGGTTGTACGGGAAGTTGACATCATCTTTGTTATTTGGAATAGCATAATGAATGTTTTTATTTTTCATTGTAGAAAATTAAATTCTGAACAATTTTAACCTTATCATTGCCACTTGAAATCAACCGAAAGGAAGATATGAATTTTTTAAATCGGTATTTTGCAATTTTTGGTTGTCCCTTAGAAGGCATCATAAAAATACTAAAGATCATTTAATATCGATTATATCTATGTCGTTGTAAGTTCAGTAGATTCAATGCATTTGGAGGCTTCACGGTATTCAGAAGGTGACAAATCGTAGAACAGTCAAAGGTACAAGAGTCGGTTTTTTCAAATTAGACTACCTATTCTTGCACACGCTATTTAACTCGTGATATTAATATGATCTTTAATAGATTTACCTATTCCTGAAATGAATCGTTTCCGCGTTTTTGGCGATTTTATCCCAAAAGTTACGATTTTTTCCGCGAGGACCCTGAAATTTGCAGGTTATATAACCGGAAATCTTTCAAATAATGCATTTCGATCTCTCAATTCGAGGCCTACCTCAAAATCTTCATCACAGTAATCCTGGTCAGAGCTCCGACAAAGAAGTGCGAATGAATTACTATTGAAGTGGATTGAATCTGACTTCTCGTTTTTCTACTTTTCTAGATGGTATTCTCGATTACATCAGTTACCTGTCAGAAAAAAGTCATGATTTTGGATCTAGACGTTTTGAAATCCACTAATTGGCCTGAAACAGAATATTTTGAATATTATTTGACAAGTTGAAACTCTGATATTTTTCAGCATAATTGAAGCAATACGTCCATGGTTTTCTCGGTTCGCAATATTTTCAAAAGTACCTACGAGTTACCATGAAAAAAATCGACATGCTTCATTCAGCATAGTATTTCTGGTAATTCGAAGATGACTTTTCTGACCAGTAACTCATGTAGTCGAGAATACCTACTATAAAAGAAGAAAAACGAGTCGTCAGATTCAATCTGCTTCAATACTAATTGATTTCGCACTTTTCTCTCTTAGTTCTGACCATAATTAATTTGATGAAGATTTTGCAATGGGTCACGTGTTGAAAAATCGAAATGCATTATAATATTACGAGTTAAATGGTGTGTCTAATTAGAAAAAACGGACTTTTGTAACTTTAAATGTACTCTGATTTGCCATATAATTTGAGAACACCCCAGGTGATATATGTAATTTTTTGTACGTCAATTTAAAGAAAAATGTTCGACAAACTTCGTTATTGTTCAAATCTAACCTATCACAAGAATATTTACCGCCCTCAATTGCTCAACATTTTGATATTTTCAAAACTGCTGTAAAGTCAGTACCAATATCATTTCGTTAGGATGCATCTTTGTTTAGGTAACAATGTTACCGTTTAATCGAAAAGTCTATAATAATTTGCTGGCAGAAGTTATTGGGTTATACTGAGAGGTCAACAGAATATACAACAACTGATTGTATTCTACTAGGCATATGTTTCATTTTATAGAAGATAAATCTGAATTTCGAAATAACTGAACAAAGGCAGAGTTCTGGTTCACCATAACCCACGATAACAAAAGTTTGAATTTCTTACGATTCAGATAGCTGTATTTTTATAAAATAAATTTAATACTTTTATTACTGTCACCCAATGAGATATAATCAAAATAAACGAATATATGATATCAAATGATACCCTGAGAAAAAATAACGCTTCAAGACGATAATATGTCTACTTTCAACACTGCTCAAATTCTTATTGCTGTATGTTGAATTGAAGTTTCATCATATTAATGAGTAGAAAATAAATATTTCATCATTCATTAACTTCGCGTTAGAAACGTTTATGACTCAAACCTTTACCACCGTAATAATAAGGCCTGAGCGCTCGGACCGCACCGTCTCGCTAGTAGTCATAACGCGCTCGATACTCTACCCAGCCGGGCGTTCGTAGGCGCTTCAACTATTGTAAACATTGAAAACATTAATTTTTTTTGGGTTTTTGGATTTTTATAATTTTTTTGTTATTTTTCAGTTTTTAGTGATTCTTATTCTGGAAAAAGATTGGCACAAAAGACCTAGATTCCATTTTTTGTTCTTTCCGAATCATTTGTTTTCACGCAATTATTCTTCAAAAGATTATTTGTTGTACCTATTTTAATTATTTTCAAAATTTATTCCGGGCTGTGGGTTTCACAAGCAGGAAACCTATAGTTTTCAATTTCATTTGTCATCCAATAATTGAAAAAAAAAGTCACAACAAAATCCTTCTTGAAATTGAGTTTCAAGAATTCATCCTCGAAATGTTCAATTAATTTGTCGAATAAAATGTAGTTAACTAAAACCAAATGGACTACAATATCGTGTGGGAAAGATAGACCTCCACGGCTCAAATTTTTTATAAAATAAGTCTCTTCGACAAACTTTACTCATCGAACACTAATTTTGATTTACAAAAGTCACATTTGAATTTTCCTATTACTTTATAGCTGCAATATCCTGCCAAATAAAACAACTTTTTCGAAATCGTTTTCGTCAAGATGAATATCTGGCTGAAAGGAATTATCACAAAATTTCTGTTCCTCATGACAATCGTCAAAATTTTTCGGAAAGTTATAGAAATATTGCCGAAATTTCAGATTCGTGTAACTTCCTTATCGAAATATGATACTTACCACCTGATAATTGTCTACATTTTCCGAACCAATGTTTCAGAGAGTCTATCTGAAATTTCCCCAATAAAAGATAGTTTATGTTGATTTCTTCAAGAGTAAGTTTATGGGGAGAATCAGAAGATTGTCAACAATCCTGCCAATTGATCGTATCGCTCAAAAATTTGAATTCGATATCATCTGGATTTTCAGAAGTTACTGACATTTGCAGCTCATCTCTGCGTCTCTGTCCTTTCAGAGGAGTTTTCAGGTTTACGATTTTCCACCATGAAATTCAGTTATTTATAAAATCCGCTGTTTCTGATGAATGTTCTGAATTACTTCCAAATTTCAATAGAGCTTCTATAACAAATGGACTTAAAAATTCAAAACTAACATTACATTTTGGCGTTCGAAACTACTAGGAAATAACGCTTTGAGGGATAAAGAATATCCAAATTTCAAAAGTTTCTTGTGTTCTAGTTTATGCAATTGTATGAGTGAATTGAAGTTGGCTAATATCTTTGCACCAGTCTGAAAATCTGAAAACGTTGAAGTCTTATTACTTTTAGGCTTTAGCCAATTATTTCTAATACATTTAAGTATGTGAACTGACTCGAATAAACAAAAAAGAGTGCTCGTTTATTATACGATGGATGAGGATAAACTATGCTCAGTTTTTTTCGGGGAAAAGTTATTCATGTCTTTACTATTAATAGCATTATTGTCACTTATAACACAAAATACTCGGTAACCTATATCTTCAAGTTTTGAAACGATTATTTTCATACAGCCAAAAAGTGTATCACTTTTAATTGTCGATGTGGGAAATATATGAATAACTTCTTTGGATTTGGATGTCACACTAGTTATCATGAAAGTATAGGCTAATGTACATGCAGACGAATCAGTATATGAAGTCCCTACAATTTTTCCACTTTTGAAATCTAAGTAGAGATGAATGTGAATTTCGTCCATGAGCAGCATGACATTTGTTTCATGTTCTTCTAAAAGTATGAAAATATTACGTGCGTAGAAAAGGAAAACATGTCTATCTTCGTTAGTTGGATATGTTAAAAACCCATTACAGATGTTATTTAAAGTGGATGGATGTGGCAGAATCAAACAATCTGAGTATGCATAGTATACATAATAGAAGTCAAAATTAGAGTACTAGTTGAGTAGCGATATCTTTCTATGGTGTTATTATTAGTTTCAGTTGTTCGGAAAGGAATTTGAAACAATTACTTTTTCTTAAGTTTTCGCCATCTATAGAGTCCAAATATTTGTCATATGATTAACTATACGTTTCAAATTTTCATCGTTATCATTGAGCTTTGGGGAGCTCCTCAACGATTCTGTTTCAGATCTTGTACCTCCAAGCAATTTTTTAACATTTTTAAGTTGTTAATGTCGCATGGTATACTCACTCCTTTAATATTCACAAAAATTTCGTGACCGTACAATATATTTCCATTTTAAATTAGAATTGATAACAATACCATAGGTTGTTGTGGGGCCTGGAGTATAATCTAATCGAAAAAAAGTATATCACTTTGCGCATTTAATACACCAATAGCTATTCGCTATTTGTATATAACATGAAATATAAATGCAAAATTATTACTCTATTCAAGGTGCCGCCCTGCGCTTCATAAAGAATACCTCCACACGAAAATTTAACTTCACGGCACCGGCTTAAAAGTGGAGTCAAGTAAAATATATTTTTATTTGTAACGTAGAATGAAGGAAGCAAGAGAAATTATGATTACGATGAGTTCCAACTAGAGAATTTATGTCCCATTGACTGAGACTGCTCAAAAGCACCAGCATTTAATGAGATATCGAACGTTCATACTGAGTTGGTTGAACTTTGTTATTCAGTTTAGAAGGAAACATAGATTTGGTCATTAAGCTCTGTTTCACTTCATGTTTCAATGATGATCCTACACAACTTGTCACGACGAAATTTTTCAGTTAGAGGTATCTTTTTATGAACCCATATTTGGACATTATTAACCTTAAGCTTTCTGATTCGGAATATTATGGAAAGCGGAAGTACCTCTGGGCGATGAAGTATAAATAAGTTTCAATCACATTTTGTACTTGACGAAATTCATACACTGAATACTGAATGTTACTCATTCATAGATTTCATTGTGTGAAGTGATGAACGATCGAATAGAAAACTGCTTTGAATTTAAATATTATTGAATTGTCAGCTAATTATATTACATTTATATACAAGGTGCTTCAACGAAAATTAACAGAGGCTATATCTACCAAGATATTCATTTTTGATCAAAACAGGTCAATTTTTCTTTCAAGCGGGACATATTTTGTGAGGGTTGCAATCCTTGAACATTTTGAATAGGAAAGATGGGTCGAATGGTGACTCAAAAGAAATGTGGTATCTTTGTTTACATTACCTTGAACGAATTTCCATTTTTAATTGAAAACTGTGAGAGATACAGGGTGAGCAACTGAAAGATGTGGAGGACTATTTCCCTGAGACTATTCAAGTTTCAGTGAGGAAAAATGGAACAGATCCATGCTGATCAATGTCAGTCATCATCAAGTACCATCCTCATCTCGAATAACAACCCCTGGAGCAGAGGTCTCCTCTATTTTTCAGTAGTTCAGTCTGTATCTTCTACAGTTTTCAATCCAAAATGAAAAAATTCGTTCACGGGGATGCAGACAAAGATAATACCTCTGTTTCGAGGTATCACTCGACCCTTCTACCCTCTTCCAAATTTTCAAGGGTGGTCACCCCTACTCTAGGGGTTGAAATTCGAGATGAGGATGATACTTGATGATGACTGCCATTGATCAGCATGGATCTGTTCCATTTTACCTCACTGAAACTTGAATATTCTCAGGGAAGTAGTCTTCCCTATCTTTCAGTTGCTCACCCTGTATCCTTACAGTTTTCAATTAAAAATGGAAATTCGTTCAAGGCAATGTAGACAAAGATACCACCTTTTTTTTGAGTCATCATTTTGACCCATCTTCCCTATTCAAAATGTTCAAGGATTGCAACCCCCGCTTATTGGGTTGATATTTCAGGCCGCTTTGAAACAAAAATTGACCTGTTTTTGCGTTTTGATTAGAAATTGATATCTTGGTAGATGAAGCCTCTGTTTAGTTTTCGTTGCAGCACCCTGTATACAAATAAATAAAATATGAAATGATATTCTGATCAGTATAAACTGAAGAGAAAACCTATGGCTCTATCTCAATATTTTTTTCGGAAAGAAACCTACAAAGAATATTTTAAGATTTGATGACTGTTATCTTCTGTAACTGTTCAAACAAATTTTTCTTCAGACCCAAAATCTCAATGTTTTTTGAAGATTCCTAGGAATAACACCTGTTGTAGAAATAATAATCGGTAGAGTAAGAATTTTTCATTTTCCACATTTTATTAATCTCGTCGCCAAGCATCATATATTTAGAAATTTTTTCATTGTATTTATTTTGTATATTATGTGTGTCGGGTAGAGCAATAACAATTTTATATGTTATTCGATTCTGTTTACCGTGAGAATGATATTTGGCCTCTTTTTTTCAGCTCTGTTTCATAGAATTGTTTTATCAAAATAAAGTTTATATTTCTCGTTTCCACAAATAATCTGAGGTTCATATTTGTAACATTTTTTGTTTTGGAAATGAAGTCATGTTTAATTCCTAGATTAAAATGAATAATTTTAGCGACAGCATTATGTCTTCAAAATAATCTGTTGAGGCAAGGATTGAGCAAGATGATAATATATGACAAACTGTTTCTGAAGAACAAAAACATCTACGGCAAAAATCTTCTATATTTTGCTTGATGATGTGTTTTCTATAATTCTCCGTGAAAACAACCTGATCCTGGATCGCAATTGCCAAGCCTTCTGTTTCAGCGAACAATTCTCCAGGAACTAACCTTCTATTTGATACGATTTCATCAATATAATCATTCTTCAATATTTTAGGGTGCTTTCCTTGTAACTCCTGCATCCAACTTCCCCTTTTAAAATTATCATCGAATATATCAAAATCTACCTTTTGTATTGTCAAGTTCAGAGGTGTAAGATCATAATCTAAAGCAACAACAATATCATGTCATTTAGACGTTTTCTGTTCATCATGACAATGGGAACGTAGATGAAAAATCTGCTTACTATGAAGAATGTTCAAATCAGTTAATCCACGACCTTCAAGAGGTCTAGGTAGTGTAACTCTTTGAATAGCTGACTTTGGGTGGTGCTTATGATATTTAAAAAGCATTTTCCTCGTTTGACATTGTAATTCATTCAGATCAGTTTTAGACCATTTAATAATTCCAAAAGAAGATGTGAGAATAGGAACTTCATAGGAGTTGATAGCTGTGAAAAGGTTTTTACTAGTTAAATGACTCTTGATAATTGTTGTAATATAAGCTTCTAATATTTTCTTTAGTGCTGTTATGGTTATTTGTCTTCTCTTGAACAAATCCAAGATATTTATATGTATCTCCTGGATGCATTGGCTCGATTTCGATATTGGAAGTCTTTATGTAATCAGAGCTGATCTCTCCCTTTTCAATAGAAAGATTTTTACATTTTGGATGCCCAAATTTCATATGAATATCATTGGAATAGTTGAAAGTAATCTCAAGTAGACTTTCCAAATGAGATCTAGTTCCGGCATATAATTTAATATCATCTAAATTAATTAAGTGACTTCATTTGAATTAAGTTGATAAACTCTTCATTTTGAAACTAGTATCATTTAATTCATGAGCTAATGGATTAAGGCAAATACAAAACCGAAGAGGATCTTGAAAAATGCCTCTTTTGATTGGAATTACTTCGGATGTTAACGACTGTTTTGAAATGTTTAAATGAAGATTGGTTCTCCAATTCTTTATTGCAAATTCAAGAAAAAGACGAAGTGTCTCATTAATTTCATAAATTTCCAAAATTTCTTGAAGCCATGAATGAGGAAACATATCAAAAGCCTTTTGGAAATCAATGAAGGCTGTATGAATATTTCTCTTCTTAGTTTGAGCTTGATTCAAAGCAACAGAATCTATTACAAGTTACTCTTTAGTACCAAGGTGTTTTTTTACATCTTTTTGTTGTTCGGAAAGAATATTATAATTCTCCAAATGTGCATAAATTTTTGAGTAATCCATGCAGTTAGAATTTTATATATTGTTGGAAGGCAAGTAATTGGTCTATATTGAGACGGATCAATAGCATTAGCACTTTTCGTTTTTAAATAAGTAAATTAGTTAAATAAGTAAAAAATGTGAAAAATAAAGGAGTAGCTGGGGGGTTCTATTTTATAAATGAAAAATATTCAGCCCATTTTTCATGAACGCAAGAGAATTTCTTGAACCAAAAGTTATGAATACCATCAACACCTGGAGATTTCCAATTTTTTGTGTATTTAATAACTGATGTTATATCTTCGTTCGAAAATTTTCCAAATTGCATGCATTCTATTTCAGAAAACCGAGACCTTTCATTTAAAATCCAACTTGCACTGGAATTGTGTTGCCTTGGCACTGCCCAAATAGAAGACCAATAATCAGTTAGAATATCAATTTTAGGAACTCCATTTCCAGAAATATGTTCATTTGAACCTGAAATAACTTTGTTGAAATGTTTTTCATTAATTTAGAATAGTTTGTTTTGGAATTTTCTATCTGAATTGAATTTATATTCACGTAGTCTAATGGAGTATACTGAAAGTTTTGTTTTAAAGTATCGATGTATTCTATCAGTTGTCCATTATTTATCTCATTAAATTTATGGGTTTTATTTTTGAGGAATATTTTTCAATATAATTCATAAGTTTCCTTGATCGATTACTCCTTTGAATATTGAGTCAATCTTCCTAAATCACGTCGGATACAAGAAATTTTACCTTCTAATCTTTTCTGCCATAAGGGTTGTTTCTTGGTATTATAATTAGATCCAAAATTCTCTAATTTATATCCACAATGTTTAACTACTGTAATGGCGGCACAATATATAATCAGATGAAGTGTACAAATATTCATTACTTTAATAAGTTGCTTTGGAAGAACATTCTCATTAAGCTCATTTATGCAATCTGAAATTTTCGGTAAATAATGTATCTTAGGAAGTTATGGCCTCATAGTTGGGATTGTTGTTATTAATATTTTCAGACGAATTTTGTTTTCAATGCTTTTTAGAAATGGTACTGAATTTTTGTCTAAAATTTCAGTATTTAAATGTTTTCGTGTTGAATGTTGTTTTTAATTGATTTTAATTCTGATTCAGATATAAAATTTTTCAATATACCGTCTTCGATTCGCAACGCTTTGTTCTGAAATAATGCAATTGAGAATTTTTTATTGAACACATTTTATAGTTTAGACATGTACCCTTTTGCATTTGTTATTTTGTAATAACAAAACATTATAAATTCATTCATTTCATGAGTTCATTTCATACGTTTCATTTTTTATTAGATTTGTGAAGATCTGAATTAGGTACTGAATAAGTGATCATATTGGTGATTCTACGTGATTATGATAAGAGTTATCAAATCTTTTGTTTCTTGAAGAATAGACAGGACGAGAAGAAATGTCAGATCCCTAGATGTACTTCGTGCATTAATAATATTCCTACCTTCATTTAAGTTCTTTACCTTATCATCAAATTCATATATATATATATATATATATATATATATATATATATATATATATATATATATATATATATATATATATATATATATATATATATATATATATATATATATATATATATATATATATATATATATATGGTGATTCACCAGTGGTGCGGTGTTCTGTAGCTCGTACACTCTTGAAGATTTGAATTTTGTTCGAACGGTATTGCATTTAGAAATTAAAATCTACTTCAGCGAATTAATTTTGAAGTAAACAGGGTGTCCAATTCTCTATAAAAAATCTTTGGAGGTTTTCTCAGAATGAAAGACCACTTTATTGTTGAAGATTCAAGAGAGTCCTAAACTGTGCTATAATATCTTTGAGTAATGAGTTTTTTGCTGAGTAGTATCGTCACAATATTTTTTTCCGGAAAAATTTATGAAAATAGGCCCTCACGTCATTGCATGCGGCAGATATATGGCACAATATTTTATGCGTTGACATGAATAATAATATACAGGAATGCAGGATGTTCCATTTGAAAAAATCAAGTTATGATATTTTCAAAATTACAATATTCAATAGTTTTTTGGGTCACTTCTGTATGAAATGAGGAAAATCTATTTCAATTCGTCAATAAAGCTATCCTTGGGAAATAAGAAAACGAAATGAAAAAGTATTCATCCTCTCTGGCCGAAGGAGCATGCGATGGTGTGAGAACCTTACTTTCTAAATACAATACCGTTCGAACAAAATGAAATCTTCAAGAGTGTACGACCTATAGAGCACCGCGCCACTGGTGCATCACCCTGTATATATATATATATATATATATATATATATATATATATATATATATATATATATATATATATATATATATATATATATATATATATATATATATATATATATATATATATATATATATATATATGAATATATATAAATCATAAGCACCACCCAAAGTCAGCTGTTCAGAGAGTTATATAGACATCTTGGAGGTCGTCGATTAATTGATTTGAATAATCCTTGATAAAGTAAAAGATTTTAAACTCTTTTCAGAGATATTCTGAGACTTCAATTTATTATACATGACTTTTCAGAATAATAACTGATTTGTTAGATGAAAAATATGAAAATCTAACATCAATTTCATTCAATTCATTATAAAAGTGCACATCCAAATCGTTTTCAACTAGTTTTATTGCATTGAAAACCTTCATACAACCAATTTATAGATCATTCCACCGACTTAACAACAAATCCGATGATAAAGGCAGGTAATTCGTTTTGATTGGAACCCTGGCTATCAGTATTTTGAATATAATTGAATTTGCTACGGCTCACATCATTTATGTACCGCTGTTTCATCCATATAACTCTCATTCCATATGCAATATGCTTTAGTTTATGAGTGCAAAATATATATGGATCCGATTTGCTCTGATAACATTTTTCTCACGCAGACGATTGGTAGTAAATTTATTACAAATATTATTAAGGGTTAATTGGTGTTAAGCGGATAATTTGTTTCATGAGGGGATAATTGGTGTTACCCTCCATATAACCCTAAACTATAAAAAGAAAGCTGTTGTCACGAGTGCTGATAATGACTTTTATTGGATTTTCTCCATGCCGAAAGTATTTCGAAATTTAATTACTCAACAACAGAAAACCATAACCTACCCTGAACATACTTTATGCCCAATAAATATTTGCAGGCGTTTCTACGTTAGTTGATAACGATATCCCATTTATGTTTTGTGCAGGTATATAATATATTTGGATCAAATATTTGACTGAAATTTGTTTCATGTAATTAAGAATATTGAATAAAGTAAAAACAAGAGCTCTGTTTTATAAAACAAAATAACAAGGAGTATTTAGATGAAAATACGATTCAAGTTTGTATAATATTTAAAAGGAAAAATTTCATTATTATGAATGAAAAATAATCGTAACAGAAGTGTCGTTATTCACTTGGTGAAACATTTTTGCTGAGTATTTAAACGGTTGAAGAAAAACACTAGGCTAGAGATTCACAAAATATACAGAATAATAATACTGATCGTTCAATCAATATAAGACTAAACCAGCATTAAAATCAACAATAAATCAATAATCCATAATGAACCAACAACTAGTTTTTCAGAACATTGTATGAACCAAAATCATCTCTTAGATATCACAAAACCCAAATTCAATATTCAGGTATCAAAACCAAGAGGCTAAATTTATTAGAACCCAATTTTCTGAAAAACTTTCAGATGTTAACACAATTGATTCACTAGAACAGGGGTCTCCAAACTTTGAAGCCTTAGGGCCATAATATTTTTTTCGGTACGTTTCAAGAGCACAAACAATTTTAATTTTCCTGCCCACCTGAGCAAACATAGGCGTTTCGCATTTCAATTACTATTGACTGTGTATTCAGTGTATATTGTAACAAGTAGGGACATCTAGTGGCGAGTAGTAATACTATGCAGGTCTGTGATGCAGGTACTATCTATTTCGGCTACCTTCTAACTACTAACATGTGGCATGTTCGAGAATTTCCGCATTGGTTCGAAAAAGTTCTGGTTCTGACTAATTTTTCTGATCACTTCTAGATGGTAGTAATTGCATAGGTATAAAAACGCTAACGGCGCCATTGTGAGTCAGTTTGAGTGGGAAAGTCACACCCGTGCAGAAGTAAGAGTATTTTGATTAGGCTTGATTTATTATCACATTGATTTATTAATATGAAAAAGAAGCGAAAAATAGACAGTGGATGCAGAACGTTCCAAGATGAATGGATCTCTCAGTATTTTGTGATTGAGTATAATAATAAGGCGCTATGTCTAATTTGTAATTAAACCAAAGCTGTTTTCAAAGAATATAACATCAAACGTCAGTATGAATCGAAACATCTTCTTCGAAATTACTCTAAATATACAAGTCTGCGGACGGAAAAAATGTGAAGCTTTGAAGCGCCGCGGACTTAAATCGCAGCAGTTTACCAACGCAAAAGCTGAGCAAGAGTCTGCAGCTCGCGCCAGCTTCCGTATGGCTCATGAAATTGAAAAACGCGGAAAACCATTCACCGATGGAGACTGCTTGATTGCAGTAGCGGAATAAATATGCCCCGAAAAGGTAAATTTATTGAAAGGTGTCAGTTTATCAGCAAATACCGTGATGCGGAGGGTGCAAGACATCGCAGAAAATATATCATCTCAACTGTCTGACAAAACTGGACATTTTGAGTGGTTTTCTCTATCCTTGGATGAGTCAACGGATGTGTCAGATACTGCTCAGGTGTTGATTTTTATTCGTGGAGTAGATGAAAGCTATGACGTGTATGAAGAACTACTTGATATTGATAGTGTTCACGGCACGACAACTGGGGCAGATATTTTTAAGGGAGTTGAAAATGGCATTTATAAAAAGAACCTTGGATGGAAAAACTTAAAACATATCACCACCGATGGAGACAAAAATATGTGTGGAAAAAATAAAGGAGTGGTCGCACTTGTGCCAAAGGCTGTAGAAAATGATGGTGGTTCAAAACCATTAGTCTTACATTGTATCAATCATCAACAGTCCTTGTGCAAAAAATGTTTGGATTTTTCTGAAGTTCAAAAACCAGTCATATCAGTTGTTAACTTCATTAGATTCACAGGACAGAATCACCGACAATTCCGCAAGTTTATTGAAGAGTCTGGAGAAAATTACTTGCCGTATCATACTGCCGTACGCTGGCTTAGTTGCGGAAACGTTTTTCTGAAGTTCGAGCAGAGATCGAATTTTTTTTTAATGAGAACCATCGCCCTTGTGCCGGTTTAGGAAACAGTGAATGGCTGTAGTAATTAGCATTCTATGTTGATTTGACAAATCATATGAGCGAACTGAATTTTTAGATTTCAAGGAGAAAATCAGCATCTCCTTGATTTATACACCAATATCAAAACATTCAGGCAGAAAATAATACCATTCCAATCCCAATTACGTAAAAAATGTTTCACACATTTCAAAACATGTGAAATATTCAGCCACCCTACAGGATACTGAATTTCCCTTCGATTTTGCAGTCGAAACTTTGAGTGCTTTGAAGATAAATTTCGATTCTCGCTTCTGAGACTTTGATGTGACTGCGAATGAAATTAGGCTTTTTCAAAATCCTTTTGATTCTGACGTTGAGACCCTGGCTCCGGAAGTCCAAATGGAAGTTATTGATTTACAGTGCAATGACACGTTTAAGAACAAATATCAAAATTCATCTTTATTGGAATTTTACAAGAATCTTCCATTGGTACAATTTGATAATTTGCAAAAATTTTTCTCGTGAGTTGTTTTCTGTATTTGATACTACTTCTGTGAGAAAACGTTTTCCAATATGAAGTACAAAAAGAACGTTTACAGATCTAAATTAACTGATGAGCATCTTAAATCTCTTCTAATAATTGGTACGAGTAAAATTAATCCAGAATATGCTTAAGCTGAGATACTTAAGCGTAGGTTTCTGCGTGATAATTTCTGTCGTAAAGTTTTACCTTGCAGGTAAATAAAAACGAGTAATTATCATTCTGTGTTTTCATTTTCTTCCATTCAACTTATCACAGCAATAGTACCAACAGTAAAACATTGCCCGTCGTGTGCCAGATCGATGATACTAGTCTTAAGCTGTCGCGGGCCGGATCAATGGTACTGGTGATCCAGATTTAACCCGCGGGCCGTAGTTTAGAGACCCCTGCACTAGAACAATAGAATTATGAAAAACTAACCTGTGTAAAATATTTCCAGCGTCCAATCTTCAACGTGATAAAAATTAAATGAAGATTATTTATCTAACTAAAGAGATACAATTGAAATTTTGAGCAAATCTGTTTATATAGATAAAACCGAAAAACTAACAAATTCAACAAAATCATTGAACTAGAAGTCGATCTAACTGCAAAATTTCAAAAATTTATCAAAGAAGCCATTGAAAATAGTCTAAATGTAGGGAGACCGGGGTTGCAAGTCACATTTTATTTCTTATGCATTTTAGTGACTATGATCACCAATGACATTTATATATTAGTTAATAGTGTATTTACTCTAGTTTTTAAAAAATACACATTTTTAATCTAACATCATCCATGGAGAAATTATAGCAATATTTCTAAATAAAGAGAAGTGTTACTTTTCACCCCTTGTCGGGGATGGTTGTCATAGTAGCGGACGTCGATAGTTATATAGTAATTTGAGAGATAAAAATGAGTACAATAATTGAAACATTCATCTAAATTAAATGATTATTTTTATTTATGACAGAATATTGTACGTGACTAATTGTACAAAAGAAAACAAAGAAAATTGTCGTACTCATAAGAAATTCTCTCTATGTGAACAAAACTTACATTAATCAATGGTACTCGTATATAATAAACTCAGGTAGTTTACGAAAAATTACAGAAAACAATCCTATATAACCACTTTCTTTGGCACTCTAGACGTTACTTATGTATATACTTAGTTTAATTAAAATTTACTTAACATTATAAAAGTCAAAGTCTAAAAGTCAGTCTGAATAATCGGAATCGCAATCGGAATTTTGGCAAATGTAATTTGGTAACTCAGGTATGCATGCTTTATGTGCCCATAATTTGCAGTTCGGGCACTGAATCCATACTTTTCTAGGTTTGCTAGTAAAGTACGGAAACAAGCACACCAAGCGGAGCTCTTCGTCCTCTTTCTCATCATCGTCACTGGCCACAGTTTTCTTTTTCATTTTTCTAGCTTCAGAATCTTTTTTATTTTCTACATTCTCTCTCAACATACGCTTCGATACTTACTTCTTCTTGGCATCTTGTTTCTTTTTCTCTTCTTCTAAGAAGGTTTTTTTTCCTGGGTATCTGTGAGAATTGCTGGTTTACATTTCATTCTAGCAGAATGATGCGATTTGCCGGGAGGAGCTTTTGGTAGAGGTTTCAAAACTTGCGGTGATATTGTACAAACGTTAAGATCATAATTATGTTGACCTAAGGCAGGATTATTCAATGCAGATGTATCATCAGAAGTCGTTTCAGAAATAATAGGGTTAGTTGTTCGATATCGTCATTAGGAATTGGAATTTCTGTCACAATCCTGGAAAATGTCCTGATAAGATGGACAAATTCCAAATGTTTTAAATCCTGCTATAATATAGGATGGAGTTGTTGCCAATGGAAAAGCACGTGCAACTATTCCAGGTATATCATAAATGGTCATATGTTGTCCTGGATGGTAATACATTCATCCATTGCTCTATTGATATATTTTCAAGGTCCAAAAACTGACCTATCTAACGGTTGCAGGCGGTGAGTACCGTGCAGACATAATTATGCCATTTTCCTTAGCAAACTTCAGTCCTTCAGTATACAAGAGAGAAATGTGATTGTCTAACAATAAGAGACATGGTTTTTCCTTCTTAGATTTCATGTGTTCATGGAAATGTTTTAGGAAATCGATAAATAACTCTTCTGTCATCCAACACCATGGATGACTTCCTTCTTTGCTGCCTACTGGCCTGTCCCTGATACAATGGTCTTTAAAATGCACTCGGGGGAAAATGAAGTGAGGTGGAACAGAATTTCCGAATCCTGAAACAGCGGCAGATAAGGTAACTAATTTGCCTCTCTCTGATGAAGTTATAGCGCCAATTTGCTAGAAACCTCTTCTAGCAACAACTTTCTTCGGATTTTGAACCGTAGTCACCCAGGTTTCATCCATGTTCCAGATGTCGTGAAGTTGAAAGCTATACCTTTTCACATCTGATTCTGATTCAAGATTGTCAAAAAAAATATTCAACATTATGTGCATTAAAACCAGAAGCTCGAGCCAGACTGGTGGCTTCAGGTGTTCTGACGGACAGAAAAGGTGAGGTGGAACAGAATTTCCGAATCCTGAAACAGCGGCAGATAAGGTGACTATTTTGCCTCTCTCTGATGAGGTTATAGCGCCAATTTGCTTGAAACTTCTTCTAGCAACAACTTTCTTCGGATTTTGAACCGTAGTCACCCAGGTTTCATCCATGTTCCAGATGACCTGAAGTTGAAAGCTATACATCTGATTCTGATTCAAGATTGTCAAAAAAAACATTCAACATTATGTGCATTAAAACCGGAGGCTCGAGCAAGACTGGTGGATTCAGGTGTTCTGACGGACACAGAAGGGTGCCTCTTTAAAAAATGACGTAAACCAATCAGAGCCAGCTAACTTATTAGATTCCCACGACTCCAGAACTTCCATCTTGTTGGCAATGGCAAATTCGAGTGCTATTTTTTGAACGTCTTTGGGAGACAACCCAAAGTAAATACTTGCAGCTAGGAGTGAATATTTTTCTACTTTGGCTTCCCTCCATTGGTAAATATTTGACGGTTTCTTTGGCAGCCTACTTTAGTAGATGGAGTTGATATCGCTATGTTGTTTATCTCTTCGATAGCCATTTTTTAATACCCTGTTAAAGTTCGATAATTAATATCAAAATCTTCCGTAACGGACCTTATAGATTTGCCATGGGTTTTTAATTCTCTTACAGATCGCAGCATTAATGCTGCTAGGACAAGTCCTCGAGTTGACTTTCGTTTGTGATGTCGTGGCATTTTTAAGTCAGTTCTGAAACATACAAAGCTTTATGTAGCAGTACTCCAATAAATAAATAGAGCTATCGATAGCCCGAGACAATCTGTCCCAAAACACTTCTTAAAAATAAAACTTCTTTTATCGAAAGAAATCAAGGTTGTGTACAAAAACCATATAAGCATATCATAAAACATACAATTTCACATCATTAATACACGAAAAGGTTTAATACAATGCAAAAATAAGAATACTTACTAGTTTCGACATCAATGCACGAGAAACTACTTTTGCTGAGCGAAAATAACATATGTACGTATCTCTGTCTCGACGTTTCCGAGCGGAATGAAGTGAAGAAGGGAGGGGGGGGCATTGCTCTCGCGCTCCTTCGACGCCGTCAGTGACATTATTCGTTTATAAAGTTTTCTGTCATCGTCACTGTGACAACCAAGCCGTGAGACAACCATATCTGGTCTCCCCTACTCTCGAAAAGAGATTATACATAAAAAATGTAGTTCATTGAGGCCAGTTGTTCCATAAACTAATGCTTCAACTTCGAAGCATTGCAAAGATTAATATGAATTTATTTGCAATGCTTCGAAGCATTGCAAACATCTTTGAAGAATAATATAAATTTGTTTACAATGCTTCGAGGCGTTTTGTGATAGTTGTAAATTATTTTCGACTGAGAATACTGAGTGATGTTTCATTTAATCTCAATAGAATTATATGAACTTCAACTGAACATCACCCAGTATACTCAGTTGAGAATAATTTGCGAATATCAGAAAATACCTCAAAGCATTGCACACAAGGTTATATTATTGTTTTAAGATGTTTGCTATGCTTTGAGGTTGGTGCATTAGTATATGAAACAACTGGCCTTATCGGACTGCATTCCTAATATATTTCCGGAAGATTATAAAGTATATAACATAACTTATTTTTAGAGGATCGATTTTAAGTTCAGTGAATTTGAATTTTGTTGAATGTGTTAGTTTTAGGTTTCATTTATATAAACAGATTGGCTCAGAATTTTGAAGGTATCTTTTAGTTAGAGAATAAATTTTCATCACGTTGAAAATTCGATACTGGAACATTTTCCACAGGTTGATTTTTCCTAATTTTCATTTTCTAGTGAATCAATTGTGTTAAATGCTCTGGAAGTTTTTTCAGCTCATTTTGTTAAAGAGAAATGTTTCAAACTTCATTCCATTAATTTCTCTACTGATTTTTCAAATCCTGTGTCCATAAAAATCAATAATATATCATGGAATTTCAAATTATCGATATCGATATCAAAGAAGAAGTGTCCTCCTTCTGCGGAATAACATGTTTGAGTTTCTTAATTCGAAACATTTTCACATAATAATTCATAAATTTAAGAAAAACATTAGGCTCAAGTTGAAAAATATGTATGTGAAAATATGTTCAACATATGATTGAGGTTTCATTACATTTACAAAAACAAAGAGGAAATTGAAATAGTGCAATGTGATTTATACCGAAAAAACAGATGGGAAAAAAGAAATCACGCTAGTCGTTAGTTATCAGTAGATGATATATGTGAACTGATGAAATTTCAGTGAATTCTGATGAATGTTACCTCTTGTTAATATTGTTTGTTTGGAATTTGGGTTTTGTGATATCAAAAGATGATTTTATTTTAAACAATGTTCTGAAGAGTGGTTGTTAATTCATTATGAATTATTGTTTGTAAATGCTGGTTTAGTCTAATTGTGATAGAACGACCAGTATTATTATTCTGTATACTTTGTGCACTTCTAGCCTAGTGTTTTTCTTCAAATGTTCAATTATTCAGTGAAAATATTTCATCCTTAATGCTATATTTATTTCATTAGATGTCATAAATTTGTTTCCCGAATACATAAAGCACTCAAAATTATAACTAAAACTTAACCATTTGAAAATACAACATTAACCCCTCGAATTGGTTGAAACGATACAATTATCAGAATTGCTGACAGCAGAGTTATCTAAATTTTATTATAGATTTCAACAATAACCAGATGGTGGTCCACTGAGTTTTACCTCTTTTTCCTCTCTTGATTGAAATCTTCATAGCCAATCTTGCAAATTAGCATTTCTGCTCATATGATATTTCAATTAAAAACGTTCTCTACTGAAAAAAAATATATTGATGATATATTTCGTACTTCTACAGGTACTGATAGACAATTGAACACTACTTTCCATTAGCATAAAATCAAAATGTCTACGTTTCATACATTTGTGGATAGATTACTCACGTTTCCTTTCACGAAAATACTTTGAAAATGAATGTTTATTGAGAAGCGATTATAGTCAAATGACAATAATATCATAGACAAATTAATAGCTAAAACCTCAAAATATTATCATCCCCGATATACCCAACCCTTCATCTAAACGAAGCTTTGAAATATTATAGCCTTATTTATGTCCTACAAATACGTACTAAATTACGTCATATATTAGTACAAAAAATGTCAACACAATATATGAGAATGAGGAAAAATATATGGTATTCTTGGTCGATAACAAAGATTGACTTGATACAGGTGAAAAAGCTGTATATAAGAATTATATTGTAATGATTTCCATAACTTGGCAGGGACATTAAGGTAATAATGCCACAAATTTTCAGTTTAAAACATGCAATTCATTCGATTGTCTCCGTATAGACTCCGTACAGATATCAGTGATATCAATATTATCAATAATAGACCAAAATTCAGTTCTAAATGTCTCGCGCGTTCTCTACAGTTGATATTGTATTTTCAGAATGAAAATGAATCAATTTTGCTTGTTGATGTATCCAGACGAAAGAAAAAGGTCTTCGTTAGAAGAAAGATGTTTTAAATATAACCAGTAGGTTGTTCTTGAATAAATTCAGTGAATCCACTGCGATATGAATGCTCGACAGGTCGGCAGATCGACTTAAATTTATCGACAATATTCTTAATAGCAGATTAAAACACAAATAGAAGTTTTACTATGTTTCAATTACAAAGAAATAAATTGAATTAATACATCACTGTTATCGCGGTTTCGAACGCTCGTTCATCATCGGACAGTATGAAAACCTTGTACAATGTGATATAAAATATACAGGGTTAGACAAAAGTACCGGAACGGTTAATTACCTCAGTTATTTACCGAGTGATTTCTTTGAAAATTGGTATTCCTACATTGCTAAACATAAAGAATTCCGTGTTGATATTTTGTGCTCGCTAGTGTTTCCGGTGTAGCCGATAGTGGCCAAAACATGTGAATTTCAAACACCCTATACATTCATTCATTTTTAGATTCAGGGAAAGAACTTTTTCAGAAACAATCCACAAAAACATTTCCTTTCAATGTCGAGTTCATATAATATTGAAATAATAAAAATTATATCACCTAAATCCAATTACTTTTGCATTAATAATCAACGGGACAGTTTGACAAACAATGTCAAGTATTTGTTGAAATTCAGATTTGCGCACTTCAATTCCTAATAATGGTATTCAAGCTCAGTGAAGTAGAACGGATCGAGGTTTTGATGATGCAAGGATATGGTGACAGACAACGATCTTACCAAGAAGTTCGTAGTCTGTTCAATACTGTTCACCCAGATCATCAAATTAGTAAATATCTACAGCATGCAGAACTATTCAGCGATATGAAGTAAGTCGGCAAGTGAAAGATATTCCCAGAGCAGGACGCTCTAAGTCTGCCACTGACGAAAAAACAAAGTTGGACATTTTACTGGCAATTGAGCAAAACCCTCAGGTTTCTACAAATAAACTAGCCATGGATCATGATATTTCTCAGAGGTCAGTTTGTAGGATACTGAAAACAAAAAAAATGAAACCATATAAAATCCATTTCGTCCATGAGCTTACTGAAAACGATCCTGACCGTAGAGTACAATTTTCAGAGACCATCATGGAAATGATTCTGGCGAATCCAAATTTTTGAATAGAATCGTATTCTCGGATTGAGCTACGTTCTGCCTCAATGGTACAGTAAATAGGCATACTTGCCGTATTTGTTCGAGAGACAACCCACATTGGATTAGAGAGGTTCATACACAAACACAACATCTACCAAAAATTGAATTTTTGGGCCGCTATTATCGGTGACCACATAATGGGTCTATTTGTTATAGAAGGAAATTTAAATGGAGAGCGATATTTGGAATTATTGAGAAATGAAATTATGCCAGCCATAACAGCTTTATTCCCAAATTTAAATAATCCGTTGACCCCAGCTGATATTGTATGGTTCCAACAAGATGGAGCTCCCCCACACTTTGCGGTAGATGTTCGAAATTATCTGGATGAAATTTTTCCAGAAAGATGGAACGGTAGAAGAGGACCTATCGAGTGGCCCCCGCGATCACCTGATCTATCGCATCTAGACTTCCTTTTATGGGGCCACTTGAAATGCCGAGTTTATAAAGAACGACCTGCCAATCTCGATGGGTTAAGGCGTCGCATAACAGAAGAAATCAATTTGATACCCCCTCAATTTGTGCAATATCCTCTTTGAAATTTCAGTGATAGATTAGGTTATTGTCAGAAGGTGAATGGAACTCATATTCACCACTTGCTATAGTTTCAATGAAAAAATTTCTCTCGTTCGTGCAAAAATCAAAACTTCAACAAATACTTGACAATAATTGTCAACGTGTCACGTTCATTAGAATTCGAGAGTAATTGGATTAAGGTGATAATAATAACTGTCATTTTGACTTTTTATGTGAACACGACATTGAACGAAAATCATTTTTCTTGATTGTTTCTGAGGAACCCTTTTCCTCTAAATCTAAAAATAAATAAACAAATAGGGTGTTATACTTTAAATTCTCATGTTTTAGTCATTTCCGGCCACACCAGAAACACTATTGAGCACAAAATATTAACACTGAATTCTTTATGCTTCACAATGTAGGAATACCAATTTTCGAAAAAAATCGTTCGGTAAATAACTGAGATAATTAGCCGTTCCGGTACTTTTGCCTAACCCTATGATTAGGTCGTTATTTGGATTTGAAAACTAGATATTATGCATTCAAAAACCATTGAAAGTGAGTCATTATTTGATTACATCGAAAATTTGGAATGAACATAAATTAGTCTTATCGTTCATTATCTGACAGTTGTTGTTGAGGAGTGATTTAAAAATTTCAACTGATTTTAGGAATCAAATTTTCTTCATTTTGGGATAATGTGTAGAACTTCAAAATCAATACTAAAAGAAAAAATTAAATTTGAAAACGACATAGAGGAAAACCATAAAATATCAGTTTCATATCTCTCAATTTCCCAGAGAAAAATCAACCTAAGCTTCTTTTGACAACCCATTTGCACTGATATGTGTTTTCCTAAGGAATCTAACCACCCTAATGACATATTTCTGCATACACTTCAATGATCCACATAGCATCTCCGTTACTTTTATGATAAGAAAATCTTGAAAAAGAAATCGAAGCCATTAAAACTATAGTTCACAAGAATAGATTCGATCGTGACTAAATTGATAAAATAGGGAAACAAAAATAATTGCATATAGCCGTCAGTAAAATTCATTCAATTACAAGAATTAACAAATCCGGAAAGTTTATGAGTTCAACATATTTTGGACTGATAAGTGAAAACGTGACAAATAATCTTTCCAAACTGAAATCTGAAATTGCATTCAGACCTCAAACTAATCACCATTACTCTTTTCAATACTGAACATCATTTAGAGAATTTAAATAAATCAGGAGTTTATGAGTTATCTTGAGTAAAGAACATCAAACTTCATTCATTATATATATACGAGATGGCCACTCTTTTCTTAGTATTGATGATTTGAAAGTTATATTTATTGCTCCAAAGGTTAGAAAACTCATTCACCTAGGATCAGTAGAAAATTTCAAGACGCTTTCCAATGACAATTTTCAAATAATAAACGATCAAATTGATCTACGTAAATCCCAAATTTTCGATGTACTCAAATAGTAACTCCCTTTCAATAGCTTGTGAACTGTGTAACTAATATCTGATTTTCATAATTCAAATAGCGATCGATTCATATTTATTATACATTTCATGTCACTTTGTACCTACTTTTCATGCTGTCACACGATGAGCGAGAGTTGAAAACTCTGGTAACACTGATCGATTAATTAAACTTGCAGGTAGTAAAGAACATAGTGAAAAATATCTTTTGTATTCTAAACATATCAATGTTCGCATACTGAAAGTGTAACAAATCATAAGTTTTTTTTGTGCGAAACTGGATACTCATTGAATGTGTCGCCGTGAGGATGATAAGGAAGCTACAAACTTTATGATACCGTATTATAGTGGTATTTGACACACTTTGAATATCGTATTAAGCCTTCACGGTTTAATTTTCTCCAACGAGTTTGAGCAAGATCAAAGCACCATCCATTTACTTTGTTCAACTATATGTGACCCTCAACAAGGGATTAATCAACTGTTAATCTTATCCCCATTTCATCAAGAGAAGATCAAAGGTGTGCCATTGTTTTCAGGACTATGAATCTTTAATTAGCTATAACGTCGAAAGACAATACACTCAGTTATGCCATTTATTATTATTTATATTTTTAGGTAATCTTCTTCAAATAGTTTCCATACATGCCTTAACATAAAGATTCAATATATTTCTATCTCTCCTCGATTGTTTTTCAAGACTGAATTAATTTTGAAATCTATAAAAAATATATCCATATATATTTTATAGTATAACTTTCAATTCGATGTATATTTTCATTATGCTAAAGTCTATCTCGACGAAAAATTATCATTCGAGAATCTCAAAGAAAATAACACAAAACAGGTGGATTTTTCTTCGGAATAGCTTTCAGTTATGTAAATTCTGATCTGCTGCAAAATTCCTTTCTGAAGTGAAAATCATACGGAAGTATGAAAAAGAAAGTAATAATTCTACCGAGTTGATTATTGAAAGATGCAACATATTTCGTAATTAAAACTTTTAAGAAGCCTAATATTGTAGAAAAATATCACACGTTGGTTTTGTGTTCCTTATACAATGGGCGTGAGCAAACGAATTCCTATTTGAATTAAAATATGTTTTGTATTAAAATATTTATTAAAATACGAACATAAAGTGATATTTTATTAAATGTAGGGATTATATTTTTCTCAACCAATTCAAATACTTATTGCTTTCACAAATACAAGTAAACGATGATTTCTACTAAAATATATTATTAAATGCTCGACGCATTTCGATACACAGTATCTTTATCGAGAGCGAATGAATATTACAAATATATCCCACTAACAGATTTTTATATATACTAAAGAGGCAATCCGTATTTAAACTAATGTTCAGGAAATAAATTTAATAAGGGTGAGTTATTCATGTCTACCTGATCATTAAGCATTTCCGGTGAATTCCTAAATCTGTTAATTTCAAGTGCTTTCTGAAGGTTGAGTTTCATACCTCTATTCTCAAAATGAAGGATTTTAAATTCTGAATTGAAACAGTGACCATTTACCCTAAGATGATTTGAATAATTTGAATCGGTTTTTCCCTTGATGAAATTGCATTTATGCTCAGAGATTCTAACATTAAAATTTCTTACTGTTCTACCTATATAAAAACAATTGCAATCTGCACAATCCAACCTATAAATACCTGATTTATTTTCTTTATTAATTGGAGATTTATAATTCGTGATAAATGAACCTAAATTTATTGATGTTTTGAACGCTATATTTAAATTTGAATTTTTAAGAAGGACTTCACATTATTCCTAATATTGGCTATATATCTTTAAACTATTGAATTTCTCGTCTTGGTGATTGGATATATACGTTGTAAAGCTAATTTTTTCTTATGTAGTATGCTGCTAACTAAATTTGCATCATAACCATTATTTATTGCGATCTGTTTTATCGAATTCAATTTTTGAAATAATTATCATTAGACATCGGAATGTTCAAGAGTCTATGTATATAGCTGTTAAATGTCCAACTTTATGCTGGTAAAGATGTGCCGATGTATAATGAATTGTGATATCTGTATGAGAAGGCTTATGATAAATTGAAAACTGGTGTTTATTATTTGACCTTGTTATTGTTAAGTCTAGGAAATTGATCGAATTGTTCTGTTCTATTTCTGAAGTGAATTTTATTTTTGGGTGCAGGTTGTTGAAGAAAGTTTCGAATACCATGAACTGTCTGTTTGTTTCTGTGAAACACAATAATGTCATGGACATATCGATACCAATATAGGAAATGTTTACTAAGCGGGTGTTTATGAATAGTTTTTCTATGTTATTCATGAAGATTTCTGCTAAAAGAGGGCTTAGGGTTTCCCATTATAACCCCCTCATCACTTTTATAAAAATTCGTCATATTTTGTGTTAACAAATTATTGATTATATTATAGAGATCTCTCGGTGGAATACTTGGAAACAAATTCTTGACAATAAAAGAGACTAACTTTGCATTACTTGGAATGACAATATTTTCTATTTTTCTTATCAAATCATTTGAATTATGAATAGAAAAAGACGGTTTAAAATTACAACATTTTTCAGAATATGTATTAAAATTTTGGAAATCTTGAATGCTGGAGCATGTGTGAATGATACCACCGGTCTTATCAGATAACCATTTTTGTGCAATTTAACTAAAGAATAAAGTTGAGGTGGTAAAGGATTCGGTAAGATTAGTTTATATTTTTCGCTATCAGCAATGATGGGTTTTGATTTCTCAATGACTGTCTTCACTTCCTTATTGAATTTATTAGTTGGATCTCGGAATATAACTGAATAATTAGAATCGTTAATGAAATCTTATGTTTTGGAAATATAATCTTGTTTATTTATCACTATAACTTTATTGCCTTTATCTGCTTTTGTGAGAATAATGTCATTCGATGTTGATTTAACTTTTATATTTTTGATTAATATGTGATCTCTAATTGGCCTATTAAGCTTTGTTTCAATTCACAATTTAAAATCCTACATTTTGAGAAGAGAGGTATGAAACTCAACCTTCAGGAAGCACTTGAAATTAACAGATTTAGGAATTCACCGGAAATTCTTAATGAATCTGTCAAAATTTTTGACAGATTTAATTATTTAAATAAATTCGATTTTGAGGAACATTTAAAAAATTGTAGCTCGTAGATATTTTGCACTACTGACACAATTTTTACTCGGATGGATAGAAGAAGGATCAAGAAATTTTTGTATGATTTTTGTTTATTGCTTTGTTTTAAATTTGGCCTTTTTCAAACATCAATAACTCAACTTTTTCAAATTGCTCGTGCCAATTTTTATATCGCCATCAGATGAAGCGTCAAATTTCAGATGGAATTGTATAAGCATGTACTATACCCATCTCTTATAGTTCCGAAATAATTTGGAATATATATAATTTTGATGATTTTGCAAGAACTAACAGAATGCTTTGAAATATTTGAATCAAGTAGCTGAACTGGCTACGCTCACCTGACAGGTGCCTAAAATTAATGTACATGTCACTTCGTTCATTCGAATTTGATATTTCAACAAGAATTGTCGTTATTTCAGATTGAAAATATCCAAAAAATACAACACATTTGGAATAAAACCACTAGTTATTCAAACGAAAATATATTTAATCTTTTTTAATTCATTTCAGAATGTCGAAAAGTAGTGGGTAGAAATTGCAGGCAATTCAAAAACCAATTTCCAAATTTACCGTCTATGAGTAAAATAAAATTTCGAAGCATTAGAAGCAATTTTCTACAATTCGGATGAATAAAAATTGTAGGAACTAAGCGAAAACCAATCATCGAAGTTAATTACATTAATACGAATAAATAATAGCAAACATCATAGGAGAAAACTAATTTACGATCTGAATAAATGTTCAATATGGGCTCCATTTTGCTCGATACACTTGACAGCTCGTATACGAACATGATGAGTTGCCCTCCTAGTTTCCTCACGATCAATATTACGAAAAGCATTATGAATGCGCTCTAGTAACTCTCCTTTACTTCTTACAGGAATAAGATACACTTCACTCTTGATTTTGCCCCATAAATAAAAATCAAGGGGCGTCAGGTCCGGAGAACGCGGAGGCCATAAATTTGGTCCTTGATTACCCCACCATCTATCCTCGAACATATCTGTTAGCTGCCGATCTACAGATCGTGTTTTATGTGCTGGTGCACTATCCATTTGTTAATAGCAATCCCTCAGAGTGTAGAGGGGTAATCTATCTAAAACATTTGATAATGTTCCTCTCAAAATTTCCAGGTATCTTTGTCCATTAAGATTTTCCTCATAAATGTGATAAGCCTACAAATAATTCATTAAAATTGCGAAAACGTTCACGTTGAATTTATTTTGAAAATCATTAACCTCAATGAAATGTGGATTTTCTGTGGCCCAAAACTGTTGATTTCTCCTGTTGGTTATTCCACTTTCATTGAACTTGGCTACGTCAGACCACATAATTTTTTGCAGAATTGTCTCATCTTCTTGAAGCCGACTTAATAAGTTTTCACAGAAATTTAGCCGCTTGGGAAGGTCAATTGGTTTCAATTTTTGTAGTCTGATAAAAGAATACGGGTGCATGTTATGTTTTTTAAGGATCCTTCGAATGGAAGCATAACTCAATCTAATATCCATTGTTGCTGATTTAATGGACGCATGTGGATTGGCACGAAAATACGCTAGCTTATTAATTTAATTGTCGTCGTCCTCGAGAATTGGTTTTCTTCTAGTTTCTATGTATTTTGTTCCTCCAAATTGAAGAAAATTGCTTCTAATCCTTCGAAATTTTGTTTAACTCCAATGCGCCAAATTTGGAAATTGGTTCATTCCACCACTTTTTGACTTTCGCCATGAATTAAAAGGAGATTAAACATATTCTCGTTTGAATAATCAGCCATTTTATTATCAATCTGGTGCCCTTCAAAAATTTTCACTTCAAATTACCAACAATTCTTGTTGAAATATCAAATTCGAATGAACGAAGTGACATGTACATTAATTTTAGGCACCTGTCAGGTGAGCGTATCCAGTTCAGCTACTTGATTCGAATATTTCAAAGCATTCTTTGTTAGTTCTTGCAAAATCATCAAAATTCTATCCACCCAAGCAAAAATTGTGTCTACGAGCTACAATTTTTTTAAATGTTCCTCAAAATTCGAGTTTATAACAAAAATAATTAAATCTGTCAAAAGTTTTGACAGATAAGTGCCAACAACTTGGGTATTTTATGCCTTGCTCAAATGTCGGTTCTAGATGTATAATAAAAAAGGTAGATTGCCATTTGAAATATCAAAGTGATGACCCACTTCCGGTATAACCGGAAATGGTATCACTTCGAAAATATTTCACTCCAATTGGAAATCGCTAGTTATGGCCGCGTATAAAATTTCAGCTTGATATTGTAATTGGAACTTAAAAAGTTTTCAACGGACGGTCCCGGTGGATATCCCTGGATATAGATATATAACTACCTTGTGATACATAACATTTCTTATTTTATTATAAGGCGCAAAACAAACAACGCAGATGGTCTTCTGACTCGTGAACATGCCACATATAATGTACTATGGGAAAAACATGGATGTTCTGGATTCAAACCACAAACTTTGAAGGATTTGCCATGTGATTTGTTGATGGTCATGGCAAATGCAAGACGTATCGGAAATTGAAGTCTTTTAAATTTAAACCGCATATCGGTTGGGATCATCGGAATCAAATTGTCATTCATACGTCCAAGTTACACGGGAATGCTGTCGAACGAGATAATCAGTATCGTATGTCCGTGTCCTGGCTCTGAGCTACCTACCTATCAATTTTCAGCTATATGTGTACAGCCGTTCTTGAGTTATAAATAGTGCAACTAACACGACTTTCTTTTATACATATAGATAAGGGAGACTATGTGATTTTCAACGATATTCCATCACAGAGGTTACTTAACGATTCATTACAACCTTCTGTAATGTTTTGACTCTTATTTACCCAAAATACTGTAGAACATGAGTTATCCTAGCAGAAATAATGACGAAAAATTTCTTTTGAAAACTAAAAGAGTTACCCATTTTACGCATTACATCGATGAACTGAGAATGTAACTTTCCTTCCAGAGTTGTTCCGAAAATGTAGTGTTTAAAATTATTCTTTTCTAGCTGATGGTGCTCAAAATTAAATGAGTGTTCCAAGAAGACTGAAAATATGGAGTTACCATTTAAAAAGTACAAGTGAAAGTCAATTTCCAGAAAATTTCCGGGAGTTTTGGACCAATAAAATACTACAGGCTATAAGAAAATTATTCAAGATGCAATGTAGTTTTGGCTCCATTGAAATCAATCAACAAAAATTAGCTTGGGGAGTATTCCACGGAACAACCGACAACAACTCTTCAAATTTTTGTATGAAATTGATTCCATTTTCGGACCGTCTTTACTCCACATATCAGAACTGATTTATTTGGACACATTTCACAAATTCACATTGCCTGCTATACATTTCGAATGTCCAATGTCATTCAGAGAGAGTATAGTAAGTGCAAGGCATCTGAAAGCTTCCTAAGATGTGGGGAAGATATATGAGCTGACATCAGCCTCGTTCGATCTAACAGGATCTCGAAATATATTATTACACTACTGCAAATCCAGATACTTCGAATCTCATTTGCACACAACAAGCCCACTCGGAATAATACTTATTTATCATTCAGAGCTCTTCCAGATAAACTAGCTGAAAAGAAAATGAATCTGTGTGTTTCTGATTTGTTGGTTATGAGTCTTCAGAATCCTAGGAGGCCAATATTAATTGGTTCGGAAAGAAGTTTCGATTTTCTTAATTTACATTAGTAAATATTTAATGATATACAGGGGGCTTCAACGAAAACTAAACAGAGGCTATATCTACCAAGATATTCATTAACGCAAAAACAGGTCAATTTTATTTCAAGGGGGACATCTTTTGGGGACAAAACTCGCCTGACTTGATTGCAACCCCCTATGCGGGGTTGCAATCCTTGAACATTTTGAATAGGGAATATGGGTCGAGTGATGACTCAAAAGAAAGGTGGTATCTTTGTCTACATTGCCTTGAACGAATTTCCATTTTTAATTGAAAACTGTAAAAGATACAGGGTGAGCAACTGAAAGATAGGAATCTATTTCCCTGAGACTATTCAAGTTTCAGTGAGGTTAAATGGAACAGATCCATGCTGATCAATGGCAGTCATCATAAAGTACCATCCTCATCTCGAATTTCAACCCCTTAAGCAGGGGTGACAACCCTTGAAAATTTGGAAGAGGGTAGATGGGTCGGGTGATACCTCGAAACAAAGATATTATCTTTGTGTGCATCCTCGTGAACGAATTTTCATTTTAGACTGAAAACTGTAGAAGATACAGAGTGTGCTTCTGAAAAATAGAGGAGACTATCTATCGCCCTGAGGTATCAGGGAATCGAAATATTACCCCTGCTCTAGGGATTGAAATTCGAGATGAGGGTGATTTCGGAAGATGACAGCTTTTGATCTAAAATGAATCTATTCAAGTTTTTCGCACTAATACTCCAATAGTCTCGGCGCGATAGTCTTCACTATTTTTCAGTGTCTCATCTTCTACAGTTTTCAATTAAAAATGACAATGCTTTCACGGAAATGCAGACAAAGATAATACCTTTCTTTCGAGGTATCACTCAACCCATCTACCTTCCTCCAAATTTTCAAGGGTTGTCACCCCTGCTCCAGGGGTTGAAATTCGAGATGAGGATGGTACTTGATGATGAGTGCCATTGATCAGCATGGATCTGTTCCATTTCACCTCACTGAAACATGAAGAGTCTCAGGGAAATAGTCTTCCCTATCTTTTAGTTGCTCACCCCGTATGTTTTAAAGCTTTCAATTATAAATGGAAATTCGTTCAAGGCAATGTAGACAAAGATACCACCTTTCTTTTGAGTCATCACTCGACGCATCTTCCCTATTCAAAAGGATTGCAACCCCCGCTTAGGGGGATGATATTTCAGGAAAGTTTTGTACCACAAAAGATGTCCCCCTTGAAACAAAAATTGACCTGCTTTTGCGTTTCGATCAGAAATGAATATCTTGGTAGATATGGCCTCTGTTTAGTTTTCGTTGAAGCACCCTGTATTTCTCAAACCATCACACTCAAACTAATTATTCCAGATCGACACTGGAAAGAAACTGATTCAATAATCTTTTCATATGAACTAAAATTTTTTTCTCCAAAATTTCTTGACAAACAATGTTGCAGCTGTACAAGATATGGAAAATATGGAGAGTATGGTTGTACAGCTCATGCAAAGTTTAAATGTTTTTTTCTTGTTATTAAATACTGTTGTTCTTATCGTCTCATCTGTTATTCGTCTAAGGTTTAGTTATCGTTTAAAATGTTTTCACTCTACTAAACTTAGCCTGCTCCAATCGAACGCAATCTCTGACGACTCTCTGACTCCAAGATTCATTCTTTGATAAACTTTAGTTTTCTGTATTCGTAATTGGTTTTAACAGATTTTCACTTTTGGATATAGATATAGGAAGTATCATATACTTATTATTCCATCACATCAATTCAAATTGCTTTAAAAATTGAAGCCAAAATCAGTGGTATCCAGGCTCTGAGTGCATGATGGCGCATGCGCGGAATTCAAGATGAACACATGATTGTATCCAGTTGACGAACATCAAAAATCAACATTCCATAATAATTATGTCTGCCGATCTAATTTACCCATTAATTTCCTTATATCGCGAACGAAATTTAATTTTTAGCGCAATAACTTGCGTTAAAAGCGTAATCTAATTGAATTTTTGTGAATATTTTCACCGTTTCTTTCATACGTTTTGTTCGATTGCCGTGATTGACCAAACCAACTGAATTCGACCTATGTTTGACTTTTGTGTAACTTTTGCATTCGATATACCAGGTTGTTCAACAAGTTTTTATGTTCGATAAGAGAGTGCGTTGCTACTAGTCAAAAGTTGGTTTTGTTTTGTTGGTACACTCTTCATATGAACGTATGTGAAGGTTCATTTCAATCTGTCAATTCTTTCTTTGTGTACAAGCAAGTCAGTGTCGCCGTGTCACAGTATTTTTGTACAATGGAAAAAATTGTATATATTGTGGAGTGATAACATTCTTATTTTTGAAAGGTGTAGCACACAGAAATTCACGAACGAGTGATAAGAGTGTATAATAAATAAAAATACAGGATATGGAATTGGAAGATCGTCGATTGACAGAGAGGGATTTAGTGGAGGCTTTACACATCTCATTAAGGCAGTGTGAGCTATATTTCAAGTGAAATTTTGGGTTTTAGTAAGCTGTGTGCACAATGGGTGCCGCATTTGGTAACAATGGAACGAAAACACATTTGAATGCGACTTTCTCAGCAACATTTGGAGCGTTTAAAGCGGATAAAGTGGATTTTGTGCATCGATTCATCACTATGGATGAGACTTGGTTCTATCACCATGATCCTGAATCAAAACAAGATGCTAAAGAATGATGTGAACCTAGTTGTTCGGCTTCGAAATGAGTTCGTGTCCGGAAATCGGCCAACAAGGTTATGGCATCAGTTTTTTGGGATGCGAAAGGAATTTTGATAGTGGATTACTTGCAAACTGGTAGAACAATTAATTATGAATATTATTGAAACCTATTGGAACAGTTGAAGGAAAAAATTCGTGAAAAAAGATCCAGGTTGCAGAGAAAACAATCCATTTTCATCAGGACAATGCACCGTGTCACAAGAGCATTTTCACAATGGCTAAAATCCATGAATTAAAGTTCGAATTGTTGGAGCATCCACAGTTTTCACCAGATCTGGCCCCCACCATTTTCTATTTGTTTCCAGATCTCAAGAAATTTATATGTGCCAAGCGTTTTTCATCAAATGAAGAGGTCATAATGGCTGTTGAAACGTATTTTGCAGACCTTCCGGATTCTCACTTCAGGGATGGGATGCACAGATTGGAGGATAGTTGGAGTATTAACGTTCAAGGAGATTATACTGAATAATAAAGTGTATTTTGAACAATAACACTGTGTTTTTCTTTTCGAACGACAAAACTTATTGAACAACCTGGTACGTATTTACACTTTGCTAATTCAATAGCTTTAGACACTATTTTTTTGATTATTTCTAACAAGAAACATTCAGTTTAGATGAGAAAACAAGAATGCGTCATGAAGCATTCAGAAAATATTGACGACTTGGAATCGTGTGATACAGACTCTGGAGGAAGACTGCGTGGCCCAAGATTAAGTCAGGCATGGTGTAGAAGACGAGGTGGTACTTGGAAAATTCATATGAACAAGCTAACCGAGAGATTTATGAAAACTCTGGTTTCTCTATGTCAATCAACAAATGCGAATATACAGCAAATAGTTGTATCACTACAAAAATCATTACGCTCAAAGAAGAACCTCCTTGTTAGTACTGTGACGGGCTGGTCTAGCGGTAATATTGAAATAGTACCTACAAATAGAGGACATTCTCGAATGTGCTGCAATATAGTCGATCCGATACTTTGTTTCCAAGATTTTGCACAGGTGAGGTGCTCGAAGATATAGAGGAATGGATTAATGTAGGAATGTAGAAAAAAATTACAGGAGTACTACTGACATTGGGATTTGGACACTAGTCGGAATCCCCAAATGGATGTCATGAAAGACAACCACCTATCAACCAATGAGTTATTCGCATCATTCTCTAGTACTCGATACGTTGCGGTAATGAGTAACTAAAGGTTTGAAGTTTTACTAAGATATCTAAGAACGAATGATAAGTCACTCCGGCCAACTCATCTGCACAAAGATACTTTTTTTACCTGTTAGAAAAATATGGGAATTTTCATCATCATAAATAATAACTAGATTTTCGCGAAAGATGTCCCTTTCGCATGTACATACCAAACCAACCCGATAAATATAGTATTGAATTAAAAATTATGTGTGACGCTTCGACGAAGTACATGAAAGATGCGATACTATATATTTCTAAAAGTACCTGGACTAATTGCTTGCAGCTTGGAGAATATTATGTTAAAGAGTTAATTAGAATTGTGCACGGTACAAAGCGAAATATTACACGTGACAGTTGGTTCACATCTGTTCCACTTGCTATGAATTTACTTAGATTCACTTGAATAGTTTTAGGTTAGTAGAAACTATAAGATCAAATAAAAGGGAAATTCCAGAAGCACTCAAGAATACTCACGCTCGCTCAGTGAGATATTCAATTATTTCTTTCGCTAATACATTATGAACCTAAGCCATCTGAGATAGTAAACTATTAATCATCATGTGATGAATATAACGATGTAATCAACAAAGTCCAGAGAAAACCAGACATGAGTGTTTTTTACAACCAGACGAAAGCCGCTGTTGATTCTCTCGACCAAATGTGTTCATCTATGTCAAGACAAAAAACTCATGACTTTGTTTAATGAGATGCTCTATATGGCTTTTGTAAATGCCTCCGTAATTTACTGTCACAACAATCTGACTATCAAAGAAAAGGCATTAAGTCGCAAAGATTTCTTAAAAACATGAGCACTGACTTCATCATGCATGCAAAAGCGGGTAGAAGCTACAAATTGGAAGCGTTCGTTACGTGAAAATATATCAAATATACTTCAAAGTAAGCTAAAACTATCACCAGATGATCCCACTGATAACGCAGAACCAGCGGGGCGTCGCCATTGTGGCCATTGTTCTTTGAAAATCAACGAAAGACAAATTCACAGTGCATCAAATGCGAAAATATAATTTTTCTGGAACACAATACTGACACGTGTCAGAAGTGTTTTCAATCTGAAAATAATAGTTTAACACTGGTAAAATTAACAAAAGAATCGATTAGTTTATCATAATATGATGATTCATTAGTTTTTGAATTGAGATTGAAAAAATTCTATATTGTATTTCAGAGATGAAACCCAAAGAATCTCATTTTGTACCAATTTTTTTGTATGAGTACTTCAAGTTCTCATTTTTGTAGTTACATAAATAATATTACTCTAATTTTCTGTTATTTTATTTACGAACAACATAGTTAGTTGCATTTCTTCCCATTATGTCTAAAGTGATGGAGAGAGTCATGAATGATGAACTTATCAAATATCTTGAGTTGCAGGAAATTATTAACGACCGTCAGTATGGTTTTCGCAGGCAAAGATTGACAGGAGATCTGCTCGCCTACGTCACTCATGTTTGTACATCAACGATGGAAAAACATGGGGAATCTATAGCAATAGCCCTCAACATCTCTATAGCCTTCGATAGGGTTTGGCATGCAGCCTTGTTGAATGAACTTGCTGCATACGTGCTTCCCGAAAAATTTCGGGGTTGGAAAAGTAGTTTTTTTCAAAAAGATCAATACAAGTTGTGGTCGACGGTGTGACATATGAATGTTTTCAGTTGCAAGCGGGAGTATCTCAGGGATCTATTCTTTGGCCAACCTTGTCTCTGTTGTAGATGAACGATCTTCTGTCATCTACAGAGAACAAGATCTTCGGTTTAGCAGACGATTGTACCCTGGTGTCGTCTTTCAGTAGTCTGCGGCCGATTACAGCTGCGGAATCTCATCGTCAGAGATGTGAAGAAATTATTAACTTAAACTCTGACTTACAGAGGATATCTAAGTCAGTTAAACCTGTTGAGCTTCAACGCGAGCAAGACGGAAGCAAATACGTTTTCTGAAATATCCCCGCTGGAGAACCTCTTCCTATAATGCAAGGCCAACAAATTACATCTAAAGATTTGATGCACCTTTTCGGAATAACGGTCAACTCCAAGTTTTGCTGGCATGAACATGTATCAGCAATAGCTGAGTTGGCATCAGCTGTGCGCCTCATCGACCACCCGGAGATCATCAGCAATCTCCAACTGCTGGCTCTCAGAAGACAAGTTGCTGACCTTCCTCTGTTTTACAGATACTTTCACGGAAGATGCTCCAAGGAGCTTAAAGACCTTGTTTCGAGAAAACTCATGTTTTGCCTCAACACTAGGCATTCTCAATAACTTATTGTCATCTTCTTGGTACATGCCTTATATGCTCAAATTCCCGGTATTGTGTCCCAATTTTGCTTACGTTACCTCGGTTAGTTGGATGTCAATCAGGATATATTTCGCAAAATAACCGAATAAATGCAACTTTGGTTTTCAGAACCAGTCTTAATCAAACTTTGAATTTCATGCGATTTGGTTAGATGTAATATTTAGAAATGAAATTTACTACTCTCATTCACAGTAATTGCAGTCATCAAGAATTTGTGGGAAAAACGATCATAATAAACTATATTTTACTTCCAAAGAATTCATCAGTAACGAAATAGTTAGGAAAGGTACTGAAAAATAATGCTTCAAATTCAAGGTTTAGGCCGTTAATGATAAGATGCTTACTGTCCACTATTATACTGTCAGGAAGTATTCTCAGGGCGATTAATGCGTTAATTTTTATTTATTTCTAAAATTTATGTTTTCTGCTTCTATAAGATAAAGTTGTGAGAGAATTTCGGAACTAAATAGTCATTTATATTTGTCCTGACGAGACCTTTCTAACGAGATGTAACATGACCTATCATGCCAATTGAAACGAAAGTTAAAATTGCTCTCATCCCTTTCATTGCCCGAAAAACGAAATAACATACAAAACATAACTGATAAAAAATTAATATCGCTTGTCCTGTGCAATTACATTAATAACATTGCCTGACGTTTTACTGAAAATATTCGCTTTACAAACGGAATCATATTTTCAAGTCGTAAATATTTAGAAAATAATATGAAAAAATTCTTCAGGTAATTTTATTCCACAAATCAGTATAAACTAATTCCATTCCAATTCCTAATGTTCTATAAAAACTCGTAAAAACTTTGTTTCCATATTACAAGCGAGGCTGATTCGTGAGTACGAACACGCCCAAGAGCTTTCGGCGTCGACATTTGCCGTTCAGAAATGCGGAAATCGAGCCTCACGTTCCTCATCAGAGCTTATGCCCAGATTTAGGTCACCAAAATTGAAAGGCCGTCGTTGGCAACGCATTGGTGAATTATGGATTGAAATGATGCCAGAACTTGTTTTATTCTCTGCATAATCAATTTTTTGTTACCATATATTCACTAGGGGCAGAGCTAAGCTAACGTAATGGTAATTCGAAAATATATTTACATCAACTTGATATACTCATTCGAAAAATAAATCTTTCGTACATTTCACTGAACTTATTCAGTGGGAGAGAATAGCTCGAGGCGTACATTGCATTCTTTTCGCTACTTTCGTCAATGAGGGTGTCATTCAATATTTTAAGCGGCCTTTTATAATGGAAGGAATTCAGTAGAAAGTCAGGTATTTTTTGGTAAGAAGTTTCACAAGACGCGTCAATATTTGCCTTCAGCCAATTGTGTTCTACGTTTACCTTCTTCTTCTTAGCTTATGAAGGCGTGGAACAACCCTTTTTTCGAATAGCATGATCTATCTTGTCACACCTCATTATAAAAGTCTTTCTCAGACCTATGTGAGGGACTATTTATTTTCTATATTTTCTTACAATCATCTTATAATTCCAAATGAACAGATATTTGATGCAAATGAAAATTTTAGAACAAAATGTCAAGCTCGCTTTCTTTCTGGGCCCTCATAGATAATAGAGGCCACTTTCCACATTCAGTTTCATTTCTGGAAAGATCTGTCTAATTTCTTGTGTTATTCCTTCAGATTTATTATGACATTTTTATTTCAGATATCTTCATAGAAAAAAGTCAAACTGCTAAAAAACAGGTGTCCTCAATTCGTCATTCTCTTCCAATGTATTTGTTAGCAAAACTATCATTCTAGCTTCGGCTCACATTAAAGGCATAATGTGAAGGTGTTCCATCTTGTTGAGAAATAATTGTCTCGTTAGGTAGAACAGCGAATATCTCATTCGGCAACAAAACTAAGATGGAATCAAATCTCCTTGTACAAAAACAGAGGCGCTTTCTCCAAAGAGATTGTTATCGAAGAATTTTGGACCATCAACACGGTCACTAGTTATGTCTACAGACTTCCTCTAGATACTGAGTAGCAGGTTTCATAGTCCAGTAAAGGTTTTCTTCAGACTAATATCGACAGTTTTGAACCTCACAGTTCAATGAGAAGGTAGATTGATCTGAGAACAATTCACTACAAACCTTTGATGTTTTTCCGATTGAATTCAACATATTTGTATGAAATTATCGAAAATTCTAGAATCAGCCCAGCAGAAAGGAGTAAAGAGGCATCATTATACAGGTTGCCCCGTCGTAACTCAAGTTATTATTTCTTGAACTAGAAATACTTTTAAAACTAACTGATTTGATGGAGCAGGTCGTTACTTGTTGGGAATTGGTGTAAACTTTCAATTGAATGAATAAATAATGTTCACATTTTCAGTATTTTGACAAGCTTATGACGCGTTTCACGACTATGTGGCTTCATCAAATAAGAAGTACATTTAAAATTATGCTGTGTCTTATATATTACATTTGCAAAAGCAAGTACTTAAAAGTCTTTTATTCAACGATATTCAACTTTCTGTAGAATATTAAGTATCCTCTAAAGTAGCTGGTTTTCCGATCCACCCTTCATAATCATCGTCAATCAGGGCCACCCAGCTATGGTACAGTTCAGTCAGACATCATGAACAGAATCAATAAACAGCAGTGTCGATCTCAATTGACTCGTCAGTATTGCAAACCCATTCACAATACCAGGCCAGACTGCCACCTACTCATCTAGAACCGTTAGGGAGCATCAAGTAAATGTATAGGCGCCTTTCAACGAAAAATTTCGCATAATATCATTGTTGAGATAGCAAATACTTAGCTCAATGGGAAGAAAATACACACAAGGTTGCTTCTCTTGAGAACTGATAAGATTAAGTAATGGTGACCAACGTAAGTCTAAGCTACAATTATATTAATTGCCGGAATTTTTCTGTTTAATGATTTCCAATGCTTTCATAGATGTGTTTCAATCTATTATTTTCATTATGAAAAATATAAAAATTATTATAAAAGTATCATTTTCTTCTAGTCGCTTACTTGTATAGTAAAATGATTTTTGTTTGTCAAAAACTGCGCCTGTATCTAACCTAACCTAACCCAATATTGGGATTTCTAAAAGTTCTACCGATATAAATTTCATCACGACTCCAACAGAAAAGTTCATGAACACCTGATTACTTTACTTTATGAATTTTAGATTAACAGTTGTCAATAAATCTGCCTAGAGCATTATCCATTCTGAAACTTATATTCAAAGTTTTAGGTGAGGAGAATGAAATTTAAACTGGGTGTATCAATATAAGTTGATGTATTATATTTTTAGTTGACTCTTTTAACAGAAGAAAACCTCATACATTGCATGTAAAAATTGTTTTCTATAAAGCATACTGTCTAATGAAACTGAAATTATAACCATCTTGGACCGCTATTTGTTTTATAATATTGAGCGCTTTCAAGAAATTACTTTCTGGCTTAAACGTGTCTACCAATGGATTTTAATTTATTAGTTGAACCCTGCTAGATAATTTGATAAACTCCAGAATCAATATTTAATGCCTTGACCAAGGCAGAATTTTTAAGCAATACATAAAAATTTATTGAAATCCAACCGAACGATCAGACATAGAAACTTTTAGTTGATGATTCGCCATCACCAAAACATTATTCTCCAGTCAAACCCCATAAAAGAGGTTATCTCAGCAAGACCAGCTGCCAAATTTTCCCGTTCTCTTATAGACATCATTGAACATTCATGAATCAGATCTTATAGAAAAAAATCACATACTATGCTTCCATAGAAAGCTGAGCTTATGTCCTGGGATGAAGTTAATGTATACAGTTGTGTGCCACCTCGCGATCCATTGAAACCAAGTATATGACAAATGTCGTAATTTTCGAACGACTGTTAAAATTCTTTCGCAAATTTTTCTTTAAATTGAAATATTTTCCTGCTGGTTTTCTTTTTCCATTATTACAGATTCGTGTCCCAAACCCCCTTCCTTTAACCCTTGTCTTCGTTTGGAAATCATGGAATGCAAGAGAGAATGAAGCGGCTAAGCAGAACAATCTTTGGTACTCTTTATGTACACACGACACTAACACAACATAAACAGACAAGCTATTGCTAGCGCAATAGCGACAGGTAAACGAGTTTTTTCCTCAGGTTTTTCACTCGTTTCTTGAATCATATACAAGGTAGTATGGTTCCCCTGTCATATTCCTGAGCTCACACTTGTGTTTTTTCCGGCACAAATCAAAATTATAGATATCAGCATTTATTGTAAATTTAATTATTCATATATATATATATATATATATATATATATATATATATATATATATATATATATATATATATATATATATATATATATATATAATATAAATAAATAACCAAGGTTTGTAGAATAATGTTATGAATCCAATTTTTGTAATCAGAAAACTATAACCGAATTCAATTAACCAGATACATTTTTGTTCAATTGTCTGTAAACCTTTTCATACAGATATTACCATTCTAAATTTTCACGCACATCTACATCAGACTCAATGTCAGGAAATAATTTCCCATAAGAGATCCATATAACTAAAGAAATAACGGTAGATGATAATTATTATTCAAGTGTGATCGACACAATGCTTTCAAATAACAATTCCAACACTGAGATTTTCGTAGTGTTAAAGAGACCAATCAAAATCTTTCTTTCCATCTCATAATTTGAAGATAGCTTTCAGAACGGATAACCATTTAAGTAGACTGTACATCTGTAACAAACCGTTTTCCATTTTGTATTATTTTCTAATAACTTCATCGATGTTCCAAGAAACCAGTTATCAGAAACAAAAACATTAAAACTCTACCGAGAGACCAGACAGAAACAGACAATAGAAAACAAGGAAAAGTAACGGCCAGTTAGTTGACATGATCAAGAGGGTATCGAGTAAGAAGTGGGAGACTATCAAGTTTACGCAAGTCTGTGGATCGTTTCATTTTTTTTTTTTTGGAATTCCGGAATCATATAAATAAGCGTGTTTCAGTAGTTACATGACAGTAGAGTGCGTGCTCCGTTACCGACTTCCAGACCTGACTCCAGTTCCAGACCAGCTAGATCTTTGAGGTGAGAACCAGCTTCCAGTGAAATTGTGTGTGAATTCCAGATACCACCGTTGTGCTGATTTGCAGTGTGTTATACCGAGCGGAGTGTTCCTGGTGTGGTCCGCCCGTTGTGCTCTAGGTATAATAATTCGCTCCCGAGTAGTTGCTGGTCACAGTTGAAAATAGATGGATGCCCTGCGCAGTTGCTGTGTCCTGAGCATGAAGCAGCCCTTATTTTTCAATGGAAGTTTTCCTAATCGGGGTATGTAGACGCCCTACATAGTTGCTGTGTCCTAGTGTAGAGAACGTCTCATACTTTTATCATACCTAGGAGATGCCGAGAGTGGTGTAGCACACATACTTGTGCCGGAGGTTGGTGATTCTCTCACTCTGTACTCTTGCACATTGAATACCGCGGGGCGTGTAGACGGCTTACGCAGTTGCTGTGTCCTGAGTAAGGCCCATATTTTACCCCAAAGTGTCCATGCTACCAGAAAGACCTATCGTGAGGTATGATTCAGAGAAGATCCTTAATTCTTGGTTAATTCGATAATAGCATATGCATTCATTTGAAGAAACAGTTTCTGTTCTCTCGCTTTTCCTATTACTATCATTCATATTTGACTGTACATCATTCAATTCTAACTTTGATGATTTATCGTTAACTACTTTGGATCATTTCCTTAACATTCATTGCAAATTTTGTTAACTTGCTTCAATCCTCTTTACCTGCATTTCAATCCCATTCCCCAATTCCTTACAATTCACGTATATTACCATATGGTTCTCAAATCTTTCATCTCGCCTGATTATTGTTCAATTGATTATTCTTAATATAGTAATCATCCGTATAACCTGCAAGACAGTAGATACCAGTAAAAATTAGGAAATCTACGTATCGAACCCGACATCTGCACTCCTGGTCGTAAATAAACCGCTATACTACCTGTAGAAATAATTGATCGCTTTCCCAGCGCTGCCGTTTCCCCACTCTTCGGATATCCGTCATCTGTCAAAACTCCAGAGTTATCTAGAATTAAGTTCAATTTTATTTCGCACTTTGAGGCTATCCTGGTAGTAATATTAAGTTCAAATTTTTAATTTATACAATTCATACTCGTGAGGCTAGTGTATGTGGTATCTTTTACGAGAGATTTATTTCGATTTCCATTCAACAAATGATGCACCTGTATTGAATTCAAATATTTCTAAGTAGAGTTAATGTTCTCTCTCTGAAGCATGGTTTCTGATATATGAGTAAAATTCGTTTGATTTTCCTGATTCATTTGATGACTAATGTTGGATATAATTTTGAGTTGAATAAAGAGTTATTTTACCTGATATGACTACGTATGTAGTGTTTATTTTGAATTATCCTTACTACGAACTTTACATTAACTTTCTCCGGCTAGAGTTGTTATCCCTGCTTAGACTTTGAAGCTCTGAAAGTCTCAGTCCCGGAGTAGGTTCCTGCTACTATAAAATACAAGAATCGCAACCTTGGAAAATAAGGGGGTATTAGTGACCCCTGTTACCGAGAGTCTGATGAAGTAGCGTCACACATCTAAGATTCATGAAGATAACAAACCAGTTAATTATAAACTATCTTGTGGAGTTTATGATAGAATTTATATCGGTAGGATATTCTAAAAATTTCAACATTAGGATATATGAACGCCAACGTAAATTCAACAAATAAAATTCTGATTTTCACTATGCAAACAATCTACTAGAATAAGTTCATACTCTTAATAATGATTTTGATATTTTGCATAATAAAAAACTGAGACTAAACCAACGGGTGGCACTAGAAATCAGTAACCGGGAAATTTACAAAAGTCAATTAGACCAAAATTCGTCACCATCACTTAATTTTTTTAGACTATAGATGAAGCAACCTTGTTTGGATTTTCCTTTTATTGAGCTAAGTACTTCATTTCACCAATGTTATACATATATAAAGCACATCATTCATTTACTTGTACTACTTATCTGATGACACTTTAGTGCGATGAAGCGCGTTCTAAGGTTTTCAACAAAGTGAAAATTCAACATCATTGTTTCATGTATCAAAACACTGCTTAAATTTAAAATTTGTAGGATAGACCTCTTCCCTAAAGATATCTAGTTAAAAAAACATATGAGTAAAAAAAGGTCGAACTCCACCTCATGAATGAATGAATGATATACTATTATCAGGTAGGCTTATAGATTATAGAGTGAACTATATACTATCGAGGAACAATTTGGCGGTATTCTAGTGAAATGATGAGAGAAAAGGAATAAGAAAACGTTCTGCCAGTGTCATCAAATTATGAGCAGAAACAATCTTTTTCCAACTCTAGTTCATTTTTTTTCATTCATTCATTTTTTCATAAAGAATCATGAATTCCACCCAAACCTTTCTTAAGAAAGAATTATAAGAAACGGAAACATTCCCCAGAATATCAGGTCCCAATATCTGACTCTACCCAAATCTTCCTCGTATTGTATGTAACATCCGATAATCAGATAAAGGCAACTTCTGCTAGTTTTCATGAGTTAAATTGCTTTTATTATATTCAACTCGAAATCGCCAATCTGTTCTACAAGCGAGATAAAAAAAATTTTGAAGTTGAAAAACAAAATCGACTCGAAGACGATAAAGATATTCCAGACAAAACCAATTTTATTTTCGACTTTGATACCCCGTACGGGAAGAAAGCATTTCTAACTTATGTTTCACAGAACTATCTTAAATTGAAAAACGAATCGCCCAGAATGATATTTCAAATCAGTATGCTATAAAAGCATACTTACAATATCACTCAATTTCAAATGATCAGCCATATTCGATAATACAAGCAGCAATAAAAAACGAGGCGTGAAAATTCGATAGCATTACACATAGCAACGTTCAACAATAAAACAGAAATTAATAATAAAATCTATATAGAAGAGCAGTTGAGTTGCTAACAAAAGCAGATAATGTTACGATTGTGTATCAACTGGCAATGAGGCATGTCTAATTTAGATTCAACAAACACACTTCGTTCAGTATTCAACTCGGGATAAAATGATAAAATGTTTGTTTTTCAGTTCACTTCTGAAATGAAAGTTTTCATATAAGTGAGATGCCTATATGTGAGGGTGCCCAGATGAATATGACTTTAATGTTTGAGTTATTAGCAATATCTAGTTGAGCTATAGGGTTATTGGGTTATATCTGTCGTAAACAGAGTATAGAATTGAGAGAGTTGGTGAATATTATGAAGTTTTTATGGTGAGGATGGTGGTTTATGAAGATGAGACTTTGTAGTATTTCATACATTTTGGCAGAAAGAATACTTGTTTGTATGGAGAGTTTATAGAGGGAATCCCCTGGGTGGTCACGACTGCAGCACCCACTCCACTTGCACATTTTGAAGCGTCAGTATAAATTTTCTGGTAATCGCTATATTCTTCGAGTAGGGTGTTGAATTTTTCTCTTATGACATCTGGGCTCACATTATGTTTGCCGTAATTTGTCAGGAAGGTGATACAATGTGTTGCATTAATTAGCCAAGGATCTTTGATGGGGTGAGTCATTTGGTTTGGTTCGGGTAGTAAGAGTTGGAAATCGGTTAGGATGAGTCTGAACCTTTCATAGAAGGGTTTAGCTGTTCGAGGTTTGTTTGTGAGAAACCCTGTGAGTCTGTTTGTATGACAAGAGTGAAAAGTTGGATTTGATGAGTTAGCACGTACAGTTGGGGCATAATTGAAACTCAAATTGTCTCTTCTCAACTTCGAAGTGGGTTTTCTTAGTTCCCAGCGGAGGCTATTGACATGTGTAGTTCTGAACGCTCCAAGAATAATCCTGAAGGTGGTATTTTAAATAATTTCTTGTTGATTTAAAGTTGAGACATTGAATGAGTTATACACGAATGCGCCATAATCCAGGCATGATCTAATGATAGATTTCTAAACGACTATTGCTTTATTATCAGGTAGGCTTTCGATTATAAAGTGTACTATATACTATCGAGGAACAACTTTGCGGTATTCTAGTGAAATGATGAGAAAAAAGAAATAAGAAAACATTCTGCCAGTGTCATCAAATTATGAGCAGAAACAATCTTTTGCCAACTCTCGTTCATTTTTCATTAAGAAGAAAAATGAATTCCACCCAACCCATCTTAAGTAAGAATTATAAGATACGGAAACATTCGCCAGAATATCAGGTCCCAAAATCTGACTCTACTCTAAATCTTCCTCGTATTGTATGTAACATCCGATGATCAAATTATACTAGTTTTCATGAGTGAAATTGCTTTTATTATATTCAACTCGAAATCGTCAATCTGTTCTACAAGCGAGATACGATAAATTTTGACGTTGAAAAACAAAATCAACTCGAAGACGATAAAGATATTCGAGACAAAACCAATTTTATTTTCGACTTTGATACCTCGCACGGAAAGAAAGCATTTCTAGCTTATATTTCACTGAACTATCTAAAATTGAAAAACGAATCGCCCAGAATGATATTTCAAATCAGTATGCTATGAAAGCAAACTTATAATATCACTCAATTTTGAATGATCAGCCATATTCGATAATACAAGCAGTAATAAAAAACGAGGCGTGAAAATTCGATAGCATTACACATAGCAACGTTCAACAATAAAACAGAAATTAATAATAAAATCTATATAGAAGAGCAGTTGAGTTGCTAACAAAAACAGATAATGGTACGATTGTGTATCAACTGGCAATGAGCCATGTCCAATTTAGATTCAACACACTTCGTTCAATATTCAACTCGGGATAAAATGATAAAATGTTTGTTTTTCAGTTTACTTCTGAAATAAAATTTTCATATACGGGTAAATTTATTTATAACTGTAATAGCGAAAAGAGAATCAGTGACAGGATGCTAAATATACAAGAACGAACTTACTCTGATTTCGAATTTTGTATTTTTGTTCTGAGATGGGATATGTGGAACATGCTTATTGCTGTAGTGTTTAAATGCGGATAAAAGAGAACTTCATTTTCGTGCATTATAATGCTCTACTTTATACCGCTGTGACCGTTATGCAGTAATTGGAAAATAATGGAATAACTGGTTTAGATAGGCCTTTCCTACCACCAGACCTTGAACCAATATAGTAAGTGTGGTACATGCTTGAAAAAATATTTTAACGCACAATCACATCTTTCAAAAAAGAATCCAAGTATTCCATACTCCCATGGAGGAATTTAACGCAGTTGATTGAGGTATGTATCGACAATTTAATTCTCAGTATAACAAATCCCTGTAGAGCAGTAATTTGTTTAAATATCAAAAGGATTTGTACCTTTTTGGCGATTATAACTTAAGCAATTATAACTGTTCTCTTATATATATATATATATATATATATATATATATATATATATATATATATATATATATATATATATATATATATATATATATATATATATATATATATATATATATATATATATATATATATATATATATATATATATATGTGTCAGAAAAAACACATATGAGCTTAGGAAATGTACAGGAGAACTATGAATATCTTGTATATAATATATATATATATATATATATATATATATATCATATAAAGAATCATTAAAATTAAAATTTACAATGAATGTTTATGTCTATAATTTTGATTTGTGACGGAAAAAAACACAAGTTTGAGCTCAGGAATATGACAGGAGAACCATACTGCCTTGTATATGATTCAATAAACGAGTGAAAAAACCTGAGGAAAAAACTTGTTTCCCTGTCGCTATTGCACTAGCAATAGCTTGTCTGTTTATGTTGTGTAAGTGTCGTGTGTACTTAAAGAGTACAAAAGATTTTTCTGCTTAGCCGCTTCATTCTCCCTTGCATTCCATGATTTCCAAAAAACAAGGGTGAAAGGAAGGGGGTTTGTGACAGGAATCTGTAACGAAGGAAAAAGAAAACCAGCAGAAAAATATTTTAACAATCAAACTTCATATATTTTTAAACAAATCTAAGAAAAGACTTTACATAGCAAGCAAGGTTATGAAAAGGACTAAGGAGATATTAAAAAAAATACATAACCTGCGATATTTCCTCAAATTCCCTCTCTATTTGACCGAGAGAGCCCCGATGGCCAGGTTCAGTCTTCCAAGTGATGCCTATTATGATCTTTAGATGTTTTCGAATCATTATGGACCCAATAATCTGGGTTGACATCGCCCATATATTATTTCTTCGTGGAACTTGGTTAATTTAAAGAAAAATTCGCGAAAAAATTTTGACAGTCGTTGAAAAAAATATGACAAATTTGGTCTAATGATGACTTGGGTGTATCGATAAGCCCGACGACCTCTACTGGAGTGGTAGTTGGTGAGATGTTCGGATATTTCAATTTATTTCAATGATATTTTGAATTCGAATGGATCTTTATTGGACTTGTTATTCAAATCATACCGTGACGCTGAGGTACGTCTGTCAAATCAGATTTTGTTACCTTTGAATGTGCACGGTGGTCATCCGTTACCTCCGTAATAATAAGGCCTGAGCGCTCGGACCGCACCGTCTCGCTAGTATATTAACGCGCTAGCTCGATACTCTACCCAGCCGGGCGTCCGTAGGCGCTTCAACTATTATACATATTGAAACATTAATTTTTTGGGTTTTGGATTTTCATAATTTTTCTGTTTTTTTAGTTTTCAGTGATTCTTATTTGGAAAAAGCATTTGCACAAAAGACCTAGATCGCCTATGAAAATATAGAAAAGAACATATTCCCTCATTTATTCGATACTGTATCCAATTTCCTTTTTTTGTTCTTTCCCAATCTATCATTCGTTTTCCCGCAATAATTCTTCAAAAGAGTATTTTGTACCTATTATAATTAGTTTCAAAATATATTCCGGGCTGTGGGTTTCACAAGCAGGTAACCTATAGTTTTCAATTTCATTCGTCATCCAATAATTGAAAACAAAACTCACTACAAAATCCTCCTCGAAATTGAGTTTCAAGAATTCATCCTCCAAATTTTCAATTATTTTCTTGAATAAAACGTAGTTAACTAAAACGAAACGGACTACAATATCGTGTGGAGAGGATAGACCTCCGTGGCTCAAATTTTTTATCAAATCATAACCCTCTTCGACAACCATTTCCTCGCCGAACACTAATTTTGATGTACAAAATTCACATTTAATTTTTCGTATTACCTTATAGCTGCAATGTCCTGCCAAATAAGTAACAACTGGCATCTCAAATTGAACTTCTTCGAAATCGTTTTCGTCGAGATGAATATCTGGCTGTAAGAAATTATCACAAAATTTCCATTCTTCATGACATTCGTCAAAATTTTCCGGTAAGCTAGTTACAGAAATATTACCAAAATTTTGAGACTTTAATGATAAAAGCGATTGAATTCTCAGTTTTTTTTTTCAGATTCGTATAACTGCCTTATCTAAATATGATAGTTACCACCTGATAATTGTCTATATTTTTCGAACCTATGTTCCAAAGAGTCTGTCTGAAATTTCCCCAACAAAACATAGTTCATGTTGAGTTCTTCAAAACAATACTGATTAACTTCTGTGATGCCATGTAGAGTATGCGATAATGCTGTATGAGTTTGAGGAGAACTGACTACCTCTTCAGTTTCTCCTTGGTTTTAATGGTCATCTAGCTACAATGAACTTACATAAAACAATTATCATTAATTTGTACTTGTTGTTTCAGAAAAGAAAATGTTCCGTTGAATAAATGAACAAATATACAAATAATGAATAGTAATTTGTTCGAATACAACTTTATATATATATATATATATATATATATATATATATATATATATATATATATATATATATATATATATATATATATATATATATATATATATATATATATATATATATATATATATATATATATATATATATATATATATATATATATATATATATTGATTCGTAGAGTTTCACGGATGGGTACATATGTATTGTTTATCCGGGAGTACATCCGTTCGTTAGATTGCTCTCCATTGAATGGAGTTTGCAGACGTTTCGCCAAAATCTCATTTGGCATTTTCAATGCGTAGTCGTGGTAGGTAACTGAGGATTTTCGATGTTGTTCACGGTATTTAAACCTCGTCTTTGCCGAAGATTGTATCGGCGTTCTGGATTGAGTGGTGTTGGCCCCGCCTCCTCGGGGTTGTGAGTAGAGTTATTGTTTCGATGTTCGGCGTTGTTTGTTGCGTTGTGTGTGGTGTCTTTTTTGAGAAGGGACTTCCAAGTAGTTGGAAGGTTGAGGGCATCGTCTCTCTTATTGAGGACTCCTTTTTTCTCTATTTCTATTGCTTCCCGTATTGTTCTGGTTTTGAAGTGGTTTATGGTGGCGATTTGTTTGCAGCTATCAAAGTCTATTTTATGGCCTGTATTTATGTGGTGTTGAAAAAGAGCAGATGTCATTTGTTTATTCTTGATGGATAATTTGTGTTCGTCCAGTCTCGCAGACATTTTTCGGTTGGTCTGTCCTACGTATTTTGCTTGACATGTTCCACAGGAAATGCTGTAAACGCCCTGGTTTTCTAATTTGACTTTGTCCTTAGGGTTTCTCAGGGAGGCGCCGATAGTTATGTGAGGTGTGTATGTGGTTGATATGTCGTGTTTCCGTAGAATTCTTCCGATTCGATCCGTTGTCTCTTTGATGTATGGTAGGTAAGTTGTTTTTCTGTTTTCACTGGTTGGAGGGGGTTGTGGGTGCGTTGTTGTTTGGCGTAATACTGCTTTTTCTATTGTATGTCGTGTGTAGCCGTTTTGTCTCAGCGCTTGTTTGGTGATTTCTAACTCTTGTTTGCTGCTCTGGTCGTCTGCAAGGCGTACTGATCTGGACAACAGTGTATTGGCCACTCCTTGTATTTGTGTTGGGTGATGGTGAGATCTGGCGTTGAGGTATCTGTTTGTATGTGTCGGTTTTCTGTATACTATGTGTCTCAAACGGTCCTGTGATTATGTGACAAGGACGTCAAGGAACGGTAGTTTGTTGTTTTCTTCCAGTTCTATGGTGAAGCGGATTCTATTGTGTTTGCTGTTCAGGTAGTCGAGAAAATCCATGAGGTGGTCTTCGCCATATATATATATATATATATATATATATATATATATATATATATATATATATATATATATATATATATATATATATATATATAGATTCGTAAGAATTTACCAACCTTACCAACCGTGCAAAATAAGGCTGAGGTTCGGAAACCAGATAGAAATTTTGTGATGTTTTCATATTTTATAACCTCAACACTAATTGAATTAGGAATTCGAAGTTTGAGTGTCTGTTACCCATGAAATATGTAAGGGTCGATGAGTGTGCCAAAATTAAAATCAAGAAAACCAACTAAAGATATTTCGTAAACTGTAAAATGAAATAGTTATCAATTTGACAATACAGTTTGTTTTGATATGTGCTCACATAGCTCAAAATTTAGGCTTCAATCATTTCTGCGATTAGAAAAAGCTGTGAGTTGATTCGAGACAAGAAAAGTATGGCTAAGCTATCTGTTCTGATCGGCAGTAGTGCCTTCACTCCATATTTTGTAGAATCAATATAAATACTAAAAGTTATAAATTATTAAATGACTTGAAACATTTAATCCCTCTACTACTCTCCATTACACAATATACTGTGAATTTCCGGTTTAGATATTCCACCTTCCACATAGTGGTCCATGAAGGCACAGAATTGCTGGAATACAAACCGACAAATTTACATTTTCCTGAATTAAGTATAATACATAGTTCTTGTCCTATTTCATTGAATTAATTATGCAGTAGGAAACGTGAAATAAGTTTAGAGCTAGGATTTGAGTGGAATCAATAAATTTGAGGTGTATCTGTATTGTAATGAAAGTAAGCTTTTCCTTTATATCTTGAGACGATGATAAAACGGTTGTTTCATTATCAATGATACTTTCGAATAAGTTTTGAAACAATAAACAGTTTTCACCCACTTCTAGGAGAAGGTGGATGAATGAAAATACTCTGATAGAGTATTTATCAACCGAGGATTTCGAACTGATGCCTCATTTCGTTTGTGTGAAAAATACATGAAACCTGACTCTCCCACTCTCCAATTCAGCAAACATATCCCGAAAAAAAGGGTCTTAAGAAAGAAAGGAATTCACCTCTTCACTGAGAAAGAGAGATTCTTATAGAGCAGGGGTGCTCAAATTTGAATTGCTAGCGATCTACCTCTATATATTTAGACTGCTTACGATCGACCCTGAGAGGCTGCAAGTATGTGTAATGCAAGATTGTCGTATATACACGATACATCCTAACGACCTACCTAGGTAGGGTGTAGATAGCATATATAGATATTAGCTTTCTACACAATATACATTATTTCCGTCAAGGTTTGGGTTAGGTTTAGTTAGGTTCTTCTCTATAATATCAATGAAAAAACTCATAGTTATTCAAAATTGCGAGTTTATTGGTTGTTACAAAAGAAAAGAGTTACATATAGTGTTAAACTTAACTAAGGAGTGACTTTGGATGTTGAGCGTGGCACTGCATGTCCTCAGCATACTTTTTGTGAAATGTTACGTAACCACTGGGTGCTAATCACACCAGAAATTTGTATCAGATTCTGTAGCTCTGAGGTGTATATATGATATAATCTGCACCAACCCAGAACATGAGTTCATATTAAACTGACTTGCTATTTCTGTAGCTAATTCCTCAATGTTTTTACATGAAAAAGGATGACTCATATTTTGACTTATCTTTATTTCAGAAAATGCAGACTCGCACTAGTAAGTTGACCCAGCTGACATTGTCGTCAGTTGAAAGGCGGTTTGCCTTAGATTCGGATATTTATCTTCAGATATAAAACACCAAAAATTTGTATCAGATGATGAAGCTTTGAGATGTATATCTGATATAATCTAACTCATTTTCAACAGAACATGAGTTCATATTAAGCTGACTTGCTTTTTCAGTAGCTAATTACTCAATGTTTTTAGATGAAAAAGGATAACTCATAAACGATGTTATATTTGCCAATTGTCCAGAAGTGTTTGATAATTCAACCTCATACGTATCATAATTTGACTGAGGAATCCTTGATTTCAAAGACGGAAAATGTTTCAGATCCTTTCTTTTCAGTTGATCTATCATAAGTTAAAGTTTACTTTTGAATGCGTTCACTGCACTTATCAGCTCAATACTAGTTTTTCCTTCTCCTTGAATCTCCAAGTTGATGGTGTTTGAGTGCATTGTGATGTCAGTCAAAAATGCCAAATCAGACAGCCATTTTTCGTTTTTCAACATCTGAGTGTCATCACCTCTTTAGTCTAGAAGAGCTGTTATTTCGGGCAATAATTGTTGAAACCTTTCTAGGAATTTTCTCCGACTCAACCACCTGACGTCCGTGTGAAGAACTAAATCAGTGTGTTCAGCTGATTCCCTATCTTCCAACTGCAAATTAAAGAGCCGCCGTTGCAAGCTACGTGAGCGGATGGAATTCACAATTTTTGTTTCATTGCCCATAATTTCGTCAATGTTTAAAATTTTTTCAACACAAAACTTGTTGCTGTATAATGCAATGGAATAAAAAAAATGAAGGGAAATCTTCATTAGTTTATGTTTCCAGTCATTGCTGGTGCTCCATCGGTTGTAATGCACATTAATTCATATATTGGAAGCTTGTAGTTTTTCACAAAATTGAAGAAAACGTCAGATATATATTAGCCACGGGTCTTCCTCTTCAGAGGAATGATTGTCGAAAATTCTTCCTTAGCCAACATGTCATTGAATACCATCCGAATAAAAATACACAGCTGAGCAGAGTCTGTCATATCGGTGGATTTGTCTAGCTGTACAGAAATGTATGTACATTTCATGATATCATGTTTTGGTTTATCTGCCATGTCCTAACTCATGACTTCAATACGCTTTGTGTCGGACGAGATAAATGAAGTTTTCTAATAGCAGACATGATTTCTGTTTTGATTTCAAAATCTTCAAATAAAGTCTCACCCGCTTCAATAAATGCTTCCTTCACAATCGATCCATCTTCGAATGGTTTCTTGTGTTTCGCCAATATATGAGATATTTTAAATGACGCGATCGTAGCAGCTTTCGATTGTTTGGCTGCTCTTGTGAACATGGTTTGTTCTCTTCTCAAACAAGATATCAAATCACGTACTTGTCGTTTTCTCTGTCACTCTGTGGCGGGAAATCCTTTTCATAGATTTATGAATCGTTTGAAGATGCCTCTCTAAGTTACCATGCTTAGGTGTTAAAACTGACGCACGACATATAAGACAAATGCACTTATCCTTCATCATACAAAAGAAAAATTCTTCCTCCCAATCATTATTGAAATGATACGTTTAAGATTTCTTCGTTGCACTCATTTTGCACTATTTAATAATAAACTTTGTATCGACGTAGTATTGCCTTCAAGTTACAATTCAGAATGATTCCAATTCCTGCAGGCGCAACATTTATATCGGCGTGAAAAAAAGTCTCGAATGATCCTGTCAAAGGCGCCGCCCGAATTATTATCATATTGAAAAATATTTTTCTTTATAGAGTAACTTATTATTTTCGTTATGTTTGAGTCTGTCAGTGGAAAAATTAAAATACTTTCACTAGCAATAGTTTATAAATTAGATATTAGAATAGAAAATTTCAAGATATAACTTCAAGTCACTGATAATTCAGATCCCACCAAAGTTACACTTGGTCGAAAATGCCTTCACTTGCTTTGAGAAAACGATGTTATACTTGTGCACTAGGCGGAGGCATCATCTTGCTACCAGATCTTGAAGTTCTTCGTCACCGCATGGAAGATAAATCAGTGATTTGTTGAATTTCAATTCAATCATATCCACAAAGGCTAGTCTTTTAGCTTTTATATTGAAAGATCCGTAGCGCACATCTCACGAAGTAGCTTTGACCCATTCATGAAGTGCTGGAACGCATATTGCATTGAACTGATACGACACGTGTTTTTTTGTGCCCTCATTTCACACTGGATTTATTTAGACGAAAATCAATTCTAACTGGTCATTTTAACAAGAAGATATTTGAAAAATTGTTGCTTACAATAAAGCTGAAAATCTTTCACGAATCTGTGATGATGACCAATATTAAGAAACAATCATAACATTCAGTTTCATTGAAAATTATTTCAAAACTGACCAAAACTCCCATTTTTTATAATAGTAATTCATGAACGCGATGCAATGCATAAAATCTGCATTCTCTTTGATAAACATCATATCATTTAAATTGTCTTTTCTCTCAAATGCAGTATGTTGGTTAAAACAAAAATACCACAGAAAATGTTTATTCATTTTCACAAATGAAAATATTATTATTCTAGTGTTGTGTTCACCTTCCTGAATAAAACCCAAAAGTTTAAATGAAAATGCAGAGTCATGGCAATTTTCTCTTACCCGGAAACTTCCATATACGCTTCATGTAACACAACTTCTAAGTAATAAGCTTTTTATAATCAACTAAAGGCTGGAATCATTAAGCAAAGAGAATAGACTAGAACTGCTGAGATAAAATACGCAAAAGGTCTTCCTACAATTGATGATTTAAACAAGTTGTACCCAATTTCAAACCTGATGTGATCTTCTGTTATTATGAAGTTTTACGTGACCTGAATTCAAAAACTAATGAACTTTTTGCTCGAATGTTGCATCCAATCATGAAATGATATATAAAACTTGGCGACAGGATGGAGTTTCCAACTTGGAACCTTTTCTTGTTGATTATACAGTCTTAAGGGAGAGCAGAGGTCTCAGACCTACTAGAATATCTGAAAGAGGACGTATACTAGTAGTTCATGAAGGATTTTGCGCAGATACAGTGGATTCGAGTGTTTTTCATGATTTCGTGTCCTCAAATAATGCTGTCCGATGCTTTCATATATTCGTGGCAAATGATATAAATCGCACACTGCCAACTGGTTGTCAAGTATTTTACTCCTCAATTTTCATGAATTTTCCATTTGTTATCCTTCTGGAAAATTTCTCGAACGTGAAGAATTGCCTCATAAAGTGGAAGTGTTTAGGGTGTTCTCTTTCAAATTTCAAGTCGAGGTATTTCTGTCAGGTAAACTGAATATTTTTCATCATATATTATCATTGTTTTTGCAACGATAAAGGCTAATAACGCATGCCTTTATTTACGTACGTTCCCACTCCTTCCACTACTTTTCCGCCAGCATCAAGTGTAGCCGCTGGAAACTCAATCGGTGAATTGGTCCTCTGCATTCAGTCGAAAAAGTTAGCAAACTTAGGAAGTCACGGACACCTAAAAGCGACTGAAAACATCGCGAACGACTGTTGAACGATCGTTCGTTTAATCCAGTACGGTGGTCAAATCAATTGCAGAAAAATATAACATCAGTCAGTGTTAGGATCTCCTACATGTATCTGTGTCCTCTTGTTGTCCTCCCTTGAATCCGTGGCTCTCCCATTGTGTGTATAGTTCCTCGTATAGATCCACGAGGGTGAAATGTTTTCACTTACTTTTCACTTCCCCTCTTTCAGTATCGTTTCAAAATACCGCTTATATGCAAAGTTTGTTTGAAATCCATAGACGATGAGAACTCGTTAGCGAACTGCAGCAAGTGTACCATGGTGTTCCATTCAATGTGTGCTGATGTAACCGAGAAAGATATCTTTTTCTAGAGAAAAACGAACGCCAAATGGAACCGCGCTAATTGTGATACGTGTAAACGGTCACTCCGCAGTAATTATTAATCGTCAAGCAATGATCAATCCATAACAATGGTGCACTTTAACAAGCTCATGCAAAAAGTTTCTGCGATCTCCAATTATTTGAAATCTATAAAAAAAGATCAGTTCGATATTGTTTCTGAACTCTTAAAATGCAGAGCGACTCTTGAAAATCACTCCAAGAAATTGGATGATCACACAGCTCTACAAAAATTTTTTTATTGTTGCCCTGGATATCATCGCAAATTTTTATGTTTTAGACTTTGTCATGGAGACTTATGTTGAATATTTTGGTTTCAAAATGGACAAATTAGGTAAACCATGTGTTCCTAATAAAGTTTGTAATAAATGTATAATGAAGTCCTGTGTTGAGTCTTTACGGTTATGGAAAAAAGGTGAACGTTCTGGATTAGACTTTGGTATTCCTATGATCTGGATGGAGCCTACGAATCATTTAGATGATTGTTACTTTTGTAGTAGATGTTAAAGGTTTTAATCGAAATCAAACGTGGAGATACCCAGACTTACAGTATACGAAATGTCCGGTTCTACACAGTGAAAATCACCCTCGGCCCATATACATTTCAAAAGTAATTCGCATGCCCTCAGAAACAATGATGTTACCAAATTGACAGAAATCGGGACCATCTACTAGTGGAAGTGAATGAGAAGGTGAAACATCTACGCCAAAGTTATTTTCTCAAAATGAACTCAGTGATTTAATACGTGATCTCAATTTATCAAAACAAGGATCAGAACTGTTAGCCTCAAGATTGAAAGAAAAAATTTATTGGCACCAACAGTAACAATTACAACATACAGAACGCGAGAAAAGAGTTATTACAATTTGTTAGTGAAAATGAAGGATTAGTGTATTGTAATGATATCGCGAAGCTGCTTATAGACATGGGTTTAAAAGAGTACAAATCTACTGAATGGCGCCTTTTATTGATAGTTGCAAAAGAAGTTTAAAATGCGTCTTATTGCACAATGGAAATAAATTTGCATCAATTCCAATTGCCCATTCAACGAAACTCAAAGAAGAATATGAAAATGTAAAATTAGTTTTAGAGAAAATTAAATACTCTGAGCATCAATGGCCGATCTGTGTGGATTTAAAAATGGTTAATTTTTTACTTGGCCAACAAAGTGGATATACAAAATACCCTTGCTTTATTTGTATGTGGGATAGTAGAGCAAAGCAACTTCATTTGGAACGAGATGTTTGGCCTTAAGAAATTCTTTAACTGTCGGTAAAGCCAACGTAATAAGGGAGCCGCTGGTGAGCAGAGAGAAAATCATACTTCCACCATTACATACTAAGTTAGGTATGATTAAGCAATTTGTAAAAGCGTTGAACAAAGACGGAAATTATTTTAATTACATTTGCAGCAAATTTCCGAAGCTTAGTATAGAAAAATTGAAAGGTGGAATATTTGATGGTCCTCAAATACGGCAATTGATGAAAGACTCAGATTTTATCAAAGTTATGACTGTTCCGGAAAGTAAGCTTGGAAAAGTTTTGTGTTGGTTTTCGAAAATTTCGTAGGTAACCATAAAGCAGCAAATTATGAAGAAATTGTGCAAAATATGCTGACAAACTTTCAGACTTTAGGAGGAAATATGAGTATTAAGTTACACTATCTCCGCAATCATCTAGATAAATTTCCGGATAATTTAGGAAATTATAGTGAGGAACAGGGAGAGCGGTTTCATCAAGATCTAAAAGTGATGGACGAAAGGTATCAAGGTCGATGGGATTGTCACATAATGGCAGATTTCTGCTGGTCTTTGAAAAGAGATTGTCCCCTGAAAAATTATAGAAGAAAAGCTCATAAAAGGCGTTTTATGGAAATATGAAATATATTTTCGACATTTTCCTCTTTATTTACTTCGATGTATCCGAATTTCTCAAAACATAACTGACATTATAAATATATCTGTTATTTTGTTTCTTGTTTTACGATTTTGTTATGTAAAATGAAAATAAAGATTTAAAAAGACATCAGAGCAAATCCTACAAAATCATTGATAGTTTCACGAATTGTGTGCATAAATAGACCCAAAATCATCTTCATATCTAGGGCAACAAAACCATTGTAGACCAGTGTCATCATAAATCTATTAATAATTGTGAGAATAGGATCGAAGTGCTAACTAATGGAAGCTCATCCACCGCTTATGGTTTTGATATATTAAGTAAGGAGGTTGTTGCTTTGAAACTTGAATGCTCCAGAAGTATCCGCGTTTTTGCCAAATGGATAGTATTTCGCAAATTGCTATACTTTTTTTCATCTTGTAAAAAGCCTTGTATGAAGGAAACTGGAATACGAAGCAATAACTTGGCATCTCATATGTACCGTTTGGTAGACTACCTTGTGTAGGTGTACTTATTCAATGAGATGATGTGATTTTGCCCGAGGGGATGTCCAATGAATATTCTTGCTATTCCTGAGATAAATGTTCTTCAGTATTTCATTCATATGTTGTATATATTGTTCTATTTCAGGTTTATATGATTCCAATTTGGGATTCGTTTTCTGCTATCAGTAGGGTGTATTTTAACAATTCAGTTCGGAGTTTTGAATTTAAATATAATTTTCTTTCATCTAGTGGTGTTTCACACACATCAGCTGATGGTTCAGTTTCATTTTAATTATTGTTTGTAATTGGGTATTGCTTGTTCGAACTGAAAAACTTATAATTATTATGTCACTTTCTGTTTGAAAATTGTACCGTATATTTATGCCTAAAACTATACAGTGAGTTCCAATGTTAACGAAACTCTTGGAATAACTTGTTTGATTTTCCTGTGAATTTCCTAGAACAGATCGATGTTTGCTCGGAGGGAGACATTGTTACAGGTTTCCTTCTTCCTCTATCAACACCCTACCCTGGCAGCTTCTACCTTAAAATTTTCAGAAGTGAAAAAGCTGCATGTGCCACCTTTTCGAAGAAGTGATTCCATTCTTCATACGACCATGTAATTATTCACTTCCTGAAAAAAAAAATGACTTCGGAATCGAAAGTTATGGCGATGCACCTCGACACTATACAGAGAAAACTCGATTTGAAGACAAACAAACATATTGAAGCAAATTCGGATCGAATCTGGCTCGGTGGCGTATGGGATATAATGCTCGTCTCCTACGCAGAGTTACCTGGGTTCAAACCCCCACAGAGTCGGTGCGATTTTTCGAATTCTGGGATTTGCTTGATTGTCCATCTTTCGGAGGAGATGTAAAGCTGTCGGTCCTGTCTAACAGAGATGTGTTGGACATTAAAGATCCCTCCCCTCGACACGAGAGGGGTTCGGCAAAATTCCCGGGTTAGTGAGGTGACAGAATTCCCCGGCGTGTCATTAGCCGAAAGGCAGAAACAGAGCACGTTAAAGGAAAAACAAATTCGGATCGTTATTGATCCTCTCATTGGAATGTTGGCAGAACTGTAAACGACAATCATAGTCATCTTCTTTCAGCATGTATATGGGTTTAATTTTATTCGGAGGGAATTTATACTGGTGACGAATCCTTAAAATACTTGACCGGCATGCTTCAGATAATTTGCAACAACCTTCTTACAGATGGTGTATCCCTATCATCTTAAACAGTTACACCAATTCCTTCGTCATTAGCAACTCTGGTGTAATTATCAATAGCGCATCCAGTTTCCATGCATTTTTGTTAACTTAAGATCGTATTTGCGCCAAATATCTACCAAGGTTATTTTCATTCAAAATGCGCGCAATAATAATAATAATAATATAAAAAAGGAGGACGCGGATTAATAGATGTTGTCAATTTACACACCGAACAGATAAAAAATCTCAGAGAAATCTTCTCTGCAAAAGCGCTCACTTCTGACCTCCATAGAGTGGTATCGTTGGCTGATAAGGGATCTCTAAATCTTGCTACCAGAGATGACCTGCTGAATCTACTGTTCCTATCAGATACTGAAAAACAAGAGCAATGGTCATGAAGGACATGGACGACCATGAGATTAGTCAACCACACACAGACAAAGAAGCTTCCAACAAATGGTTGATGAAAGGAGAATTATTCGCGGAAACAGAAAGATTCCTTATGGCCATTCTAGACAAAGTGATCGCTACAAATAACATAAAAAAATTTATTATGAAGGAAGGAACATTACAAATAGATAAATGCAGAAAATTCCATATAAGATCGGATACCATACAGCATATTACGTCCGGCTGCAAGACGGACTATCTTCACAGGCATAATCAAGTGTGCAACATTATTCATCAGAAACTTGCACACAAGTACGGACTTCTGAATACCTTCCAGCCATATCACAAGTATCAACCGGTGCCCGTATTGGAAAATTACTCTATCAGATTATACTACGATAGGCCTGTTATCACTGACAGAATGGTGAAGAATAATAGGCCGGACATAGTGGTGTATGATGAGAGAGCCAGAACAGCAATGCTGGTGGATGTCACCATACCGAATAATAACAACGTGCTGAACAAGTTCCAGGAGAAAAAGTCAAAACACAGACCTTGCTATTGAGATCAAGCAGATGTGGCACCTCGATAAAATAAATATTGTTCCTGTCATCGTATCCTCGACTGGGTTAATACCCAAAACTTTGCATGATAGCCTTAAGAAATTAGAATTGCATAAGAATACCAATGTAGGAATGCAAAAAGGTGTAATTCTTAATACATGTAGGACAGTTAGAAAATTTATGTCAAGTATATTGTAATCGAGCCTATTCCCTTTGATTGCTGAATCTGGGAAAGGTAAATTATATCCAGCTAACAGCTGAGATAGTGCATAAGTCTACGATAATAAATAATATTTATTGTCCTTTGACCATTACAATACTTGAGTAAGTAATTAGAAGTATGAGACATGTCCACATATTCCTAGAAAAACTAGCAATTGGAAAAAATTCATCTACTGAGTAGAAGCATCTAGTGTGCAAAAATCAACTAGCGTTTCCACTAAACACCTTGGCATCACTGCTTGACCGAACATTTCTGGGAAGTGCATTAAAGAACTTAATTCCCATGTATCCAGGACCTCTTTCATATCCTGATAGAGTATGAGATGGTGTGATTAATAGATCTGATCCCCTGGTTAGGTAATGGTGATGAAAATTATTGGGTAGAGAGCCAGTTAAGTTAACTTTTACGTAAGTTACAATCTCAAGTATATACATACTAGCGAGAGGCAAGATATGTAATTCACGAAAATAATTGCGACATGAAGTAGTCCTAGATATACCCACAATATTCCTAATGGATCTCTTCTGTAATTTAAAAAACCCTGTCACAATAACTCGAAGCACCCTGAAACACAATACCGTAACTAAGTCTAGATCTAAAATATGCATGATAGAAAGATGAAGATGACTACAGATTGAGGCTAACGTCGTTAGCCTCAATCTGTACAATGCAAAACATAGTGGACACAAGACACTACACAGCTGGTCAATATTTTCGTGCCAGTTTAGGCTGTTGTCGATTGTGATGCCTAGGAACTTGTTGGATTGAACTTGTGGAATGGATTTACTTTTTACCCTCAATAGATGACTACAGGCATTGTTTGAACCAAAATCTTCAAGTGAAAAGTTAATAAAAAAGTTTTGATATGTTCAAAAGTAACATGTTGGCAACAACTCAGATAGAAAATTTATTGAGTAAGTTTTGAACGTTTTGAGTGTGATGGCAAGATCAAGATCCGCATCGAGCACTGTAGTGGTCAGCGAACATAATCAAATCACCAGGGTCAACAACAATATCAGGCATATCGTTGACGAAGAAAAAAAATAACAGAGGCCCTAAAACGGAGCCCTGCGGGACACCACACTTCATGTCGAGCAAAGAGAATTTAACTCCATGAATCTCAAAAAGCTGCATCCGGTTGGATAAGTACGATTTTATTAAGTCATGTATTGCTGCTCTGCATACTAGAGAATACATTTTATTCAGCAATATAGCGTGCACGACCAAGTCGAAAGCTTTAGTGAGATCCATAAAGACCGCACTACATTTGTTATTCCCATTCAAGTATTCAAGAAGGAAATTGACGAAACTCATAATGGCTGATTGAGTCCACTTACCCCTTCGAAAGCCATGTTGTTGAGGTATTATGATCATTGGGGAAAGTTACCATTCTTTCAAATATCATCCTTTCAAATACTTTAGACAAAGCAGGGAGCCGTGAGATTGGTCTGTAGTTCCCATCCTGTTCCCCTCTTGAGCATAACTACGCGAGCAACTTTCAGGATATTGGGGAAAAACGCCATACTTTACAGCCCTGTTGATTAGTTAAAAGAGTATTGGTATCAGGAATATAGATACTTTTTTTAAGGAGGTTAACTGTGATTCCATCAACTCTGTAGAAATTTGAATTTTTTGCTGTTAATGATGTTGTATAATTCTGACTCAAAAAGTGGTCGAAAGAACATAGCTGATTGGATATACTTCGGTCAGGGCAAGTCCTTTTTCAAATCATCTCCGTTATCAGCCTTGAAGCAGCATTGAAGTAATTCGACACTACAGCTGGGTCGCTCACCAATTTATCCTCTATCAGAATATCCCGCAAAGTAACTCTGGATTTCGAATTCGAGTTCACATTATCATTAATAATCGATCACGCTACCTTCAACTTGTTATGAGCACCAAGATACCTACTGATATTGTGAAGTTGTTTCGCAGCTTGAAGGGTTGACTCGTAAATATTTTTATATTTTTTGTAAAAAACTATATTGTTAGGATGAAGAACACTACTCTTTGGGTGATACAGTTGCTTCAACATTTTAGACGATGTTGTGATACCTCCGGTGACCCATGGCTAACCTTTTTGCTTCTTAGTCGATTTTAGTTGAGATGGAAAACACAGATTAATATAATATGATGAAGATTTTACAGAGCTTCCAAAAGCTTCCTCAATTGAACTAGCAGTGTACAATTCCTTTTATCGGTCATTGGAAAGATAGTGAAAAAAGGTGTTGTAATTATCAGCACTGAAATTTTTCACATATTCGCCTGACTGGCTGGGCATAACACACATGTTACAAATCAGTGATTGGGATGTATGTGATCAGATATTCCATTGAAACACACCTCAGTATTGATAATATCCTGTTGAGGAAGGTACCACATATATAATCTATACAACTATTTCTGGTGACAGAAAGTCTAGTAATTCTTTAATTAGGACATTCATATTATATGACTTCAGTATTTCAACAAGTTCATATTTGAAATCACAGTCCTTCAAGTAGTCAATATTCAGATGACCACATAGCCATCAGAGCATAATTGTTGGAGGACAATATCTAAATTGTAAAAAAATCCTCTCAGATTATCAACCAGAGGAGTTCTGCAAATTGTGATTGTGTTGAGTTTCACGCCGTTACAAAAAATTTATTTGGGTCCCACATGTTTCAAAAGATTTTTCAATAGATATATTCAGGAAACATGGAATTTTAGAAACAGTGACATCGCGATTGTTCTTAACAAAAATCGCAATCCCACCATTTCTCCTGATTTTCCTACAGTAATAATCACAAATTCGATAACCAATAATTACAATGGATTTACATTCATCATCTTTGAGCCAATGTTCGTAAAAACAGGCTACATCAATTTGGTCAGACTTCAACATTATTTCAATCTGCTCAATCTTGTTTCGTAAGCACTGTATATTCTGATGAAGAATTTTCAATGGACAAATAGAATCGGCAGACTTACCGGTTGAAGAACTACAAGTACCACGATTTTCACAATTTATTGATATGTTAGCACTGATTTGACTGAATCCATCATCATTCACGAAGACGTTTGTTCCTTTTCTTTTTCCTTCTTCTTTCCGAGAAGGTATAAAATGATTACTGACATTCGCTTCTTCTGCCTATTTCATCTTCACAGCAACATCAGTTGGAGCTGATGATGATATAATACACTCCCCACAAAAATTGTCGCATCACCCTAATTTTACGACAATACTATGTGAACTTCTAGGTTGGTCATTCAAGAGTCGAAGTGTGAAATAAGAAGATATCATTCAAAAGAGATGAAATTAAGATGGAAAATATCAACGACTTTCGAGTTAATGAAAAATTAAAAATTTCTACCATCTTCAAACACTAGCGGAGAGACCAATCAACTAGCATCGCATGCTTACTAATCATTTTCAAAATCGAGTGTCTCCCCCCCCCGGGCCCTTATTATTGTCAGTATACGCCTCGGAAGCCCCTCAAACAAATTTTGTATGTACTCTTGAGTTCCAAATTTCAGGAAGCAGATTTTCTAGTTATTGGAGTGTTCTACAAGGCATCCTACGGTGCTGAATTTGCCACCCCAAGTTGTCCCAAACATGTTCTATGGGATTCAAGTCGGGACTTATGGCTGGCCATCTTATAATATCAATTTCGGCGTTTTGCAGAAATTCTGTAACTACTTCAGTTGCATGAGGCCGAGCTTTATCATGCATATAAATGAAGTTTTCGCCAATCAATGGGCCAAAGGGTACAATATGGGGTTTAAGGATATCTGCGATGTATCTGACCGCTGTCGTCCTTCCATTATTCACTAGGACTAACTTAGTTCGACCATGGAAATAAATGCCTTCCCACACCGTTACTGAGCCCCGTCCACAGTTTTCAGTTTGCCGGATACTGCATTGCTGATACCGTTCCCCAGGTCGTCTGTATATAGGCAAGCGTCTATCATTTGATATTAGACAGAACCTGGACTCGTCGGAAAAGAGAACATTCGACCATTCTGGAATACCCCAATTTGCATGTTCCCTCGCAAACTGAAGTCTAGGAACTCGATGCTCTCTGGTTAGACGCGGGCCGGTAGAAGCCACCTTGGCTGATATCGTCTTCTCTGAGCCTGTTCCTAACAGTTTGCAATGAAATATGCACATTTCTGGAAAGTAGCATTCTAGCCGTACAGTGCCGAACTCTTAGTGCAGTTGAACGAAGCCAACGATCATCAACTGGTGTTGTTATCCGATTTCTTCCCTGTCCGGCCCTTCTTCCATATTCCCCTGTTTCGTGGTACCGATTAATTGATCTTGATGGTGCTTTGGTTAACATCCAACAAGTTAGCCACGTAACGTTGGCTTCGCCCATCCTCTAGAGGTGTTGCAATTCTTACCCTTTCATGATCACTCAAATTGCGTGCAGGACGTTCAATAGCCATTACAATAAATTCAAAGATTCGAAAATCAACAAGAAACAGAGAAAACTTACATAAATTCAGTGTGGAAACTGAAGAGAAATTGGAAAAATACTGATAGTCAAACAAACTCGTTCTTATTTCAGACGTGTTCATGATCATATGGAAACAAATGTTACTACATAGATAAGATTTTTTTCCCTCATATGTCCAAAAACATAAGTTGACAAAGAAACTGCGATCGAGCTGCTTAATCGATTGTGGAATTCAGAATACCAGGTGATGCGACAATTTTTGTGGTGTGTGTATATATAATATAATAATTGCTATAGCACACCTATTATTTTTGGAAATTAAACTCACAATTTCAATAACTTCCCACAGTGTAAGTATCCCATCTGTTTTCATCCCAGATCAGCAGAATTATCAATTCTTCGAAACAAAATCAACTTGATAGATATTAACAAAAACTGTGAAATGATGCTCGATCGTCAATGAAAAATGAAGTAAAATGAACATTTTTTCAGAGAGATATCACACAACTCCTTTCTCACTTGAATATTGGCGGTGGTAGTTAACCGGGGTAGGAGGTTGATGCGCAAACCTTCAAACGAAAGAGAACATTTTTTTCTGAACTAACAGAATCTATTTTGATCAAGTGTTTTCCCCAAAAGGATATCAAACAGATTGACAAAATTTAAAATGTTTCTGAAGAATTCTCGATTTCAACTCACCACATTTTATTTTGAGAAGTAGATAATTACGTGGTCGTATAGAGAACACTTTCGGAGAAGTATCGCATACGTATTGGCCTACAATCTACCAGGGGTTGTATTGATAGGAGAAGAATGAATCATATAACGAAAGCGTCCTTCTCCAATCCAGAATTGACTTGTTTCAGGTAATTTACAGAAAAATCAAACCAGACGAGTTATTCAGGGTGGAATGTTTTAATTAGAACGCACTGTATAGTCATACCCATACCCAAAATGTCGTTGAACCATAAATCAATAGTCTTTTTGGAACGCCAAACTAGCGGAGCTCTATTATACGCCAAACCATTCACTCAATAACATTGCAAAATGCCACCGGCATAACATTTCCGTTGTACAGACGAAAGCGTAGCTACTATATTGAAATAAACAGCTTTGTGTATAAAAATCAGCAAGAAACATGAAACTTTTCTACCGAATGAAACAAAAAGTTTCGAAATGAATGCATTTCCCCTCGTTCTGTGAAAATCTCCTCATTATCTCAAATATTCAAACATTGGACGCTTCAGAAGCTCAATTAATGATGAGATTCAATTCAAACGTAAATTACGAATCTGACCCTAAAATTCGTATTGCTACGAGAGTATTCATCAATTTCAACAGCCCAAAAGCTAAAATGAATGCGTTGATATCATTTAAAATTTAAATTTCAATTCCAAATTGAACCGGTGCCTTACAGTTATACGGAATGATGAATGCAAAAATCGAGCATCTGTCGATCGTTTCATTCTCGCCCTTGCGTAGATGGCAGAAATTGGGTCAGCTGCTACAAAGTGATACGATTCGTTCTCGGAAGCATCTACATACATGGGTAATTGGCTTTAATTATTCTGGTTGCGCTTTCGCGTACACGGAGGTGTAATTTCTGTAGCTTGTCAGCACGTTTGATCATCTGCTTGTTCATTATTACTGTTGTTCCATTTAACAAGACGGTGCTGTACCAGAATACAACAAATATTTAACCAAACTATAAGAGGAAAATATAAGTACACTGCTCTATATCTTTGTGTTCTTGCAACGATATCCTACCGGTTAAACATTCCTCCTAAGTATTACATTCACAGTGGAAATAGTAGACTCGCATTTGGTGCGAGTGCTAAATTGAATCCAGCGGTAAGATTCACTAATTTGTAAATTATCAAATAGGATTTCCTGAGGAACTAATTAGTGCTTGGATCTGTTCACCAAGAGCATCGTCTATAAATGTTATAATTGCGGTGGCACAACTAACCTTAATCGTTGAACGTTTCGTAACTGACGATAATACAATATTGTTTGATTGTGAAAGAGAAGGATGTTCTTAAAAAGCTTGAAAAATGTAAGTATTAATAATCTAAACGTACATATGATGAAACAAGTATCGAGATATTGATCGTTCTTTTCAAAAATAATCCCTTGAAACAGGCTGGCGCTCAAAGAAATATCATAGACATCGCACGAACGTCTCAATTTTTCAGGAGATATAGATTAAAACACGGAGGGTTTAGCCTTGGCGCCAGATTTACTTATTTTTTTAAATTTATTTCATATAAGATCACCGAATCCTTTTTGAAAAAAAAAACCTCCTAAAATACATGTTTTTTCATAATTCAAGTAATGCCTAACTGAATTTAAGATCAATACAAAAATAAAATTATACGCTATGTACTACAAAGCCGATCGAACTTGAACCATTACCTCCTCCTCCCAATAAATTCAATCAATCTCCTCTTGAACATCCCTACAGATTGTGCTCTTTTTACATCGTAATGCAGCTCATTGTAATTCCCGAGGCCCTCATAGAATGAGCAATTCATTGTACTTGTATGTCTACACCGTGGCAAATAAAAGTTATCATTTCTTCTGGTTGGATATTTGTGGATCTCATAGTGAATACTGACAAATTCGTCAAAATAACCAGGTAACAAATTGTTCAATAACAACATCTGTTGTACAAGACGAAGAGGTATAACGATTATAAGAAGATATCACTACTGCAAAGAGTAGGGCGAACGCCTGGTTCGTGATAGTTATGGGAGACTTTAATGCCATAATGGGCGAAAATTTGGATGATAATACCCCACACGTAAGAAAATGTGTACTCGGTTGTAGATATATAAGAAGAGAAATGTTGATTGATTATTGCAGAAAAAAAAACATATTCTGTGTGAATACCTTCTGCCAAAACCCTTCACAGAGACGATGGACAATGGGAAGCCCAGATAATAGTGTTAAAAATGAAATAGATTTTATTTTCACTAATAGGAAGGAAATCTGCCAGGATGTCACAGTACTGAATCAATTCGATACGGGAAGCGATCACAGACTTATCAGAGGCACTTTTAAGATCAACACAAAAATAGAGAGAAACAGCATGCTCCTCAAAGGGCAACCATACCCAACTTTAGAAGTGTTAACTGAGAGCAAGGAACAATTCCAAAATACACTGATCCAAAAACTATCAAACAGAAAAAATCTTTCAGGAATGACCATCAACGACCTAACAGCAATGATAACAAACAGTACAAAGACAAAAAGACACTAACACGAAGATCAGTACACATACGAAAAAGACCAAGAACTACCAAAAGGAGCGTAGGAAGACCACAGCTGAGTTGGAGAGATGACATCAAGAAGATCGCGGTGAAAACTGGATGCAAACAGCTGCTAATAGAGACAGATGGAAGAATTTGGAGGAGGTCTATATCCAGGAGTGGATTAATACTGACTGAAGAGAGAGATGCTTATGTGGAAAAATGCGTGCGTAACCAACTCAGCTTAAGATTATCTGGAGCCACCACGTTTGATAAACGACTTAAACGTAGAAAAAGTATCACGATTTCTGTGAAGCTACAATTCAAACAGCAAAGTCCGTTGGTTCAAAGGGAATTTTTTACTCTACGACAATACAAGTACAGTTAAGCAGCGTCGAAAGGAAAAATTCTTCGAGATCATATCTTATTTGTTTTACATGCTCAAGTTAAACCTGCTAGTTGATCCTGCTGGCAGGACTACAGCTCAACTTTCCAAATACAAGCTCCAGATTCCAATCCTGTGTTGCAGATCAATACCTCTATCTACGATCTATCTATTTCAAATTTGAAAACCTATTCGGAATTCTCTAACCAATCCTAATTTCTCCGGTTGGAATCAAATTTGATCAAAAATTCCAAAGAATGAACAATTGAAGAGATTCAATCCAGAGTAAATCCTGATATACAGAATAGGAATCTCCTCGCAACCAAAGTGCTTTCTAAATCGAAAAACTTATGAAACCAGAAAAAACTTGTAAAAGTACTTGATTGTTCTAGTTCGGAATTCAGAAAACGATTCGAAATCCCCGTTGTCAGGCGTGGTCAAGTCGAACATCAAATTTTAAACCTCATTATTTGCAACCGGGGCTCCATAATATCATGAGATCCTGCAGCTAAATTATTACATAAATAATGTAGACAATCAAAAGGTGATTTTCGAGTATTCTCACATATTGGGGAATTAATCTTTCATTACATGCAAATTAAATACTATCCGGCAGTATTAATAATTGAAATATAATTAATCGACTTGAACCAGAAAATTTCGTTTACATCTCATTGAAATAAAACCTACACTTCTAATGTACGAAAAACGAGTACAGTGGCATTCAGCATCCTTGTCTAACAAGTATCGTCGCGCATTCATTCTCTGTTCACTTTACTATTTTTTATTTATTATTTCATTTTATTTTATTTATTACATTAAATACAGAAAAAAATAGCTTTAGTGTAACAAACATGAAATTTATATACATCATGAACGAAAGTTGAAATGAAATCATACCTACACCTAGATGTGAAGAGGTTGCAGGTAAGCAATCAGCTGCTACTGTGACCCTTTAAATTTCTCGAAATCACTGTTGAGAAGTGTTGTAGATTTATTGCCATAATATATAAATGTAATTTTCTGCTAAAAGTCGATTAATAATCTTCCAATTAATGATACTAACAGTTAAGTTTTTAATTGCATAATTAATAAAATTAAAAATTAATGCCCCAATATGTAAAAATACTTACAAATTAGCTTTTGATTATCGATATCATTCATGTCAAGGACAACTTTAACATAAACTATGAAGGTACAACTATAACTCGGTCCTATTGAATCAACCAATTCACAACACTCCAGGAATTCGATGGGTGACTGAACTGTCGTTTTTGATTATCTACGCTATAATCTTCTAATTTAGTAGAGGAATCTTAGACTATAAATTCACATAACTAACTAGAGCCAATAACAACCTGAAGATAAACTATGAAGGAACAATTATAACTCAAGGTCCTATCGAATCAACCAACTTTGATCACACTAGGAATTCAATGGGTGACTGAACGACAGCTTCTGATTATCTACCCTATTTGCGTTCTAATTTAGTAGAGGAATCATAGACTATAAATTCACCTAACAAACCAGAGTCAACGACAACCTTAATATAAACTATGAAGGAACAACTATAACTAGGTCCTACAAATCAACCAATTTACAACACTCCAGGAATTCAATGGGTGACTGAACGACAGCTTCAGATTATCTACGATATTTATCTTCCAATTCAGTAGAGGAATCTTAGACTATAAATTCACACAACTAACTAGAGCCAATGAAAATCTCAAGATAAACTATGAAGGAACAATTATAACTCAAGGTCCTATCGAATCAACCAACTATCATCACACTAGGAATTCAATGGGTGACTAAACGACAGCTTCTGATTATCTACACTATTTGTGTTCTAATTCATAGTCTTTAAATTCACCTGACAAACCAGAGTCAACGACAACCGTAATATAATCTATGAAGGAACAACTATAACTAGGTCCTACAAATCAACCAATTTACAACACTCCAGGAATTCGATGGGTGACTGAACGACAGCTTCTGATTATCTACTCTATTCATCTTTTAATTTAGTAAAAGAATCTTAGACTATAAATTCACACAACTAACTAGAGCCAATAACAACCTGAAGATAAACTATGAAGGAACAATTATAACTCAAGGTCCTATCGAATCAACCAACTTTGATCACACTAGGAATTCAATGGGTGACTGAACGAGAGCTTCTGATTATCTACCCTATTTGCGTTCTAATTTAGTAGAGGAATCATAGACTATAAATTCACCTAACAAACCAGAGTCAACGACAACCTTAATATAAACTATGAAGGAACAACCATAACTAGGTCCTACAAATCAACCAATTTACAACACTCCAGGAATTCGATGGGTGACTGAACGACAGCTTCAGATTATCTACGCTATTTATCTTCTAATTCAGTAGAGGAATCTTAGACTATAAATTCACACAACTAACAAGAGCCAATGAAAATCTCAAGATAAACTATGAAGGAACAATTATAACTCAAGGTCCTATCGAATCAACCAACTATCATCACACTAGGAATTCAATGGGTGACTAAACGACAGCTTCTGATTATCTACGCTATTTGTGTTCTAATTCATAGTCTTTAAATTCACCTGACAAACCAGAGTCAACGACAACTTAATATAATCTATGAAGGAACAACTATAACTAGGTCCTACAAATCAACCAATTTACAACACTCCAGGAATTCGATGGTTGACTGAACGACAGCTTCTGATTATCTACTCTATTCATCTTCTAATTTAGTAAAGGAATCTTAGACTATAAACTCACACAACTAACTAGAGCCAATGACAACCTTAAGATAAACTATGAAGTAACAATTATAACTCAAGGTCCTATCGAATCAACCAACTATCATCACATAAGGAATTCAATGGGTGACTGAACGACAGCTTCTGATTATCTACGCTATCTATGTTCTAATTTAGTAGAGGAATCATAGACTATAAATTCATCTAACAAACCAGAGCCAACGACTACCTCAATATAAACTATGAAGGAAAAACTATAACTAGGTCCCATCATCGAATCAACCAACTATCAACACACCAGCAGTTGAATGAATGACTGAACGACAGGGACATGAACAATCTAAATTGGAAGGTGTAATGTTGAAATCAGAAATCAACGTCGCAGCAATACGAGTTAAATCTACATTCGACAATTTAAAATAACCTTCAATATTAAACAAAGAAATATTGAAAAGCATTGCTATATTGTGTCAACAATCAAAGTTCGTTCCTAACAACTACTACTATCTAGATATTCGAGATGATTATAATTCATTAACTAGTGCAAAAAGGAGTTCTGTTAACCAAAATTCAAAATTATATCAGGTCTGTACTTAGTCTTTTTGAAATGCTACAAGATTGAAAAAGACTAACAACAACTATACAGGGGGATTCAACAAAATATGGTGATATTTTAACTGGTTATGATAGAAAAATCTGTGGTTTATTGAATTGATACTTTACTCAGACTTCTTCGAAATATACAAGCAGTTTTCTGGAAAAGTGGTAGATTTTTAGTACTTCATAACTATAAAACGGTGGAATTGATTCTCTTGAAAATGTTTACCTCACTAAATCTATCAAACACAAATGTCATAATTTTTCTTTTTCGAAAAGTTCCTTTTGTGCTCGGATCACGAAACGATTACTAGTATATTACTAGAATAAAAAATCATATGCATATTTGAAAATAAGGGGGATTGTTTTTTTAGAGCATGTCAGACACTTTTTTCTCACTAAAGTATATGGTGAAAGAATTTCATGTTTGAAATATGAAGTTATTGTCAATTTATTATAACATTAAGGGAGTCCTGGACATGAAAGTACTGTGGGCACTCGAATTTATCTGTTATTCGAAATATTATTAAACTAACAACAACTCTACAGGGGGATTCAAAAAAAGATAGACATATTTTAACTGGTGATAGGGAACATCCGTGGCTCACGGAATGTTACTGTCTTCCGACTCCTTCCGAATATATACGGATTGTCTTCTGGAATACCGGCATATCTTCAGTGCCTCACAACTTTAAAACAGTTGAAGTGCCTCGCTTTTCAATTACAAAATAACTATTTGTATATGACTCAACTGAAAAATCTTATGCATATCTAGGAAGATTGCTGTTTCCTTGTAAGACCTATTTCCATCACACTCCAAGTATTTTTTGTGTTCTGTGAAAAACGCCCCAGGATATAGATCCTACAATTGTTGATCTAACCTAACCTAAACCACCGAGACGTATTTGGCACTATAACCGTGCTAATTGGGATGAGCTGCGTGAATTCTTTTCGTGCTTCCCATTCAGTGAGGTTTGCCTTTCAGATCCTGACATCACTGCGTGACCTGTGTCTGTTATAGGAGTCATTCATGCAGGAATGGATCTCTACATCCCTCATTCCATGAAAAGAATAACAGCACAAAAGCCATGGTTCAACAAAGACCGCGAAAGAGCCTCTGCAGCCAAGAGCAGAGCTTACAAGTGATGGGAGATAAATCCAACAGAGAAAACAAGAACAACCGTCGTTCGAATACGGAACGTATTTAACCTGACAACTGCGAGAGCAAAAGCCAATTTCAACGAAGGGGTAACTAATAAACTCCTTGAACAGGCAAGCGGGTCTAGACAATTCTGGTCTATGGCGAAGACTCTTATTTCCAATTTCTTCAAATCTGCGTTTTCGCCTCTTGTTAGAGAAGACGGAAGTATAGCATCATTTCCAAAAGAGAAAGCCGATGTCTTTGCTGGCTTATTCTCAAAGAACTCTGTGCTAAATTCATTTAACGCCATACCATCGAACATTCCAGCTTCAAATTCTTCCATGGTAGAAATCTAGTTTAGAGTTTGCACTGTGAGACGGGCTCTCGAGCAGCTGAACTTCAAGAAGGCAGTAGGTCTAGACGAAATTTCGCCAATCATCCTGAGAAAGTGAGCTCCCGAACGGGCACCGATTCTTAACCGTCTGTTCCAGATTTCTTATGAAAACCAGACTTTTCCGAGTTGCTGGAAAATAGCGAGAATTCAATTGATCCCAAAGAAATGAAAGAAGTCCTAACCTCAAAACTACCGCCCTGTTGCAGTTCTTCCCATTATGTCCAAAGTGATGGAGAGAGTCATAAATGATGAACTCATCAAATATCTTGAATTGCACAGAATTATTAACGACCGTCAGTATGGTTTTCGCAGGCTAAGATCGACATAAGATCTGCTCGCAAACTTCATGCATGTTTGTACATCAACGATGGAAAAGCATGGGGAATCTAGAGCAAATAGCCCTCGACATCTCTAAAGCCTTCGATAGGGTTTGGCATGTAGCCTTGTTGAATAAACTTGCAATAAAATTGCGGTGTTGCATAAGTAGCTTTCTTTCAGCTAGATCTGTACAAGTTTTGGTCGATGGTATAACATCTGATCCTTTCCCGTTGCAAGCAGGAGTACCTCAGGGATCCATTCTTTCGCCAACCTTGTTTCTGTTACAGATAATCGATCTTTTGTCATTTACATAGAACGAAATCTTCGGTTTCGCAAACGATTGTGCCCTGGTGTCGTCTTTCAGTAGACTGCGGTCGATTAAAGCTGCGGAATATCAGCGTCAGAGATGTAAAAAAATTAATAACTTAAGCTCTGACTTAAAGAGGATATCTGAGTGGGGTAATTTGAACCTGGTGAGCTCAACGCGAGCAAGACGCAAGCAACTACGTTTTCTAGAAAGGTCATCGCTGGATAACGTACTCTAATGATGCAAGGCCAACAAATTACATCCAAAGATTTGATGCACCTTCTCGGAATAACGGTCAAATCTGGGTTTTGCTGGCATGAACATGTATCAGCAATAGCTGAGTCGGCATCAGCTAAACTTAGTTTTCTTTTCAGAGCCAAGCGATACCTCACGTCATCTCAGCTGTTGCTTCTATATAAGGCACAGATTCGACCTACTTTGGAATATTGTTCCCATGTATGGGGATTTGAGCCCGAACATTAATTGCGGATGTTGGACAGTGTGCAAAAACGGACTGTGCGCCTCATCGACCACCCGGAGATCTACCGCGATCTCCAACCGCTGGCTCTCAGAAGACAAGTTGCTGACCTTTCTCTGTTTTACAGATACTTCAACGGAAGATGCTCCAAGGAGCTGAAAGACCTTGTTCTGGGAAAACTCATGGCAAGGCTAGCAAGGAGTTCTCATTATATGGCGGTACATTTAATGACTCCTCGAATCTTTCTCTATAAAAATTCCTTTGTTTACAGGGCCGTTGAGCTGTGGAACTCGCTTTCGTCCAACATCTTACCAACATCCTACAATTTGACTCTCTTCGAGAAGCGAGTAAACAGACACCTCAATACTTCCCAGGCGCCCACTCTTGTGGTGTAGAAGGTTCGCCTATTTCTGGGAAGCGCGCATAGAAAAAAAAGAGAGACAAACACCGAATTGCATCTTAAATGATACTCTAAGAGCCTGAAATATTTCCATTGGCCTGTCAGTCCCGAAAATACCCGAAGTTGACCTTTATTTGGACTTTCCAAATGGAATTCTTATATTTTCATTATTTTTCAATTACCCATTAAATTTTGAGTATCTTCTGCAGGAATAGTATCACTCATAACGCTGTTTTTTCCAAGAAAAAAGAAATTATCGAAAAAGTTCGGAAAGAAACTTACATTTCCAAATCATCGATGTATTTAGTAGAATAGGCGACTGTTGGTTTATGTTGAAATTTTCGTCTTTATTGTAGTTCGGATAACTCACATTATTTCAACTCATAACGTAAGAGAGGATTCTAATTCATCACGAAGTGAGCTTTGTGGCGGAATATCATTTTAAATCACAGAGCAATCATAGCAGACACAAATGAGTTATAGATGTCACCCGCAATTATTAGTGAGAAATTATGACAGATTAAGTACTTACCTTTTTCTTTCACGATGAATTAATGAGTATGGAAGACGAGAATCAAGCGAATACAGACAGGAAGTGTTGAACCAGACCGCCGCTTGTTTTCCAGACTCGAAAAAACCAATACAGTTCATTTACAATTCAAAATTATTAATTTCAAGTAGGCGGGTCGGTGGTGCAGAGGATATGATGCTCGTCTTCTTGCTAAGAGTTATCTGGGTTCAATTCCCACAAAGTCGGTGCCATTTTTTGTATTCTGGGAATCGCTTGGGTGCCCAGCTTTTATAGGAGATATAAAGCCGTCGGTCCTGTCTAACAGAGATGTGTTGGACATTAAAGATCCTTTCTCTCGACTCGTGAGGGGTTCGGCCAAATTCCCGGGTTAGCGAGGTGACAGAATTTCGCGGCGTGTCATTAGCCGAAAGACAGAAATAAAGCACGTTAAAGGATAAAAGAAAATTAATTCCAAGTGAAAAGACTCGAAACGAAACAATAATAAGTATCGGCAGGTAGGTACCTTATCTGTCATAATTTCTCGTTAATTATTACGAATGAAATTCATTAAATAAAATTGAAGTGATATTTTATTCGCAGAGTCGATACTCAAAATTGAATGAATAAACGAAAAAAGATGAAAATATTAGGTTACCATTTAAAAAGTTCAATAGAAGGTCAACTTCCGGTATTTGCGGATGTGATAGACCAATGACATTATTTGAGGCTATTTGAGTAGCATTCAAGATGCAAATTGGTCTTTCTTTCATTGACTCGATCAATAATTGTGGGAGCTATTGATTGGAGCCTTTTTCACGGAACAAAGTTTATTTTTCGAAATGCTGAGTTTTGGTCAATTTAACTCAACATAACTTTCAAAGAGTAGTGAAAAAAACATAAAACATCATAGACAACCGAATGAATATTTCCCTCTACACTTTCAAACAATCCAGAAACAGTTTCAATTCGTTCAATGTGAACCGTTAATTCTTCTCCATCGAGTTAAAAAAGAAATAATCAGTTTTTTCCTTATGTCTTCTGCGAAGAATAAAAATAAGGTACAGATGACAGAACATCCAATTTTCTATTGAACCATTACGAGAAAACCAGAAAAAAGCTTTAGAATTATAATTTTTTTTTTTCTACTTCATATTGAATATAATAGTTATCAGTGGTATGTGTTGTTTGTTGAAATAAATTTTAAAGCATGCGAGAATCCAATGAACTAACACATGAACAATCCAATAGTTACAGAACGACAATTATCACCTACTCATTATCTCATTATGTTAGTTTCGGTATTTAGTGTTGAAGCTATCTGATTGTTTCTTCTATTCATGATTTTTGTGTATGTATATTTGAATTTTCCATTGAAAATCTCAGATCATCTAAAATGTCAGATTTATGCAATACACATTTCATATTTTCTAATCAACAATATATGCTGATATTTTTTTCATTTGTGATTCAGGAAGAGAAGTGAAAATGTACCGAAACAGGAGTATAAGTACCCAACGCAGATTGCTGAACCGAGTGAAATATTCTCTCAATTTATTCAATTCACAAAATAGCATTGAACTTCTCCAAGTAAGAAAAAGATGTGAAAAGTTAACATTGAGCAGGTTGATAAAGAGCTTGCAGTAGTTGAAAAGTGCCAACAATGAGCAGAGGGATAATTGTCTATGATTTCGAGCTACCTTAAACAACTGCAAGCATCACAAAATAAGCACCTTCCTTTTCACAACTTAAAAGTATAAGAGCCTTTACACGACGATCTGCGCCTGCCTTTTTGCTGTTGGATCGTTATGCACGCCCGCGAATAGTGTTATATTCAATTGACACAATTTATAGAAAATACCTAGAATAAAACGGCAGAACCATCATCAGGTTTGAAACCGTGAACGGTTAGCATTTCTTTAACTATAGGCTGTATAAAGACATTCATCGCAACTTCCTTCAAGAAAAGCTGTCGAAACATCCGACAGGTTTGGAAATATGGCGAATGTACTTCCAGCAAGATGGAGTTCTAATCATTTAAGCAACAATGTGATGAATGTTTTTCCAATAATACTCATCTTAAAAATGATTAATTGATTCCGCCGTTACTACGTGATAGTTAAAAATGATGATAATAAGAAATTAAACTATGTATAATACTATCACGAAATATTTGTTGAAAATCAGGGTTGCAATTTCGGTCTCTCGACCATCTTCAGCTGACAAAAAGTATTGAACTTAGGTTGAAAATACATACATTTATAAGAAGGTAGGTACAAAATTAATGAGGGTGCAAACAAGAGGTATATACAATTATGATGAAGGCAGGTATTATTTAAAGATTTCAAATAGGGACGAATAGGCCGGTCCATATTGGTCGTTCAGAAGATTATTTTCATGGGGGGTTGGTTGCAGTTTGAAAATTTCGATGGGTCCCAAGAAATCTAACTTTCGTCCCTTAGGTATTCTGTGAATAATTTGAAGTTGATCAACGGGTGGAAAATGACCATTTTCGATACTATGTGAAACAGAAGTAGATTTATCTGTTCTCTGCTAATTGTAATCTGATTGGTGCACTTTTTATATCTCGTTTTGAATGAAAGACCAGTTCGCCCTATATAGATGTCTTTCAAATCCATACAGGACAACTTGTAAACGTCAGTGTTGCCAAATTGATCAGTTTTGTCTTTACTATTAAGAAATTTTTGGGAGACTTTGATGTGGGTGTTGAAAGCTACTTTTTCATTTTGTTTTGAAATGACATTTGCAACCGTTCGCTGATAGGACCAAAATATGTTAATGAAATATATTTATCTGTATTAGTGGATCCTATACGTGAGTAAAAATTATGATATGATATTTGTGTTTTTGTTTTCGAATCATTTTGTTTATTATATTTATTTATATAATTATTTATTGATTTTATAGTTGACACTTCCGTGGACATATTTTCTTCAGATAACGGCAGAGAGAAAACCCTATGCATCAGTCAGGGGATGCAAATATCAGAAGAGGGGTTTTCGATATATACAAAACTTAGTGTGTCATTTATATGAGTGATTGTTGAGTCAAAAAAGTGAATCTGCTCATCGAATTCTCTCTATTTTGAATTTAACTATACCAAAAACGTACTAATTTTGATTTGGAGGAAATGAATATGATTTCTTCAATATACGCCATGAAAATGTCAGCTAGTAAAGTCTGAGACCAATGGAAGGCATTCGTCTCCTGGGATGCTGGAAAACATGTTATCTACATCCAAACTGATTATATATAGTTTGATTGGGGTTTAAACCTGTTTCAATTTTTGTGTCTCAACTCAATTAATAATCATTAGCAATGGAAACTAAACTCAATATGAACCGTGTACGTGTGAACGTAGGTTGGACTCGAATACGTTCCGCATTAAACGATACGAGAACAAATCGTATCGCGGAAGCGTTAGAAGCGATTTTGTCTCTTGAATTCACATTGCTCAATTTTCTTTGAGATTGGAAACAGAAGAATTGAAGCAAGAACTTTAGAGGATAATCAGGTTCTACTTAGTTGAAATGAATTTTGAAAATTGTTTTTACAAACCACAACATTTTTAACATGATGTAGTATTATATTGTTCACAATGGAATAAATGAAGTCCAATGATTTCAAATCAAATGTATCAAATGTTCAAATTATTCTCCCGTCACTTATTTGCAACTGAAAATTGTCTCTGACATAGTTGGAGTTGTTGGACGATCCTCATATATAATTCGCTGGCGTAGGTGCTTCAAACTATCAGCCTGAGTCACAGAAGTTGGAACTTAAGATGTCCCCACAAGATAAAGTCTAGGAGAAACAGATCAGGAGATCGCCCAGGTCACTCTATTGTCTTATTCGACGACCAGGATACTGCAAGTTGAGGTATTAGCAAACTGATGCGGTAAAGTAGGGAGGAGCATCGTCACTTTGGAAATACGATAGCATTTCAATAGTGAAGATTCGTTTTCAAATTTTTCTGCTATCAATGGATCCATGGCATTTTTCAGCATATCGACATAAATTTCGCTGTTTAATTGTCAGGAATAGATAGAAGTCCTATGAGGTGGTCTCCATATACACTTACTCACACATTAAGCTTTTCCGAATATTCAGTATGGGTTTCCCATAATGAATAAGGATTTGTATCGGTCCTAAATCAATGGTTATGACAGTAAACCTCTTCATGAAGGGAGGGAAAAAGTGCATTCGTGAGGAAAGCAAACGTATTACCAGATATGCGAGTTATTGTTGATACTTCAGCCATAATTTTATAAAATTCTTGCCTTTGATCTAAAACATGATCATTCAATTCATGAATTAATTGAATTTTTCTAAGGATGAAACTTGTATTCATGTAAAATTTTAAAAACGATTGACTAACACCGAAAGCTGCAGAAATTTGTCATTTGGCAAAAGTTAGACATATCTCAATATACGACAACAGATGAAGCTTCATCATTCACAATTCCTGTTGAAACTCTTTTTTCTCCATTATTTAACCGTCTCAATAAATTTCGATATCTATTCTCATCACATATTCATGTCAAGATGGTTTAGCCTAAATATCCTTGCAGCTGCTAGGGCAAGATTTTGAATTTGATAATGAAGGCTTATCAGCTCAACACGTTCTCACAATGTCTACACCATAATCATTTTGAAATTTCAACCAAATTAGCAAACTAGAAAGTAACAAAATGATTGATTCACAACACAACAAATGATCGAACAATCGTATTGTCAAATAAACATATTGCTTCTCAGAAGTAGCAATTGAGTCAAAAGAAATGTTTTTTTTTCATTCATACATAGTTTGGGACAATTTTATTACTAAATGGAAAACAATTGAAAATCAAAATCGAAAGGTTTTCCTTTAAAACAAAAATTGTTCTATTATCTCTCTTTAAATAATCTTGAGAATATCGAAGTGGCTCGTTCAAAACAAAAAATCAATTTTGCGGAAAGGATTGGAAAAATTATTTCTCCCATACACAGTTATGAAAAGACTTCGAAGAGCTTTTGAATCGGATACCGCTCAACTCTTTTGCTTTATTGAATTTTGAGGAGTTGAAGCAACTCCTCTTGGAAAATTGCTCTCAAACCTCAAATATATGTCAAAGGCTGTCTAAATTACATTATATGGCGTGCTTTCGCAAACTTTTGCAATAATTATGGAATAAAAACTATACAGGCTGGCGGCTCCTTTAAGATGGAACAGACTGTATACATGTAGGCAAGAATTATACGGAAATATTTGTTAAAAAACTTTCTCAGGTAAACAATTAATATTTAAAAAACTTGTCTTTCATGAAAATTTGATTTCATCTACTGTTAAATAATTTATGAATGTATGTTGAAGCAAGAGCGAATGGTCCCTAGGAATTCATTGCGAAATGGAATCAGACATGCAAATTTAGAGTTGTAGGAATATTATTATATATCTGGCGTCATGTGAGCTTCTGTATATAGTAAAACCTTAAACAATATTACTGATGCGCGGATGTTGAATATTTGAAATTTTTATTCCAACGATGCTCACAATTCCCTTTAGAGTTATCTCGAGGGGGTCGTATCTTTGGGTGAAAGAGTAGATATAAGATTGAATCTTTCAACCCATTTTTAATATTTGTGGAACTATTCGGTAGAAACACATGTTAAACGTCAAACAAGGAACGTTGAATTTACTTCTACCTGTTTATTGTCTTTTTTCTTAACAGAGCCTTCGACCAAACCGAAATTGACTATAAGCGGATCGTTTAACAACGTATGTGTATTCGGACGATGTATCTTACCTGTGATTCGAAACCAAATCATCAGCACAGAATTCTGGTTAACTCATCCAAAAAGTAGTTTCTTTATTGATATCAAATGATGTTAAGACTTTACAATAGATGTACCAGATAACCAAACGTTTTTTCATTATTTTCACACCAATAGTCGAAGTGTAATCTATGATGAATACCAAAATAGAATATGCCGTTTCGTCAAAAGTGACGTCATAATTTTAGTGTTTTCCAAATTAGACATGAAAATTTCAGGTAGAAGGGGACTGAGGGGTGAACCCATAGCTAAACAATTGTTTTGCGAATATATCTTATTTTTGACCCAAGATAATTTCAGTTCAAAAATAAGATATATTCACAAAATAATGGTTTAGCTATGGGTTCACCCCTTAGTCCCCTTCTATCTGAAATTTCCATGTCTGATTTGGAAAACACTAAAATTATGCGTCACCTTTGACGAAAAGGCATATTCTATTTTAGTACCGATATGTTGATGACATTTTAGCCTGTTTCATTGGACCGAATAGACAACTAGAAATCTACCTGAATTTCATTGATAACATTCATCCTAAAATTAAGTTCAAAGTAGAAACAGAAGTCGATAGTAAAATCAATTTCTCAGATCTAACAATTACCCGGGAGAATAATAACCGTTTATCAATTAATATCTTCAGAAAACCATCGCACACGGGTAATGTCATACCAATAGGTTCATTTCACCTGTATTCTCAAAAAATAGCAGCCTTCAAATCCATGCTTCACGGAGCGATTTCTTTGCCTTTACCGGACATGGACCGAAAATCAGAATTCAACACCATTATGTTAATAGCAGAGAACAACTGCTTCGATATAAAAGCAATAGAGAATTTATTTAATCGAAAAATACGCAACAACACATTCAACATGATATATACCCAATCCTAGAGAGAAAAGCCCGAAAAAATTATGTCTCTAACATATTTCGAGAAGACGTCAGAACAGGTTGCTAGAGTTTCGTCAGATAGTAAAAAAGTTCATATTGCATTCTAACCAGTTAGCAAATTGTCAAGCCTGTTTTTCAACACAAAAGATAAAACCGATAAATTCGAAAAATCAGGAGTATACCAATTAACATGTTTTTGGTGCAATTCCTTCTATATAGGTCAAACAGGACGCGTTTTCAAAGCTAGATACAAAGAACATTTCCGGTCATTCCTACATCAAAAATATGATTCAGCTTTAGCTGCACATTGTCTGAATGATTGTCATCATTTTCCAAAATTTCAACAGCTAAAAATTCTTCATTCCTGTGATAAAGTCTATAAACTCAATTTCTTTGAATCGATGGAAATTTTCAAGGCATCTAGAGTAGAAAGGGTTAAGCTCCTTAACGACCAGGTAGACTTAATTACCCACCAATCACCATTATTCAAGTTACTGTGATCTCTACTAGCATTTTATTGATGGTAATTCCTGTATTGTACATGAGAATTCAGTTTTCATCAGCTTGTTGTTGATAATGGACATATGTCCGAAACCGGTCCAACCAATGTGAAATTTTGTCACTCTTTACATCAATAAATTAGTGATAGTTAAAAACATAGTAACTTGTTTTATTTTATTATTCATTATGAATATCAACTATCACGTAGTTCAGGCTTCATCGATCAATTATTTGTAATCTATGACATGCTTCACACCATGCTATAAGACCTTCAAAGTAGGTATTAGGCAACCACACATATTTCCTTTATTCCTATTTTCACATAAACAACTGAAGCGTATTCTACCGTGCACAGTTGGCCGTGCTATGAAGCTTTACAAAGGGAAGTATTGCTTCCTTCTCTGAATTATACAACCACGCATTCGAAGAACCCTACCCCACTGTCAATCGTGGCGTTTAGCCTATCTAATAAAGAAATCGCGTGTTTTTCCAAATTCAGCGTTTGTAGTTATATGTCAGAGCATCTTCTATCCACATCTATTTTATTTAGTAATCCCAGACAAACACATATGTTCCAACAAAAATTGGCCACCGCCGCTTTCTCAATATGGATTGCTTCTGGCAGAAAAAGCTGAAATACGTCAGTTTCTGATTGGAAGGAAATAAATTCCTGAATTGGTTCGACGAATATAAAATCAGCCGTCTACCTTCAGCAGCTCCTAATTCGAAATTCATTATTGGGAAAGTGGATCGGGTGTACAGATGTTTTAATTTACTATTAAATAATGTTATCTTTATGAATGTTTAATATCATACAAACAGTCCAGAAACAACAAAAATTCGCTTTCCAAAGAAAATTTGACGATGCATGAAATCAAATTAAGTTCTCAAAATGAACTCATCCAACATCTATTCAATAATATATTTTTAATTCTCTGATATTATTGTTGTCCCTAGCAGCTCCAAGTTTTCAATTCTCAGAGAAATGTAATAATTTGAGATATTGATAAACATCAATGTTTCGTAAGGAACACACAATTGTTTTCATACCAACCTTCTGGTAATGATAAATCAGTTTCACATTTGTCTCTTCTCATTTTCGTAATACTTTTAATCACAGTTGTCGTTTGTTAGATAAATGTTGACAATGGCTTACTCAATTGATGAGCGGGTAGAAATTGTCCCAATTTATTATGGAAATGATAGTTGCACCTGAACCAGTCTCCGGGTTCGATGGCTTACAGAAAATGTAGATTTCAACACCTGTCTATACAGAAGGAAATCGTAGTTTTGAGCCGATTACTAATAGATAGTACTGGTGGTACAAATATCTTCCGCGACAAACTTCGCGAGGAGTCTACATATGTAAACTGGTATTTTATTTATTCGCTTGTTTTTACGATTGTGTTTTTCTGACACACACCAAAATTATAAATATAAGCATTTATTGTATATACAATTATTCGAATATTTGTAAATCCACTCTTTTCAAAAGAATTTATATATATATATATATATATATATATATATATATATATATATATATATATATATATATATATATATATAAAAGAAGTTCATATTACAAAAGACTTAGAATTATCATCAAGAGTTATTTAACTGGTAAAACCTTTTCAGAGCTATCAACTCCTATGCAGTTTTATTCCTACATCTGGAATTATTAAGTGATCTAAAACCGATCTCAATGAATTACAATGTCAAGACAAGAAAATGCTTTGAAAATATCATATGCACCACCCAAGGTCAGCTGTTCAGAGAGTTACACTACCTAGACATCTTGAAGGTCGTGGATTTACTGATTTGAATTAACTTCATAGTAAACAGATTTTTCATCTACTCACCCATTTTCATGATAAACAGAGAACGTCTAAATTACATGATATTGTTGTTGCTTCAGATTATAATCTTACACCTCTGAACTTGACAATGCAAAAGGTAGATTTTGATATAGTTGATGATAATTTTAAAGGAGAAAGTTGTCACCAGTTCACACATATATATATATATATATATATATATATATATATATATATATATATATATATATATATATATATATATATATATATATATATATATATATATATATATATATATATATATCTGCCATGTACATAGCCCCAAGCACCACAATAGTGCAACTAAGCAGCATGCCGAGAAACGAAGCAGCAGACTGCAGTTTCGCCCTCATTAGGAGCTCATCAGTGTCGCATATCGCTTCTCAGCATCGTCTATGTCGGTCCATAGACCGACTATCATACGTATGTACGAGGTGCGTCCTTTCTGGAATTGATAGGATACCCCGATGTAGCTTGGTAGGATGCTGAGAAGCACTATTATTGTGGCGCTTGGGGCTGCGTTCATGGCGGGCAGATTTGGAAACTAGCTCTTGTCAGGAAGGATTGTTCATTGATCTACGGATTTTGAACAGTTCTTTTTGTCACCAGTTTATATATATATATATATATATATATATATATATATATATATATATATATATATATATATATATATATATATATATATATATATATATATATATATATATATATATATATATATATATATATTCTTTTGAAAAGAGGGTGTCTGTCAGAAGAACACCTAAACTCGCATCATGCCTCCTAAGATGTGAGCACAAGAAATATAACAGGGAACCATACTATCTTGCATATGATTCATTAAACGAGTGAAAAAAACTCGTTTGCCTGTCGCTATTGCACTAGCAATAGCATGTCTGTTTATGTTGTGTTAGTGTCGTGTCTACAAAAAGAGTACCAAAATTTTTTTTGCTTAGCAGCTTCATTCTCTCATTCTCATCTTGCACTCCATGATTTCCAGAAGACAAGGGTGAAAAGGAAGGGTTTGGGACAGGAAAAATCTGTAACAATGGAAAAAGAAAACCAGCAGAAAATATCACATATCTCTTATATGTCTAAACTCACTTGAATCTAAGAGAATGATTAAAATTTTACATAGCAAGCAAGGCTATGAATAGGACTAAGGAGATAATCAAAAAGTACATAACCTCTTCCGCGGAGATGTTCTTCCGTCGCTGTGTGAGTCTCCTGAAGCATAACCACTTCCACCTAGTTCTCGCTTGCCAATTTTGAAGTATAATGACATTTATCCTTGGACCAAGAGAGCCCCAATGGCCAGGTTCGGTGTTCTAAATGATGCCGATTGTGATCTATAGATGTTTTAGATTCATTATGAACCCAATAAATTTTGGTTTACATCGCCCATATAATATTTCTTCGTAGATTTTGAGTAATTTCTAGAAAAAATTTTCGAAAAAAATTTTGACATTCGTTTCAATATTATGGCACTATAACTATCCATCATAATTTTACATGCTCCATACCAAAACAAAAATTGGTGACCCTCAAAATAAAAATTTACGTGTCTCAACTTTTTTCGCCAAAATCAGTCCATGTCGAGATAAACGGGGTGGCAAGTTTTCGTTGGGACACAGTGATAAATGATAAATTCAAAACCATGAATTTAGCAAAAGTATCATTCTTGCGCAATCTCAGTGAAGCACATCTAGTTCTTACTGAAAAAAAAAAGAGTTTTTGGATCGAGAAAGAGAAATATATAACAGAAAATATAAATGTGCGGACTTAATTGCCAATAGCTCAAAAAGCATTTATTTGATTTCTAAAATTTGAAGCTCGATATGTTCAGCTCCTATTTTTTCGAATTTTGGTTGGATTAGGAAAAAAGTCAGGGGGTAGGTCAATGTCAACAAAAAATTACCATTTTACATTCTCCCAGTAAAAAAATTAAAAGGGCATTCGTTCCTCTGTGCTTTCTCTAAAATTTCGAAATTATGAAATTAAATAGCTGAAATATACTCAAAATTATAATGCATGCATCGTTTCTCATTTCCAGCCATATCTTATTGTTATTCGTCTTCATTTAATGGAAGCATAGGAGGCGATTCTCTTGAGGAAAAGCCGGAATACTTCCTGCTATCATTTCGTGCCTCATTGAAATTCATCTGAAAAAGATAGTTTTCTTCAACACCCTGTTCGTATTCATGTACCATCTCATAATCTTTTCGGGAACCAGATTAGTTGGATGAATCTAAGCGTATTGATCGTACTTGTTCGAGTTATGAAACTCTAAATTCTTTCAATTTTTTGAGTGGGGCGATTCAATTATTGGCCCTTTGATCGTATTTTACATTTCCATTTGTATACTAAATTGCTACCAAACATTACTCCTCCTTTTACTTAGTAATCCCAGACAAATTCATGTTCCAACAAAAATTGGCCACTGCTGGATTGATTTTTTTAAACGACTTTTTTCGCAAATTTTCTTTAAATTAAACAAGATCCACAAAAATGATATATGGGAGATGTAAACCCAAATTCATAATGATTCTAGAACATCTATAGATCATAATCGGCATCTCTTAGAAGACCGAACTTTGCCAACGGGGCTCTCTCGGTCAAACAGAGAGGGAATTGATTTGTTGATTTTCAATATTGAAGGGATTTTGCGATTATACTTCAAAATTTTGCAAGCAAGAACAAGGAAGTGGTTATGTTCCACGAGACTCACACTGCGATGAAAGAACATATCTGCGAAAGTGGAAATATCGCAGGTTATGTACTTTTTGATTATTTCCTTAGTCCTTTTTATGGCCTTGCTTGCTATGTAAAATATTTTCTTAGATTCGAGTGAGTTAAGACATATAAGAGTCAAGTATGAAATGAAATATTTTTCTGCTGGTTTTATTTTTCTATTGTTACAGATTCCTGTCCCAAACCGCCTTTCTTTTACCCTTGTCTTCTGGAAATCATGGAGTGCAAGATGAGAATGAGAGAAAGAAGCTGCTTAGCAAAAAGAATGTTGGTACTCTTTTTGTAGACATGACACAACAACATAAACAGACAAGCTATTGCTAGTGCAATAGCGACAGACAAACGAGTTTTTTCCACAGGTTCTTTTTTCACTCGTTTATTGAATCATACGCAAGATAGTATGGTTCCCCTGTTACATCTCCTGAGCTCACACTTGTGTTTTTACTCACACACATTAAAATTATTAATTTATTATTATTTATTGTGAATACTATCATTCTTTCATATCTTGAAAATACTGAATTCATAATATATTGATATTTTATAATACTATAATTATTTACATGTTCTCCTTAACCATGGTATCACATGCTCTTCGATGCAAAGTATACTTATATATAATAAACAATGAAGCCGATACTACAAGCGAAAATCCAGCCGATCTTAGTTATACGGACCATTTCACTCTGTCAAAATAACTATTTAGTGTGAAATCAATCAGCAACGAAAAATAGAGTTCTATGGAACAAAATAGACATTTCTGGTTTTCTTGAATGAATCGTCGGATTTTGTGAATAGCAAAAAGATGAGACAACCATCCTTGAGCATTTTGAGGAACTTTTGATATACCAAACATTGTGGAGCTAAACAATAGCCATCGCACACGGAAGTATTCCATTTTGTCGGTAGTTTTCAGCTCTGCAACATTTCGTATTCTTGCGATAGTAAACATATTCTATTTTCCTGTCTGAAAACATGCAAACTTTCCATTTTTCAATTATTTGAGCTTTGGGCACGCTAAACTGTAAAGTTGCTGTCGTCAAGATATAATTTGTAGTGAATTAGGTCCTCCACATTCTCAGTCCAAATAAGTTCTCAGTACGAAGCACCGACGTATCCAATTAATATTTGAGTTTACCAAAAATCTTCCAAAGTGAGGGACCCAATTTTTGGTTGGGAGCTTTACACATCCAACGATTCATGCAAAAAAACCAGTGCCCAAATTTTTTTCCTAATAGAGAGATTGACTGTTTAGGGTCTCCCACTTTCGATGTTTCTGTACGGCAGCTACGTGAAATAATGCGAATAGGGAAAAATTACATTCATTTCCATCCTCCATTTTCGAGGAAAGTTGATTAATTAAAACAGATCACAGCTATCTCCTTTTGTTCTTGAGTTACCTCGGATTTCTCGATTGTCCCACTTTTCGGTGAAAACCAGAATCTCGGTTGCCATCAAAGTTAGATAAAAACTATTTTGACGTTATACGGGCACCCTTTTGAGTAGAATGTAGAAACGTATCAAAATTTTCAATTTTTCAAATTAATTCTCAAATTATAATATAAACTTGTGCTATTTCAAATATAAATCCTTGGTGAATTTGGATAAATATATATATATATATATATATATATATATATATATATATATATATATATATATATATATATATATATATATATATATATATATATATTTCAAATATAAATCCTTGGTGAATTTGGATAAATATATATATATATATATATATATATATATATATATATATATATATATATATATATATATATATACTTTATTTTGTTCCAAAAATGTAATTTCTTTAAATAATCTGTGCACAAAAATAATCTTTGGATTTCTCGATTTTCGGTTCGCTATTAAAGTTAAACTTTTTGAAAACTATTTTGACGTTATAATTTATAACTCTTTTGAGTAGAATATAGGAACGTATTAAAATTCTTTCTCTCAATTAGTTTTCGAATTAAATATATATATATATATATATATATATATATATATATATATATATATATATATATATATATATATATATATATATATATATAGCTATTTCTACAAGATTTTCACCTCAATGGCACTTCCGGTTATACCGAAGGTTTATACCAACTTCGTTATTTGATACAGAACACCCTATGTATTGATGACACTTGTTATTCCAATTACCAAAACACCTAACACATAAGTCTAACCCTGTACCTGAGATTTCAAGTTTTCAAGTTATGGCGAAAAAACAAATTTTACGTACCAACCTAAAGTTGGCAGAGGCATAGACAGTTCCCAGAGCATTAACAAATAACTGTCCTTTTGTCATTGAATAATTGATAAATTAAGATTATTTATTAAGCAAATCACAGGTTCAGAATAAATTTCATCTTTCAGCGTTCTCCAAAGATAAAAACCAATAGGCGTTAGGTAATGTGACCTTTGAGGTCATAGAGCCGGACCGTTCGTCTAAATCCATCTATCTTCAAACATATCAGTTAAAATTCGATAATTTTCATTTGTGCGATGAACTGCCGCTCCATCGAGTTGGTATCAACAATACCTTGATTCAGCTACAGATGAAGTATCAACGAAGTCACGTACTACTGTCCTCAAAATCTCCATCTAAATTTCTGTTGTAAATCTGTTTTTCTTCAAAAGTGCAAACACATTAGAACTAAATCTGTTCAGAGCATTTCTTTCCCTCGTAAAATGAGGATTTTGGTTGGCCCCAAAGTGTGAGTTATTCCGTTAAAACCCCCTCATTAGAAAATTTCGCCTCATCAGTCCAGATAATCCGTTTGAGAAAATCAGGATCCTCTTGTGTTATGAGAAGAAGGATCTCACACAGTTCTACTCGAAGCTGTGGAACGCCAACTTGTAGAGTTTGGATCAATGAAAATTTATAAGGGTGCCGTTTATGTTGTCTTGTAATTCTGTGAATACATAACATAACATAACATTAAATAATGAGGTAAATTCAGATCCTGCTCTGCTCTTGCCAACGATGCACGTGGATTAACATCAAAATAAGCTAGAACGGCAATTTCATTATATTCATTGTTGACTACAGGCGATGATGTTTTATTCTGGACCGTGCCAGACGGCAGAAAATTTTTATCGTATCTCTAGATTTTTTAAGCTGTCATAGACGGCATATTCGGATATAATTCGTTAAATCTCTTACAAGTTCTACTCACATTCCGTCTCTCATCTCCATGAATGAAACATAAATTGAGTATTTGCTCATTTGTGTAGCTAGCCATTCTTTTTGAATTAATTCGACTGACAGTTAAAACAATAATAGTTTGTTATCTATGCTCAGGAACCTGTCTATGCACGTGCAGAAATCTAAGCATCCTTTGCCAACTTCAGGTAGGTACGTAAAATTCGTTTTTTTGCCATAACTTGAAAAGATAAAATCTCAGGTACATGGTATGTATGAGGAACTTCATTTAGTTCTTCACGGCGAACCTAGAGAATTGAAGAGAAAATATGGATTACGATTCAAAAAAAATTAGTTTTCGATGTTTCTTCTTTCCGAAATGTGAGAGGAAAACAAAAACATTCTTTATACTGACAGATCCAGTCCGATACGAGTGATGTCCTGCTTGATTTCCTGTTTGCAAAACACCTTTCATCATTTTGGTAGCTCACGCCGTTCTCGAGATATATCAATTTTTTCAAAAAGAGAAAAAATAGATAATTTTCGAATAAAGCTAGGATATTTCATGAACGAAATGAGCAAGGCTTATGAGTTAGGTATTTTTATAATTGGAATAAAAAGTGTTATCGAACCAGTCATCAATATACAGGGTGTTCTATATCAAATAACAAAGTTGGTATAACGAGAAGTTCCATTGAGGTAAAAATATTTCAGAAATGGAGTTTCGGACCAGCTGAATCAACTACCAAATTTCAGAACGATAGAATTATTAGTTCTTCATAAACCTCTAATAAGTCACTCAACTAGGGATACCCTGTATAACTTGTCTTTCTAAATTTGAAAACACAAGAATTCTTTATCTATTCCTACGTTTTCAGACATCGTAGGAAAAATTTACAGACTGTCAGATCGAATCAGATTACCGATTGTTATCAGTTTCACACAAGGACAATCAGGTGTCAATCATTTTGAACGTCTTTTTGTTCATGTTAGAAATATATGAACCAATCAGTTAAATCAAGTGCACGCATATTTACTGCATTTTACATTGCAATACACATTCTTCAATCAACTATGAGTTTCAGTACCAGATTTTTTAAGTGTCATGCGGAAGGTAACACCGTTGCTACTTTCACACTCGAATTTTTTTCGAGTGCAACGAAAACGATTCTAATTCAAATGAGGAATACGGCCATATGTATTTGTTCACAGAAGTAGACGCACTGTATCAAAATGACCAGCTGTAGCTATGTCAGTCTCTTTAATAAAACCAACATAGCGCAATATATATATACATATATATATATATATATATATATATATATATATATATATATATATATATATATATATATATATATTGTTCAGAGAGTTACACTACCTAGACACCTTGGAGGTCGTGGATTAATCGATTTGAATAATCTTCATAGTTAACAGATTTTTCATCTACGTTTCCATTTTCATGATAAACAGAGAACGTCTAAATTACATGATATTGTTGTTGCTTCAGATTATAATCTTACACCTCTGAACTTGACAATGCAAAAGGTAGATTTTGATATATTTGATGATAATTCTAAAAGAAAGTTGGATGCAGAAGGAATTACACGGAAAGCACCTAAAGAATTGAAAATGATTATATTGATGAAATTGCAACGAATAAATGGTTAGTATCTGGAGAATTGTTTGCTGAAACAGAAGGCTTGGCAATTGCGATCCAGGATCAGGTTATTTTCACGAGGAATTATAGAAAACACATCATCAAACAAAATATAGATGATTCTTGTCGTAGATGTTTCTGTTCTTCAGAAACAGTTTTCATATATTACCATCTTGCTCAGTCCTTGCTTCAACAGATTATTTAGAAAGACATAATGCCGTCGCTAATATTATTCAATTTAATCTAGGAATTAAACATGACCTAATTCCCAAAAGAAAAAATTTCACAAATATGAACCTGAGATTATTTGTGAAAATGACAAATATAAACTTTATTTTGAAAAACAATTCTTAGCAACAGAGCTGTAAAACACAATAGACCAGATATCGTTCTTAATGATAAACAGAATCAAATAACATATATAATTGATATTGCTATACCCTACACACATAATATACAAAATAAACACAATGAAAAAATTTCTAAATATATGATGCTTGGCGACGAGATTAAAAAATGTGGAAAATGAAGAAAATATTTATTCTACCGATTATTATTTCTGCAACAGGCGTTATTCCTAGAAATCTTCACAAAAGTATTGAGATTTTGGGTCTGAAGAAAAATTTGTTTGAACAGTTACAAAAGATAACAGTCATCAAATCTCGTAATATTCTTCGTAGGTTTCTTTCCGAAAATAATAATGAGGTAGAGTCATAGGTTTTCTCTTTAGTTTATACTGCTCAGAATCTCATTTCATATTTTGTTTATTTGTTTATATAAATGTAATATAATTAACTGACAATTTTGTTATATTTATATTCAGAGCAGTATTCTATTCGATCGTTCACCACTTCACACAAAGGAAACTATTAATGAGTAACATTCAGTGTTACTTGACTAAGGTCCGTACACTGGATTTTTCCGGGAGAAAGCCTCTGACACTACTCGTTGGTACATTGATATCATTGTCTGATGATGCTATAGTATGTATATATTCTGGTAGATTGATATATTCTCATAACATTTAACGTTATCCTAATATATAATTACTCCAGGATATGTTTTGATTATAATCATTGCCTGGCAATGGTATTAATTACCGGGTGGTGGATTTATATTTTTCATGAAATCAGTTTGATTGCATGAACAGATATATGGGCAACTCGTCGGGGTAAAACCCCGACGAGTTGTGAAATAATAATCGGTAGAATAAATATTTTCTTCATTTTCCACATTTTTTAATCTCGTCGCCAATCATCATATATTTAGAAATTTTTTCATTGTATTTATTTTGGATATTATGTGTCGGGTATAGCAATATCGATTATATATGTTATTTGATTCTGTTTATCATTAAGAATGATATCTGGTCTATTGTGTTTTACAGCTCTGTTGATAAGAATTGTTTTATCAAAATAAAGTTTATATTTGTCATTTTCACAAATAATCTCAGGTTCATATTTGTGAAATTTTTTTCTTTTGGGAATTAGGTCATGTTTAATTCCTAGATTAAAATGAATAATATTAGCGACGGCATTATGTCTTTCTAAATAATCTGTTGAAGCAAGGACTGAGCAAGATGATAATATATGTAAAACTGTTTCTGAAGAACAGAAACATCTACGACAAGAATCATCTATATTTTGTTTGATGATGTGTTTTCTATAATTCCTCGTGAAAACAACCTGATCCTGAATCGCAATTGCCAAGCCTTCTGTTTCAGCAAACAATTCTCCAGATACTAACCATTTATTCGATGCAATTTCATCAATATAATCATTTTCATTTCTTTAGGTGCTTTCCGTGTAATTCCTTCTGCATTCAACTTTCTCTTTCAGAATTATCATCAAATATATCAAAATCTACCTTTTGCATTGTCAAGTTCAGAGGTGTAAGATTATAATCTGAAGCAATAACAATATCATGTAATTTAGACGTTCTCTGTTTATCATGAAAATGGGAACGTAGATGAAAAATCTGTTTACTATGAAGATTATTCAAATCAATTAATCCACGACCTCCAAGATGTCTAGGTAGTGTAACTCTCTGAACAGCTGACTTTGGGTGGTGCTTATGATATTTACAGAGCATTTTCCCGTTTGACATTGTAATTCATTTAGATCAGTCTTAGACCATTTAATAATTCCAAAAGAAGATGTAAGAATAGGAACAGCATAGGAGTTGATAGCTCTGAAAAGGTTTTTACTAGTTAAATAACTCTTGATGATAATTCTAAGTCTTTTGTAATATGAACTTCTAATATTTTCTTTAGTGCTGCTATGGTTAATTGTCTTCTCTTGACAAAATCCAAGATATTTATATGTATCTCCTTGATGCATTGGCTCGATTTCGATATTATAAATCTTTATATAATCAGAGGTGATCTTTCCTTTTTCAATAGAAAGATTTTTACATTTTGGAAGCCCAAATTTTATATGAATATCATTGGAATAGTTGAAAGTAATCTCAAGTAGACTTTTAAATGAGATCTGGTTCCGGCATATAATTTAATATCATCTAAATAAATTAAGTGACTTAATTTGAATTCAGTTAATAGACTCTTTATTTTAAAGCCGAAACTAGTAGCATTTAATTCATGAGATAATGGATTGAGGCAAAGACAAAACCAAAGAGCACTTAAAGAATCACCTTTTGTTTGATGATGTGTTTTCTATAATTCCTCGTGAAAACAACCTGATATATATATATATATATATATATATATATATATATATATATATATATATATATATATATATATATATATATATATATATATATATATATATATATAATAGCCAGACCTCATATTGCGCTATGTTGGTTTTCGATCAATCAGTGGATGCTTCTACAAGACACTCTGATAAAAAGGTACGGTTTGCCAATATTTCCGTATATCGAAGGAATCCCAGCATCACCTACAATACACTGTCGAACGTGATCTTAAAGCTTTTCAAATGAAGGTATCGGATGACCACACGCTTATCCAATATTTTTATCTCCGAGAGGCAACTGAGACATTTTCTACAATTTGTATGCCTGAGAGCATATTTAATTCCTCTGCAGATCTGACTTCCATTATTCTGGAATGTGCTATTCCGCATTATCTCTCCAAATAAAGTTTCCGGAACAATTCAGGGTTCCAAATCAATCTGAAATATTTTTGTTGATAATTCGCCATTAAAGTTTGATACCTTACTATCTATAAACATGTTGATAACGAAATGCAGGGTGATGGATCCTTTGCACAAGAAGAGCATTTATTGTAAGTTAAATTTTCATAACTGATAAAAAAAACAGGTGCATTATGTGTGGTATTAAATTATAGATGAGAGAGATTCCATATTTGATTGTACGTTACCCAATCAAGCAAAATCGGCTGAAAAAATGGATGAAATTTGCCTCATACATAGCTTATTAACACGTACGATACTTTTTTTTCCGAAACAATGTAAGTTTCGTGTGAAATTATGAAAAAAACGACTGAAGAACCTATCCACTTGGTATTTAGTATAGATGAACGGATTATAACGATATTTGTATGAACATACTTCGAAGTTAAGAGACGGATAAGGTTATTTTTCCGAGAATCTAATCTTAAGGGTGCAAAATGAAACTAAGAACTTTATATGAGACTATAGGTATAGAATGTAGGAGACATTAAAATACTATTCGGTAGTCCAGTATATTCAAAGCACAAATAGAATTTCTTTACTGTTTTCACTATCAACAAACAAATTGAGTTAATGAGATATATATAAATTGATCGTTGTTTTGATTTGAAAACTCTAGATCACGGGTGCTCAAACTTGAACTGTTGGAGACTACTTACGATCGACTCTGAGAGGCTGCAAGTATGTGTGTTGTTGTCGTACATACACGATACACCATACCTACCTACCTAGGTAGGCTGTACCGTAGCATATATAGATATTAGCTTACTGCACAATATACATTATTTTAGTCAAGGTTTGGGTTAGGCTAGGTTAGGTTATTCTCTATAATATCAATGAAAAAACTCATAGTTATTCAAAATTGCGAGTTTATTGGTTGTTATAAAGCAAAAGAGTTACATATGGTGTTAAATTTAATCAAGGAGTGACTTTTTATGTTGAAGCGTGGCACTGCATGTATTCAGCATACTTTTCGTAACCACTGAGTGCTAATTGCAAACATGATGAAACATTATCGTCAATTAGTCGATTGCGATATTTTGACTTGATTATGCAGACTCGCACAAGTATATTGACTCAAACATTGCCGTCAGTTGAAGGGCGATTTGCCTTAGATTCGGATATTTATCTTGAGATATAAAACACCGCAAATTTAATTCGTATTAAACTGACTCGCTATTTCAGTAGCTATTACCTCAATGTTTTCGCATGAAAAAGGATAACTCAAAGATGATGCTATATTTTCCAATTTACTGCAATCATAAAAATTCAGCCTCATAAGTATCATAATTCAACTGGGAAATCCTTGCTTCTGAAGACGGAAAATGTTTCAGATCCTTTCTTTTCAGTTGATCTATCATAAGTTGCAATTTACTTTCTTTTGAATGCGTTTACTGTGATAATTATCTGAATAATAGTTTCACCTCTACCATCAAGCTCCAAGTTAATGGTGTTATAGTGCATTGTGATGTCAGTCAAAAATGCAAAATCAGTCAGCCATTTTTCGTTTTTCAACATCTGAGTGTCATCACCTCTTTCGTCTAGAAAAGCTGTTATTCTTGAAACCTCTCTAGAAATTTTCCGCGATTTAACCACCTGACGTCCGTGTGAAGAACAAAATCAGTGTGTTCAGCTGACTCCCTATCTTCCAACTGCTACTTGAAGAGCAGCCGTTGCAGTCGGTACATCGTACACGGATGGATAGAGTTCACAATTGTTGTTGCAATGCCCATAATTTCCTCCGTCTTTAAAACTTTTGAACACAAAACTTGTTGATGTATAATGCAATGGAATGAAAAAAATGAAGGAAATTTTCATTAGCTCGACACAATGCCAAAAACCGTTTTTGTTTCCAGTATTTGCTGATTCTCTATCGGTTGTAATGCACACTAATTTATATATTGGTAGCTTGTAGTTTTTACGAAATTGAAGAAAACATAATATATATCTTCGCCACGGGTCTTCCCCTTCAGAGGTATAATTGTCAGAAATTCTTTCTCAGCCTACATGTCATTGAATACCATCCGAATAAAAATCATCAGCTGGGCAGTGTCTGTCTTATAGGTGGATTCGTCGAATAGTAAAGAAAAGTATGTACATTTCAATATATCATATTTTAGTTTCTCTACCATGTCCTGACTCATGACTTTAATACGTCTTGTGACAGTCGGACTAGATAACTGAAGTTCTCTAATAGCATACATGATTTCTGTTTTATTTTTGAAATCTCCAAATAGCTCCAGAATTCCTGATGACCTTATACAACTTCATATCATCTGCAAAGAGTAACAGTCTACTGTGATGTATACAAATTTTTATATCGTTGATAAATAGAAGGAACATGAAGGGGGAGATGTGTCCTCCCCGAGTTTCTCCAGACACGACGTTAATAGGCACAAATTCAGTATTACCTATTCTAATTATTTGAGCTCTCCCTGACAAGAAGTTTCAAAACCACTCGAGTGCCGTATGGTCCACTCCTACAGCTTTAAGTTCTTAAATTTGAAAAAACCGAGAGACCCTATGAAAGGCCTTCAGAAAATCCAAGTATGCGTAGTCAACCTGTAATTTCTCTTCCAAGGCATCTCTTATATCTTGCACGTAAGACACAAGATTAGTGATGACCGACCTTCCCGTCGTAAAGCCGTGCTGCTTTCCTATGATAATTTCATTGAAAACTGGTATTACTGATTGGTTATTATAGATTCTAATATTTTTGGAATATAGGATATTTTATTGTTCCAGTTTTCAACGATAGATCGAAAATTATTTATTTTATTATTGAATTTTTGATTAAGTTTTTCTTCATTTCGAATATCGTAATATTATGTTTTGTATCGAGCCTAAGACCGTTACTCGGTAGAAAGGCTTTTGCATGATATATATATATATATATATATATATATATATATATATATATATATATATATATATATATATATATATATATATATATATATATATATCTACATAAGAGCAAAATACTCTCTAAAGAAACCTATAATTTCAGGGCTATCTGAGTACTCTCCATCAAATCGCATACATCTAGGTAAACCTCTACCTTCTTTTTATCATTGATATCGAAAAATCGAGGGTTTAATTTAAATTTATCCTCTACACTTTTGATATAATCCAGATTGCAAGCGTGAGCTAACTTTTGCATTCTTCTATCTTACTGCTAAATCTTCAATAATCATTAACATCTAGAGATATTTTCTATTTATTGTGCAAAGTTATTTTCTTCTAAAATCAACTGAATTCACCTGAATACCATTTAGGAATTTAAAAACTCTTGTTGATAAATCTGGTACAAACCGTTCTACAACCTCAGAGATGAAATTATAGAAGCCATCAAGAACATTATTGATAGCCTGATATTCAAAAATGCTTTCCCTCACTTTTCGCTTAAATCTTCATTCATAGCGCTGTAGTCTGCATTCCTTAAATCGAAAAATCCAAGGAGTTGACTTGTTGAGCATCCAGCATTGTAGAAGGGCAGCTTTCACATACATTCACATCTTTGCACTAAATAACTCAAAGAAATCACATCATCATCGTTCTTCTGCCATTATATACTTGGCAAATTGTAATCTCCACAGCTAAGTAACTCCAGTTCCGGATATTCGTCCATTAATTGTTCAACATCTTCACAATGATTTTCGTAGATTTCATGTTCACATTTGGGCGGGATGTAAACGATAGTAATTAGTAGTTTATTTTTATTGATAGTGATCACAACGAATACCTGCTCAAGGTTCGCACTTGGATTTTTGATTTCATATGAGGAAAGATTCTTGGTAACAGCCGTTAGAACCCTTCCCTCCAATTGTTTTATTGCTTGATCTATTGGTTCTATCACAACGATAAACTGAATATGGAAAAAACGAAGACTCTTACCTCAATCACTCAAAATATATGGACTGATACATAAAGAGGAAAAATCTGCTAGGCCTGCAGTATACTACATTACCACTACTTCGGGTAACTTAACTAAATTTTCAAACCATAAGTTAATAGAACTCACGAACTTTCGCTCACAACATACCATTTTGAATTCAAGCGACCTTACGCAAAAACTATCCTTACTTGAAATAAATCTTCAGGCTTGCTTCCTTTGATGTGAAAAACGTGTACCACAAAATTGCATGAGGTGAATAACTACCTTTAGTTTCAGATATTTTCACAAAAAACGACCCATTTTCTACAAATCCCCTTTGAATTTTGCAACCTGTAGAAAACATATTTAGATCAAAATTATTTCCATTTTCAGAATAAATACTTTGACCAAAAACCAGGACTTTCTAGGAGATCATCACTTTGCATCCTATTTTCAGAAATTTTCATGGACCACTTAGAAAACACATCAATACTGAACAGTGACCTAGTCAAACATCTGATATCGGTACATTGATGATATTTTGATTGGTTTTCATGACTCAAATAAATAGTTAGAGCATGGGCTTCCTCAGTAAAACTCACGATTATTTAAAATTTACCCTTGAAGTTGAAACTAACTCCATACATTTTCTAGACTCAACTATAACAAATATGAACAATATCATAACTTATAATATCTAACGACAAGAATTGTTCACAGACGCGTCCATTCTTTCAATCATTTAATTTAAATCATAAACTCGCCTCCTACATTCCCATGGTGCATAAATCTTCACTTCCCCCCCTCTATTCATTTCAAAACGGAAATTAATACCACAAAAAGAATAGCCTCTAACAACAATTTATCAGCTTCTTCCATAAATAAAACCATTAGACGCAAAGACCAAAATCGAACATCACAATTATAATATTGCATTCAAGAAAAGCCGAAAACAGACATGCTAGTTTTAATTATATAGCCCCACTTTCTCATAAAATAAAATATTATTTTTCAAAATTCAAAATAATCACCTCATTCTCAAGCGGTCCAAATCTCAGGAAATTACCTCCTAATGCAAAACAGGAAACAGATAAACTCAAACAATCAGGTATTTACAAGTCGAATGTGACGATTACCCTTCAACTTATGTATGTCGAACAGGTAGAAATTTTGAATCCAGATTCAAATAACATACATATATTATCAAACAAGAAATCTCAAATGTTTGAGCACATTCAAACAACAAACCGCACGCTAGTTCAATTAGACAATCTCAAAGATCTCCACAAATGCAATTAAGAAAGTAGTATAAATCGGTTAGAAGGTTTGGAAATTCATAAACTCAGCAAAACTGCACATTACACTACTCTCAAGAGCATACTCGAAATTAGTAACTCCCCCCTACTTAACATTGAAGGTAAAAAATTGTAATCATCTTAGTTCCTCAGTATTCAGCACTTGAACGTGACCGAAGTGTCGATCGTGTATTAACGACTAAAAGTGGAAAACTAACAAAAGCATTTTATTTCTTTCATATTTTACATATTGAAACAAATATTCATTTCAAATACGGTGGACATCTGCAATATAAACATGTCTCCATGTAATAAAATAGATTCAATCATATCAAAGTTTACTCCAGAATTCAAGTTTAATTTTCATAAATTCTTGAGGACTGTGTACTCATATAATTTCACCCCCAACAAGAGTAATTCGAAAGCACCCACTAAAATTCAATGATCGTTGAAATAAAAGTTTTACTTAATATCCATATTTGATCGCATTGAGAATATTGAGGAAGCATTTTCCTTCAAATTAGCTGAAAGTATATAGTTCATCACTTTCGAAAAAGATCGTAACTGTCACTGGGTTTAGATTAATTTTAAAAAATATTCGCATCATGGAGAACGTTCTCCGGAATTTTAGCTTTATCGCACATTTTTTCGTGTCGCAGGGATCTCCCTCGCTCGCTAACGATTGCCATAATAATGTAAAATACCTTGAGGTTCAATTTTAATTTTCCAGAAATAATAAGCAGGGCTCATTCTTCTTTATTTGGCAGCCTCGTAGGATATTAGGATGATCTCGGATATAAAATTTACGGGCAATACTTTCATGTCTTACGAACTTGCCTGTAATTTTGTCATTTATTACGTTGGGTGCTGGGAAATTTATTGAAAAAGTTATATGCTTCTTAGTTTTCTTAATAACATCGGTAATTTGGAGAGAGGTTCTGTCCTTCTAACTAGAAAGCACAAATTAAGGTTTCATATTACGGCTATGAGAGTTTCTCATCGAGTTTTACCTAATTAAATTTATTGAAGCTGTTTTCAGAAGTTAATCTTCTGTGAAGAGAAGATATTCGTAAAGTTTAACAGGTTCAAAAGGCTTAAGTTTCAAGTATCTAAGAGGTAAGGTGTTGAAGTGATAACAGGAAAAATATTTATTATAATTTGCAGAGGTACATCAGCTCATTACAATATCAAGAAACTGAATTTGTCATCGTAGATATTTATCCGAAAAGGACATGCGACTGTTATCTAGGGCATTCTGCGAATTTAGAGAGGGAATATGATGTGGAATCTAAATTCGCTTCTGAACCCTGAAGAATCCGATCGAATAAACATGAATCAGAGTTACAGAGTCGAAAATCTGATTCAGAATCATTAAAAATGCTACGAAATTAGTTGGTATTTATCGACGACTTAACTAAAGCCCAATAAATCTTTTTTCGATTAAATTTAAAACCTGAAATACAAAATTCAAATTCCATATTTTCATCAATTCTTTCGAACTTTGTTCGAGGAAAACATTCGATCCAGAACGATTTCATTGAATCGGAAAAGTTTAATTACCCACCCTCTACCTGCCAAATTTTATAATGAGAAAGAGGTTTTGTGATACCTCGTTAGGAAGATTTCCTCATCCCCATTATCAGTTTACTTTTTGAATTGTTATTAATTGAAAAGCGATTCTGCTCGGACTTCTACGATTGCCATGAAAATGTATTATGAAATGAAATACATCAATGTGTTTTCAGTTTCTTAATCATGGTACATTCCTATTAAAAATGTTCAAAGTGGTTTCCATTTTTTTTCATGCAAAGGTGCAATTTAGATTCGAATGATTGCTTATTGCTTTATACTTTGCAAAATTGATGATAACGTTATCTGCTGCCATGCTTGAACAACCTTTTTTGTAGTTCGTCCAACATTTCGTAACATAGACTTCAGATTTGAGACAGCCCTACAAAAAGAAATTGGAAGTCGTTAGATAGGGCGATCTAGCTGGCCATTCTATAACGCCTCTCAAAGAGTTTTTGCAGCTTGTTTTGCGTAGTTATTTCTGAAGTTTTCGTCCACCATACGAACGATGGATATGTGACAATGGGTCTCATAACCGCTGTGTATAACCAGTAGGTTATTGTTGGCTGTAGCCCCCGAAGAGTCTACGGCATACCCAACGGTATGCCGTCTACGGCTCGATGTAGCATTGGAAAGAGTTTTGTCAGTGTGTGAATTCCAGTTGAGTCTCTGATCTAGGGTTAATCCCAGATACTTAGCCTGTTCCGAAAATTTCAAAGTATGTCCATTCAGAAAGGAGGACATTAAGTTCAACTTTCTATGTCTTGTGAATGGAATTAGAATGGTTTTGTCTGGATGGACGCTGAGCCCCTCTTCAGCAACCTTTCATTCACGATGTTAAGGGCTATTTCCATCAGGTTCGATAAGATTCCATCATGCTTTCCCCTAATGATGATAACTAGATCATCAGCGACACCTTGTTCGTTGAAGTCAGCGTTGTTCAGTCTCTCTAAGAAGCCATCAACAACTACTGACCATAGTAGCGGCGATAGGACACCTCCTTGAGGGCATCCTTTCACTGCTGATACCGATATTTCTGTGTCTCCAGAGGTGGCCGTTATGATCCGGCCCTTGAGCATTTGTTTGATCCATTTGACGGTGGGTGTTTCGACACCCTTGTTGTTTGCACTATTGCTGATGGATGCATAGGAGGTATTGTCAAAGGCTCCTTCAATGTCTCTAAATAGAACTAAGGCTATTTCTTTAGCCTCTTTGATTAGATCGTGTAGGCATCAATTGTAGACTTGCCCGGTTAGTAGGCAAATTGTTTTTATGAAGTTTCATGAAATTTCTCAAGTGGTTGTCGAGAATTTTCTCCATTGATTTCAGGAGAAAGGAGGTTGAGTTTATCGGGCGATATGATTTAGGCTCATCTGGAGACCTCTTGCAAATTTTCGGTATACATAATACTTTGACTTTCCTCCATGACTGGGGTATGTAGCCCAGTGAGTAGCTGGCTTTCTATATAGCTCTCAGACATGGGGCTGTATATGTGTTGCCTCTTTGCAACATGAACGGATAGATTCCGTCCGCCCCTGGGGATTTGTAGGGTTTGAAGCTTTTGGTGGCCCACTTTACCCTATCTAGGGTGAAGATTCAGCCCGATAGATTTCTGCTTTCCTACTGGAGCTATACAGTTCTAGCTCCTGTTGTTGTGTGCTATTGATGGAGAGTATTTTCGAGTCCGGGAAGTGGAAAGTTAGAAGAACCGTCAAGCTTCCGCCGAAGTATTTAGAATACTATCCTCCAGGCTGCTTAATAAGGCCTAATGCTTTTGGATGGTCTTTTGCTAAAACCTTTTGAATTCGTGCAGCTTATGCAAGATCATTGATCCTTTCGCAATAGGATTTCCATGATTCTCGTTTGGATTTCCTGAGTTCTTTGTTGTATTTAGTTAGAGCTTCTCGGTAGGCGTCCGATTCACCTGTTCTTTCCGCTCAATTGAATGCTTTTCTGGCTCTAGCTTTGAGTTGAGCAAGCTCCTTGTTCCACCAAGCCGTATCCATTGAGAAGTGTCTTTTCCTCATTGGGCAGCTTTCCTCAAATGCTAATATTAGTATTTGAATTGAGGAGGCCGTTACTTGATGTAGATCCATGATATAAATGAGATACAAAACACAAGGTTTAACTTTAATCTACACTTCATTTGAAAAAATTAGACGACGTTTCGCTGACACAGCAGCTTTATCAAGAATGACAAACAGAATGAGGAGTATGGTATTATAAACAAATCGTAGAACAAGTTGGATGAATAACAAGAAAATCCACACCGAGCCATTGTACAGTTAGTATGAAAGGTAATAAAAACTAATTAAACAAGTTAAGTAGGGGTGAATAATTTACATCTACCTGCTCGTTCAAAAGCTTGTCCAAATGTTTGTATCTATTTATTTCTAATGCTTCTAGGAGATCTAATTTTAAACCTTTTGATTTTTATGTAATATGTCAAAGTTTTTATTGGATGAATGGTTTTATTTTATTAAGTGGTTTGAATAATTTGAATCAGATTTATTTTCATCGAAGCTACGTTTATGTTCAGATGTTCTTATGCCAAAACTCATATAGGTCCTACCGATATAAATTTTAAATCAAAGACCGCAATTGATGTACTTGATTTTTCAACACGAGATTTATTATTTTTAATATGTTTACCTAAGTTATTAGAAGTTTTGAAAGTTATATTAAGAATTTGTTTGACGAGAAATGATTCAATATTTGTACTTGCAGAACCGCAGAATGTTAAACTGTTGAATATTTTATAGTCTTTATGAATAGGATATACTTCATTTATTGCTTTCTGATACAGTTTTTACGAATGATTAGATCTATCATATCCGGATTATATGAATCATTAATGGCTATCTGTTTGATGATGTTTAACTCTTTATTATAATCTTCTACTGATAAAGGTAAATTGAGTAATCGATGTCACATGTTGTTTAAAACTGCAACTTTGTGTTGAATTGTATATAATGAGTAGTTATGTATAATTGTATCAGTATGTGTTGGTTTACGAAAGACCGAAAAACATGATTATTATTTCGTTTAGTGATTTTCAAGTCCAAAAAATTAATGGAATCGATTCCATTAATTTTTGGACTTGTAAATCACTAAACGAAATAATAATCATGTGATAAAATTTATATCGGTAGGACCTATAGGAGTTTTGGCATAAGAACATCTGAACATAAACGTAGCTTCGATAAAAATAAATCTGATTCAAATTATTCAAACCACTTAATAAAAGAAAACCATTCATTCAATCAAAACTTTGACATATTACATATAAAATGAAAAGTTTAAAATTAGATCTCCTAGAAGCATTAGAAATAAATAGATACAAACATTCAGACAAGCTTTTCAATGAGCAGGTAGATATGAATTATTCACCCCTACTTAACTTGTTTAATTAGTTTTTATTACCTTTCATACTAACTGTACAATGGCTCGGTGTAGATTTTCCTGTTATTCATCCAACTTGTTCTACGATTTGTTTATAATACCATACTCTTCATTCTGTTTGTCATTCTTGATAAAGCTGCTGTGTCAGCGAAACGTCGTGGAATTTTTTCGAATAAAGTGTAGATTAAAGTTAAACCTTGTTTTTTTATCTCGCTAATATTAGTGTTTGGATTAGGTGTGTAGAAGCATTTTTCAGTTCTTCTACTGTGGTTATGTTATATTCCAGACCATGCAGTTCAGACTTTAACCGCTCTTCAAAGAGATTCCAGTCTGCCCTTTTTGGTGCTCCATATTCCACTTTTTGAATCTTATCTGACTCAATTTCGAAACCAATCATTTGATGGTCCGACATAGATATTTCGTGCCACTTCTTAATTGATTGTTGTATAAATGACGAGGCAAGGGTGAGATCCAGGACCTCTTTCGTAACCGCATTTATAAAAGTTGGTTTATCACCCCTATTTACAATGTCTATATTATTAGAACAGATGTATTCTAAAAGATATTCACCTCTTTCGTTGACGTCGATACTGCCCCATACAGGGCTTTAATTTTTCCTGTTATCTAACTTTTAATTTTACGAATCTTAAATCAATTCATAAAACTGATTAGAAAAGATTCTTACACACAATCCTAGCTTGGCGAAAAAATAAAATGGCGAATTAGCAGTAAAAGGGTAAAAATGTTGTACTCACAAAGAGCCTGCTCAATATAACAGTGGCTTTGCACCCTTACCAACAAGAGCATTTAAACATTCTGGGCTTTTCCCTGATAATCCATGTCACAACGATTCAATGTATGACTATGGCAACATTATTCCAGGAAAGTGACGTTTGTGGATGCATACGCAATTATACTATTGCAAGATAAATAGTTATCCATTCATACGCACTTGATCTACTATTAAACCATGAGAAATTACATTCAACAGATATTAGATCTCTTTGTAATTTGCATCTAGTGTAAAAATGATTTTACCGATAAATTAGAAAGAAACTACTAGAACAAAGGCAACTGGAAAAAACATATATATTTGATTGAATTGTGGACAATCAACAAATATAATATTAGCTCTGGAAAGGCCTCGAGTAAGTCTCAAGCTTCACATTGGCCTGCTATACCATTCTAATGAAAAGCGTGCACAGAAAAAATAGTCAAAGACAGATTAGGTGATATTGAAAGTGAAATCATTTTAATAAATACTGAAAATAAAATAAATGAATTCGAAAACAGTATATAGATGAATTGTTTTAGGAAACGAATCGAAATGCTTGAAAATGAAGGATAATCTTTTTTCCTATTTAAAAAATATAAAATAAATCAAACTCGCTTACTAATTCAATTATGAGAGCAGAAAAATATAGCAAACAACAACAATTTACGAATACAGAGATTGCGCAAAAAACAAATATTGAAATTTTTTCATTCCATTACTAGTTAATATCAGATAGAGATACGGCCATCATTGGCTGAAAACAACTAGACCTCTTTGTTTTCATTTGCTATCAATTTCATACAAAGTTTTATTCACTCTCTGAAAGTAATCTCCTGCAACTAATACGATCTAAATCTGCTTAGCTGATATTCGACGTATTACAAACCTCCCAACAACCGAGGATTTTCTATTTTTGAACGAAAAATGATAATCCCCATATATATTTCCGTCGTGCGCTGGGTTTATAGCGATTGGAATTTCGCTACGCTTCACTTGATCGTTTGTACGTACGGCATCGTGCAAATTTGCTTATCGACTCATCTTGAATCACTGAAGTTCTCCCCTATATTTATATATATCCTCTATTTTTATTACTTATTTTTAGATACACAAACACACACACATACATAAAAATAAGCACACCTATACAGGGTATCCCAAGTTGAGTGGCCTATTAGACGTTTATGAAGAACTAATAATGCTATCGTTCTGAAATTTCACTACACTCCCCTCAAAAGTTATCGGAGAACCCTACTTTTACGACAATACTACATAAACTTTTAGGATGGTCATTCAAGAGTCGCTTGGTAACTTTCAGAAGTGTGAAATAAGAAGATATCATTCAAAAGAGATGAGTTTATGATGGAAAATATTAACAATTTTCGAGTTAATGAAAAATTAAAAAATTCTACCAACATTCGCGAGGAGACAAATCAACTAGCATCGCCTGGTAACTAAAATTTTCGAAATAGAGTGTTTCCTCACCGGGCCCTAATTATTTCCAGTATACGTCTAGGAAGCTCCTCAAACAAATGTTAGATGTACTTTTGAGTCACTGACTTCCAAATTTCAGGAAGCAGATTTTCTTGTTGTTGGAGTGTTCTACAAGGCATTCTACGTTGCTGAATTTGCCACCCCATGTGGCCCCAAACATGTTCTATGGGATTCAAGTCGGAACTTGTGGCTGGCCATCTTATAATATCAATTTCGGCATTTTGCAGAAATTCTGTAACTTCTCTAGCTGCATGAGGCAGAGCATTATCATGCATATAAATGAAGTTTTCGCCAATCAATGAGCCAAAAAGTACAACATGGGGTTCAAGGATATCTGCGATGTATCTGGCCGCTGTCATTCTTCCATTATTCACTAGGACTAACTCAGTTCGACCATGGAAAGAAATGCCTCCCCACACAATTACTGAGCCCCCTTCGAAGTTTTCGGTTTGTCGGGTATTGCATTGCTGATACCGTTCCCCAGGTCATCTGTATACAAACATGCGTCTATCATTTGATACTAGACAGAACCTGTACTCGTCGGAAAAGAGAACATTCGACCATTCTGGAATACCCCAATTTGTATGTTCCCTCGCAAACTTAAGTCTTGCAACTCGATGCTCTCTGATGAGAGTCGGGTCGGTAGAAGCCACCCTTGGTCTGATATCGTCTACTCTGAGCCTGTTCCTAACAGTTTGCAATGAAATATGCACATTTCTGGAAAGTGCAAGTTCATTTTGTAGCATTCTAGCCGTACAGTGCCGAACTCTTAGTGCTGTTAAACGAAGCGAACGATCATCAACTTGTGTTGTTATCCGATTTCTTCCCTGTCTGGCCTTTCTTTCATATTCCCTGTTTCGTGGTACCGATCTATTGCTCTTGAAATAGTGCTTGGATTAACATTCAACAAGTTAGCCACGTAAGGTTGGCTTCGCCCCTCCTCTAGAAGTGTTACAATTCTTACCATTTCATGATTACTCAAATAACATCCAGGACGTCCAGCAGCCATTACAATAAATTCAAAGATTCAAAAATCAACAAGAAACACAGCATAAATTTAGCCTGAAAACTGAAACTGAATGAATACTGGTGTCAAATAAACTCATTCTTGTTTCAGACGTGTTTGAGATCATATGAAAACAAATGTTACTACATAGATGAGATTTTTTTCCCCTCATATGTCCAAAAACACAAGTTGACAAAGAAACTGCGATTGATCTGCTTAGTCGATTGTGGAATTCAGAATACCATGTGATGCGACAATTTTTGTGGTGTGTGTATTTGATTGAGCTGGTCTGAAAATCTATTTCTAAATTATTTGAACCTCAATGGTTTCGGTTATACCGGTAATTCATACCAACTTTGTTAGTTAATATATATGACCCTGTATATTGATAACTGGTTCGATAACACTTGTTATTCCAATTTCAAAAACATCTAGCACATAAGTCTGGCTTGTTTTGTTCATGAAATATCCTAGTTTTCTTGAAAATTATCGATTTTTTGAAAAAATTGATATATCTCGAGAACGGCGTGAGCTACCAAATAATGAAAGATGTTTTGGAAACAAGAAACTATGCGGGACATAACTCATATCTAACACATTTCGAAGCGAAGAAACATCGAAAGCTACGTGTTTTCGAATTGTAGCCATTTTTTTCAATTCATTAGATTCGACCAAAAAACTGAAGGAAGTTCCCCTGTACCTGACATATTAAGCTTTCAAGTTATGGTGCAAAAACGAATTTTACGTACCTACCTGAAGTTGGCAATACAGGCTAAGCTTTCCGCACGTGCTAAAACATTCAGGAGATACGTTACAAATTTTCTTTCGGCTGGAATGGTTCAGAATGAGACATGATTTTGATCGCCTGTAGTCAACAATGAAGACAATGAAATTGCCGTTCTAGCTTATTTTGATGTTTATCCACGTGCATCATCGGCAGTAGCAGATCATGAACTGGATTTACCTAATAGAAGTATTTCAGAATTCTAAAAAAGCATAAACTGCACCCTTATAAATTTTCATTGGTCCAAACTCTACAAGCTGGCGATCGACAGCTTCGAATAGAACTGTGTGAGATCCTTCTTTTTAGAGCAGAAGAGGCTCCCAATTTTCTCAAAAGAATTATCTGGACGGATGAGGCCAAATTTTCTGAGGGGGTTTTAAACCGGAACAACTCACAATTTTCGGCCAACCAAAATCCTCATATTACGAGGTAAAGAAATCCTCAAAATAAATTTAGTTTTAATGTGTTTGCACTTTTGAAGGACAAGAGATTTTCGTGTTTTGTGTATGATGAAAAGTTAAATGGTGAACTTCCTATGGAGATTTTGAGGATGGTTATAAGTGACTCCGTTGACAATTTATCAGTAGCTGAAACAAGGCATTGTTGGTACCAACTCGTTGGAGCACTTATCACGCAAATGAAAATTATCGGACTGTCCTTGTGGCCTTCAAGGTCACCTGACCTAACGCTTATGGATTTTTATCTTTTGGGAACGCTGAGTGATGAAATTTATTGTGAACCTGTGACTGCAAGATATGATTTGCATAATAGACTGCAAAGTGCTTTTATGCAGTTGGATGGGGAGGAACTGCGGTGAGCCACATCACAGGGTGTTATTCATGGTTATCAATTCGAACAATTATTATGAAATTTAAAGGAATAATGTTCAATTCGATTCTATATTTTTCAATTTGACTTTGGAAATTCGTCAAAAAATGCAGTTTGCATTTTTTTATCTCTTAATTTATCAATTTTTCAATGACAAAAGGACCGTTATTTGTTTATACTCTTGGAACTGTCTATGCAATTACAGGAATCTAAGCCGCCTTTCCTAAATTTAGGTAGATACGTAAAATTCGTTTTTTGGTCATAACTTGAAAACTTGAAATCTCAGGTTCAAGGAATGTATGGTGAACTTTATTTAGTTTTTTTAAATCGAATCCAATGAATTGAAAAAATTTGAGTAACAGTTTGGAAAAACGTAGTTTTTGATGTTTCTCCGTTTCGAAATGTTAGGCGGAAGAAAGAGCACTCTGTATACTAACAGAGATTCAGTCGGAAATGAGGTATGTCCCGTAAGGTTTCTTGTATGCAAAACACCTTTCACTATTTTGCTAGCTCACGCCATTCTCGAGATATATCAATTTTTTTCAAGAAGCAACTTCCGGTATAACAGGTAAAAATATTTTAGAAATAGAGTTTCGAACTAGCTGAATCAACTACCAAAATTTCAGAACGATAGTATTATTAGTTATCCATAAACGTCTAATAGGCCACTCAACTTGGGATACAGTGTATAGCGTATTCCAAGGCAAATTTACCACCTCCTCTATCTCAAGATGAATTAGTTAGGTGGAAAAGCTGGGACACGTCGATTTTCGATTGGAGGGGTACCAATTTCAAAGTTGGTTCGGAGAATGTAAAATCAATTTCCTACCCTCAGCAGCACCTAAGTCATTATAGATAAAGTTGGTCGGTTGATATATGTTATCCAATTTTTGAGTTGGTTTGGACCATTTGAAATCGACCCCCTACCCTCAGCTACTGATAAGTTGAAATTATTTATTAGAAAAATGGATGGAGTGACATATCTCTAGAAAGGTCCTTTGATTTTCTATTAAAAAAATTTTTCTTTATGAACGTTTAATATCAACACAGTCCAAACACAAAAAGGTTGTTCTCCATAGAAAATTCGAGGCTTATAATCAAATTTAGTTTTCGAAATGACCTCATCCGACATTCATTCAATGATACATTTCTAATTTTTTGATATCATCCACACGTCCACAGCACTTCCAAGATATCAATTTTCAAGGAAATGTAATGATTCAAGATATTAATGAGATAAAAACACAAGGTTTAACTTTGATCTACACTTTATTTGAAAAAATTCGACGACGTTTCGCTGACACAGCAGCTTTATCAAGAATGAAAAATAGAATAACATCAAGTAACGGCCTCCACAATTCAAAAAATTCAAGATATTGTTGAAAATCAATGTTTTGTAGGTAATGCACTATAGTTTTTATCACAACCATCTAGATGTGATAAATCTGTTTCATATTTATCTTTCATTTTCGCAATACTATTACCCACAGTTGTCGTTTGTTAGGCAAACATAAAGAATAGTTCAATCAACTGATGAGCAGCTCGAGATTGTTTCAAATTATTATCGAAATAGTAGTTGTGCCAGAGTAACGGAAATGAGTATCAATGTGAACCATTCAGGAAAATAGGTAGAACATCAGAATATTTTATATTTGATAAATAAATTTTCAACAACGGTTACCCTGCTTCATGCTAGATATATTACATTAAAATTGTTTTGAATCATTTCAATGCTAGATTTACATATTGTATTGTATCCTCTTTCAAAATTTTGACTTATAATATAATAATGAGGATAATCAGAAACTAAAATATGTATTATTTTATCACAAGAGTTTAATCGAAAATCAGAATTTTAATTTCGGACTCCCGACCACCTTCAGCTGACAACAAGTACTGAAGTTGAAAATACATAAATACATATACAGGTAAATACAAAATTTATAAGGGTGCAAACAAGAGGTAATAAACGAATTATGAGGATAGTTGGTATGATTCAAGTAAAGATATAAAATACAGACGAATAAGCCGAGCCATACTGGTCATTCAGAAGATTATCTTTGAGGGGAGATTCTAAGAAATATAACTTTCGCTCCTAAGGTATTTTGCCAACAATTGAAGTTGCTCTATGGGTGGAATGATGGTCGGTTTCCATAGAATGTTTTGTCGGTTCTCTGGTTATTGTAACCTGATTGATACTCTTTGTATCTAGTTTTGAATGAACGTCTAGTCTGACCTATATAGACGTCTTCACAATCCATACACAACAGCTTGTGAACACCAGTATTGTCAAATCTAACAGTTTCATTCTTGATGGAGTTTCATGTGAGTTTTGAAAGCTAATTTTTTCTATGCTATTTTTAAACGATATTTGCAATGTTCCCTGACGGGGCCAAAATATGTTATTGCAATGTATTTATCTGTATTAGTCGATTCTATATTTGGGTAATGCTGTTCTGAAATGACGTTTGTAATCTTTTCTCTGATGGGGCGAAAATATGCTTATGACATATATTCATCTGTGTGAGTTGAATCTTTACGTGGGTAAATATGATGATATGCTATTTCTGTTTGTTTCTTGCTGATCATTCCGTTTATTCATTATTATTCATTTGTATATTTATTGATAGTGTTGATGATTTATTTATTTTATGGAAATTCGTTTTTAAAGTAAAACGAAATGGGACACTTTTGTCACTTTTCCACCATTTATTCAATAATCACGGCCGGAAACCGGTGATTATTGAAAAAATTGTGGAAAAATGACAAACCCATTTCGTTTTACTGTATATTTATTGTTTTGAGGATAACAATTGTTATTAGCTATTTCTTTCATAGTTGACACTTATCAGGACATATTTCTTTCGTATTTTCAATGAAATAAAACTATGCTATTTAGATTTTCACTTCATTCACAAAACTATGACCGGTTTCACCACACTGTGGTGGACTCTATCTTTATTAAATAGATACAAACTAATGAAAAGAGTTATTCCTTATATATTACTCTTATGTCCTACTTAATATTACAATAGGTAAAAGTACAAGGGTATTTTGGAAAACCCATCGGAATTGTTTAATATATGAATTGAAAAGATTGAGTGAAGGAGAAGAATTCAGATCTAATTGACTATTAAGTAACCTACCTGAATAATTCTTTTCTTTGTTGATCTCTAAAATTTCCAATAAATTGAGTTTTTGTCTATTATTTTCGTTGTGTAAAATTTCGAAATTATCATTTAAATTATTTTTTGACTTTGGGAGGCTTTTACTTGGTAAAATTCCATTATCAATAATAAAAAACAAGTACTGTGTTTTAAGAATTTTACTCAATAATTGCGATTCGTAACGCGTTTCACTACACCGTAGCTTCTTCAGACGAATGAATATACAGAAAATATAAATGAGAATATAACTATAAATGTTCTTGAATAATTGAAAGCTTATTGGGTTGCTTCTTCTCAAGTGGTTATTTATGACAGGTATATCCAATAAAATTAAGGAATAGATTGCTCCCCGAAAAGATTCAATAGACAAAACAGTCGATTTAAGCCCTTCACCTCTATTGAATCTTTTCGGGGAGCAATCTATTCGTTAATTTTATTGGATATACCTGTCATAAATAACCACATAAGAAGAAGCAACCCAATAAGCTTTTAATTACTCAGGAACATTTATAGTTATATTCTCATTTATATTTTTCTGTATATTCATTCGTCTGAAGAAGCTACGGTGTAGTGAAACGCGTTACGAATCGCAATTATTAAGTAAAATTCCTTAAAACACAGTACTTGTTTTTATCATTAAAATTATGGTTTTCTTCAAGTAAGCGATTAGAATAATAGGATTTCTGATTGACGATAATTAAAACTACGTTTGTGCTCGGATAATCTTACTTTAGAATTTCTTAAAGTTCTACCAATGTAAATTTTATTACAATCCCCGCAAGACAATTTATGAACACCGGATTTATTACTTTTATCAATTTTAGATTTACAGTTTTTGATATGTCGGCCTAAAGAATTATCAGTTCGGAATGCTATATTGAAATTAAAATGCGAGAGAAATGATTTTAATTTTAGACAGACTAGAATTAACAATGTAAGTTAAGCTGTTGTATTTCGTTTTAGAACTTTCATACTTTTCCTAGTGTTTTTATAGTATAGTATATACTTTTTATAGTAGGAAAAAGTATAAAAGTAACACAAAATACAACAGCTTAACTTATATTTGCAATCCTAGTCTAGAATTAAAATCATTCCTCTCGCATTATAATTTCAATATAGCATTCCGAACTGATAATTGTAGCATGTTTTATAGGAACCACTAGACAACTAGATCAATTTCTAACTTCGGTAGCATTTATTACAGAAGTAAATTCAGACTAGAGAGAATCGATAATCTGATTTACTATTTGGACCATATAATCACTCATGAAAATAACATCCTTAAATATAATAAACGTAATGATCAGGAAGAAACAAACGCAAATAGTATATCATAATATTTACTCACGTATAGAATCAACTGACACAGATTAAAACATGTCATTAGCATATTTTCGCCCCATTAGAGAAAAGATTGCAAACGTCGTTTCAGAACAGCACAAAAAAGTAGCTTTAGATTTGACAATACTGGAGTTCACAAGTTGTCATGTATGGATTGTGAGGGTGCCTATGTAGGTTAGACTGGTCTTTCATTGAAACTAGATACAAGGAATATCGATCAGATTACAATAATCAGAGAACCGACATTTTCGCTTCACATTGTATCGAAAATGGCCTTCATTTTCCACCCATACATCAGCTTCAAATTATTCACAGTATACCTAAAGAACAAATGTTACATTTCTTAGAATCCATCGAAATCTTAAGGTCAACCAGTATGGCTCGGATTATTCGTCTATATTTTATGTCTTCTAATAATACCTGCTTTTATCATAATTTACTCATCACCTCTTGTTTTCAACCTTATTAATTTATTATTATTAATTATTAATTATCAATCTGTTTATATATTTATGTATTCTCAACCTCAGTTCAGTATTTGTCAGTTGAAGATGGTCGAGTGACCGAAATCGCAATTCTGATTTTCAATAAATCTCTTGTGATAGTATAATATAGAGTTCGATTTCTTATAATCATCTCGATTAAATATCACGTAGTAACGCGGCGGATTCCATTAACTAGTTGAATATACTAATCAGTAAATATCACTAATGTTCTTAGATGGGTTAATGATCCTAAAATTGGAAAAATATTTTAATCCTGGATAAATGAAGGATATCGGCCGGGATGGAGTTCACCAAACAATAAAAAATTAATAGACTCAGTTGCACAATTCACTCGAGCACCAAAATTGGAATATTGAGAATTGGCGAAATGTTCTTTCTTCGGATGAGACCAGAATTGGTGTTCGATCAGATGACTGCTGGATTTGGGATTCATGGGGTCATGGAAGACAAGCTAGACCAAGAGCTGCAAAATGAGTGTGATGTTTTGAGGTGGCATTATGGTGGAAGATGAAACAGAATTGATTTCGTTTCCTGCGAATGCAACGGCTGAAAATTACGTGGACCTAGTACTCGAGCCCATAGTGAGACTCTGGCGAGGTGCCCACGGTCAGAAATTCACTTTAATACAACATAATGGTCCTCTGCATACCAGCAACCTCGCGCGACTTTATTGTTCGATCAGATGACCGCCGGATTTTAAGGGGTCGTGGAAGACAAGCTAGACTCCAAGCAGCAAGACGAATTCCGAAGTACCAAGGGGGAAGTGTGATGTTTTGGGGTGGAATTATAATGCGAGGCAAAACAGTTTGATTTTGTTTCCTGCGAGTGTAACGGCTAGAAATTATGTGTACCTAGTGCTGGAGGCTATAGTGAGACTCCGGCGAGATGGGGAAGGTGAGAATATCACTTTTATGCAATATAATGCTTTTCCGCATACCAGCAACCTCGTGCGACATTTTATTGAACAGAGAGAAACGCTGTTTTGGACTGGCCAGCTTGTTCTCCAGACCTAAATCCTATTGAACGTTTATAGGACAATCTCAAAAGGACAATCAGATCATGCAAGGATAATCCAAGAACCCAACAGCTCATCCAAGCCAACACAGAAAAGTGGCAGAAAATCACCTCCAGAGGAGTTCGGAAACCTAATCCTCCAAAGCATGCCTAAACAGATTCAGGCTTGTCTCAGGGCAAGAGGAGGTAATACAAGCTACTGAAGTCGAGGACAGAACATACACTTCGTGAGAAAACAATTTTCAATTATTTTACTACAGGCGGAAAGACTCTCGTTTTCTTTTGTGTTTCTTTCTCAAAATAAAACTTAATTTATTTCTTTTTTCAAATAAAATATCTCAGAAAGGATCAATTCTAATAATCCTTCGAAATTTCTAAAATACTTGAGGTATTATTCAAAATATCGGGTGATTCCATATAAATTTGGTTGTGTGTATACATACAGGGTGCTTCAACGAAAACTAAACAGAAGCTATATCTACCAAGGAATTCAATTCTGATCGAAACACAAAAACAGATCAATTTTTGTTTCAAGAGGGACATCTTTCGGGGTACGAAACTTGCTTGAAATGTCAACCCCCTAAGCGGGGGTTGCAATCCTTGAAGATTTTGAATAGGAAAGATGGATCGAATGATGACTCAAAAAAAGGTGGTATCATTGCCTTGAACGAGTTTTCATTTTTAATTGAAAACTGTAAAAGATACAGGCTGAGCAACTGAAAGATAGGGAAAACTATTTTCTTGAGACTATTCAAGTTTCAGTGACGTGGAATGGAACAGTTCCATGCTGATCAATGGCAGTCATCATCAAGTACCATCCTCATCTCGAATTTCAACCCCTAGAGCAGGGGTGACCACCCTTGAAAATTTGGAAGAGGGTAGATTGGTCGAGTGATATCTTGAAAAAAAGGTATTATCTGCATCCCCGTGAACGAATTTTCATATTTGATTGAAAAGTGTAGAAGATGCAGAGAGATACAAGGAATGTCGATCAGATTACAATAATCAGAGAACCGACATTTTCGCTTCACATTGTATCGAAAATGGCCATCATTTTCCACACATACATCAGCTTCTAATTATTCACAGAATACCTAAAGAACAAATGTTACATTTCTTAGAATCCATCGAAATTTTCAAACTCCTACAATATCCTCAAAGAGATGATCTTAAGGTCAACCAGTATGGCTCGGATTATTCGTCTATATTTGATGTTTTCTAATAATAACTGCTTTTATCATAATTTACTCATCACCTCTTGTTTTCAACCTTATTAATTTCATATCAATCTGTTTATATATTCATGTATTCTCAACCTAAGTTCAGTATTTGTCAGCTGAAGATGGTCGAGTGACCGAAATCGCAATTCTGATTTTCAATAAATCTTTCGTGATAGTATAATACAAAGTTAGGTTTCTTATTATCATCTCGATTAAATATCACGTAGTAACGGCGGATTCCTTTAGTTAATTAAATATTATAATCAGTAAATATCACTAATATTCGGGTTTTCTGTAATGAACCTAAAATTGGAAAAATAGTTTAATCCTTGATAGATAAAGGATATGGGCTGAGATGTATTTATAGATTCTACACCTGAAATTTATTTGAGGCCGAGAATGGGGCTCTTTCCAAATCCGTATACCTGTGTCATGGACCGAAATGGGCTCTACCGGAAACGACAAGGCAACGCTTCTGAGTTTCTCCGTTATGGGCGACTGAACTTTTGGAAAACAAATCCTTTACAGAAAGCAACAAACCTGACGCGCAAAATTCTGTACTTCAATATCGACGTGATATAAACTGAACGAATTATTCATACAGTATCTGATAACAGTTGGAAAATTACACATCAACTAGATTCACGAGAAAGCTTTAGGGAATAAATCGAGCGCATCGTTAGCGGTTGACCAAAATCAGACCATTAGCATACAATATGCATCCCAAGGGTTCACATCGTGATGAACAAATGGAAAAATTCATATTGTCGAATATATGACTTCGGAAATTATAAGTTTCAGTTCATGTTCTCATAAAAATAAAAAAAAATAGAATGTTTGGATTGCAGTTATTAATTTGAGTTTGGTTGCATACAGATAATAGAAGTTTGCATTGTTAATCAGGTATTTTAATGAACCAGCTAGGGAGTTTCAAACTTTATATTATTTTTCTAATTATAATAGTGATATTAGTTTTGAAAAATGAAGTAAATAATTGAATAAAAATATTGAACAGACAAGTGGGATTAGACAGTTCTGGTCTAGGTCGGAGACTGTCAGTGCCGATTTCTGCAAATCTGCGTTTCCGCCTCTTGTTAGAGAAGACGGAAGTATAGCATCATCTCCGAAAGAGAAAGCCGATCTCTTTGCACTCTTATTCTCAAAGAATTCTGGGTGGGATTCATTTAATGCAGTACCACCGAACATTACACCTACAAATTCTGCCATGGCAGAAATCGAGTTTAGAGTTCGCACTGTGATGTGGGTTCCCGAGCAGCTGAACTGCAAGAAGGCAGTTGGTTTAGACGAAATGCCACCAATCGTCCTGAGAAAGTGTGCTCCCGAACTGGAACCCATTCTAAACCGTCTGTTTCAGATTTCTCATGAAAGCCAGACTTTTCCGAGAAGCTGAAATATAGCAAGAAATCAACAGATCTTAAGAAAAGAAAGAAGACCTCACCACAAAACTACCGCCCTGTTGCACTTCTTCCATTATGTCCAAAGTGACGGAGAGAGTCATAAACGATGAAGTCATCAAATATCTTGGGTTGCAGAGAATTATTAACGATCGTCAGTATGGTTTTCGCAGGCAAAGATCGACAGATCGCTGGCCTACGTCACTCATGTTTGTACATCAACGATGGAAAGATATGGGGAATCTAGAGCAATAGCACTCGAGATCTCTAAAGCCTTCGATAGGTTTTGGCATGCAGCCTTGTTGAATAAACTTGCTGCATATAGGCTTCCCGAAAAATTACGGGGTTGGATAAGTAGCTTTCTTTAAAATAGATCAAAACAAGTAGTGGTGGACGGTATAACAACTGATTGTTTCTTATTGCAAGCAGGAGTACTCAGGTATCCACTTTTTCGACAACCTTGTTTCTGTTGCAGATAAACGATCTTCTGTCATCCACAGAGAACAAGACCTTCGGTTTTGCAGACGATGGTACCCTGGTTTCGTCTTTCAGTAGTCTGCGGCCGATTGCAGCTGCGGAGTCTCAGCGTCAGAGATGTCAACAGATCAATAACTTAAACTCTGACCTAAAGAGAATATCGAAGTGGGGTCAGTTGAACCTGCTGAGCTTCAACGCGAGCAAGAAGCAAGCAACTATGTCTTCTAGAGAGGTCCTCGCTGGAGAACCTCATCTAACGATGCAAGGCCTACAAATTGCATCCAACAATGCACCTTCTCGGAATAACGGTCAACTCTGGGTTTTGCTGGCATGAACATGTATCAGCAATAGCTAAGTCTGCATCAGCTCAACCTATTTTTTTCAGGCAAGCGATACTTCACGTCATCTCAGCTGTTGCTTTTATATAAGGCGCCGATTCGACCTGCTTTGGAATATTGTTCCCACATATGGGGATCTGCGCCTAAAGATTCGTTGCGGATGTTAGATAGTGTGCAAAAACGGACTCTGTGCCTCATCGACCACTCGGAGATCGCCCGTGATCTCGAACCGCTGGCTCTCAGAAGACAAGTTGCTGACCTTTATCTGTTTAACAGATATTTTCACGGAAGATGCTCCAAGAAAAAAAAGGAAAACTTATGTTTTGCCGCGAAACGAGGCTGGTAAGTAGTTCTCATCATTTGGCGGTAGATTTAGCGACCCCGCGAACCTCTCCCTATAGGAATTTATTTTTTTACAGGGCCGATGAGCTGTGGAACTCGGTTCCGTCCAAAATCTTCCCATCATCCTACAATTTGGCCTCTTCAAAAAGCGAGTCAACAGACACCTCGATTCTTCGAACTAGTTCTTGTTACCATCAAGTACAATATTTAGTCAAAAAGTTTTATGATAGCGTTGATACAAATTGTAAATGAATGTAATATCTAAAGGAATCTAGACTGCATGTTCGTTAGAATTATGTATGTTTTTGTAAACATATTTCGACGTTTTAGTATTACATCTATGTGAAATACTGTGAAAGGAGGAAACTGACCACCCTACTACCAAGTTATTTTCACGTGGAAAATTCATTACCGCAAGAAGATTCGTGGTAGGTATTTTCGTTCTCGAGTTATTTAGAAATTTTGAAAATTTTAGGAATCAGTCAAGTGACCATACATCGATTGTTCTCTTCTGTAAAAAGAGATTTGACACACTTATTTATGTAGAATCGACCTACATGTAGCAATTTCAATTTTGTTCAACGGTTTCATTGTTATAATGCAAACTTCCATTTTTACATTTGAATCCTAACTGATTTTGTTGAACAGACTTTCTGTCCCATTTCAAGAATATACAGGGAATGATTGAAATAGCTTGAGGTGCACTAAATATATTAGATCGAAAATTAATTCTTGACAATTAAAATAAATTATTCAATGTTTTCTCATGACAATGTCGTATGAACAATTTGGAAGTTTGATATGATTGAATGTTCTATTGAAAATGATTATGATGCTGATGCTATAGTAGTTGCTTATTTGGTTCGTTTTTCTGAGAGGCGACAACCTGAAAGTGTTTTCGATAAATCGAGAGAAAACTTCATGAACTGCGGTATATTCAACATCCCAAGGCAGAACTTAATTAAGGCATTGCAACATTTGATGTAGTAGGTAGTGTAGTGTAACTCCCACTCCATCGATTTCGAGTAGGACAATTGAAATGGGAACAGGGGTGCCTACGAATCGTGTATTCAATATTCTCAAGAAATAAATGAAATAATACCTGCTTTAATCATAATTCACGTATCACCTCTTGTTTGCAACCTTCTTAGTTTCATATCTATCTGTTTATATATTTATGTATTCTCAACTTTAGTTTACTATTTGTTAGCTAAAGAGGGTCGAGAGACCGAAATCGCAATCCTGATTTTCGATAAACTTTCTTGTGATAGTATTATACATAGTTTGATTTCTCATTATCATCTAGATTAAATATCACAGTTGTCTTTTGTTAGGCAAACATTGGGAATGGTTCATTCAACTGATGAGGAGCTCGAGATTGTTTCAATTTATTGTCTAAATAATAGTTGTGTTTTGAGGGATGACCATTTTCATTATATATTTCTTTCATAGTTGACACTTATCTGCACATATTTTTTTCGTTCAAAGGCAGAGAGGAAGCCTCAATTCAATTAACACAAAAATTGAAACAGGTTCAAACCTCAATTCTGTTATATTAAATTAGTTTTCATGTAGATATAGATGTAGATAACATGTTTTCCAACATCCCAGGAGATGAATGCCTTTCATTTGTCTGAGACATTTTAAAAAAATTACACGTTAATTTGGTGGTACATATTGATTTCATGTTGTTGCTCAATTTAAGTCTACAACAGAATTATTTGTTATTCGAATTTTATGAACAACCACGCAGTCTACCGATGGGACCTGCATTGAGAACTTCCCTAGCTGACATTTTTATGGGGTATATTGAAGTTATCATATTCAATTCCTCCAAATCAGAAATAGTACAGTGTTGGTACAGATATGTACTATACTAGCATGTATAGAGAGAGAGAGAGAGAGAGAGACGATAATCAGATTTACTTGTTGGTAACGAAATGATCAGGAAGAAACAAATACAAATAGCATATCATAATATTTACCTAAGTGAAGGTTCAACTGACACAGATAAATACATGCCATTAGCATGATTTCGGCCCCATCAGAGAAAAGATTGCAAACGTCATTTCAGAACAGCACAAAAAAATAGCTTTAGAAATGACAATACTGAAGTTCACAAGTTGTCCTGTATGGATTGTGAATGTGTCTATATAGGTCAGACTGGTCTTTAATTAAAACTAGATACAAGGAACATCTATCAGATTACAATAATCGGAGAACCGATAAATCGATTTTTGCTTAACATTGTATCGATAATGGCCATCATTTTCCACCCAAACATCAGCTTCAAATTATTCACAGAATACCTAAACGACAAAAGTTAGATTTCTCAGAATATATCGAAATTTTCAATATCCAACAAAATACTCAAAGAGATCATCTTCTGGTCAACCAGTATGGCCCGGATTATTCGTCTGTATTTGATATCTTCTAACAATACCTGACTTTGCCATAATTCATCACGTAGTAACGCGGTGGATTCCATTAACTATTTAAATACACTAATCAGTAAATATCACTAATGTTCTTAGATGGGGTTTTCTTAATGAACCTAAAATTGGAAAAATATTTTAATCTGGATAAATAAAGGATATCGGCCGGGATGGAGTTGACCAAACAACAACAAATTAATAGACTTAGTTGCACAATTCACTCGAGCACCAAAATTGGAATATTGAGAATTGGCGAAATGTTCTTTTTTCGGATGAGACCAGAATTGGTGTTCGATCAGAAGACTGCTGGATTTGGGATTCAAGGGGTCATGGAAGACAAGCTAGACCCAGAGCTGCAAAATGAGTGTGATGTTTTGGGGTGGCATTATGGTGGAAGGCGAAACAGATTCGATTTCGTTTCCAGCGAGTGTAGAAATTATGTGTACCTAGTGCTGGAGGCCATAGTGAGACTCTGTCGAGATGGGGAAGGTGGGAATTTCACTTTTATGCAATACAATGCTGCTCCGCATACCAGCAACCTCGTGCGACATTATCTTGAACAGAGAGAATCGCTATTTTGGACTGGCCAGCTTGCTCTCCAGACCTAAATCCTATTCAACGTTCATGGGACAACCTCAAAGAACAATCAGATCATGCCAGGATAATCTAAGAACCCAACAACAGCTCATCCAAGCCGACACAGAAGAGTGGCAGAAAATCACCTCCAGAGGAGTTCGGAAACCTAATCCAAAGCATACCTAAACAGATTCAGGCTTGTCTCAGGGCAAGAGGAGGTGATACAAACTACTGAAGTCGAGGAAAAAACATACACTTCGTGAGAAAACAATTTTCAATTATTTTACTACATGCGGAAAGACTCTCGTTTTCTTTTATTTGTTTCTTTCTCAAAATAAAACTTAATTCATTTCTTTTTTCAAATAAAATATCTCAGAAAGGATCAATTCTAACAATCCTTCGAAATTCATAAAATACTTGAGGGAATATTCAAAATATCGGATGATTCCATATAAATTTGGTTGTGTGTATACATACAGGGTGCTTCAACGAAAACTAAACAGAGGCTATATCTACCAAGATATTCATTTTTAATCAAAACACAAAAACAGATCAATTTTTGTTTCAAGAGGGACAATTTTCGGGGTACTAAACTTGCCTGAAATATCAACCCCCTAAGCGGGGGTTGCAATCCTTAAAGATTTTGAATAGAGAAAATGGGTCGTATGATGACTCAAAAAAAGGTGGTACCTTTGTCTACATTGCCTTGAACGAATTTTTATTTTAAATTCAAAACTGTAAAAGATACAGGCTGAGCAACTGAAAGATACGGAAAACTATTTCCTTGAGACTATTCAAGTTTCAGTGACGTAAAATGGAACAGTTCCATGCTGAACAATGGCAGTCATCATCAAGTACCATCCTCATCTCGAATTTCAACCCCTAGAGCAGAGGTGACCACCCTTGAAAATTTGGAAGAGGGTAGATTGGTCGAGTGATATCTTGAAAGAAAGGTATTATCTTTGTCTGCATCCCCGTGAACGAATTTTCATTTATGATTGAGAACTGTAAAAGATCCAGAGTGAGCTACTGAAAAAAAGAGGAGACTATCTATCGCCCTGTGCTATTCAAGTATTAGTGCAAAAAAATGGAACAGATTCATTCCAGATCAACGGCTGTCATTTTTGAACTAAATGAATCTATTCCAGTTTTTCGCACTAATACTCCAATAGTCTTGGGGCGATGGTGTTCTCTATTTTTCAGTGGCTCACTCTGTCTCTTCTACAGGTTTCAATCAAAAATGAAATTTCTTTCACGGGAATGCAGACAAAGATAATACCTTTCCTTCGAGTTATCACCCGACCCATCAACCCTCTTCCAAATTTTCAAGAGTTGTCACCCATGCCGAAGGGGTTGAAATTCGAGATGAGGATGGTACTTTATGATGACTGCCATCGATCAGCATAGATTTGTTCCATTTCAGCTCACTGAAACTTGAGTAGTCTCAGGGAAATAGTCTTCCCTATCTTCAGTTGCTCACCCTGTATCTTCTACAGTTTTCAATTGAAAATGGAAATTCGTTCAGGGCAATGTAGACAAAGATACCACCTTTCTTTTGAATCATCACTAGTTCCATCTTCCCTATTCAAAATGTTCAAGGATTGCAACCCCCGCTTAGGGGGTTGATATTTCAGGCAAGTTTTGTACCCCAAAAGATGTCCCCCTTGAAACAAAAATCGATAAGTATTTGCGTTTTGATCAGAAATGAATATCTTGGTGGATATAGTCTTTTGTTTAGTTTTCGTTGAAGCACCCTGTATATGTTGATTTACAGAAGACAGTAGGGTAGAGTATAAATGATTACGGTGCAGAACTTCTGAAATCAGGAAATGTTATAGCGACTCTTAAATGGACGTCTTGAATGAAGAGAACCGAACTGTCGTCAATGATTATTATATTATTCTAATATTACACCGCTATCTTACTAATCCAATAAAAGCATGAGACATACCACGTAGAACGTGTATGAATATTCTTCAAATGATTGATAAACTGATGAGAAATGAAGAAGTATTTCCTTTTGATCATTGGACACAACGTTAGGCTAAGAGATGGAGTGCATGAGCGAAATGTTGATACTTTCAACAAGGTGTAAGAGCAATATTGTACGAAAGAAAAACGAAAACTATGAAACTCGGCTGCCTAAAACGAAAAAGGTATACACTGTAGATTTTAATGAAAATATTGGTGCTGTTGATATAAGCTATATGTTGTTTAGCTTAATATAATCCGCGAGGAAAATGCTAAAGAGGAACAGGCAATACTTTTCAATGTTTTAGATATGTTGTTTTAAATTCCAACGTGTTTCTACAAGTGAAATCGACGACAATATGAATTTTTCAATCGGAATTTTGCGAATTTTGGTTGTCTCCTAGAAGGCATCATAAAAATGGCAGAATTCAATGCATGTAGGCTTCACGGTATACAAGGTGATTTCAAATTCCGTTTTTTCAGACTAGACTACCTATTTTTGCACACACCATTTAACTCGTAATATTAATAGGCATTGATCTGTTACAGGTTTTCCTTTAAATAAAATGCATCATTTTCGAGTTATTCGCCATTTTATTCCAAAAAGCAAGATTTATCGCACGAGGAGACAGAAATTCGCAGATCATATGACCGGAAATCTTTCAATAATAATCTTACCTAGAAACGGTGTATTTTGGGTGAAAGGAAACCTGTAGCAGATCAATGCCTATTAATATTACCAGTTAAATGGTGTGTGCAAAAATAGGGAGTCTAATTTGAAAAAACGGACTTTTGTACCTTTGAATGCCACATGCTTTGGACACACCCTGTGAAGCCCCTAGATGAACTGTATTCTGCTCGATGAACCTCTTTACTTACAATTAACTAGGAATAATCGACATTGGATGATCTTCAGTGTTTTTATGATGCCTTCTAAGAGACGCAAAAGTCCGATTGAAAAATTCATATTATTTTTTATTTATCACCGCAGTTGCAGGTAGGCGTTGAGTGTTCGCCGGGCGATTACTCGCCAAGATGAACACCAAATAATTGAATCACCCTAATTGAGGAATCTCCGAACAATATGGGTTGTGCAGAGTATGACGTCCCTCTGAGCTGCGGAAATGATGGAAGTGTCCAACACATATACATATGGATTGTAAAGGTGGAAAATTATCTCGAATAGACTTCTTAAATGAGATCCAGTTTTAGCATATAATTCAATATCGTATAAAAAATTGAATGAGTTAACTGAAGTTCATCTGAAAGAGTAATCAATTTGAAGCCGAAATTGATAGCATTTATATATATATATATATATATATATATATATATATATATATATATATATATATATATATATATATATATATATATATATATATATATATATATATATATATATCTTTTTTATATTTATCACCGCAGTTGCAGGTAGGCATTGAGTGTTCACCGGGCGATTACTCGCCAAAATGAACACCAAATAATTGAATCACCCTAATTGAGGAATCTCCGAACAATATGGGTTGTGCCGAGTATGACGTCCCTCTGAGCTGCGGAAATGATGGAAGTGTCCAACACCAATTTCTTTGTGTTCTCTGCGAGATGGATTTCGACCAGGCCGTTGACAGATATTATAAGTGGCAGAACTATGACAGATTGCAATCCGTATATTTCCTTTATCTCGAAAGCCAAGTCATGGTACTTTTCGACTTTTTCGGTGTATGCTCTACTCATATTGTCGTCCGCTGGGATTGTCACGTCGAGGAGGATGGGAGGATGGCTTTCTTTTCTTTTTTGAAGAAAACAGCAAATCTGGCCTATAATGTAGCACTGGACGGTCAGTGATAATAGTGTTGTCCCAGTACAATTTATAATGGTGATCCTCCATTATCGTTTCCGGCATGTACAAGTGGTTTTTCATCTTCACCTTTCCGAGTCCGAGGTTAAATTCGATTTGTTGGTGATAGATCTTAACCATCGCGTTATGTCAGTTGAGATACTCTTTGGGCGCAAGAATCGAGCAAGATGAAGTGACATGCTGTATTGACTCAGGATGACGTTAGCGACTACGATAGAGATCCGAGGGAACAGCAAGGCCCGCAATGTGCTTCTGGTATGATCTGGTTGGTACGACTTGATCTTGAATGGCTAGTAGTCTTCCTTCAGTCTCCGCGTGTAAGTATTCGGCAGTCAGGTAAGTAAGTGAATCCTTTTATTTACATTGTCACCTTTCAGACTTTTCGGATATCGTCCATGGAGTGCCTTCGACATCCATTTCTCTTGTAGTTCACCAGAGGTACGGCTTGTGAATTTGATTTCTGCCCTAGCCAGTAGGAGTGGAGTGAAATCATCTAGCCGACGGATGGACCTATATAAAAGTTCTTCCCAGCGAAGTATTCCCTCAGGTTCATCAGGTTTTGAGCATGACTATTTTCTATGTTGGCAAGACCTCTACCACCTTTATCCCTTGGTAGATGAAGCCGGCTTACTGAGCTATGCGGATGATGCATGCCGTACCTAGTGAACATGGTTCTAATTTTTTGATCGAGTTTGTGCAATTCGGTCATTGACCAGTCAACCACTTCGAATGAGTAGGTGATGCTCGGGACCGCCCAAGTGTTGAGTGCAGTTACCATAGCTTTTGAGTTCAACCCCGATTGAAGCACTCGCTTGACCCGGGTAAACAGCTTCGCCCCAAAGAACTCCCTAACTTCAACTGTTTTTTGATCCAGAGCTTGTTGAATACCTAGATATCTATTAACCTTTTCTGGTGGTAGTGCAGGAAATACACTCTCATCATACAAGGTTATTCCTGGTGATGCATTGACCACCTTTTTCCTTTCAACACTCAGAACAGCACATTTTTCGAGTCCGAGCTTCATACGTATCGCCTCACTGAATGCCTTAACCATTTCTAGTTGCCCCTTCATCTGGTCTTTCGAGCTTGTGTAAAGTTTGAGATCGTCCAAGTATAACTGATGAGATATACTGATCTTTCTCTCCCTATCGAGCATATAGGAATTGGGACTGTTGTTCAGAAGGCAGCTCAGGGGGTTCAAGGCGAGGCAAAACCATAGAGGACTAAGAGTATCCCCCTGCATACCCCGTTTGATAGAAATTTCATCAGTGTTGATTTTCCCTCATTTCGTTTTTATATGTATGGATGTTCGCCAAGTGCTCATCAGGTGCATCAAAAGGTCCCTGATATCCTGTGACACACCGTACATACCCAAGACTCTCAACAACCAGGAATGCGGGACAGAATCGAACGCTTTTCGGTAGTCTATTCAGGCCACCGAGAGGTTCCGTCTCTTTAACTTTGCGTGTTTTGTAATTATTTGGTCCATAACGAGAAGCTCTTTACAGCCTTTTGCCCCCCTATGACAACCATTCTGTTCATGCGCTATCGGATTGTGCGCTCTAATGTGGGCGTTGATGTGGAAGGCCATTACTCCAGTGAGGAGTTTATAGATGGTTGGCAGTAGATGAGTATTGCCAAGTGTTAAATCTTTACTAATTGTGGTTGGGTCTGTCAGTCCTCGCTGAAACAGCGAGGACTGGAATGGAGTCTTCATAGAGCCGAAATATGTCTCGCTAAGACCAAATCATATTGTTTTGCCGTCAGAAATCCTCGAACGACTCTAGTTGTTCTTAGTATGGCCTCCTTTTGGAAGCTGGATACGATCTCTGGTTTTAGACCTAACCGTTTGGTATTTTTCGTGAGATGTGTTTCAACCAGACCGTTCACCGATATTATCACAGGAAGCACTGTAACTGTTCTGAATTGGTAAATCTCCTTTATCTCGAAGGCGAGATCTTGGTATTTCGAGACCTTTTCTGTGTACACTTTGGTGATATTCTGATCTGCGGGTATACTGATTTCCACGAGGAAAGCTGTTTTCCCGTCTTCATTGAAAATCGAGATATCCGGTCTGTTGTGTGCCACTGGTCTGTCCGTCACAAAAGTTGTGTCCCAATGTAATCTTGTACCTTTAACGAAGCATTTTTCGGATATAGTTTAAATAGCAAACTCATATTATTTTTCTATTTTTTATTGGCCTCTTAATTTTTCCGCTATAGAAACTGAACCACCCTGTATACCTATACACACCTATTGCCACAAAACTACGAAAAAAACTATTCCGCAAGGTGACTTGGAAGAGTAACGATTTTTCCATGTCGTTCATTCTACAAATCAGATAAAACCTTGAAAGTTCAATGGAATTCAATGTGCAACATTCTCCGTCTAATGGCTGCTCATGACAATTCGCGATAAGGAACATTTTCACAGAATTCTTATCGACCGCTCCAGGGTAAAACTCGAGGGCTTCTTTATCTTCCATCTCCATTCTGTAGAAAAGTACGCAGACGAATTGCAAGAACTTGATGATGGAGGACGTGAATTTGCTCGGTTTCACAATGTTATACAAATGGTAACGCTATCTCCGTGGAAAGAGAGATGTGTTATATTAAATCATTGTAGATGCTTGTAAATAGAGGTTATCGGATAAAGATTCAATGAATATTTGCTCTATTATTATCGCTGTTCGCTCGAAGTTAACTAGATCTCACTTCACAAATGCAAACTTCATAGAAAGAATTATTCAATAATTTTATAACCTATTGCTTCTTGAGGGGAATTAATTTTTGTCTGTCAGTCAATATACTTGCTACTACGGTTTTATTGGCATGTTTCAAGAGGATTTGATAGCATGATACGATCAATTACACTATCATCTTAGTTATGGACAAAATGTTTAATTCACTTACTTCCTACTTGAATTGGACAAAGCTTTTTAAAGCCTCTTTACAATGATGTATGTAATTTAGACTAAACTTTTTCGCATAAATAATTTTATATCTCATAGGGGCAGCTTGAATATTTTCGAAGTTTTTGAAAAACAGGAAAAAATATCAAATTTTGGTTCGAAGGAAAATCTTTCATGGGAAAGAGCACCTACATGCATCGACCAGTATATTTTCTCACTTTGAGGTTCAAGACGATAAGGAAAGTAGATTTTGTTGTAATCTATGGCGAAAACCCATTGTACAAACCACAACAATCTTAGAAAGATTTTATTGTTTTACTTGAATTACAACTTTTCTAATTAAATAATGAAAACTTTTGATGCTGAATAAAAAATAGTAAGTAGAAATATTTCATTTTTCAGAAGTAATGTATTTATCTAATAATTGCTTTGCTGATGTGGTTGAAATTTTGACAATAATTATGTATTGTGCAATGGTAAGACCATAATTAATTCATAAATGGCTGGTACCATATTCAAAATTGCCCGAGTGATTAAAAGGATACTTAAGAAACAAAAATCATCTTCTACATAACGTTCTCATGAGTACGTAATAGAATTAATATCAAAATTCAATGTAAATTTCATGCTACCGGTTTCGAAAGTTACGTCATTTTCAAGTGTCTACAGCTAACAGTCATAAGCAAGAATGTGGCTATTTTATATGTTGAGTAGTGGGTTAGATTAGTGAATTAATTTTTGTTGCCAGCTATTGAAGGTGAAAATTTTAGGATTTAACAAAGTTTTGTAGTTTCAGAACTTTCCAACAGATTCAATACATTCATGGAGATCTTTAAATTACCTAATGCAATTATGTGATTCATAAATTTAATACATTCAAAAATGAGTAATATTGAAGTTTATTTTATGGAAAGTCATTCTTAACGAAGATGAAGTAAAATATATTTTATGCTTTACACAATTTTATTTTCACAAACACGACCTTTTCGACTACAGGATATGAACCTACTTATATTAATAGCCTAATTAAAAATTTAGTAGTGGAGATGTATTAATGTCTAGCTAGCTATGAAGGGTGATTTCACTTGAGTTTTTACAAAGTTTATGGATTTCCTAATAATCCAAAAGATTTTTGTTTCCTTCGTCACAATTATGAAGAATTTTGATATTATCTAATGTTATTGAATGTTTTGTGGTTTTATATGTTCACATATTGGAAATTTATTATCAGAAGATAACTGTTCTTTTAATCGGGTCCGAAATTTCTACCAGTACTACCGGCTATCGTTGACTTATTACAAACAACTCCTGATTTTTCGAATTTGTCTGTTTTTGTTCAGCATTGAATAATAGTTTGCTCAAGTTCAGATCACTGGAGGGAGAGATGGTTATTTTGAATCTGGAAAAATAGTTGCTAAAGTTATTGGAGAGAGCGTAGGTGAAACTAGCGCAAGCAAGTATCTTTTATGGATTATAATTATTGTGTTATTTGATATTTTTCTTTACATTGGATTATTTTGTCTATAAAAACCAGAGGAATTCTGTTATTTAAGGCAATTTTTCTGATAGTATTGATTTTATTTTTGAAGTACGTCGATGAAAGCGAAATGGAAAAGGTCCTATGGATCAGTGAATTATAAGCTGCTAATTTGTGATTCAAATGATTGAATGAGTCCATGGAAATAGTGGAGTTTGTTGCTTATTTTCTGTAGATGTTATAAATGAAATTATAAGTACATTTTGTTATTGTCAGGTCTAAAAATTTTATTGAGTCATTAAATTCTATTTCTACTGTGAACTTAATGTTCATATGAGTTTCATTCAGAAATTGCAGAAATTTATCGATAAGCAATCAGAAAATCCAAGTGAAATCACCCACGAAATTAGCGAGATATTAATACCTCTCCACTACTCCACGACGTGACATTCAAAATTTCGACCTGTTTGTCCTGCATAAGCTTCTGAGCATTAATTGCATTCAATTCTGTATATTCCAGACTGTTTGAATTTGTAAGGTTTTTTTGATATTAAAGAGTAATTTTCGAAGGTTGGGACCACTACAAAAGGAGGTTGTTAAATTCAATTTGGAAAGATAATTGCTGATAATATTAGAGAGGGGACCAATATAAGTTGAACATGTGGATTTACTTTCCGGTATTTCCATAATAGAATATAGTGATGAGCTTATTGGTTTTTTCCTTTGCGTTCAGTGATACTGTTTATTTGAAAGACCGAAACATTATTATTTGATGTAATTTTTAATCACATAATTATATTAGAATATTGAAAAATTCTCCACAGAAAAAGGGATGATAACGAGGAATCAGTTGGTAAGTTTGGAAAATAATAAACTCAGTAAATTTCCAAATTCAGCATTCCAAATAGCCAACTCAAATTAAATCACTCACCACTACTCAAGATTCAAAATAGGTATAGTTGGCATATTCTTGTCCAGAACTGTTAGCTCTAGACACTTTAAAATGACGTCACTGTCGTCGAAATCGTTCTTGTGTATTAAAAATAGAGCTTGTGGAAAACAGACAAAATTTTTCATTTCATATATATTAAAATGAATTGCCGTGAAGTCAATCAACATAATATCATTAATATCAAATTTATTGAGATGGGTTCACTTATAAATGAGAAAAGGGCCTCCTTGGAATTGTGATTGATGAATTAGCAGAGGTGACATTATTAAGACATGTCCAACTTATGACAAACATGCAATCTACACGTTGAATTTCTACAGCTTTTGATGTTAGTCAATTCTACGCTTTCAGGATCTTACCTAATTAATAGTTTCATCCCTACCAAATTAAATTAATTCATGAATTGGATGAAGATGATTTCGACGGCGGGCTCGAACAGTAAATTCATATCTATAGCCGCAAAAGCCTGGGACGGAATTTTGAAAGACCACCTAGAAGAACCTCTCACTATTCTTGATAATTCAAAAGGGGAGGAAACTAGAAAACGACCCCCCCTACTCGAACAACAGTTGCAGTTCCAATAAGACGGAGCGGAGCGCCTCCTGACTACGCTGCACCAGTTTGCCAATACCTAAACATGCATTAACATCATCGTTAGATTTGAAGAAGAGATCCTATTGAATGGCCCTCCTGATCTTACGATCTCAACCCTTAAGGTTTTTTCCTGTGGAGATATAGTAAGTCCAAAATTTCTGTGACAGAAAATTTGGATGAAATGTAGACGAGTGTCGCCAAATAACTCCAAATATGCTGAACCATGTAAGAGACGGTTTTTCAGTCAAGGTTGTATTGTAGTATGAAATTAAATGAAGGACAGTTTGAGCATTTTATTGAAATCATCAGAAATTATTTTATTCATTGTGAACATGATAAAACAATCGAATCTTGTTACGATTGTTGTAGTTGGGAAAAAGGGTTCACAAAATACAGGACAGGATCTAACCTAACCTAAAAATATAAATAAATAAAATATAAAACTGTAAATGTGCCTACAATATTTTAGCACTTCATCTAATTGGTTGATATCCCAGAAAGACGTATAAACGTGAACGGTTGGATTTATTGATCAGGAAGAACCTTAGTATGTTTTCATTCACGAAGTCAATGCCGGATAGGAATATGATACGATAACATTCATCAAATTTAAAACAACCATTGCGATGTCTGTGAAACTTACTCTGTTACACTTCATCGCCACAGCATTTTGGCAGGTGACCCGTATACACGGTGTCCCACGAGTCACTGGAAGTAGCATAAGGCCAATAAAACGACGGATTTTGAATTTTTTATGCTATATGATGCACTTTTCTCACGGTCACAATATAAAAACAGTTTTATATATACAGGCTGTTCCGTTTCTGAGAAACAAATCAAAGTTATGTTATTTCATATATAACACTCCATATATTTTGATGATTTTGGCTTTGTGAGATCGAATGAAGGTGACTTCGTTCATTATTCCCTACACCTGTTCAATGGTTTTCAAAAAATTTCAGATTTTTTGAAATTCGATGACTTTTTTGAATTTTTTTTTCATTTCTCGTTGTGACTATCCGATTGTGATTATGATTCCATTTCTGAGTAACCATTGTTAGGTACAGTACAAAATTTCCGACTCTGCCCCTTTTTCAAGCCTTATTTTTTCAATTATTTCAAATGACACACTCTGCATTTAATACTTTGTAATGATCGGTTATTTTTATACCTTTTGAACGATACCCATGTTCCATATGCCTATCCTCGAAATGTTTTGTCTTTTTTCCGAAGAGGGGTGTATGTTATCTGAAAAAACAAAACAGGCGTTTGTACGATGTGGTACCCAAAACACCAGAGTCAAGTCAATAAGTCGAAAAAGATCAAAGAATCTTTGCATGGACCCATATGAAGGGATGAAAATGAGTATTTTATGGAATTCAATTCAAAAAAATTTCAGTATTCGGAGGAGTTGAAAATTGTGTAATTCGAGCCAATTTCTTATTTTCCTCTTTGTAAACTCTTCACCTTTTCCGGGGTAGGTATTCATAACATTTTTTTTTTCGAATTTCTTTCTGTTTTGCTCATATAACTATTTTTCGAAATTAAGATGATTTCAATAGAAATAAATATGCTTTGAATGAATGGAAATATTTGACAATGAAGAATATTACTACAAATCACGGAAAAGAAAAGATTGCATGCTTAATTGAAGCAATAGAAATGTAACAAAAGAAATTCAAAATTGCCTCCATTTTGCTCTATGCATTAATGTATTCTCCTCCGATGTAATATGAATGAAAATCATGATATTTTAATATTATCTCCACACTTTGATTACCCAGACCTACTTCTTGAAAAATGTTCCGTTGACTTGATCTTGGTCGTTCTATCACAGACGCTAGAATAGTAAGTTCATTTTCTTCGTTTCCAATAATTGGTTTTTCTCGGTTGTGTATCTCATCGGACACACTACCAGTGGCTCGAAATTGTCGTAGGCATTTTTCAAATGTTTCGTCTCTCGGATGTCTTCGATCCGAATATTTTTCGGCGTAGAGTCTTTCAGCTAACAAACAGTTTTCCAAAGCTTCTCCAATGGTCAGATTCAAATTGTCCATCATGAGAATACTGCATTCTCAAAAGGCTTTCTTCCTTCTACTTTGACAACAGTAATGACTTCAAGAACAGACAATTCAAGAATGACCACAGTTTTCACAGTGAGGGTTCACAGAAAGGAGAATAGAGCAAAATGGGGGCCATTTTGAACATCTTTTGTAATATTTCTCTGTATTGCCTCAATTATTCATGCAATCTTTTCTTATTCGCGATTTTTTGTAATATTCTTTACTGTCAAACATTTTCACTCATTCAAAGCATATTTATTTTCATTAAGATAATCTGTTTTTCCAGAAATAGATATATGAGCAAAAAAGAAATAAATTTGAAAAAGAAAATGTTATGAATACGTATCACAAGAAAAGGTAAAGAATTCACAAAGAGGAAAATAAGACGTTGGCTCAAATTAAAAAATTTCTAACTTCTTCGAACTCAGCAATTTTTCAAACTGAATTCCATAAAATACTCATTTTCATCGCCTTTACATGGGTCCGTGCAGAGATTATTTGATCATTTTCGACTTATTGACTTGAAACTGGTGTTTTGGGTACTACATCGTACAAACTCCTGTTTCGTTTTCTCAAGTGACATAAAGGCTTAGGGAACATGGATATCGTTCTATAGGTATAAAAATAATTGCTGATTAAAGAGTTTAAAATAAAGGGTGAGTCATATGTGAAAAAAATGAAAAAATTAGGCTTGAAGAAGGGCAGAAGCGGAAATTTTGTACTGAACACTCTGTATCAATTTCAGAGTTGTCCAACAATGGTTATTCAGGAATGGAGTATTATTAACATAATTTCTGCAAAATCACAATTGGAAAGTAACGAGAGAAGAAAAAAGAAATTCAAAAAAGTCATCAAATTCAAAAAATCTCAAATATTTCGAAAACCATTAAACTCAGGTATGGGAAGCCAAAATCATCAAAATATATAGGGTGTTATATTTAAAATATACATAACTTTGATTTGTTTCTCAGAAACGGAACAGCCTGTATATAAAAAATTATTTTTAACTCATGACCGTAAGAGAAGTGCATCATATCGCAAAAAAAAATAAAATTCGTCGTTTCCATGGCATTATGCCAGTGATTCGTGGGTCACCATGTATACAATATCTTAACAGATAAAAATGTAGTACAGGACTACTTATGAACTCAGTAATAAGTAGAACATTCTTTTTCAAACAAAACTCATTTAATTTTTCAAGCTAGTATCTTCTTTGATTTCTTGAATTCAATATTTTTCATTACTCTGCAGTATAATGAATGCGGTAGTGAGAATTTTATAAGTTTTTCATTACCCGTGAATATTATTATCCATTCATCTTAAACAAAGTTCGGAGCTTTGGAACTTAAGAGAGTATAGACTCAATAGTCCCAATTCTGAATTGCATTGGAACTTCGTCGGTAATTGCCTAATACTCTCTGCCCGAATGCTGTCTGGTTAAGCTAAGTGAACAACTAAGGCTGTATAAATTTTAGATGCATAACGCTTATTCCGGCAATGAGCCGAATAATTTGAAAATCGAAGCGAAACTTTCACGAATTCCAGAAATTATTCCTAAAAGACGGTTTTTAAATCAATATTTCTGTATACAGGGAGTGCTGGATGCAACTAAGATGAAATGAAATATATTTTCGACTTTTCACAATTTTATTATCACAAACACAACCGGTTTTGACTGTCGAGTCATTTTCGAGTGACCGAAAACAGGAAACGAACGTACTTAAAGAGATACTAGCCTAATTACAAATTTAATAGTGGAGAGGTATTATGTCCAGCTTACTATTAAGAGTAATTTCACTTGGGTTTTAACAATCTTATTGATTTCCAAACAATCCAACAGAATCATTTTCTGTCCTCGTTTGTTTGTTATTCCTTCAACGTGCTCTATTTCCGCCTTTCAGCCAATGACACGCCGGAGAATTCTGTCACCTCAATAACCCGGGAATTTTGACGAATCCCTCTCGTGTCGAGGGAAGGGATTCTTATTGTCCAACACATCTCTGTTAGACAGGACCAACGGCTTTACATCTCCTCCGAAAGGTGGGTACTCAAGCGATTCCCAGAATCCGAAAAATCGCACCGACTTTGTAGGGATTGAACCCAGGTTACTCTGCGCAAGAGACGAGCATCATATCCCTTATGCCACCTAGCCGGCTATTTTCTGTCCTTTTTCGCAATTATGAAGATTTTTGATATCATCTTATGGTACTGGATGTTTTGTGGTTTTTATATGTTCACGTATTAAAGAATTATTATCAGAAGATGTGTGTTCTTTTAACCTGGTTTCGAAATTCCTACCTGTCTGCCCAATATTAGCTACCGTAGACTCATTGCTAGTGCAATAGCAACAGGGAAACGAGTTTTTTCTTCAGGTTTCTTCACTCGTTCATTGAATCATACGGAAGATAGTATGGTTCCCCTGTTACATTTCCTGAGCTCACACTTGTGTTTTTCTGACACACACCAAAATTATAAATATGAGCATTTATTGTAAATACAATTAGTCGAATTTTTGTGAATCCTCTCTTTTTCAAAAGACTATTTATTCAATTTATCCATCCACATTTGATTATACATAATTATTAATTTAGTAACATGATAGTACGACCTAGGTAACCAAGAATAGCCTGTACGTCACATATTATCAAAATGAAGAATGAATTAGTTCAACACAATGAAACAAAATTATATCGGAGACCAAACACACAGCAGCAAGCAGGGGAATGGAGGTGGAGCATATTATTCCACAGGTAAGTAACTTTAAGAGAATTATATGAATTGATGATGAGTCTTAAAAGTCAGATTCAGCATCTGCATGTTCAAAATGTTATATTATAATTGAGAAAGGAGAAATTCTTCAAATGTCTGCAAAAGTATATCTGAACTAAGAGAGTATGTTTGAGAATTTATTGTAATTTAAAATGATAAAATATTTTAATTTGTTTCTACGGTTTCTATTCTTGATGTTTATTTTTCTTAAATTTATTGGGACAACAGTGAACACTCTGGGACTATAAAAAAAGAAATTTCGTTGCAGATGTGCTCTTCGAACCTGTAGCTAGTGGAGTGTGAATATTGGACTAATTGTTTCTTGTTCAGGATCGTTCTCAAGAAACATTGATATATATATATATATATATATATATATATATATATATATATATATATATATATATATATATATATATATATATATATATATATATATATATATATATATATATATATATATATATATATATATATTTGCTCAATTCAAAACGATTGGTTTTACTGAGCTGTAAAACCTATTTATTTTAACGCGGTTTTGAGAACTGTTTTTTGAATAACTTCTAACTTATTTAACGTCGTACTGAACATACCACCCCATATCGTAATGCTATACCTGAGGATCGACTCAACAATTGAATCCTATATCGTCAAGGTCTTAACAGTTCTCATATCTCATATATTCGCGAAGCACAAGAAACCATTCGAAGATGGATCTGTTGTGAAGGAAGCATGTATTGAAGTGCATGAGACTATTTGAAGATTTTAAAAATGAAACAGAAATCATATCTATTATTATAGAACTTCCGCTATCTCGTCTGACTATCACAAGGCGTATTGAAACCATGAGTCAGGACATGGCAGATGAACTGAAACATGATATCATGAAATGTACATACTTTTCTTTACAATTCGACGAATCCACCGATATAACAGACACTGCCGAGCTGTGTATTTTTATTGGGATGGTATTCAATGGCATGTCAGCTAAGGAAGAATTTTTGACAATCATTCAGATATATTTGACATTTTCCTCAATTTTGTAAACTACAAGCTACCAATATATAAATTAGTGTCCAATAGAACCGATGGAGCACCAGCAATGACTGGAAACAAAACCGGTTTAGTGGTATGGTGTCCAGCTAATGAAGATTTCCCTTTTTTTCATTCCATTGCATTATACATCAACAAGTTTTGTAGTCGAAAGTTTTAAACACGCAGGAAATTATGGGCATTGCAACAAAAATTGTGAATTCCATCGGTGCACGTAGCTTGCAACGGCGGCTATATATGTTGCAGTTGGAAGATAGGGAGTCAGCTGAACACACTGATTTAGATCTTCACACGGACGTCAGGTGGTTGAGTAGCGGAAAATTCCTAGAAAGGTTTCAAGAATAATTGCCCCAAATTACAGCTTTTCTAGACGAAATGGGTGATGACACTCAGATGTTGAAAAACTAAAAATGGCTGACTGATTTGACATTTTTGACTGACACAATGCACTTGAACACCATCAACTTGGAACTTCAAGGTTAAAGAAAAACTATCATTGAGATGATTAGCGCTATGAACGCATTCAAGAGTAAGATGCAATGATGTAAGATCAACTGAAAAGAAAGGATCTGAATTATTTTCCGTCTTTGAAAGCACGGAGTCCTCAGTTGAATTACGATAAGTTGAAGGATGAATTATCAAATATTTTGGGACAATCCGAAATGCGTTTTTATGATTGCAGTAAATTGGCATATATAGCATCATTTATGAGTAATTAGCTGCTGAAATAGCAAGTCAGCTTAATATGAACTCTGTTCTGTTGAAAATGAGTTGGTACAGATTATATCAAATATACATCTGAAAGCTACATCATCTGATACAAATTTTTTGTGTTTTATACCTGAACATAAATATCCCAATCTAAGGCAAACCGCCCTTCGACTTACGACAATGTTTGGTTCAACTTACTTGTGGGAGTCTGCATTTTCTGAAATAAAGATAATTAAGTCAAAATATCGCAAACGACGATCATATGTCATCATGCTTGCGATTAGCACTCAGTGGTTACGTACCATTTTATGAAAACTATGCTGGAGACATGCAGTGCCACGCTTCAGCATCACTCCTTAGTTAAGTTTAACACTAATGTAACTCTTTTGTTTTTTAACAACCAATAAACGCGCAATTTTGAATAACTATAAGTTATTTCATTGATATTATAGAGAAGAACCTAACTGAACCTAACCCAAACCTCGACTAAACTAATGTATATTGTACTAATATCTAATATATCCTACGGTACAACCTACCTAGGTTGGTAGGTAGGTAGGGTGTATCGCGTATGTACCACAACCCTGCATCACACATACCATACTTGCACCCTCTCGATCGTAAGTAAGCTAAAATTATTGAGTTAGATCGCCAGCAGTTCAAGTTTGAGCACTGATCTAGATATCACCTGTGATATCTATATGGATGTTAAGAATTTACGAAGTTTTCTCATGATGAAATGTTTCAACATAGTGAAACGGTTTATGGTACATCATTAGTTTTACTATCCGAATCGAACGGCACAGAGATGTTTTGGTAAGCATTCGAGGAATTATTGTTATATCGAGAGGTTCAGTTTCCAATAAAAGTTTTTCATTTGTTATTTCTTATGCGCCGCATCATTGACACTTGTGATTTTCTTTATTTCGAAGTCTTTCAAATTCTTTCGTACTCGTGTTCTTTCAACGAGAAAATAAAGTCGAAACTTTTCACTCACGAATTCAGAAAACACATAATATATTCTTGTTGTTTTCAGACGATGAGGAAAACTTGACGTATCTCTATTTTAACAATACGAAAAACCCATAAAGGCAACCGAAATAACGATGCAATCGATTTTGTTTTCCCGGAAGCGTACTTCTATTCTGAACTTTTTTAAAATAAAGATACACATACTGTAAGAGAAATAATTTGTCATCTCAATTCGTATATATCAGACACGCGTAGTGATGCCTCACCAGTCAATGCCAATCATCAAAAATGAATAATAAAATAAAACAAAATACTATGTTTTAACTATCACTAATTTATTGATGTAAAGAATGAAAAAATTTTACATTGGTTGGACCGTTTTCGTCCATTATCAACAACAAGCTAATGAAAACTGAATACTCATATACAATACAGAAATTACCATCAATAAAATACTAGTAGAAATCACAGTAACTTGAATAATGGTGATTGGTAGGTAATTAAGTCTACCTGGTCGTTAAGGAGCTTAACCCTTTTTTCTTTCTACCTTGAAAATTTCCATCGATTCAGAGAATCATATTTCTGATGTAGGAATGACCGGAAATGTTCTTTGTATCTAGCCCTGAAAGAGCGTCCTGTTTGACCCATATAAAAGGAATTGCACTCAGAATATGTTAATTGGTATACCTCTGATTTTTCAAATTTATCGGTTTTATCTTTTGTGTTGAAAAGCAGGCCTGACAATCATTAAATTAGTTTTAGGCAAATGTTGCTTCAATGTCATCTCAACTTTAAAATAGATACTTACAATGAAGAAAGTCGACGTATTATTTGCAATCCAATGTAAGGTGTTAAAATTTCCCAAAAATTTTGACCGAGAATGAGAATTTAAGATCGTAAATGAGAAAAAAACTTGTGAAGAAGACAGCGTATTCTGCCTGCGTATCTGTTTTCCTTTAAAACCTAAAAAATTGGATAACTTGTAGAGAAAAATATTAAGTGATAACGTATTGATGTGATCCATTAAGTAATTTTTTATTTTAATGTCGACAATTCAAGATATATTGGAAAAATCGTCCGTAAAAACTGTTTCACTTTTTACACAATTCCTTGCAAATCAACATTCTATAACTTGTTGCTTGGTGTTAGTATCGCACACAGTAACCAAAATAGTAGGTTAGGTTAGTTTCTTTCGAAACTTTCGAAACATCGATATTGAAAAATATTTGGAATTGATCAATTCTTCGAAAGAAAGACGATTCAGAAAACTGAGTGTAAACATCTAAATAATTATCTTTTTATGTTGAGAGGGGGTATTCTGGCCTAGAGAATTGAAAAAATTTTTTTGGTATATATTCAAAGCTTAAACTCTCTAAACTATGCTCTTAAGAGGATTTTTCAAAATTCGAATTATTTTGGGAGATTTTGTGACGCGGCATCTAAGCCGACCGAGGATTAATCGCTCCAAACTATTCACAAATTCTCGATTTTGAGAAAGAAGAAGGTCCAATCTATGGATATGGGATCACCGATTAATAATTAGTGCTAAATATTATCTGAGTTATTCTACTGGAAATCTTTCCCAAACTTCAAACGCGTTTTTCTAAAAATTCCTTTTGTTGAGGTGGTTGACACGATATCTCAAGTTTTATCTGACCGAATCCTTTCCTTAGAAATTTTGTGAGAATCTTCTTTATACATGTCTCTATCACTTGGACCTTGGATTTTGAAAAAAATTCAATTTGAAGTATTCTTAAAAAATTCGTAAAGGTCGAAAAACAGGGGTAAAAAAAGTGGACGGCATTTTGTAAGTTTTTTTTTCGGCCATGGTCCAAGAGATAGCGACATTTTTACTAATTAAGAAATTTTACTGTTTGTTCGATTCAGATCACTACAAGGGTTGGAATCATGTCAAATAGGGAGCATCGTACGACTGGTAACCCACTTCACTGGATGAATTTTTGACCTTTTTATTTTATTATTTTTTTTATATACTTCAAAAGTAATAAATATTGTATGAATAAAGGATACAAAAAATGTTTTTAATTTTTTTTATCCGCTGTTGAAAAATACCAAAAGTAAGGCTCTAGAGCAGAATAGGGATAGTCATAAATAGCAGTTGTGACTATAAAGGCAATAAGAATATAGATAAAGTAAGTAGGTGGTTAAATAGAGGTCACTTAATTGATACGACAACTTCTCAATATTTTTGAATTGTTTGTTGTTTTAGTAAAAAATAAAAAAATTCTTTGATTACACAATTATTTCATTTCAATGTTTTCAATCCGAATACAATCACTTACATAGATTTCTCACACAACTCACGTTCAAACATTGATTTAGTTTTTTCAACCACAAAGACAGCAGATATAGTGAATTTAGAAGTCGATAAAAATCTCCGCGGATCAGATCATTTTCCCATTTTTCTTGATTTAAATGTTGAGAAAGACCACTATCGGAAACAGAGTTTTGAGCTTCACTCAGTGAAAACCGACTGGAATGTTCTCATTGCAGTTTTGGAAAATGAAATTGGCAGTTTTTATGATTGTAATTTCGAAGCATTAGAGCCCTCCATGCAGTATGAGAGTTTTGTTTCAGAAATAACGAACGCAATCAAACAAAGTACGCCTTCTAAAAAAATAGTAGCACCTGTAAAATTTAGGAATTTCCATGGTGGGATAGTGAATGTGACAAACATTAACGCTTGAGAAACGCCTCGTTCAAGAAATGGGAAATATGACAAGCTCTTGAAAATCTTTTAGTTTATATATATATATATATATATATATATATATATATATATATATATATATATATATATATATATATATATATATATATATATATATATATATATATATATAATAAAATGTATATAGCGAAAGCATGGAAACAAACGTTTGCTCTTTTCATTGAAAAATCCGATGGCGAAAGCTTCAGACCAATTGCACTCACTTCATCTTTTTGCAAGTTATTCGAAAGAATCATAACGAATAGAAAAGATTGGTGGGTGGATATAAACTAATAACCTATTATCTAAAAGTCAATTTGGATTTCGTAAATCATTGTCATGTGTTGCTAGTCTTACTGTGTTGAAATTAGATATCGAAAATTCACTTGCAGGCGGTGATGACGTATTAGCTGCTTTTGTTGGTGTCACAGGAGGTTTTGATAATGTTAATAACGACATCCTTTTGAGAGTACTCGCCGATATGGGCTTTTCCAAAAATGTTGCTTCGGTTTATTAAATTCACCACCTACGAATTAGAAGTTTTCAATTCTAATAATGAATCGTGATTCATATTTAAAGGAGTACCTCAGGGCAAAGTCATAAGTCCTATATTATACATATTGTATGTAAGTCGACTCACACAACACATGCCAATCAGAGAAAAGGATATACAGTTTGCTGATGATATAATGTTATATATTTCAACAAATGACCCTCAGGAAGGAATTCTAATTCTGCAGGAAGCCATTGAAAACATTAAGAATGAACTAATGTTTTTAGGGTTGGAACTTGCTCCAAAGAAAACGAATTTTGTTCATTTCAATACGCGAAAAATACCAGGACCAGGAAATCTAAGTCTCCGAAAAGGAAGTGATAAAATGTAAAGAAAAAAATGTAATAGGTCCATGAATATTGTTAAATTTCTTTCTGGTATTAATTGGGGTGCGGACCCCCTCACGCTATTAATATTCTACAAATGTTTCATTAGGTCAATCATAGATTACAGCTGTTTAATATCCGATAAATAAAAATGGGCAGCAGAGACTCGAGAGACAACAATATCAGACTCTGCATGGGATATAGAAATTCTACTCCTAACTGTGTATTACTTGCTGAATAGAAGCTTTTCAGTATAAATGCTCACATAAAACTTTTGTGTAAAAATTACTTGATGAAAAATTTCAGTAAACTAGATACTCAGGCACAAACAACAGTAAGAAAATTCTTTCTCGGTAATAATCAGAAAACATGTAACAAGAGAAAATATTCTTCACTCTTGTATCAAACTCATAATGTTTTATGAAAATCAGGTTTTACGTCAAAACGGTTGTAACATATTCAACTTCGATTACAGAGCCTTATTCAATCCAGTTATCATTGACACCAAGTTTGGAAAGAGTCTTAAAGAAGAAGTCAAAATAAATAATTTATTTGCACACAAATTTTCAGGTTCGTGTCAGAATTATATCTACATAGATGGTAGTAATGTCAAAAATTCCAGATCAGTTGGTACGGCTTGTATCTGTCCTGAATTAGATATTAGTAGGAGTAGAAGTCTTCCTTCGTAAACCTCAATTTTCACCACAGAAGGTATTGCTATGATGAAAAATTTCAGTAAACTAGATACTCAGGCACAAACAACAGTAAGAAAATTCTTTCTCGGTAATAATCAGAAAACATGTAACAAGAGAAAATATTCTTCACTCTTGTATCAAACTCATAATGTTTTATGAAAATCAGGTTTTACGTCAAAACGGTTGTAACATATTCAACTTCGATTACAGAGCCTTATTCAATCCAGTTATCATTGACACCAAGTTTGGAAAGAGTCTTAAAGAAGAAGTCAAAATAAATAATTTATTTGCACACAAATTTTCAGGTTCGTGTCAGAATTATATCTACATAGATGGTAGTAATGTCAAAAATTCCAGATCAGTTGGTACGGCTTGTATCTGTCCTGAATTAGATATTAGTAGGAGTAGAAGTCTTCCTTCGTAAACCTCAATTTTCACCACAGAAGGTATTGCTATTCTAGATGCTGGTGAAATTGCTATACAGAATAAATTAAAGAGGTTCTTCGTTTTCACTGATTCCCTAAGTGTGTTGGAAAGTCTGCAAAATTTTCGATTCAATTCTAATGGTAATTGCTTAATTTTGAAAATTGAAAAAATGCTCTTTGAGCATTCTGAAAATTATGTTTTCAAACAACAACAGAGTTCGTATGGATTCCATCACACAGGGGAATAAGTAGAAACGAGAAAGTGCAAAATTAGCAGGAAAAGCTACTGAACTACCCAGCAACGACATACAATATCTCATTCCCTATCATGATCTGAGAGAAAGTTTTAGGCATACTGCATATGTAGAAACATCCAATTCAATGATTAAATTGAGAACGGGGAATAAGTTAAAAAAAATTCCATGGTTTTTATGAAGAACCTAGAAAAGAGTTTAATTGTCTGATAAACCGATGTTGTTCGGGTCACATTAATTTGAATGAATCTTTATTTTCAAAAAATATCTTAGACAGTCCCATATTGTAATTGTGGACACGAGTTTCAAACTTTGAATCATATAGTGTTGCAGGATCACTTCACGATAATGAAAGGAACAATGTTACCAGAAAATTAGACATAGGGCTGTTTTTATCTTTGGACATCAAGTGTTTGTTGTTTGAACCTAATATCGTAGGTATGAGAATTGTCTTTGATTTCTTAGATGAGTGTAATATACACTTGTGAATATATATATTTTTAAAATTGTCTCTACCACCATAGGATAAAATGTAATTTATTGCTGTGCTTATTAAAGTTAAGCTTAATAACCCTTGAAGGTTTATATTGCTCTAAAAAAAAAATATTTTTTACCTATCATACCGAGCCAGTGTTCAACTTAATAGGTTTTTAACCCAACACTACATTGTATGATTTTTAGGTCAAGTGAAGCACTTTTTCAGATAAGGTAAAATAATTCTAAAAAGCAGTTGCTTATTACCTGAAGAAAACTAAAGTAGCTCGACAGAATAGATTTCACCAAGTTTTGGGGGGATATTATATAAAATACCTAATTAAACAGGTTCTAGAACTTTTATCGCATTCATGAAAAATTACTAGTTTTCAGTACATATCCCAAAATCAGTTTCTAATCATTACTGAAAAATGGGGTTTTATATTTTCCGGAGTTTCCATCTAGGCGTGCGATATGTACGACACCTCCATTTTTGAGTTGTATTAACTATAATCAAAACTTAAATATATTGGGATGAAATTAATCGTGAAAGTGAGGGAAAAATTGAGCAGCGCCTACACAATATTTGTATTAATAAATAGAAAGGTCACAAAACTATCTACATTTATACCCTTAAAAATCAGACAACCAAAATTAATAAAACCCTTATTATTATTCTTTGAGTGTTTTGTACGTCCTTAGGGAAATGAAAAATTGGTCAAATTCATTTGTTCAAGAAACTGATAAATCGTGAAAACTTTCATACCGCATGGTAGCTTCGTTATTACGAACGATGCAAAAATTGTAACTTGATGAATAAACATCAGATAATTCATCTACATAGTCACAGCAACAAATAGTTTTCTAACTGTCATCATGAGAGTACAGAACATACTTAAGCTATTTTAATGATTCCGTGCAAATGAACAAAGAGTTACTGGATAAAATCAGAGATAAGTTATACGATTTTCGTTTTTTTATGAAAACACGTCGATGAAGAAATTGGGTGCATATGAGATATATTTTTGAAAAAAAAAAATAACCGTTCAACGAAATCGAAGTTACATGTAGTTCTTATTGAACAGAAATACAATTGACAGTATAACTCAAAAATAATGGACAAAAAAACTTGAAACGAAAAAAAGCAACCTTGAGTGTGTTTGCAAAAATGAATTCCTCGTGCATAATGAACACGGGGAAAGAGAGCCATTTTTCTGTGATCACTATATTTTACATAGCTGCAGTATAAGACGTCAAAATATGTCCACTCTCTACAGTTTTCATATTTTTTTGAGTGTTGAGCAACTGACTCCTGAGCATCATTATCTTCAAATAACTCAATGAACTGAACGAAATAGAAAATATCTGAAATTGGTTTATTTGTTTTATTGGTAATATTTCTCCATCCAATTGGAACTCACTTAGATAGAAGAAAAAATGTAAATATTTTGCATTTTACCTTTAATATGTAGATTGACTGGCATTCAAGAAACACCCACCTGCAACAGAAAAAAAAATTAATGAAAAAAATTGTTTCAATTGATGAAGAATAACTTATTCAACTCTCGAAAATAATTTTCTATGACCTCTACAGAAAATTAGATTGAATTTCATAAGATATATAAATCTCCAGTCATAATAGCGAAATACTATAAAAAATACTTGTTCCAAACAGTGCAGAAACTGCCTTCAAGAAACTTGGTCGCTAACTTTAGCAAACCCAACATATGGCGCTTCACTTTGAGAAGAGGAACACCCGAAATCCTACAAAACATCAAATCTTACTAGCAAACTATTAACAAATTTCTGGAGTGAGTTGTCTCATAAAACTTATCTGATTAAAGTGTTCCAAATTTTGCTGACATTTCATACCACGAACTCCGAGTCTCCTTTATGAATTGAAACCAAAACTGAACATGCTGTGCTCTGAGCAAGTTTATATACTTGCTTTATATTCGGTATACTTATTTCCAAATACACCATATCTTGATAAAAAAAATGAGATAAGTTAACTTTATGATTGAAATGTTTTACAAGATTCCTATTCCTAAACTTCCAATTAACTTTAAGCGTGAACATTTACATGTTTTGAAAACTAGAAATGTTAATCTTATACTTTTGAAATTCACTTCTTTCAATGAAAAAAAAAACAAATTCTTCTTACTAGACGTCGTGCGAAAAGTCATGTGACTTTTGAAACTTTGACGTAATTTGCCAATAAGTGAATCTACTTACGAGTTTAAAAATATATACACATATATTTTTTCCATTGCAATTGCGGGTAATTCATCAATACACACTGGGCAATTGTCGCCAGGCAAATATTTGTAGAGCATATTATAAAAGAGAGAGAATTGATCTTGTTACCGTGTCCACTACGGTATTTCACCAAAGATCGCTCTAGGCCCCTCCGAATAAGCGTGTTACCGTGTTAACCACGCTTCCTTAATCACAGATCGCCTAGTATGCCCTTCGACCAGGCTAGGCACAGACCGTAGTCTGGGCCTACCTGGAACCAGGGTTCAAATATCCGTGCATTTCCGAGACTCGCTCTTTTTCTCTTCAACGACCTCTTCGAACACACACGGTCTTAAAAAACCAGCAGCAGTACGCGTTACCACGAGCCGGCTTTCCGTACCCACGCCACTGACCATATTGCCAAACCGCCGTTGTTTACCAACGAACCACGTGTTCTCATTTCATTTTAAATTTAAGTTAACAAAGAGTTTTTGTGTCAACCATCGTGTTTTCATCGTGTGTGTGACCCCATCCCGGTAGCAAGTGGAGCCCAACGTGTGCATTAGGGCATTGTTTTCTCCGTTGAGAAAAAGAACCCATCCCAACTAAGTTAGCCAATGAATATTGATACGAGAATCCAAGTAAAGAATTCCGCGACTTCCGCACACGAGGTGAATCCGACGCACGTGGTAGGACCAACGCGAACAATAGCAACGACGCACGTGGATAGGATTCGTCTAATTCATCTACCGAATTAATCCACCACCGCAGCAGCCATGAATGAAGCATCCGGTTCTTGGACCGAAGACAACACCAAGTGGCGCCCAAAGACAAGTGCGTGAGTATAGTGTTGTAAAACGACCAGTGCGCTAGTGAATCTGGAACCTACTCACAGTCGCAGTTGTTCCACGTGTGATAAACTCATCATGTGTCCTATGTGTCTTAGGTTAGTGAATTGTTCTTTTTTTCAGTACTATTTTTCTCTTTTTCAGGTACTTTTAATATCGAAGTTTTATGTGTGATTGACAAATAAGGATACGAAGTAGATGCGTTTCAACCCCCCCACCCCTCAGATTTAAGGTTGTTCATATCTTAGATTTGAATAATTCAAATAGAGCCTTGCACCACGCTCTCATAATGTAAGTAGCTAGACCATACGACTCGCTTAGGTGAGACAAGGTTTTCTGTGGATTCCCTTGTCATGATCGGGTTGATGCCAAATGGCGCGTAAGATAGTAAGACGGCCACAGACGCACTGCACGCAGGGTCTTATTAGATTTGTGTAGGATAACTTGATAAAACTTTTTTTTTGAATTTCAATGGTATGATATACACGTATGCACATGTCTTTAATAAAGATACAACATGGTTCTATTACCCGATATGGCAGTATGGCGGCACCTAACCGCGATCTTCAGAGGGGGGCCGTGTTACCGTGTCCACTACGGTATCTCACCATAGATCGCTCTAGGCCCCTCCGAATAAGCGTGTTAACCATTCTTCCTTAATCACAGATCGTCTAGTAGGCCCTTCGACAAGGCTAGGCACAGAACGTACTCTGGGCCCACCTGAACCCAGGGTTTAAATATCCGTGCAGTTCGGAAACTCCCTCTTTTTCTCTTCAACGACCTCTTCGAATACACACGGTCTTAGAAAACCGGCTGCAGCACGCGTTGCCACGAGCCGACTTTCCGTACCCACGCCACCGCCCATGTTGCCAAACCGCCGTTGTTTACCAAAGAACCACGTGTTTTTATTTCATTTTAAATTTACGTTTACGAAGAGTGTTTGTGTCAACTATCAGTAGCAATATCAGGAGTCATTCAACTAGTAGAAACCTTTTCAATTCGTATGCGGTTCCTATTCTAGCAGGAATTATTAAATGGTCTAAAAGAAATATGAAAGAATTACAATGTAAAACAAGGAAAATGCTTTGTAAATATCAAGGGCACCACGCAAAGTAGGCAATTCATAGAGTTACACTACCTACACATCTTGGAGGCAGTGCTTTAACTAATTTAAATAATCTCCATAGTAAACAGATTTTTCTTCAACGTTCTCATTTTCATAATAAACGGAGAACGTCTGAACTATATGACATTGTTGTTGCTTCAGATTATAATCTTAAACTTTAACAGTGCAACAGGTTGATTTGGATATATTGGATAATAAATCCTGAAAATAATGCTGGATGTTGAAGGAATTACAGGTGGAAGCACACCAAAGAATCAAAAAATGATTGAATTATTGAAATCGCTTCTAGTGAATGATTATTATCTGGAGAATTGATCGCTGATACAGAAGGCTTGGCAATTGCGATCGAAGACCAGGTTGTTTTCACAAGAAGTTATAGGAAATATATCAGATGATTCTTGCCGTAGATGTTTTTCATTTACAGAAAAAGTTTTTTATATAGTACCATCGTGCTCAACACTTACCGTAACAGATTATATGAAAATACATAATGCCGACGCGAATATTAGTCGTTGCAATTTAGGCATAAAAAGTAACATCATTCCTAAAGGAAAGAAATATTACAAATATGAACCTGACATTATTTGTGGAAACGGCAAATATAAGCTTTATTTATACAAAACAATTCATTACAACAGAACTGTAAATCACAATAGGTCGTAAATCATTATTACGGCTAAACAAAATCAAATAACATATATAATTCATATTGCCACACCTGATACGCATAATATTACAAACTGAATAAAGTAAAACGAAATGAGACACTTTTGTCATTCTTCCACAATTTATTCAATTATCACGACCGATTTCGACCCCATGATCATTTTCAAGTGAATAACAATACAATACACGAGTAGGCTAGTACAAGTACAGAATGAAATATATTCTAAATATTGAGTAGTGGGAATCCATTATGCTCTAGTTTGCGATTGAGGGTAATAAATTGTGGGTTTGTACATAGTTTGTTAATCTCCAAACTTTCCAACAAATTCCTCCTTTGTTACATTTATGAAGGATTCTAAGATTGTACTGATATCGAGTGGTTAATTGATTTTATGTGTTCAAATCTTGGTGAATTTTTATCTGAGGAAATATGTTCCTTGAATCTAGCTTTGAAATTTCTGCCTGTTTGTCCGACATAGGCTACCTGGTATTCATTGAATTTGATTTGATAAATTCCTGATTGGCTGAATTTATCGTTCATTTGTTTGGCATTGAATAATAATTTGCTTAAGTTGGGGCCGCTTGAGAATGAAGTAGTTATGTTCGATTTGGAAAAGTAGTTACTGATTTTGTTAGTGAGTTCGCCGGTGTATCTGAGACTGGTGTATCTTTCTGTTTAGTGTATTTATTGTATCTTTGATTATTGAATAAATTGTGGAAAAGTGACAAAAGTATCTCATTTCGTTTTACTTTAAAAATGAATTTCCATAAAATGAATAAATCATCAATACTATCAAAAGAAACTTAATACAATGAAATAGTTTCTAGAAATGTGATGCTTGCCCAAGAGATTTGAAAAGTGTGAAAACTGAAAAACATCTTTATTCTTCCGTCTCTATGTTTCCAGAAAAATTTATTTGAACACTTGCAGAAGATAACAGGCATCAAATCAAAATTCTTTGTAGGTTTCTCTTCAGTTAAAGTTACACAAAATTTTATTCCATATTTTATTTATAATGATTATGAATATAATCTAATTTGCTGAAAATGTTATCGTATATATTCAGAGAAGTATTTTCGTCGTTCTCTTATCACTTCACAAAAAACTAATCAAATTGCATTCAGTGTTACTTGACAAAGGTCCTTACACTGGATTTTTTTCCGGGGAGAAAGCCTCTGGCACAACTCATTGGTACATTCATTGTATTGGCTGATGATGCTATAGTTACTGTGTAATCTGGTAGTCTGATATATTATCATAACAGGTTAATGTGCAAGTTTTTATCAATTCGTTCGTTTTCCATTCGAGAAAAATAGTTGGTCAGAATGGATTCTGTTGGTTCACGAGAATTTCTCTCACTTTGCGCACAATTCCCTCAACATTTTCATTTATCATCCCAAAAGTTTCTGTACGAGAAAGGGGTTGCATGATACCTTTGGTCAATGCACTGAATTTCTTTTTTAATTTATCGACGATCGAGAAACATTTTACATCTTATATTAGAATCCATCAAGTCGATTTTAAATCGAAGAGTTGATAGTTCAGCTGATCTGAAATGGGAAACAGGATGTATGCTAGATTTAGTTACTACTGGTTCTTCGTTAAAACACTGTTGACTTGAGTTAGTATTTTTTTTCCATAGTTTTGATAACCTTAAATAACGGTGATTCAGTTGAAGAGGGTAGACGGTAGACACTATAGAAATGCAATGGAATGGTAAGTAAAGTTTTCAAACATAATGACTGTTATAGAGCAACTGCAAGCATTTTGAATTCATCCTGGAAGAAACTGGTGCACAAATACTTTTTTGAGTTAACAAGCAAAAACATGGAAAGTTAATGCGTTATTAATGAAGAATACAGTCACACCAGAATTGTGAAGAATTGGCCGTCTCGGGTGAAGTTGCTATGATGGGGAATACATAACCTGTGAGAAGATTGCGCAAATATTTGAAGTATGCCGGAAAAGTGTACTCGAGATTTGCTTCAAAATGTTTGATTTTCTGACAATTAGAGTTTTTCTTGAAAATCGAGGTGCATAGATATAACTGCAGATTGTAGAGTGCCACTCATCCCCATTCAAAGAGGGAGAACCATACTTAAATACCTCAAACACTCAATGACTGGACTCGAATTTCGAGGACAATATTGTGGAACCCTTATTTATTCAAGAAAAGTTGGGCGTAAATTTTTTGAGCAAGCTTCAGATTTCAATTGATTTTCCCATAACAGTTATGATCGAGGAAGATCCGAATTTATCTCAACATAACGTTATGTATCAACATGATGGAGCATCTTCCCATTATATTGCCGCTGTACGAGACAATGGATTTTTGGATCGTTGGATATGTAGGAGATGCGCTATAGAATGGCCAGCTAGATCAGCCGATTTAATGCCTCTTCTTTTTGTGAGGCTGTCTCAAGTCTGAAGTCTATACTATGTCACCGAAATCTTTGGAAGAAATGGAAGAAAATATTTTTCGAGAATGTCAGCAGACAAAGCTGCAAAATATCATTCGAATCTGTATTGTATCAAAAAATGAAAGTAAATGAGGGACACTTGAAACATTTGCAATAGGAATGTATCAAGATTGAAAAACTGAAATATCAATGATATTTTTCATTACGTAATAGATATTTATGAGAATCACAAGTCCACACAACGTTACTTTTAATTAAAAGTATTTCAAACCCCTTTCTCGTAATGAGAGGTGGTAATTGATAGGTAGTGGATGCATATGCAAATATTTAAATAAGCCACAATTTTTTTCCGATTCAACGAGGTCGACTTTGATCAAATGTTTTCTTCAAACGGAAATCGAACGGATTTATGAAGAGCTGGGATTCATCAAACAATTCTAGATTGCAATTTGTTACATGTTTCATTAGTACATAATTACGTGGTCGTATTGAGAATGGTACCACATTTTCAAAAAATGATCACTTGACCAGTTTTCCCTGTTCAAAATTTACTGTAGAAGCTGCCAAGGGTAGACTTGACAGATGAATGTATATTGACCGACAGGTGGCTCAATTGGAAGTTCGAGGACAAAAGCAAGGCGATGACCTACAAGCTTCAGAATTTCACGTTCTCTCATCTGTTTTCTATGATAGACGTTTTTCTCCGGTTCAACGTCTCGTTTCATAGAAGTTGTTTTGAGTATGTATAATATTACTTGAGGCGTCTGGAATCATTATGGTGTTCAGATGTAGTTGCCTAGGATGTTGCAAAGTGATATGCTATACCGATTAGTTTTCAAAGATGAAACTACCGCCGCTTCATGTTATAACACTCTGCCTTATTGCATTATTGCTATTATGATCTCAAATGGTGACAAGAATGCATGGTGGTAAGATAACCTACTAAGAGCATGCCCAGAATATACAGGGTGTTACATATCAGTATGTCACAACTTGAGGGGGTGAATCTAGGTGCAAATTTAAGAAAAAAAGTTCATATATACATAGGTCCGCCAACGCTTCGTTACGGCGCTACAGGGTGTTGAAATTTCCGGAAGATTTGTTTTTTCTTCAAAACTCCTACAGTTTTTGAGATATTCAGCCCAAAGTAGAAACGCAAGATATTTTCTACAGCCTCAATCGTTACACGTCCAAGATTTCAACTGAAATTCACAAGGCTTTTCCTTTTCCGATGCCATGTCTCCTTTTGACCTTTCAAAATATTTAGCAGTACGCCACTGATCAGCGTACATTCAACTTTCGTCATCTTCGTTCAATTTAGAAACTTTTTTGACACCTGTAATTTTATCGTATCTCCAGCCGTTTTCGAGAGAAAAATTATTGAATTTGAATTATTTGAATTGTATGTTAAATAAAATAAAATAATAGAAATACTCGATAGATATGCCCAAAACTTGCTTTTATTTTGATGGCTCGTCTTCTAAGACTCAACTAATACTTATTCAATATCAAACCAAAAAATAAACAATTGAAACTAAATAAATTGCTGGAAGGGTCCTCCACCTGCAAGAATACTGGCCTCTGCCCTTCTTCGCATATTATCACGCAGCACCTCTTAAAATATTCCTGGGGTATTTCTTATAGTGCCACAATTCTTCCACACTGTTCACTGGAATGGTAGAAACTAAACTTTTGAAATATCCACATAAGAAAAAGCCTAAACTATTTAAGTCTGGGGACCTAGGAGGACATGGTTCTGGTCGACCCCGACCTATCCATCGGTTGTTGAATGTAGGATTCAAGAATTCCCTAGCTTCTCCACTAAAATGTGCTAGTGCTCCGTCATGCATGAACCACACTATATTTCTCACCAAAAGTGGCACATCCTCAAGAAATTGCCGATAAGCGGGACCAATTAGTCTGTTAGGCAAAATAAATGGCCCAATCAAATTATTTTCAATTATTCCGACCCAGACATTTAGTGAGAATTCTTCTTGATTATGAGATTCTTCAATCAAATGGGGGTTTTCCTCAGCCCAATGATGATTATTGTGAACATTTGTGATAGCAGTTCTCGAAAAGTTGGCTTCCCTTCTGAACATTTTTTCACTATCAAAATGAGCATTTTCTCTAACTTTATCTAAGAACCATCGGCAGAAATTCAGTTGTGAAGGAAAATCTCGAGTAGATTTCGGACGCGTTGAATATAAAACGGCTACAATAAAAAGTCGTGTAGAATCCTCCAAACTAGAACATGTGAAGTACTCAACTTATTTCCAATTTTTCTTGTACTCACATGAGTATTCAAATCAATACAATTCAAAACTGCCTCCTGAATATCTGGAGTTCTCATAGTTTGAGTTGCACCTTTTCAATGATTATTTGCAGTAAAAGTACCAGTTTCCCTCAGCCTTCTGTGGATATTTGAAAAAGTTCGCTTGTCTAGTGTTACTCGATTTAGAAAGCGCACCTGATATGATCGCATAACTTCTGTTGTGTTTCCGTCAGCCAGATCGTACATGTAATGAATATCAGCCAATTCGTCGTTAGTAAAATTAGCCATCTTTTCCTACAGCGATAACTTCACAAGTCTTAAAACTAATCGGTAATTTAATAAACAATTCGAGCAGACACTGGTTTAACTCAACTGCCAAAAGGACTAAATAAATGGAAAAATCAAAGCTTACTAGTCTTATTTTTAATTTGGAGTATTTTCAATTCAGCGAAAGCATACAATTATTTAATAATTTTTTGTTCGAGATCCGAAAAAGATACAAGTGTCGAAAAAGTTCTAAATTGAACGAATATGACGAAAATTGATCTTAAGCTCAATGATTTACTACAAAAAAAGTTGAAACGGCAAAAGAAGACATGGCTCCGGAAAAGAAAACACCTTGTAGATACTAAATAAAATTTAGGACGAGTAATGATGGAGGCTGTGGACCGTAGATAACGTTCCAAATTTGTGCTGAATTTCATGAAAACTGCAGGAGTTTTGAAAAAAAACAATATTTTCCGGAAATTTCAAATATATATATATATATATATATATATATATATATATATATATATATATATATATATATATATATATATATATATATACATTTTCCTATCTAGTTGTGACACAGTATTATGTAACTCCTGTATATTCTGGGCATGCTTTTTGTAGGTTACCAATCTTTTATAAATCACTGACTGTATTCTTTACAATCTATTTAATGACAAAAGAAACGAGGTCGGGCAGCAAAATAAGAATAGGAATTATTCATATCAGTTTTAGCGAATAAATAATTTTGTATATCCATTATTCTTAGAACTTCTTACCGGTACAAATCGTACTATTCTTTATGGCAAGGTAGAGACAAGAAGAAGCTGTCAATCCTGAAACCTGACTTGTAATGCCGAATCTCTAAATCTATGTTAATGTAATCCACTCACATGGAATCGCAAATTTATTTTGCGAAAATATAATATTTAAAAATTATTTCAATGAAGGATACTATTGGATAGTTATCATTCGCCTTTAAGCCAACATAGGTATGAGATAAATTTCACATTATTCTGTCACAACTGTTGATAAGTCAATTGTGATATTATCAAACAGGGGGCAGACTAATTCATTTATAGATCGAGAAAAGACTGTTATATGCTTATACTTAATGAAAGTAAATACACCTATAACATTGACTGCAGCTAACGAATGAAGAATTCAGTGGTAGATCTACAAATTTGTCGCTAGTAGGCTATTCAATTTTCGCCGCCTCTACTGACTTTTGAAATTCGATACGCTAGTTTAGTTCACAATAATATTAATTACATTCAATCTGTTAGTGAAATTGCAGCTTTATGATTTGTGCTCTATCATCCTCAATACATCGGCTTTTCCCATTATTAGTATGATTGTGAACTAGGGGATCGTTGTGTCAGTTTGTAGATTACTTTTACAATCAACGATTTAGTGGAGAGTATACTGTTGAGCTAAAAACAGCAGCATGTATTAATTATAAGGTGAGATGAGGTATGCCTTAAAAACACTTACACCATATGAACACAGCTTACACAAAATAATGTGCAGTCGGTAAACGTTGTTATTATTGAATATTTTCTATTGTAGTTTAAATAGAAATAATATCTATTAAGTAATCTCTTAATAGCGACAATGAAATCAATTAAAATTTACATTATCTTTATGCGACCTTTTAAATTCTCAAAATCGTTAACTATACCGTTGTATGAAATCTTATGCTGACTCTATACACGAAACAAATAAGGCTTTTCTTGATTTGCAGTAGATCGTAGATAGCATTTTATCCGTTCCAAGCATGAGAAGGTTCTCTCATCTGAACAATTTGTCACTGATATACAGGTGTCCCAATTCGATGTATATGAATGGAATCTCCTAAACTATTGGAGATAGATGGATGCCGTTTGCGCGAAGTGTTGATACTTTTTAATGATACAAAAGATGCAAAGGTTGAAACAGTTTATTGTAGGGCTCTTCATGATGAATTCATTGGCGTGCACAACTTTTCTTGAGGTGGAACGACTTGTGAGTTATAACCCAAACTTGAATTTTTTTGTATGGAACATTCTATATATTCCACCATCATCGTATTCTATCTTATTAGTTTGGAAAGCTATGTTGAAATTATTGCTACTTAAGAATGATTTCAGTTTCTCACTTGTAATGCCAACGTAGGTTAAGGTGTTGCATTTTTGTTTCAATTTATCGACAGGGTAAAAATTCAACACCTTAACCTACGTTGGCATTACAAGTGAGAAACTGAAATCATTCTTAAGTAGCAGTAATTTCAACATAGCTTTCCAAACTAATAATAATTTAAACAAATTTATAAAAAATGATGAAACCGAACCAGGTAAAAACAATAAATCAAGTGTTTATAGATTGAATTCCAATGACTGTGATAATTTCTACATTGATAGAACACATAGAAATTTTAATATTAGAATATCGGAACATAAACGCAGTTTTTCAAATAAAAATTAGATTCAAATTACGCGAATCATCTCTTAGAAAATAATCACTCTTTCGACTCACAGTTTGAAATTTTGCATACAGATAAAAAATCTTGCAAGGTAGATCTTTGGGAAACTTTAGAAATCAATAAATGCAAACACTCAGGTAGACTAATCAATGAACAAGTCGATTTAAGCCCTACACCTCTATTGAATCTCTTCGGGGAGCAATCTATTCCTTAATTTTATTGGAAATACCTGTCATAAATAACCACTTAGGAAGAAGAAACCTAATAAGCTTTTAATTACTCAAGAACATTTATAGTTATATTCTCATTTATATTTTCTGTACATTCATTCGTCTGAAGAAGCTACGGTGTAGTGAAACGCGTTACGAATCGCATTTATTAAGTGAAATTACTTAAAACACAGTACTTGTTTTTTATTATTGATAATGGAATTTTACCAAGTAAAAGCCTCCCAAATTCAAATGATATGAATCCAATATATCACGATGCATTTGAAACATTCATGAGCAAAATTTTTGGTGTGCATACTTTATTCTGTGCTCAATATTCATTATTGCTTCGTTCATTGAAAAATGGCTGCTCAAGTGAATTTCGAATACCGTGAAAAATATGATAATGTCGGCTGCTTTATTTCGTGTCGCTGAAATGGAAATGCAGCAAGGTTTCCATAAAGGAGACAACCTGCTAGCGATATTTTCTGTAGAATGAAAAACAACAGTATCAATTATGGTTCCTTAGGAAAACCTCGATCAAAATCCTATAACATACCAGAACAAGAGATGACAGAAATTGACATTTTGACAACGATTGAGATGGAACCTGAAAACTCTACCACAAAAATCGAGGATACGGTTGGGATTCCAAAAAGCACAGCCCATAGAATTCTATGGAAACAGAAATATAAGCATTATAATTTCAGACTGGTACATAATTTGCACGCCGGAGATCCAGAGCGACGGCTCAAGTTCTGTCATTGGTACTTAGGAAACTTCAACCAAAACAGAAATTCTCACAGTAAAATAATATCGTCTGATGAATCAATTCTGGAGTTTTCCATAGGTTTAATGATAGGTATTGGTCTCAGGGAAATGAATTATTCAACAAAGGGAGCGGCAAGGCAGGTTCGGTTTCAGCTTTCATATTTAGGAAAGCAACCTTACAGGAGAACGATATTTAACTTTGATTCAGGATATCGTGGCACAAGTGATGCAGGAAGTTCCGATTCCAGAACGAGAGAGCATTTCTTTGCATCAAGACGAGGCACGCGCCCATAACTCCCACATATTTGCTCAACATTTATATGAAACTTTTCCTGGCTGTTGAATTGGCACACATGGACCAATACGTTGGCCGGCTAGGTCACCAGATTTGTCCATTATGGATTTTTTTTCTAGGGTTATTTGCAAGGACCCAACATGCTACGACGGAAGACTTACGCCACAGAGAGAGAACTAAGAAATTTGCAAGCCTGGCCCGTGATAATTATTGATGCGCTTCATAGACTAAGAAATTTGTACCAACAGTGCGTTCAACAAAACGGCAACCATGTTGAGCAATATTTTCAATGAAAACTTCTGTTAATTATAATTTAATAGGTTTGAATTTTGATATTTTAAATTGTGACTTGACAAGATTCCTACTTATAATAAATTTTCTAGCAAATGTTAGTGATCTTTATTTCGAAATGTTTGACAATAATAGAGAAGCATCCATTATTTCCACATTAATCCATTTTTCCCGTCGATTAAAGCTTTTGTTAACAAGTTGTTTCTAATTTTTAATTTCATCACTTATGGAGATTGACTTCGCCGTTATCGAAACAGAAATGTATTCTGTAGATATTTGGAACTCAGTTGGACACTTCGTTAATAATTGTAATTTCCTGACCTGTGGAATATCGATCAAATCGATATGCCATAGCCGCCTTTACAAAATATAACGACAAATCATGATATAATCGCCTTTTCGGACGCTGTCATAAACACCTCAAAAAAGTCTAGGGAACACTTACCAATATCTTTAAAATATGAATTTGATGATTCGAATTTATAGAAATCTTTCGGTTTTTGAATTGTATATAATGTATTCTCAAGAAAACAAAATAATATTTGACTTCTGTAAAGCAGAATTATAAAAAACAATTGAAATTTGGAAATGACGAAATTTGGTAAAACACAAAAAAAAATCCTGAACTAATATTTTCGAAACGATATGGAAGCACTCATATTTTTCAGTACTCAGAAGGTCCACCTCTGTTATTAATGACACTTTGGCATCGTCGCGGCATGCTCAATATTAAATTGTCTATTACATTTTGGCCTAAGTCATTCCAAGCCCCCTGAACTGCTTATCGAAGCTCCTGTTCATGATGGAAGACCTTTTGACGCAGGAGATTTCTTTTTAGGGTGTCCCACACATGCTCGATGGGATTCAGATCTGGGGAGCAGGATGGCCACGGTAGAAGATCGATTTCATTCTCTTCAAGAACGTTCAAGACAACTCTTGCACGATGAGGAGGGGCATTATCTTGTTGGCAGAGTAGATTTTGACCCATTGTTTGAAGATACGGTACCACTACAGGTGAAACTATCTCATTTGTGTGAGAATTTCCCGTGAGGTTGTTCTGTATGAAAACAAGGTCAAATATTCCATCAAGGCGTATACCTCCCCAAAACATCACTAATCCGCCTCCCTGTCTAACAACTTATCGAGCATGCTGGAGACGGTTTTGCTATCCAGGTTCCTTCCATATTCGAATTCTTCCCGAATCGGGATAATAACTAGATCTAGATTCATCACTGAAGAGAACTGTGGCCCACCTCTCTTGATCCCCGTTTAAGTGTTATTGGCACCAAGCTAAACGAGCAGCGCGATTTCCATGGGTCAGTTGTGGAACTCTTGAAGGACGTCTGAAGTGAAGTTGATCTTCGTGCAGTCGATTTCTCACAGTTTGGTCGGAATTTGTACATTATGAACTCGTGATAGCTCTTGAGCTAATTGAGATGCTGGGGTAGTACGATCTCTTCTGGCTTGTAAAACCAAAAATCGGTCTTGGGCGACTGTAGTTATCCTGAAACGACCTGTATGGCGTTCTTTTACGCTACCTGTTTCATTGAAACGCGACCATAAACGGTTTATGACACTTGGGCTACTTCCCAGAACCCTGGATACTTCCCGTTGTGAGCTCCCAGCTTGGAGCATGCCAACGGCTCGTAACATCTCTTCTCTAATCAAATGTCGTCTTTCCATGGTTGAATCACAAAACTTGAATCTATTATTTGTGCTTACAACAGAAACAAAGTGCCAACTAACTGATTTCAAACACTGAATACATGAAATGATTATAAAGCTGCGTCGCATCTGCTGGATTTTTAGTTTTTTATGAAAAAAAAACTGAAATCTGTTGCGGAACACTACATAATCTGGTGAGAAATTGAAATAGGTGTTCATTTCTTTAAAAAAATTATTCATATTGATCGTTTCGGATACGATATATCGATATTCAGAAGTGTTACCTAGACTTTTTCGAGGTGTTTATTATAAAATATCGAGTGTTATATATATTTGAAGAGCTGCCAGCAAATGAATAACGATGATGGTGGAATACAGGTTATTTCATTCAAAAAAATACAAGTTTAGGTTATAGAAGACAAGAAGCAGTTTTCACTTTTGCGTTAATTTATGGACTGACTGATATACGAGAGTTTTCTGAGAGTGGAACATTTCGATAATCAGCCTTCATTTCCATTTTCGCGACACTCAATAAAGCAGCTCACCATATCATATTTTGCACGGTATTCAAAATTCACTTGAGCATCCATTTTTCAATGAACGAAGGAATAATAAATATTGAGCATAGAATAAAGTATGCACACCAAAAATTTCGCCTATGATTGTTTCAAAGACATCGTGATATATTGAATTCATATCAACTGAGAGCTATGTAGTATCACAATAAATGCCGAAATATATGGAATATGAAGATATACGCGTGCATAATTTTAACAAAACCGTAATTGAACATAGTTTAATTATTTTCAACAAAATTTCACCACCGCTTTCACAAAATTTCACGAAAAATCAAATTTATAACGATAAAATCGCCCTTTTGGAAGCTTCCATTTATGAAATATTGGGTGTTTTATCTATATTTGTAGAAGTCCAGTGAATATAATACGACGATGGTGGAATATACAGGATGTTCCATTCAACAAAATAAAAGTTTGTGTTATAACTCAAAAGTCGTTCACCCTGAAAAAGTTATTCTTCCAATTCACTAAATACTCTAAAAAAAAATAGCTCACAACCAGAAAATGTGCCCTCCAACTACGAATATTAATATGTACTTATTAGAAATTGCAAGACGCACTAACGAGGTGACTTTCCATTTGTTTTTGTTTTGAGGTGACTTCCCCGCTTGTATTGCCGCTCTAAATCTATATCTCTCGATCTCGAACTCGATGCCTATGCGGTAACCCAATAGCGACGCGGGCGTGGCTCGGGCTGTCAATTTGTTAGACGCTCTTAACGAACGGTGATTTCAATTGTTTCCGCACCGCAACCCAAAAAATACTAAGCAAATACATACGTACCTAATAAAAAATAAATATTTGAATGTTGGAACATATTACTCTTCAAATATCATTGTTATAGTTTATCGTATTACCCATTTAATTTAAGAAATGGCTTGAATTTACTAAATTTAAATTGTAATTTTGAAACGCTCCTGGAATATTTTAAAAATTTATCATCACCTAAGTACATACAGGGATATCCACCAGGACCGTCCGTTAAAAACTTTTTGAGTTCCAATTGCAATATCAAGCTGAAATTTTATACGCGGCCATAACTAGCGATTCCCAATTGAAGTGAAATATTTTCGAAGTGATACAATTTCCGGTTATACCGGAAGTGGGTCATCACTTTGTTATTTCAAATGGCAATCTACCTTTTTTATTATACATTCAGAACCGACATTTGAGCAAGGCTTAAAATACCCAAGTTGTTGGCACTTATCTGTCAGAACTTATTTTATTTACTTTACTTTATTTTAATTATTTTTGTTATAAACTCGATTTTTGAGGAACATTCAAAAGAATTGTAGCTCGTAGATCTTTTGCACTACAGACACAATTTTTGCGTGGATAGAAGAAGGCTCAAGGAATTTTTTCAGCAGTCTACACATGTTGTTTTGTATGATTTTTTCAATTTGGCCTTTTTCAAACAGCAATAACTCCATTTTTTCAAAAAGCACGTGCCAATTTTTATATCGCCATCAGATGAAGCGTCAAATTTCGGATGGAATTGTATCAGCATGTACTATACCCATCTCTTATAGTTCCGAAATAATTTGGGAATATATTGAATTTTGATGATTTTGCAAGAACTAACAGAGAATGCTTTGAAATATTTGAACGTACTGGCTACGCTGACCTGGCAGATGCCTAAAATTAATGTACTTGTCACTTCGTTCATTCGAATGTGATATTTCAACAAGAATTGTTGGTAATTTGATGTGAGAATTTTTGGAAAACACCAAATTGATAATAAAATGGCTGATTATTCAAACGAGGATATGTGTAATCTCTTTTTAATTCATGGCGAATGTCATGAAGTGGTGGATAGAACTTGCAGGTAATTCAATCACCGATTTCAAAATTTGGCGCCAGTGAGTAAAACAAGATTCCGGAGGACTAGAAGAAATTTTCTGCAATTTGAAGGAACAAAATATATAGAAACTAAAAGAAAACCAATTCTCGAGGACGACGACAATCAAATTAATACGCTAGCGTATTTTCGTGCCAATCCAATAAGTCCATTAAGTCAGCATCAATGGATATTGGATTGAGTTATACTTCCATTCAAAGGATCCTTGCGAAACATAACATGCACCCGTATTCTTTTATCAGACTACAAAAATTGAAACCAACTGACCTTCCCAAGCGGCTAAATTTCTGTGAAAATTTATTAATTCGGTTTCAAGAAGATGAGACAATTCGGCAAAAAATGATATGCTCTGATGAAGCCAAGTTCAAAGAAAGTGGAATAACCAACCGGAGAAATCGACATTTTTGGGCCACAGAAAATCCACATTTCATTGAGGTTATTGATTTCCAAAATAAATTCAGCGTGAACGTTTTTGCAATTTCAATGGATGATTTGTTGGCTCATCACATTTATGAGGAAAATCTTAATGGACAAAGATACCTTGAAATTTTGAGAGGAACATTAGCAAAATTTCTAGATGGATTACCTCTTAACATTCTGAGGGATTGCTATTACCAAGTGGATGGTGCGCCAGCATATAGAATACGAGCTGTAGATCGGCAGCTAACAGAAATGTACGACGATAGATGGTGGGGTAATCAAGGACCAGATCCATGGCCTCCACGTTCTCCGGACCTGACCCCCTTGATTTTTATTTATGGGGCATTATCGAGAGTGGGGTGTATATTATTCCTGTGAGAAGTAAAGGAGAGGTACTAGAGCGCATTCATAATGCTTTTCGTAATATTGATCCTGAGGAAACTAAGAGGGCAACTCATCATATTCGTATACGAGCTGTCAAGTGTATCGAGCAAAATGGGGCCCATATTGAACATTTATTCAGATCGTAAATTAATTTTCTCCTATGATGTTTGCTATCATTAATTCGTATTAATGTAATTATCTTCGATGATTTGTTTTCGCTTAGTTCCTACAATTTTTATTCATCCAAATTGTAGAAAATTGCTTCTAATGCTTCGAAATTTTATTTTACTCATAGACGGTAAATTTGGGAATTGGTTATTGAATTGTCTGCAATTTCTACCCACTACTTTTTGACATTCTAAAATGAATTAAAAGAAGATTAAATATATTTTCGTTTGAATAACCAGTGGTTTTATTTCAAATGTGTTGTATTTCTTGGATATTTTCAATCTGAAATAACGACAATTCTTATTGACATCCTCAAAATTCAATATATTACCAAATTATTTCGGAACTATAAGAGATGGGTATAACACATGCCTATACAATTCCATCTGAAATTCGACGCTTCATCTGATGAGATATAGAAATTGGCACGTGCAATTTGAAAAAAATGAGTTATTGCTGTTTGGAAAAGGCCAAATTGAAAAAATCATACAAAACAACGCAATAAACATTTGACATGTATAGATCGCTTAAAAAATTCCTTGATCCTTCTTCTATCCACCCAAGCAATAATTGTGTGTGTAGTGCAAAAATCTACGAGCTACAATTTTTTTAAAAGTTCCTCAAAAATCGAGTTTATAACAAAAATAATTAAATCTGTCAAAAGTTTCGACAGATAAGTACCAACAACTTGGGTATTTTATGCCTTGCTCAAATGTCGGTTCTAGATGTATAATAAAAAAGGTAGATTGCAATTTGAAATAACAAAGTGATGACCCATATCCGGTATAACCGGAAATGGTATCACTTCGAAAATATTTCACTCCAATTGGAAATCGCTAGTTATGGCTGCGTATAAAATTTCAGCCTGATATTGTAATTGGAACTTAAAAAGTTTTAAACGGACGGTCCCGGTAGATATCCCTGTATATTTTACAGACGTTTATCAACCTTTCAGATACAGATTGCTGAAGTAAAATTGTTCAGTATGTATACTATTCATTACTAAAACATTTAAATTTTCGTCATTGGTTTCTTTGTGTATAGGATAATACCTTTTTTTTTATTTCTGTAGGAAAAAAATTAATTTGGGCCAAATTTGCCGTCCCCTCAAATCTGCCGCCCTAGGCTCCAGCCTACTCAACCTGCTGGTAAATCCGCCACTGGAAGAATTACTGATTAGCCAAAGAATGCGATGGGAATGTCAACGAATAAGTTGGAGAAATATCAACGCACAACATCGAGCTAAACTACTTTCAAGATAACTAAAATATAATTCTACCTTATAATGGAACAATGTTACCGTGTCACAAGATGTTATTTTCTTAATAAAAAATGCATTATTGGTGATGGATGATGAGAACTATTTGTTTTGTCAAATTGAAAAATAATTATATCATCCACATAGATAACATACAAGACTGTCCAAATAAAATTAGATCGAATGAAAACGTAGAATTTGCTGAAGAACTTTTGATATGGTGCGCCCTTTGCGAGTTGGTTGCTTCCCAGCCCACAACCTCTTGCGTATTCGTAGCGAAACCCATAATGCGTACATTTGCAATAGAAAACGATTAGTGTAACCTGAATACTTTATTACAGCAACTACCTAAATGACAAAATAATTTTCTAATTAGATCTAGTTTTGAGTCATTATACAAGACAAACGATCGCTGACCGGTTAACCGCCAATAACATAAATTTTGTCCCAAAAGTGGACAGTTTACCAACTTTGCTTTAGGCTAGATCATTAGAATCTTCTCAGGTTCCAGGTAATAAAAAGTTTTGGATAATGCCAAAAAAAAGTAGAATAATCATCTTGTGAACCATTTAAAAATGCGAGAAATCGACGTTCAAAGAATAAAGACTTCAGTGAGGGATGCATTGCTTATCACTAGAGATTATGGATACTCACGCTCAGCTTAATTTCATAGTTTTATTGTATTTATATTTCGAAACATTCATTCATAATTATTAAAATCAATATAAAGATAAAATTAGATTAAATACACGTTCTTTCCTTTTTTTCGATATTCATTGAACATGTATTAAGTATTTGTATATACCGTGGGTTTCAACGAAAATGCGCAACCCCCTCTATTTCAAGATAGATTAATTTAGGCGAAAAAAGCTGAGATACGTCTACTTCTGATAGGAGCGAGATCAAAATTTGGTTCAGAATGTAAAATAGACCCCCTCCCCTACCCTTAGGTGAATAACGCCACAAGCTATAGCTCCTATATCGAACTCAACTAAACCAAAAACTTCTCTTGAACTTTTAAAATGGTAGCCCTATATTTTGAGTTCTGTTTTTCGATTACTCACTCAATTTTAACTACCTGCAAAAACAAAATCTCTCGAAAGGTTGTATTTTCCGAGAATTTGTGAGAAATTTTGGATGAAAACTCACTCCAATCAATCGATGTAATTCAAAGAATGGACAATTGTTTGAATTTCTGTTCCAGAAAATGTTTTGACCATTATTTTATTTCAAATAACGCACATCACTTCTTATTTTGAGTGAAAAAGGCTCAAAACGTAACAAAAGATTCAAATGCATCGTGAAATAACTTCAGAGCCGAAAAACCATTGAAAATTTCAACCTTTATCGCCTTATAAAGGGTGTAATTTGCGATTATTGATAAGAAATTAAGACATATTACTTACCTTATCGTTAATTCTTGTTATTGCTTTGTTTCGTATCTTTTTTCACGGAGAATGAATCAAGTGAATCAAGACATGATTCGAGTTCATTATCAATTTAACAAAAAAAGTGCTACAGCATTTCGACTTTAAAGGAAACGATTTTCAGACCGCAATGAACCAGTGGGCAGCAAATTTACCATACACGAACGGAACTTGAGGACCTGAAGGAATTTGTAGACAGTTCTCATTCTTTCTTTCAACACGTCAAAAAAGACTCAAAACGTAACAAAATAAATTCAGAATCGAAAAACCATTGAAAATTTCAATCTTCATACCCTCATAAACTATGTAATTCACATTTACTAACAAGAAATTGAGACGTATTAGGAACCTACTCATTAATTCTTGTTATTGCTTTGTTTCATTTTTTTCACGGAGAATTAATAAGTACGACGAAAATCAAGTGAATCAAGACATGATTCGAGTTTATTATCAATTTAACAGAAATAGTGCTACAGCAATTCGACTTTAAAGGAAACGATTCCCAGATCGTGATGAACCAGTGCGCACCAAGTTTACGATACAAGAACAGAACTTGAGCACCTGAAGGAATTTGTAGATAGGCGGTTCTTATTCTTTCTTTCAACACGTCAAAATATTCAGGTGGAACGCAATAAACCTGATCGTGTAGGTAACTTCAGAGCTGAAAATTAGGAGGGGTTAAATTTGGGGAGCGGGCTGGCCACCTAACAGACATGCTGGTGAATACTAATTTAGCATTTCATGAATACAAGTGTTGCATTCAGAACGGCATCTGGAGGTACTTCTAGACAAGCAGTTCTTTTCATTTTTCAACACATCCAAATTTTTTTGTGAAATGCGGTAGACTGGATCCTGTAGGTTATTCCAGGGCCAATAATCAGGAGGGGTCAGGTCAAACTTGTACCTATCCATTGATAACCAAAATTATTGTTCAGCAAATTCATATCCAAAGCTGCGTTGTGAGGAGCAGTACCATTTTTAAAGTAGATTCGTCTTCGTTCCTCGTCGAAGATCATCGAGGAAATCTTACAATGTAATGAATATAGCATTTTTATTGTTCTTATGAAAGTTTCCTTCTCTGAAAGCTAGTCCTATCTAATGATTCGAATAAATGTACGCTAAAAAATATTGTTCCTCAAATCATACGGATTCTGCTGACTCCAATGTCTGAATTTATTTCTACTGAAATGGCAATTGACGTGAAAAGTATATCCATCGGACTAAATGATGGTTCCCCCTCGGGGATAAGCTCAACCTCCTCTCTCCTAAAATAAATGGAGAAAATGGTGGACAACCACTTGGGAAATTTCATGAAAATTCATGAAAAAAAAATTGTCTACCAACCGGGGAAGTCAACAATTGATGCCCTACACGATCTAATCAAAGAAGTGGAAGAATCACTAGAGGCTAAAGAAATACCCTTAGTTCTAGTTGGAGCCATTGAAGGAGCCTTCGGCAATACCTCATATACGTCCATTAGCAATGCAATGGTGCAAAGAACAAGGCTATAAAACACCACCATCAAATCGATATATATATATATATATATATATATATATATATATATATATATATATATATATATATATATATATATATATATATATATATATATATATATATATATATATATATATATATATATATATATATATATATATATATATATATATATATATATATATATATATATATATATATATATATATATATATATATATATATATATATATATATATATATATATATATATATATATATATATATATATATATATATATATATATATATATATATATATATATATATATATATATATATATATATATATATATATATATATATCGATTTGATAGTTTATATCAAATCGATATATATATATATATATATATATATATATATATATATATATATATATATATATATAGACCAAAATTCTTCCATTTGGTTCACAGACGGATCAAAACGATTGATGGAACAGGAGCAGGCATATATGGACCCAAGTACTCATCATCAGTGCCTCTGGATTCTACTCCCACAATCATGCAAGCAGAAACACTTGCTGTAAACCTGTGCTGCCAAGAGGGACTACGAAGGAAACTCAAAGGTGTACAGATTTACATTTTAACGGACAGTCAGGCAATGATCAAAGCACTTAACCGTTATAGTTATCGAAGCATCTCTGTCTGGGAATGCTGACAATCCTTGAAGCAACTTGCTGAGTGGAACAAACTTTTCCTGTGGTGGATGCGTGGCCACGAAGGCATACAAGGAAATGAAGCCGCTGACGAACTGGCTAGATCAGCTGCTGGAATCCCACCCATCGGATCTGAACCGTTCTGCGGTCTAAACAAGCCGCACAGACGACAGGAACTGGAACGGTGGGAACAATCTAGCAGAAAATAATACTGGAGGAATACTCCGGGCCAAAGGCAAGCGAAAAAGTTCATTGACTATTCGCCAAAGAAGACAAAACAGATTCCCGATCTCTCTAGGGACGAGCTGAGGAGTATAACAGGCCTCCTTACTGGACACTGCCCATTGAGTTACCATCTCAGTAAAATGGGCAAATCGGTAACGGCAACATGCAGAATGTGTAAAGAGGGCGATGAAACTGCTGAACATATTCTTTGCAGTGGCATGGCATTTCCCCGCCAAATACATATTCACTTCGGTAGCAACGAGCTAGAGCCGCACGAAGTCAAAGCAAAAGCTCCCAGGGAGATTCGTAATTTTGAAAGAGAACTAGATCTATAGGGAAAAAAAAACGAAGGGTTATGAACAAAAGACCAATTTGGTAGCAGTTCGGAAAGGCTTGCAAAGCAAACGGCCTCCTCTGATGTAATGTAATGTACTATTATATGAATGATGGTTCTGAAGAAATAATGACCTTAGTGCATTTTATCAGTCGAAAAAGCCTTAAACTCGAGACGTCAAACATTGTCATATTCTTCAGAAGCTTGATATTTCTGGAGAACATTAAGCAACAGATTGCACAGTCGGCACCAATGTCTCTACACTCAACAAGACATTTAATTCCATTTCTTCCTGTTCAGGGTTTTCTTTTCCTTCAAATTAACCGGTTCCCAATAGAGTCAAAATGCTCGAGCACAATTTCTGCTAGAATGAAAATAAATCACTTCATGTCTGTATGCACCTGATTTTCGCCTTTCATACTTATATATTGTCCGAAAAACTTCGAGCAGGTACCTAAACTATAATAATTCCTCGATAATAATTGCGAATGGCATTCTTTATAATTCTATGAAGATTACTCTATGACTTATAAAGTATCCCATCATAGAACTCGTTTCGCGATTTATTAGAATCTTGTTTTACGTTTTGAGTTGTTTTTCACAAAAACTTCTTCGAATTATATCGATCAGGAAATAATCAGTTAAAAAGCTGTATAGAGAGCAAGAAGAGTACGATGATCAAAGGAAATAATTTTTGTGGGATGAAAGATTTTGTCTTCCTTCATTTTTTACATATTTTCAATACAAGCATCTGTAAGATTAGTGAAACTATCCCCTGCAATAAATCGTGGTGGAACCGAATAAAATGATTAGTTAAAAAGACTTCGGTTGAATTGTATTTCGTGAAGATTACATACATAAATATGGTCAAAAAACAACCAATAAAAATTCATTCCAAAAGCCATATTTCAGGACACGCAGAAATATTTAATATTTTTCCCAAATAAGAACGTGAAATTCTCCTTTCTTTCAACGAACTGCCAATTGGAAACCATGTTCGTACGGAAATGACATTTCCACATTGCACTTCTTTTGCTTCCAAACAAAAACGTATTATTTTGAAATATATATTTGAAACAGTGCCAGTTTTTCATCGATCTGAGAAGACGTTGTTTTCTTCAAATGGAAGTTAGTTTCCTTGACCTTAATAACTGACATCGTTATGTTTGCTAGGCCTAATGCAATGAAGAAACCATTATACAGCACACTTTTGAGCACATAATTAGAAACCCAAATTTCATCCTAATAATGCACGAATCTTTAAAGGAAAATCAAGTAATAAGTTCAGTGAAAGTCTGATTTCAGAGTATTTCTCACTGGTTCGTTAATCAAGCTGTTATTCACTGCTAAATAATAGTTTCCTCGAAAATATTCTCACTAACTCTTGCAAGATTAAAGAAATATTTTATTATATATTTGCAAGAGTACCAAAGAATATGCTCCTTATTCACATTATACTCTGAAACAAAATAACAGGAAAATTGGTAAAAAATGCATTCCATAGAATTGCATACAAAAGTAGCATTTGCTTAGAATAAACTACGTGTGACTCAAGCTCCATCAAACATGACGAAGATTAGGTATAACATAGAGACAGCACATCGACAGGCAACTATGATGTCCGCTTTATTTCAACAAACCTCAGTTGTCACATGCTGAAACCATCACTTATTATGAAAAAAATAGTAACAGTACATATAAAATTCAAAATTGATTTGTTCGAATGTGAATATAATATCGATAAACAGTATTTCAATTTATCACGCATTATAAAATGATTTTTCAAACTACAAAAAGGCTCTTGAACAATATCTTGTCACCATGCATAATGTTTACAAAAATTCGAATAATTGTATTTACATTGAATTTTTATATCTATAATTTCAGTGTGTGTCAGAAAAAAAACACGATCGTAAAAAACAAGCGAATAAATAATATACCAGAGGAAAAAACAGACCATGCCTGTTCCTTAATCTGGCATCTAAACTCGCATCATGCCTCCTATGATTGGCCGTAAAATGTCAGCACAGGAAATGTAACAGGGAAACCATATTATCTTGCGTATGATTCAGTAACCGAGTGAAAAAACCTGTGGAAAAAACTTATTTCCCTGTCACTATTGCACTAGCAATAGCTTGTTTGTTTATGTTATGTTAGTGTCGTGTGTACAAAAAGAGTACCGAAAATTGTTCTGCTTATCAGCTTCATTCTCTCAATATCATCTTGCACTCCATGATTTCCAGAAATTCACCAAGACAAGGGTGAAAAGGAAGGGGGATTGGGACTGGAAAACTCTGTTACACTGGAAAAAGAAAACCAGCAGAAAAATATTTCGAACATACCTAACACTTATATGTCTGAACTCACTTGAATCTAAGAACTTAACTTAACCTCTGTTTTTCAACAGGGAACATCTCATACACCTTTTAGGAATGAAGCCCTACATGGGTGTAGCACTTACCTTATCAACTAAGGGGGAGCAAAAAACTAATCTCCTAAATAGACTTAAAGTTCTCCACCCAGTTGATAAAATTATCTGAAACGGAATGAATTTCTTGAAAACCACCCGTAAAATGGTAAATAGGACAATCGAGGACTAAATGTCTTATAGTTTCTTCAGCTGCGCCACATTCACATGCTGGACTTTCTACAGTATTCCATTTGAACAACATACTATTATTACGACCATGTCCTGTCCTGAGAAGATGTACACCAATTTTTCCTACTTATTTCGAAACCTGCATCCCTTTTGGAAGGATCCTCTATGAGAACTTTATTGAAAACATCAACTTCCTGCCATTCAGTTTTCCAAAGATCAACAGCCTTCACCTGTGTATGCAAAAAGTCAATCTACCAAATAGGTTTCCTAGATTTCAATCTCAGGTTAGGTGGATTTTGAAAATCGTGCATTATCGGAAAAACTTCTGGATTGAGTGATGCTTATTTCATTCCTGCGAATATGGGGTAGCACTTGAATTGATACATCCACTGTTAACTCTCATAGAACAGTTCAACTGAGAATCAATCTTATTGCATATTGGACTTATGATTCTAAATGAAATACGTGATTTCCTAATAGAATTTTCCATAACATAAGTTTGCATTAGATAGCAAACAAATCGAACCGACTAATTACAATATTTGCCCACAAAAAATTAGTTGAAAAGTTTCTTTGTGGTTTCACTGAAACTCATAGGGTGAATTAGTTATTACAGCATGTTGCGCAAAACTGCAGTCTCGTTTTCGTTATGGGCACATTGATATCATCTATACCATCCTCTACTATCCAAAAATTTTTATCAGCAAGCTTACTATGTGAACTAGGAGAAACAATATAATCGCGCACCATTGCAGAACCAGTACCTATCTTCTGCATTTCATGAAGAAGCATACGCTCAGAGGTGAGTAAATAGTTCAAAAAATTAACTAGAAGATTGGCGATCAGTGAAATAGGCTTTCTAGAAAAATCGGTTCCGATTTAATATCAAAGAATATACAAAAAAAAGATAATATAACAGAACAGTGTTATCTGCGTCAGTTTGCCAAGAAAGTTCATAAGGATATTTGTTTATTATCACTGAGTCCTAGCATTCATCCCATTACAGTATTGAGGCCAGGAACAGAAAGGAAGACTGTCATGATTTTATGGTGACATACGCACTATCAAAAGGGACCATAACCACTAATGGTTATCGAGACTTAGGTACAAAGCAAACATGGAATACCAAGAAAAGATTATTTTCTCTATATCTCTATGTTTTCATATAATCAAAAGTACAGTGAGTTCCAACGAAAATTTGCCCCCCCTCCTATCTTAAGATAGTCTGATTCAGGCGGAAAAAGCGGAAACACGTCATTACTTGATTTGTTCAGAGCATCTAAAGTCAACCGCCTACCTTCAGCAGCATCTACGTCGAAATTAATTATGGAGAAAATGGGTCGAGAAAGACATTAATATTATTATTAGAAATAATTTAAGGCTGAGGACATAGTCCTATGAAGCCTAATAACAGATGATAATTCATAAATTTGTATACACAGCTTCTACATAAAATTAGTAAAAATTAGTCTCGTAATAAACTGCACTAGAGCATTGACACACCACTATGCGAAGAGGAGCGAGTCCATTTTGTTTTTGAATTCATTTACTGATTCCGAGCAGACCACATCACCTGGAAACCCATTCTAATCATTGAACACTCTATTGACCAACAGGTACCGTCTTTGCCTTGTCGAAAACTTTTCTTTTCTCAGTTTGAGGCAATGGCCACGCAAGCGAGTATCATCGTTTAATGCAAACAAACTCTTGAGGTTGGCGTAGTTGTTTTTAACCATTCTGTAAGTTGAAATCAAATCTCTGCGACGTCGACGTTACTCGAAAGTCGTTAGACCAGCTGCAGTTAACCTGTCAGCGTATGATGGACGTACGGCACCGAAAGTCATACGCGTGTCACGGCGCTGAACACCTTTCAGCACGTTCTTATCTCGAACGAGAACCGGACACCACACCGCACTCGCGTACTCCAAAATGGGACGCACATAGGTTTGTAGAGTGAGATTGAGCTGGTGAAGGATAGGTGTTCGAATGATTTGCGAATCAGATGAATCAAAGAGTTAGCACGTTTACAAACACTAAGGAAATGTTCCGACCATGTGAGGTCTGAAGTAATGGTTACACCTAGGTCGATATGTGAAGACACCGAGCGAAGGAGTTGATTGTCAATCGAGTACTGATACAACGGATTGTTCGGTCCTATACGCAGCACTACACATTTGTCCACGTTCAATGGTAGGAGCCAATCTTTGCACCATCGATTTATTACATCCAAGTCGTCTTGCAGAAGCTGCCTCCCGATAAGCGGGTTTGCATACAACTTGGTGTCATCAGCGAAGACCGATTTGCGAGACCTTATCCGATGAGACGAGTCACTTGCGAAAATAATAAATAGCAGTGGCCCCAGGACGGATTCTTGTAGCATCCCACTCTTAACCGCCTTTTCCGAAGAGTAAGCACCACCAACTTTAACTACAAATGTTCGCCGCGACAAATAATTAGCAGTCCAAAGAAGCAACTTCCCCCGAACACCTACGATATTTAATTTATACACTTATCTCTTAGCTGTGACTCTGTCGAAAGCCTTTGCGAAATCGACATATATTACATCGGTAAGTGTTCTAAGGTCGTAGGCGTTTGTCCAGTCGTTAAGGCAAGATAGCAGATTGGTAGTAGTAGATTCTCCCCTAACAAAGCCATGTTGCTCCGGTAGTGTGAAGATAATATATCTTTAGGAAGTTCTTTCAATTCTTCGTTGAAGAATAATATCCTTATGAATATTTGGCATCACACAGAAAGTCCAAACAAACCAAAAGTTTGTATTCCAACGAAAATTTGCCATCCCCTCTATGTCAAAAGAGACTGATAATAGCGAAAAAAGCTGGTACATGTCAATTTTTGATTGGAGAGGACCAATTTCAGAGTTAGTTTGGAGCATGTAGAATCAATCACCAACCTCAGCTTGAAATCAAAATTCGTTATAGCAAAAGTGGGTCGAGTGACATATCTTTTTAAATTCTCCATTCAAAAATGGTCTAGTTATGAACATGTAATATAATACATACAGTTAAGATACAGTGAAGGCTTGTATGCCAACGAAAATTTAACAATGCCAAAAATCAAATTAAATGCTCGAAATTACTTTGTCTAGCCTAACCTACCTTCATACAAAAGTCTGCATTCGGTGACAATTCTTCTTTGCAGCTCTTCAGCTGGTAAAGCATACACTCTCGATTCAAGATAACCTCATAACACTCAAATTAGGTGACTTGGCCACTCAACTGTTCCTCTTCGGCCAATCCACCGACCTGGGAAATTTGCATCCAAATATTGTTTCACACGAACATCGAAATGTGCAGGAGCATCATCTTGCTGGAAACGTATCTCATTCTCTGAGAGAGTATTCGTTTAGTTCATAAACTAGTTTTTCTTTATAAGGGTTCATGATCCTGTTGACTGTTGTAGCTGATACACCAGACACAAGTGGTAATTTTCTGATGGAAGTAGTTTCATATATTTGTAGGTGGTCCTAAACTACCAATTCAGTTGCTTCATTTCGTATAGCCCGATGTTGAACTTCATGTGCTTTGTTAGCCACCGGTTGAACTTCATGCGCTTTGTAAGCCACCGATAACGTAGTTAAAAATTTGTTAATCAAATGAAAAACAAAGCAACAAATTGTTTATCCGGATGGTTCAGATTGAAAATCTTCGCCGTTCTTCTGGCAAAACTATTACATCGATAATTAACTAAAACAATTTCGATCCGCCCATCAACTGAGTAAACCGTTTTCAAGGGTTTACTAACAGAAAACTGTGATTTATCGAGAAAATGAAAGACTTGTTTCATTGAATGGTTTTCAAATGAGATCAATTTGAGAATTCAATTTGATTTTAACTATTGCCAAATTTTCGTTGGTAAACAAACTTTTGTTGTGTTTGGGGTGATTGTATGATATTTAGAGTTCATAAAGATGAAATTTCTGAATAGGATTTTGAAAGACCTTTGTAAAAATATGTCGCTCAATCCACTTTCCCAATGATGAATTTCAACTTGGGAGCAGATTATAGGTTGACCCCACAAAATCCTTTGTCCTCAAACGAATAGAGCAGCAAAATACGAGCAAAAACATTATAAAAAATGAGAGTAATTTCCAATCATTTATATATATATATATATATATATATATATATATATATATATATATATATATATATATATATATATATATATTACATACCTGAGCAAACGTTTACAACTTCAGAACCAAGAAAATATAAAATATGAATGAAAACAATCAGCACAGTCAACGCCAACATACACATTAAAATCCAAGAGGAATCCCAGATTTCCATATGTTTTGAAAGATTAAATGAAGTTATCTATTATATAAACGCAAAACATAGCATATAAGTATGCATCTTTGAAGTCCATTGGATTTGGTATCATATTTCACATCTGGATGTCTCTATAGTCGATTTGGTAAAGCAGTAGATTAATAAATCCTTAGGTGACAGGATGGTCATAGGCCTGCCATGAAATATATTCTTCTCACAAATTAAAATCTGGAGTACCTGCACATAACATTGGTAATTCGGGGGGTTTCCCTTTATTTTACTCGAGAACTCATAAGCACTTTGTTGAATACCCATTAACTGATATGGAAACCGTTTTCATCTTACACAATAAGCTGTATGTGAGATCATTATTTATGTGAATGTGATGAGTAATTTCTATCATGAATGATTCACAATGAACAAAACAGTATCATTACTCATTGGTGAACAGATACCACCACCCGCTAGGTATAGCTAGGATAAGGGTTTGAGAGTATTATTAAATATATTTTCCTAATTCAACACCAAGAAAAGTAATTATTACATAGATATATAAAAAGAAGAGTTCTAGAAGTAGTTTTATCATTTGTATGCATCAGTTAGTAGTTGGTTAAAGTATTTTGTTCATTTCACAGATAATGGAAAAGTTTCCTAATTCAACCCTTGTAAAACGTACTGAAAATATACTAATTTCCCAAAGTGGAAAATCAATTTCATTCAATGTATACGTTGCTTAAAGGTATCAAGGCCATTTACCTTCAATCGATGAAAATGTGAAAATGTGTTCTGAGCTGACATGAATTAGACAGAATATACAAGCTTCTCAAGAATAAAAAATCTGAAAATGGATTTATAGTAAAAATTCTCCAGGAAGACCCCGAATGGTTATTGATGAAGAGTTGAGGAACACTATTCGAAAAACTGTACATTCTTTTTATTTTCGTGAAGAAATTCCCACTGTGAAAAGAATACACGTTGTGTTTGAAGGTGGTAAGAATTTGCTGCTCAGGGTAATTGGTTCTCCGCAATCAAAAATTGACGTGTCTCAGCTTCTTCCGCTACTATCAGTCTTTATCAGTGTTTATTGACATAGAGGAGGTAGCAAATTTTCTTTCGAATACAAAGTTCCTTCTTGTTTGTACTTTCTGTGTGATATTAAATATTCATAAGAATGCTACTTTTGAATAGAGAGGTGGAATATCTTTACAAAGATATGTCATTCGACCTATAATGAATTTCAGCATAGGGGCTATTCACGGTAGAGTGTTGATTTCACATGCTTCGAAATAACTCAGAAATTGGTCCCCTGCAATCAAAATTTGAATTGTCCCAGCTGTTTCCGGTACAATCAGTCATTTTGAGCTAGAAGGGATGGCAAATTTTCGTTCGAATACAAACTCTCTTTATGTTTAGACTTTCTGTGTGATATTGAATATTCATAAGGATACTATTTTTTATGATAGAATTGAGCGACCTTTCCAAAGATATGTAACCCTACCCGCTTTGCTTATGAATTTTCAATTAGTTGAGGCTGATAGTACGGGCTTGATTTGCTACGAATCAGCTCAGAATTTCTCTTTCTTTAATCAAAAATTGACAGGTCACAGCTTTTTCTGCCAAAATCGGTCCATCTTGGGATAAAAGGGGTGGTAACTTTTCCTTAGAACACACTGTATAGAGCAAACCATAATACCAAAACGAGGAGCATAAGAAATCGAATTTAGATCCAATATTTGTCTAAACAAACTTGTGCCAAACACTTGTAGGTTTGATTGTGACGTCCATAATTTCCATATTCAGAGTGTATTGAAGACATGAAACATTTTCATCAAGTAATTTCCCTATCGCAAATATTTTGATCAATATCGTTCTCGTTATTTACCGCAGGGTATTGTAACATCAGGAACTCAAACGAGGATATCCGAGTGTCAAAATGGCTAACCCTATACGCGCCAGTTAGATTGATGTTTCGATGTCAACGGTGATAAATGATAAGGGCTGTAGCAATAAAACAAAAAACAAAATAACAGCGAACGTTTTGAATTGAGGGTCCATCAAACAGATTGCTTCCATCGTAAGTTAATATCGGCATTTAGTTTCCAGGTCGGAATATATTCTGAAAACCGATTTCTAGCGAGTCACGGGTACGTTGAGTGGTTATACTATAAAATATGGAGTGGACTATCCACATACCGATGAATTTATCAATAGAATGATTTTTTAAATATTTTTTATGTGACGCTGAAACAATAATAATACGTTAAAATTGGAATCTTTTAAGTTAAGACAATAAACATTACCTGCCATCACTACATTAAATCTTCATCGCACTTTTGCTGAATACTTGTTGAAAATATATCTCCGAATTAGCCATAGCTAAGTTGCTGCTAAGTATCATTGAATTCTGAATTTATTAACGAGTCTAAAATATATTTAGAAATATCACAATTAATAATAATAATAATAGATCTTTGTTTAGCAATTTGCTTTGAAAACAACATAATATTTCTGGGTTTTAGGTATGTAATGTCTTTCACAATATATCCCTAGCATTCTAAATATTACACCCAAAATTAAATATAATTCTTCAATACTAAATCTCTCAATAGAATTTTGAATTCCTTATAATTTTAGACCCCTTTAAGATTAATTGGCAGACTATTAAATGTTACAACTCCTCTTATCAACGTTGTGTTGTAAGTTTTATTAGTTTTATATCTCTCAATAGAAAAGTCGTTTTTATTTCTTGTATTATAATTCTGTTCATCTTCAATGAAATGTAAGTTTTCATTTATATATTTAGGAACTAATTTATTCTTTATCATGTAAATAAAATCCAAGGTTCTGAAATAAATTCTCTGTTAGACACTCATAGGTTTTAATACTGTCAACATACTCCTTACTGAAATCTTTTATTATACTTTGAAATAACTCTCAAGCCTCTATTTCGAATTCTCTGTAAAGTTTCGAAACTATTCTTTTGTAAACCAAACATCAATGTTGAGCAAAAGTCAATATGAGGAGACACAACAGCTTTAAACAGCATAAGTATAGTACCAAAATTCACCTTACCGCCTATTCTTGATATGCAATGTATTTTTGTTGACACCTTTTTTGAGACATAATCTCAGTGTAACTCAAACTCCAAATTCTGATCAAGAACTACTCCTAAGTACTTCATTTGGGTAACTCTATCGAGAATATTGTTATTAATCTGAACACTTGAGTTTACCAAATTCAGATTATTCAATTTGTAATTATTTTCCAGTAAAACAAAACAAACATATTCATCACATGACAGTTTTTTTCGCCGATTTCTGTCGGATTTAGAGTTTTTCACACCCACCCTTCGGAGGAGATGTAAAGCTGTCGGTCCTGTCTAACAGAGATGTGTTGGTCATTAAAGATCCCTTCCCTCGATACGAGAGGGGTTCGTGAAGTGACAGATTTCTCCAGCGTGTCATTATCCGAAAAGGCAGAAATAGAGCACGTTAAAGGAAAAACCGACAAACACACCCACCCTTAGATTCCGATACCATCCTTCCTTCAAAAGTTTATATATCTATATACAGGGTATCCACGCAAGAAGGGACATTGAAAGTATATGGAGAAAGGAATGACCGAATGAAGAAATTTTTCTTTTGTTGTCTTGAATGTTATCCAACCTGAATTCCGGGAATTTTTCAATGATGTGGCACTTCCGGTTAAACCGGAAGTTGACACCATCTTTGTTGTTTCAAATCGAATAATGTATGTTTCATTTTTTGTTATCGTAGAAAGTTAAATTCTGAACAACTTTTTTTTCGTATCATTGCCACCTGAAATCCGAAGAAAGGAAGATATGATATTCTCAATTGGAATTCTACGATTTTTGGTTCTCTTAGAAGGCATTAGGAAAATAAAAAAGATCATTCTATACCCATCATTTCTAGCTCAATGTAAGAAAAGTGTCTCATTCAGCAGAATGCAATGCATATAGAGGCATCACGGTACACAGGGTGTTTGTAAAGCATGTGTTAAAAATCGTAGTACATTAAAAGGCACAAAAGTCCGTTGCTTCAAATTAGACTACCTATTTTTGCACACATCACTCAACTCGTAATATTAATAGGCATCGATTTGTTGAAGCTTTCCCTTTGCCTAAAATACATCGTTTCCGAGTTATTCGAGATTTTTTCCTGAAAATTACGTATTTTCGCACGAGGACCCTGAAATTCGCAGATTACATCACTGGAAATATTTTAGTTATACACTTCGATCACTCAATACGAGAAACATCTCAAAATCTTCATCAAAGTATTTCAGGTCTTCGAATTGTAATTGATTTTAGATCTAGACGTTTTGAAATTCTCAAATTGTCCTGAAACAGAATATTTCAAATATTATTTGACAAGTGAAAACTCTATTTTTTCCAGCAAAATTGAAGGAATACGGCCATTATTCTTTTGGTTGGCAATATTTTGAATAGTATCTACATCTAACCTTTTAAAAAATCGATATGTTTCATTCTGCGAGGCATTTCTGGTAATTCGAAAATGTATTTCCTGAAGAGTAACTGACGTAATCGAAAAAACTTACTAGAAAAGAAGAAAAACGAGAAGTCAGATTCAATCCACTCCAATAGTAATTGGTTTCGCACTTTTTCTCTCAGAATTCTGACCAGGATCACTTTGATGAAGATTTTGAGATGGGTCTCGTATTAAGTTAAATGGTGTGTTCAAAAATACGTAGTCTAATTTGAAGCAACGGACTTTTGTACCTTTGAATATTCTACGATTTGCCACATGCCATCCTGTATACCGTGAAGCTCTCTATATGCATGTAATTCTTCTGCATGAGCCTCTTTACTTACAACGAGTAGAAATAATTGATATTGAATGATCTTTAGGATTTTAATGATGACAACGAAAAAGCGCAAAATTCCGATTGAAAAAATTCATATCTTCCTTTGGGCTGATTAAAGGAAGCAATGGTATGAGGAAAAATTGTTCAGAATTAAATTTGCTACATTGAAAGAGAAGAGAAAATACATTATGCTATTTGAAATAAGAAAAGACTGGTGTCAACTTCCGGTATAATTGGAAGTGCCACAGCATTGAAAATATTGTCGGAACTTAGTTCGATTAACATTCAAGGGAAAAAAACAAGAATTTTCCCAATCGGTTATTCCTTTCTTCACATACTTTCATTGTCCCATCTCGCGTGAACCCGGTATACGCAAAATGGAGGAGGTATGGGTTATTGTGTGAGGATAATAATAATAATAAATAACTACACATTGTTCTATCGATTATGAATCTATTTTATCCGACTAGGAGTTGAACTCCTCTTGAAAGACCATCATTTTTATTAAAAAATTCTTTATTGTTCTCATATTCTTATTTTGCAAAAAATTATGAAAAGATAATGGTTTTTAGCCTGTTTAATCTTCAGAATCAGAAACTTCATTTCTGATGAATTTTTGTGCTCTTGCAACAAAAGATCTTCGCATGCTTTATTGTTTCTTATGTCATTGGGGTAACGCATTTTGTTTTCGAACAATATCTAACTATTTGAGATGGAGAAATAATAAACAATGACGTTCAGATAGCTAATGAAATAAAACTCGGTCAGATAACCGGTGGCTAGCTTATACGTTCTCCTTGAGCTATCCATAAATTGGATTATGCTATGTCCTAGAGTTCTCGATTCACAAAAAAAAACGAAGAACACCACATGCACTCATGCTACGTTTACATTGATATAGAATTCCTTCTGGAGTGTCGAATATCTTAGAAAATATAAACTTCAAATCTTCTGCAACCAAATATTCTATGAATATTCATAATAATTGGTATAAATAACATCTGAACGTCATCAAACTTTACAGAGACGCATAGAAAATTACGTTTTTCATCAAATACTTGGTTGCATATGATTGGAAGGTTATAATTTCATAGAGATTCGAGACTCTAAGAGAGAATTTTATTAAAGTGAATGAAGCATGAGAGCATCAGATGTTCCTTTTTTTTTTAATCGAGAATTCTAGAACTTAGCATAATCCAAATGAAGGATAGTTCGAGGAAAAATTATGACGTAGCCACCGGTCAATAACGAATGATATGTGGATTCTGATCATCGTAATAATGAAAATTGTGCCGGTTCACCCAAATGAAATAAATGAGAAAAATAACAAAAATAATTTCCTTATATCTTTGAAATGAAGTCTTTCTAAGTTTTCATAATTGATTTTGTAAAGTTTTAATGAAGTTGTAAACTTCCACCCCCACCCCCACCACATCTTCTGTCCAATATCAATAGCCTTGCAGTTTGTTCAGTGCTTGAGTCCGTTATGGCACAGTGGTTTCCGTGAAATATCTGTAAGCGTGTTTGCTGTATTGTTGCGACATTTGAATTGTTTTTGTGTTGTGAGAGTTCTGTGTGAAACTGAATCAGAGAAGATGAACACGGCAAAGAAACGCAAGTATATTGACAATTATATTCAATATGGGTTTGTTTCCTTGCTTAAAGATAATGTTGATCACCCTCAGTGTGTATTAAGATATGGCGCGATGAGGCCTAATCGTCTTCTGAGACATTTATCAACCAAACAGTTCTCTTAGAGGACAAACCTAAAGAGTTTTTCGCTGCAAAATCTCAGAATTCGAGTCGCATGAAGTTAGATAGCATTGGATGTACTGCTCAGTCATCTCTAAAAGTGCTTGAAGCTTACTGTGTATTATCTCTTCTTATTTTTAAGAAAAAGAAATGTCACACTATTGGTGAAAGGCTTGTTAATCGGTGCCTTTTAAAAGCAGCCGATGTTGTCCTTGGAAATGATAGTAGGTAAAGCTATCACAAATACAGACAGCACCGTAAAACGCCGAATTGATGATATGGCCGAGGACATTAAAAACCAGGTGGTTGATGCAATGAAAAAATCCCCGTTTTTTGCTAGCCAGCTTGACGAGAGTACAGACGTAGCACAATGTTCTCATTTGATTGTATATGTTCACTGCATTGAAAATGAAAGAATAGAGGATGAACAGATGTTTTATACTGAGCTGGTGACCACTACTGGAGCTGTAAATGTGATAAAAGCAGTATCAGACTTTTTTGAGAAACACAAATTTTCTTGGCAAAAACTTATTGTTGTATGCACAGATGGTACTCCCTCAATGCTCGGTTTCCGCTCAGGCTTTATGCAGTTGATCAACCAGAAGAATGCTGACGTGGTTGGGATTCATTGTTTTATTCACCGCCAAGCCTTGGTAGCAAGAACGCTTTCAAACGAACTTAATGCTGTTTTAAAGCTATGTATTACAGTAGTCAACTACGTAAAGAACGATGCATTGAGTACTCGACTGTTTAAAAGGAAGTGACCACAAAACGCTGCTACTTCGTACAGAAGTACGATGGCTATCAAAAGGCAATATGTTGGGAAGACATTTTGAGCTCCTTGATGAAGTGATTACGTTTTTGGCACTGCAGAAACAAAACGAGCTTAGTGCAGAGTCCAAAAAACCCAGTAACCAAGTGATTTTGGCCTATTTATCAGACTTTTCTAACACGTTGAACAACCAAAACTTGAGACTGCAAGGTGCAGGCTCAAATATAGTAGCACATCGGGATGCCATCAAGATGTACGTTGAGAAGCTACAACTTTGGATACGTAAAGTGTCAATGAGCCCCAGCAACCATTCAAGTTTCAACAAAGTAGTGTCAGTCTAAGAAGAAGCATGTTTTGAGGACGTTTTTGAAGGCCCCGCTTTTGAAAAACGTGATAATTGACCATATGAGAAACCTCAGCAGGTACTTTCCTAACTTGTCAGACGAGTTTTACAAACTATCAACCAACCCGTTTAACATGAATATAAAGTTGCTGCCAGAAGAGTTGCAAGAGAAGGGAATATAAATAAAGAATGACTCTACTGCAAGATACGATTTTAAAAAATAGACGAACCCTCATTTTGGTTAAAGTACTTAAAAGTTTAGCCCAGTGTTTCAGAGAAAGCTGATCAGATGTACTTGCCTTTTTCAACAACATATATGTGCGAAAAAGCGTTTTCAACTCTTGTGGCGATCAAAACCAAGTACCGCAACAAACTTGACATCGAAAGTGACCTACGTTGTGCTTTGCCTGAAACTCAACCCAGGATCCAGAACATGCAAGCGCACCCATCTCACTAAATTACATTTTATGTTTTGTTTTTGTAAGTAGGTAGCCTTATGCTTTACCTTTCTTAAATTGAAAAATGTATCTATGTTGAAATGTTAAAATTTGTATCAGTAATTATAATCGTTTTTTATGTAATACTTGTTTTAATTTTCATCATACGTAAAAAGGGGGGCTTAGGGGGTCTCCAAATAACCAGAGGGGGGAGTGGTACAAAAAGTGTGGTAGCCCCCGCCTTACATCGATCGCCTTCGTGTAGATGATCAAGAAGAAACCTCCAAAATATATTGCCGTCTAAGTGCTCATTGAAAAGAAATGTTCTGAAGAAATGATTGCGCCTCAAGTATTAACCGCCCATCGATGCTTCGTGTATGGCTGACGAAAGATATGTGGAATCTGATCATCGTAATAATGAAAATTGTGCTGGTTCACAAGGGAGAAGTCGTAAAAAGTGCATTCATCCGAGAACGTAATATTCTTACAAAATTTTCATTTCTTTCAATCATTTCCGGGCACCTATAAACAGAACTCAAGCCGACGTTCAAAATCCTAACGGTAGGGGATTTTGAACGTCGGCTTGAGTTGCACCTGAACATGATACGGATCGAATTCCTGATTTCTCAAGATTCTAGATACACTTCCTTTACTAATTCTCATTACATAGCCAATCTTCCGCTGACTAGTAGTTGAATTTTCAACGAAGGTCGCTACAATTCTGATTTGGTTTTCTTCATCTTCTGTCATCCGCTTTTGTCTGATCGTTTTTAGATAAGCTACTTTGCCGATTTGCCGAAATGTTTGTATCAGTTTTTGTAGGGAATTTTTGTCTTCGATTTGGGTATCTTTAAGAGTAAACTTTAAACGCAAAAAAACAGTTTTTTTGGCACTCGCCTATGTCAATAATTCTTTCTGGTATTAGAAAGGTCCTAATTCTGAGATGTATATCAAATGGCAAAATTGCTTGAAATTGAAATTTTCTAACGGATAGTAAAACAAACATGAAATTGTGAACACTATGCACTGATGATACGTACTCGAACTCAGTGACGTTTTCCAGGAACTTGTAGATAGCAAGTATATTATGCGCCTAATATTAAGCAACAACAATGGATTGATTAGGATTAGGTAGGTACCCACGAATTACAAGGAATGCGATAAAGAGATCTCGATTGTTTGATTACCTTGATGCGATTTGCCGGTATTGAGTTTCAGCCCTTCATTGAAATAATTCGACAATGGAATTTGATTCACTGAATTTGATGAAATGAATAAATATTATACTTTTTTCTGGGAACTAACCAGTGTAACTGTAAAGCTATACAGGGATATCCACCGGGACCGTCCGCTTAAAACTTTTTGAGTTTCAATTACAATATCAAGCTGAAATTTCATACGAGGCCATAACGAACAATTTCCAATTAAAAAGAAATATTTTCGAAGTGATACCATTTCCAGTTATACCGGAAGTGGGATAACACTTTGTTATTTCAAATGGCAATCTTCCTTTTTTTATTATACATCTAGAACCGATATTTGAGCAAGGCATAGAATACCCAAGTTGTTGGCACTTTTGACAGATTATGTTATTCTTGTTTTGAACTCGATTTTTGAGGAACATTTAAAAAAATAGTAGCTCGTAGATCTTTTGCACTACAGACACAATTTTTGCTTCTGTAGATAGAAGAAGGATCAAAGAATTTTCTAAGCAATCTTCACATGCCAAATATTTATTGTGTTGTTTTGTATGATTTTTACAACTTGGCCTTTTTCAAACAGCAATAACTCAATGTTTTCAAATTTTTATATCGCCTTCAGATGAAGCGTCAAATTACAGATGTAATTGTATCAGCATGTACTATACCCATCTCTTATAGTTGAATTTTGATGATTTTGCAAAACTAGCAGAGAATGTTTTGAAATATATGAATCAAGTAGCTGAACTGGCTACGCTCACCTAACAGGTGCCTAAAATTAATGTACTTACTCACTTCGTTTTTTCGAATTTGATATTTCAACAAGAATTGTTGGTAATTTGAAGTGAAAATTTTTGAAAAACACCAGATTGATAATAAAATAGCTGATTATTCAAACGAGGATATGTTTAATCTCTTTCTAATTCATAGCGAATGTCAAAAAGTGGTAGATAGAACTTACATGCAATTCAATAACCAATTTCCAAATTTGGCGCCTATGAGTAAAAAAGAATTTCGAAGGATTAGAAGCAATTTTCTGCAATTTGGAGGAACAAAATACATAGAAACTAGAAGAAAACCAATTCTCGAGGACGACGACAATCAAATTAATACGCTAGCGTATTTTCGTGCCAATGCACATTCGTCCATTAAGTCAGCATCAATGGATATTGATTTCAGTTATACTTCCATTCAAAGGGTCCTTAAGAAACATAACAAGCACCCGCATTCTTTCATCAGACTACAAAAATTGAAACCAACTGACCTTCCCAAGCGGCTGAATTTCTGTGAAAATTTATTAATTCGGTTTCAAGAAGATGAGACAATCCTGCAAAAAATTATATGGTCTGAACAAGTTCAATGAAGGTGGAGTAACTAACAGGAGAAATCGATATTTTGGGCCACAGAAAATCCACATTTCATTGAGGTTATTGATTTCCAAAATAAATTAAGCGTGAACGTTTTTGCAATTTCAATGAATGATTTGTTGGCTTATCACATTTATGAGGAAAATCTTAATGAGCAAAGGTAACTGGAAGCTTTGAGAGAAACATTAGCAAATTTTTTAGATGGATTACCCTTAACATTCTGAGGGAATGCTATTACCAAATGGATGATGCACAAGCACATAAAACACGAGCTGTAGATCGTTCAAGGATAGATGGTGGGGTAATCAAGGACCAAATTTATGGCCTTCGCGTTCTCCGGACCTGACGCCCCTTGATTTTTATTTAGGAGTCAAAATCAAGAGTGAAGTGTATCTTATTCCTGTAAGAAGTAACGAAAAGTTACTAGAGCGCATTCATAATGCTTTTCGTAATATTGATCCTGAGGGCAGCTCATCATGTTCGATTACGAGCTGTCAAGTGTATCGAGCAAAATGGGGCACATATTGAACATTTATTCAGATCGTAAATTAGTTTTCTCCTATGATGTTTGCTATCATTCATTCGTATTAATGTAATTATCTTCGATTATTGGTATTCGCTTAGTTCCTACAAGTTTTATTCATCAGAATTGTACAAAATTGCTTCTAATGCTTTGAAATTTTATTTTACTCATAGACGGTAAATTTGGAAATTGGTTATTGAATTGCCTGCAATTTCTACCCACTACTTTTGACATTCTAAATTGAACTAAAAAAAGATTGAATATATATTCGTTTGAATAACCAATGGTTTTATTCCAAATATGTTGTATATTTTGGATATTTTCAATCTGAAATAACGACAATTCTTGTTGAAATATCAAATTCAGATGAACGAAGTGACAGGTACATTAATTTTAGTCATCTGTCAGGTGAGTGTAGCCAGTTCAGCTACTTGATTCAAATATTTCAAAGCATTCTCTGTTAGTTCTTGCAAAATCATCAAAATTCAATATATTCCCAAATTATTCCGGAAGTATAAGAGATGGGTATAGTACATGCTGATACAATTACATCTGTAATTTGACGCTTCATCTGATGGCGATATAAAAATTTGAAAACATTGAGTTATTGCTGTTTGAAGAAGGCCAAGTTGTAAAAATCATACAAAACAACACAATAAATATTTGACATGTGAAGATTGCTTAGAAAATTTCTTGATCCTTCCTCTATCTACAGAAGCAAAAATTGTGTCTGTAGTGCAAAAGATCTACGAGCTCCAATTTTTTTAAATGTTCCTCAAAAATCGAGTTTATAACAAAAATAATTGAATCTGTTAAAAGTTTTGACAGATAAGTGCCAACAACTGGGGTATTTTATGCCTTGCTCAAATTTCGGTTCTAAATGTATAATTGAAAAGGTAGATTGCCATTTGAAATAAAGTGACGACCCACTTCCAGTATAACCGGAAAAGGTATCACTTCAAAAATATTTCACTCTAATTGGAAATCGCTATTTATGGCTGCGTATAAAATTTCAGCATGATATTTTAATTGGAACTTAAAAAGTTTTAAACGGACGGTTCCGGTGGATATCCCTGTAGATTGGGGTGAAAAATTGGAATATTTCTTGAAATTCGATAAGAATTGGCAAAACTTTTGGAATATTGTCGAAATCGTTGAGAATAGGTATAGGGAACCTAGATACCATTTGAAAGATAGTAAAATAAACCTCTTATTCGACCCTTTAGAGATGGGGTTTGTGCTGTGGAGAAAACAATTAAATGAGATTTGAATTAGTTCCATTTTCAAAAATCACAATAGTTGTATATCTGAAGCTTTGAAATCAATTTTGAGGGAGATGGGTATAATGAATGTAGAACAAACCTTCATTTTTCCTCACAAAGTCAGAAAGAAATTCCATCGTTCTTTATACAACTTTTATCTCAGTTAACTTCATTCAAACAGTGCGGATTCAAGAAGAGATAAATATGAAAAATCTAGTTTTCCCGTACCAGGCGGATTTTGAAGCTAGCCAAAGCCAAATCTCTTTATTCCCAAGAGGATACGCATAACGATTCGAATGACGTTTTTACAATGGAAATTGATTTGGAATTCGACAATTCATCAGATATTTTGGAAACTGAAATTCTCTTGGAAATAGAGGAAGAAAAAATGATGTTATTACAATGACTATGATATTATCGTGTCGGATGAAAGTTAAATTTATTTTCAATAGACGAAACCTTTTGGTTTAAAGAATCACTTGTTAGATGAAACATTTTAAAATCGACATTCTTCACAATTTGCTTGCTTTCAATATCTTAGATGTAATTTCGATAGAGGTAGAGATAATATCAACATTTAACTTTACATAGTTCCCTTGGTAAATAATAATAACGAAGATATCTTATCATTCTGGATATCCATTCTATGAAGTTCTTTCCCGAACATATTTTAAATTATTATTCTGTAATTACATTGCATTTCATTGTTTTGTTTATTTTATAATTTTAGAGGTTAATAAATTCGTCAACAAACTCTGTTATTGCTCCAACGTTGCCGGTAGAGTCATTCGTTTGTTGAATACTGATTTATATCGAGATCATGTGACGTAGACCTTGACGTCCTAGTCAGTTATCCATTAATTTTTATAATGGAATAGTTGATTTAATGATCAAAATTGACTGACGATATGGGATTACCTTTGTTCCATTTTGGCTTGTTTCCATATTGTTGTTGACTCTGTTCAATGGTTCAATGTTTCGAATTCTAACGTATTTTCTAATTCTTCTCCCGGATGTGACTTCAACGAGTTAACAGTTTCTGTAGAATTTTGTAAACTGATTCAAAAGTATCCAAATTCAGGGAGTAATAGAGAGAGTTTTGGTTTTATGATAATCTCTATTCTGACGTTAAGGATTTGCTCTAAAGTGGATTACTCGGCTAAATATTCTTCACTTGGAACTCAAATAATACTTCTTGTACGGTCCTGGCTGCCAATTTGAACTTGAAGGAAGCACGTTTTCCCCTTCAACAGCATGGGGTAAGATATAGTCCATTTGATTGCTCAAGCATTGGTATTCTCTGGTCAGTTGTGTTTGGTATTGAAATATTTTTTTTGATATATAGAAACTTGGTAGTCCTACAACTTGGGTGTCCTACAACTGGGGTGTCCTACAACTTGGGTTTCCTACAACCTGGGTGTCCTGCAAATTGGGTGTCCAACAACTAGGGTATTTTGGAACTCGTGTATAGCAGGAACTGGGTTATTGCGGAATCCGGAAAATACATAAAGTAGGAATATACCGATTGGGGTTGATTCATATCTGGAAAAATGAAGGATTGGAGCTACATGAAAATCTAGGGCTGGATCTTCAGGACGAACAGAGATAAGCTTGAACTTATTTCATTTAAATTGCCAATTTAGAATTTATATATATATATATATATATATATATATTCCCGAATATATATATATATATATATATATATATATATATATATATATATATATATATATATATATATATATATATATATATATATATATATATATATATATATATATATATATATATATATATATATATATATATATATATATATAGTTCACCTGAACGAATTCTTTGACATACCGTTTCGACTGATTTGCTGATATCTATTGCTTTCAGAAATTGCATTTAAAGTATGGGGTCTCTTCCTGCAATTTGGAACAAAAAGCGGGCTTGTTTCGCAGAAGTGATCTTCCTACGACTTCTTCTAGGCCTATTGGGCGTAGGTTTTTGAAATCACCCCCTGTGATACACCCATTTTGGCCGCTCTATCTGTCTGTGTCACCCCTTCTACAACAAGAGAAACTATTCGATCCCTTTGCACATTCCAACGTAAGGCACTTTCAATTATGATTATAGGCTCTTTTGAATTTCGAAATTCACAGTTTCAAATCTCATTGACGACTGAGTATAATACCCCGAACATGTGGTGATAATTCAACGTTTCTCATTATACTATCCAGTTTTTTCACAACAAAATACTTAATTCTTCACCAGTAGTCAAGAATCCATAGTTGAAAACAATCATAATGTGAAATACCGAGTAATTTCATATAAATTTGGTTGTGTGTAGTTGTTAGTGATATTCAGCGACAAGGAAGACGGGGTTCTCCCTCAGAAACGAAATACAGAACTATTATTGATGTCGTTTCTCTAGATACTCGATTCAAAACTGAATCTCAAATATATGAATCTTAATATAACAGGCATGATACAATACGATAACATTTAACATTTTTTTTATTTAGTGTTTCTCTTATAAAATCACTGTCCATTTAATTAGAATGACGGGATATTGATTCTAAGATATCAAGAATTTCATTTCATTTCGAATTACATTCGGAGGTCGTAGGTATTTTCTTGAAAAGGTTAAATGTTACGAATACGACGATTTTTCACTATCAGTTGCTTATTTAAATACTACTATCATTAGGCGAAGAATAAAATTAATTAATTAATTAAAATTAATTCTGGTTCATCGCCACTGCTTTATCTAAACAGATTTATGGAGTAGAAAATTTCAGATTCAACTCTTTCTATTCAGGTTTCCTCGAAGTTCATATTTATTGATACAAAATTCTTCAATTTAGCTTGAAGATCGCTTTGCTTATTCGGTTAATTTCGTTGGAATAAAATTAATTCCGTTTTATGCAAATTTCTAAGATATTTTCAGTAGGAATAGCCGGATTAACTAAGTTTCGTCTGGGCAGTATATATATTAGGGATATAAATTGTGGGTAGTGCCTTAATTCTTGCATTAGGCAAAATCTTTATAGATAAATTAGAGAATAATGAATTTTAGCATCCTCTAAACAAAAATGAAATATTTTCAAATTGTTATATAAGACACAAATACCTGTCTTTTCAATACGTCCCCTTGTAATTCGTAATATTCGTCCTGGTTAATTTTCTCGGAAATTCAGTGAGATTCAATAGCACATCAACTATTTAACGTAAAATGAATGCCAACTAATTGAAAAAAAAATTACGAATACAGCAGATAACTGTATGTGGCAAGGCCCCAGGTGTAACATGCCCTAGCCTGAAGACAGAGTGGACATTTGCGCGAGTAGTCTAGCGGGTAGAATATATTGCTTAGCCAATTATTTTCTGAAGCGCTTCAATATTCCGTCACAGCATAAAAATATCATCACCTGTTTCCGGCGCCGAAAACCGCCGATTATAAATCGCCTAGATAGAAGACAAAGAAAACCTGTTATCAGGCAGTTTGAAAAGCAACTCCAATTACCAGGATGTCTAAATCATCTTCAGACAGAATTATTACTAATGAGGTCGGCTCGGTGGCGTATGGGATATGATGGTCGTCTCCTGTGCAGAGTTACCTGGGTTAAATCTCCACAAGGTCGGTGCGATTTTTCGGATTCTGGGATTCGGTTGAGTATCCACCTTTCGGAGGAGATGTAAAGCTGTCAGTCCTGTCTAACAGAGATGTTTTGGACATTAAAGATCCCTTTCCTCGACACGAGTGGGGTTCGGCAAAATTCCCGGGTTAGTGAGGTGACAAAATGTCATTGGAAGAAAGACGAAAATAGAGCACGTTAAAAGAATAACATACAAACATTACTAATGAGAATACATTTTTAACGATGAATCACGTGAAGCAAGTTATTCATTCAGTGAATCTGTAAGGAAAGGTTTATATTAAATATCACCACTTATTTCAATCGAAACATGATAATAGCACGCTAAAAAAGAGTATAATAATCTACTGATATGCGATAAATTGCAAGTTGAAACCATTCAACAAATACACGATCTACGAATGTCAGATGGATTACCCTTAACATTCTGAGGGATTGCTATTACCAAATGGATGCACCAGCACATAAAACAAGAGCTGTAGATCGGCAGCTAACAGAAATGTTCGAGGATAGATGGTGGGGTAATCAAGGACCAAATGTATGGCCTCCGCGTTCTCCAGATCTGACGCCCCTTGATTTTTTATTTATGGGGCAAAATCAAGAGTGAAGTGTATCTTATTCCTGTAAAAATTAAAAAAGAGTTACTAGAGCGCATTCATAATGCTTTTCGTAATATTGATCCTGAGGAAACCAGGAGGGCAACTCATCATGTTCGTATCCGAGCTCTCAAGTGTATCGAGCAAAATGGGGCCCATATTGAACATTTATTCAGATCGTAAATTAGCAAGTTATTCATTCAGTAAATCTGTAAGTAAAGGTTTATATTAAATATCACCACTTATTTCAATCGAAACATGATAATAGCACGCTAAAAAAGAGTATAATAATCTACTGATATTCGATAAATTGCAAGTTGAAACCTTTCAACAAATACACGATCTACGTCAGCTGATATTCTGATGACAGACGTAGGTATATCAGAAATCTTTAAGGTATCGAATTTTCAATCGAAGTATTTCAGTATTCACACTAATAATTCAGTTATATTTATATCGTTTCTTAAAATGTTTGTAACTATGATTATATACAGGCTATCCCGAGTTGAGTGGCCTATTAGACGTTCATTGAGAAATAATAATGTAATCGTTCTGAAATTTTAGTAGTTGATTAAGCTGTTCCGAAACTCTATTTCTATAATATTTTCACCTCAATGGCACTTCCCATTATACCCGAATTGCATACCAACTTTGTTATTTGATATAGAACTTCCTATGTATATTGATGACTGGTTCGATAACACTTGTTATTCCAATTACAAAAACACCTAATATATAAGTCTAGCTTATTTTATCCATCAAATATCCTAGTTATACTAGAAAATTTTGGTTTTGTCTGCTTTCCGTAAAAGTTGATATATCTCGAGAACGGAGTGGGCTACCAAAATAATGAACAGTGTTTCGCGAACAAGAAACTATGTAGAATACAACATATCCGACTGAATTTCAGTCAGCATACAGAGTGCCCTTTTTTCCGCCTAACATTGCGAAACTAAGAAACATCGAAAACTACGTTTGACAAAACGTAATTGCAACCCATATTTTTTTCCAATTCATTAGAGTCTCCGGGAAAAACTAAATGTTTTCAAGTTTGATGAAGAAACGAATTTTACATACTTACTTAAAGTTGGTAAAAGCGGCTTAGATTCCTGTACGTACATCGACAGTTTCCAGTGCATTAACAAATAACTGTCTTTTTGTCATTGAATAGATGATGAATTAAGAGGAAAAAATTGCGAAACTGCAGTTGTTATCGAATTTCCAAAATCAAATTTAAAAATAAAAAAACAAATTAAACTCCATTTTCTTAAATTTCATGAATATTTTTCAGTGGTCACTATTCACTTTTAGACATAGTTCTACTCGACGGAGCTTACCCCAATAATAAAAATCCATAAGCATTAGGTCAGGTGACCTTGAAGGCCACAAAGAGGGACCGTTCGTTTCGATCTATCTATCTTCAAATATATCAACTGAAATTCGATAATTTTCATTTTTGCGATGAGTTCGCGCACGATCGAGTTGGTACCAACAACGCCTTGAGCTACTACTGATTAAGGGTCAACGTGGACTTGTACAACCGTCTTCAAAATCTCTATATAAATTTCACCATTTAAGTTCTCATCATACACAAAATTTATTTTGAGGATTTCTTTTTTCGTAATATGAGATTTCGGTTGGCGCAAAAGTGTGAATTATTTCAGTTAAAAACCCCTTCACTTGAAAACACCAGACAATCCTTTTGAAAAAATCGGGCTCATCTTGTGTTATGAAAAGAAGGATCTCACACAGTTCTATTCGAAGCTGTGGATCGCCAGCTTGTAGAGTTTGGACCAATTGAAATTTATAAGGGTGCAGTTTATGTTTTTTCGAATTCTATGATTACTACTAAGAGGTTAAAATTCAGATCATGCTCTGCTATTGCCAATGAAGCACGTGGAATATTATTAAAATAAGCCAGAACGGCAATTCATTGTCTTCATTTTAGACTACGGACGATGAAAATGATGTTTTATTCTGGACCGTCCCAGTCGAGAGAAAACTTGTAACGCATCTCTTGAATTTTTTAGCTGTCATAGACGTCATATTTAGATATAATTTGTTAAATCTCCTACAAGTGCTACTCACATTCCGTCTCTCATTTCTATGTATGAAAAATGAATGAAGTATTTGCTCATGTGTGTAGCTAGCCATTCTGTTCGAATTAATTCGACTGACTTAAAACAATAATAGTTTGTTATCTATACTCAGGAACCTGTCTATGCACGTGCAGCTAACTAAATTTGCATCATAACTATTATTAATTGCGATCTTGGAAAAAAAGGTCACTCTTTCAATTCAGAATTTAAGATCCTACATTCTGAGAATAGATATATAAAACTCAACCTTCTGGAAGTACTTGAAATTAACAGATTTAGGTATTCGCCGGAAATTCTTAATGATCAGGAAGACATAAATAACTCACCCTTATTAAATTTATTACCTAAACATTAGTTCAAGTACGGATAGCTCTAAGTGGATTGCCTCTTTAGTATATATAAAAATTTGTTAGTGAGATATATTTGTAATATTCATTCGCTCTTGATAAAGATACTGTGTATCGAAACGCGTTGAGCATTTAATAATATATTTTAGTAGAAATCATCGTTTACTTGTATGTATAACTTGAAAACTTGAAGTCTCAGGTACAGGGTATGTATGGGGAACTTCATTCAGTTTTTTACGGCGAATCTAATGAATTGAAATATGGGTAACGATTAAAAACAAACGTAGTTTTCGATGTTTCTTCTTCTCGAAATGTGAGTCGGATACGAGTGATGTCCTGCATGGTTTCTTGTTTGCAAAACACTTTTCACTTTCAGGTAGGTACGTAAAATTCGTTTTTTCGCGATAACTTGAATTTAGTCTTCATTCAGTTTTTTACGGCTAATCTAATGAATTGAAAAAAAATTGGGTTACAATTTGAAAAAACGAAGTTTTCGATGTTTCTTCGTTTCGAAATATGAGACGGAAAAATGAGAACTCTGTATACTGACTGAGATTCAGCCGGATATGAGTTATGTCCCGCATGGTTTCTTGTGTGCGAAACACCGTTCATTATTTTGGTAGTTTACGCCGTTCTAGAGATATGTTAATTTTTTCAAAAAGAAAAAAGTTGATAGTTTTTAATTAAAACTACGATATTTCATGACCGAAATAAGCTAGACTTATGAGTTAGGAGTTTTCGTGATAGTACTAACAAGTGTAATCGAACCAGCTATCACTATACAGGGTATTTTTCATTAAATAACAAAGTTGATATGCACTTCCGGTATAACGGGAAGGCTATTGGGGTGGAAATATTTTTAGGAGTTTCGGACCAACCGAATCAACTACTGAAGTTTCAGAACGATAGCCTTATTAGTTCTCCATAAACGTCTAATAGGCTACTCATACTCATACCTTATATAATATTTTTTTTTCATATTTAAGAATAACCGCTGTTTCTTTTTATACGGGGGCTAGTGAAGATATCTGTCTTAGAATTTTCATTCTATACTACCGTATTTTCTTTAGGAAGATTATAAATCAAGCCGTTAGTTATTGATTTATTATACTTCTAACATAAAAAATTATGAATATCGATATTAGAATTGAGATTATTTTAGACTAGCTATAAAAATGATAAAAAGATAATTTGGGTGTTTATAAGCTTAATTCAAGAAACGTTAGCAATATGAATATAGATAGACGCACTGAAAATTCGAAATATAAATGCAGCTCCAAAAATAGAAAAGTAGAATCAATTCATAACACCCTTGTTGAATGGAATCGTAGCTTTTATGAAAATTGTGGAATTTTATATATAGGTGTGCGAAACAGCATATCTAAATCATGAAAAGTTAGTGAAAATATAACAATGCTTTTGGAATGTTATTTTATTCAACACAAACATGGACTTCCATTCAACATCACCATTAAAACGTAAAATAGTTCATTTTTTATGGAGATTTCACGAAAACTTTGTTGTGAAAATAGGTGAAACAAAAAACAATGAATACCGTTTTCATGTTTCACATTTACCGGCCATCATACCTCAATATATTGATGTCTGGTTTATTGGATAATTCTATTCTGTACGAAGAAAGTGAGTGGGTTCAAATCGGAAATCACCAGGACCACAAGAGGCCTGTGGGGCAGATTTGGATTGAATTTCCCCTATGTTTACATGTGAAAAGTCAACTCTTTGCTGTGTTGCGTGTAACGATGCATTATCTTGATGGAACATTATACCGCGAATCCCTTCTGATTAAAGCACAGCAGGCAAATATTTTCAGATTTACCAGCTTGCTCTTACGCTGATTTCCAAGCTTAACTGTTTTATTAATCCTGTACAGGATGCCACCAATTTGATAGTTTTATGGGACAGTTTTGTGAAGTACTGCAGATAGAAAAAGATGGCCCCCCATTCGTCCCTCTTGATGAAAACCAATTTCAGTTATCATTTTTTGTTTTCGAGTTATTCCGGAATTTTTGATTTGATATCTCGGGTATGAATTGAGGTAAATATTTCCAACTACAGAACCTGTGTATTTTTCAATACAAACCAGAGATATTAAAGCATTGAGTAGAGTATTCTTTCGCCTTTTCGAAAATAAATGATATGATAATTTTTCGCACATTTCTGGTAGATCTCAGAACAATTTGGACGAACTATAGATGCTGAACAAGTGAAGACGAAAACCAAACGTTTCATTAGCAAGGTTTCGTGTTATTAGGAAAGAAATTTCGTAAAATTATGATGACAGGAATACAATATAGTATGATATAATTCGTAATTTAATCGACATCGGAGGCAATAGTTGGGCTGCTGGTGATGTCTTTACCAAAAGAGATGTATTCGCTATTTTACGAGAACCTTGGAATGGTAGAAAGCAATGTCTAGAGCATTCGCTATTTATTATGAAAAATTGAAATCTAAGGCATTCTTGAAATTCAGTTTTCGAGAATGTTTCACAACACTACAAACATAATTTCGAGATGAATTTTTAATCCGGAACTTTATTATACCAAAAGTGCAACTTTCTCATCCGAAATGTTAACCAATCGAAAGCTTATCGTATAAAAATTTCAGCCACCCAAAACTTGTCCGACCTATATCTGAACTGCATCTTCTGTCTGAAATCGCAGCATTCACTAGTTGAATTACAAGAAATTGGTCAATGGCATGCTGAAATCGGTTAACCAAACTACCTACTTTTCACAGCGTAAGGTGAATTTTGTTCTTGCCTGACCTCATACAGAAAACTCAATGGGCTGAGATCAGAGGATCTCGCTGATTCCAACAGGATCCTTGTATCTATCCAATGATTTCCCAGAATAGATCGCTGCTCGGAATCTCATACTATAAGGTTTAGACTATGATCATTTGATTTTTTGATCGCAATTTTCCGAAACACCAGTTACAACGGCTATTTTTCCCATCGAGTTTGAAAATTTTCATTTACTGCCACAATTACGATCTTTTCAGTGTTTTCATTATTTTCTTAGTCACATTCTTCGACCCTCGGTTTCTTGAAAGATTCGTAGATTGGCAAATTAGTTTCCCGCTACGTTTGTCAGGCTGGTGTCGCTACGGGAACCGCTCTCGATGGAGATAACAGCAGCTTCATTAATATTTCCCCTTTCAATAAAACAAGAAATCATATAATACTTCCGATCGTTTCTATATTCCATTTCGGAAAACCTTCCAAAATACCACAAACTCTTCCTAACAATGCAAAAACTCTAAAAATGCGGACATAACAATTAATTATTCCGACAATGATGAGGCCTTCTGTGCGGTTCAAATAAACATGTACACATTGTGCAGTATCGAAAGTTACTGTATGTGGTCTTTTATGCTCACTGATTAATTCTACTGAAATTGCTATAGAGAATTATTTTGCGTATGGCAAGATTTCCATCTCGTAACGAGATCGGTTAGCAATGACATTTCATTTTAAGAGAAATACGCCATATCAGTATTATTATAAGGAAAGAGAAATATTCCACTCTACGGTACCATATTTGCTCATTGCTTGTATTGAAAAAAGACACAAGTGTACCTTATAAATCGAAAACTGATAGGTAACAAAAATTTTTGAATACATCCCTTGATTTTTCAAAAAAAGTGCCTCTAGAATATGAAAATAATTTGCACTTTACTCGAAATATGGTCATTTGCTCAAATCTCGGGAGATCGAAAATCGTGGAATAACACGAAAACAAAAAATGATAACTGAATGGTTTTCACCAATAGGGTTTCCCAGACCCAGGGGTCTTTCTTTTCTATCTGCAATGTTTCACATAGCTGCCCACAATACCACAAAGTTTGGAACACCCTGTACACTGAAAAAAACCGGCGTACGTAGCTTTTTTAACAAATCTTTATTTCTTTGCAATAACTGATGTTGAATATAAATGAACACCAAGGGTTGCATTCGCTAAATCGCTATAACTGATGAATAGGGTCTACCAGCAGATAGCTAATCACCAAGAGATATCCGTCCTCTTCTGAATTCACTATAGCCAAAACACAGTTGCCCGTGATAGACTTTCATCAACAAGCGCGTTAAGCAATAGCTCGGGTGGCGGTTTTCTTGACACACCAAATAATTTCAGTGCGATATATACAGCATCCATCTATGTTAACTACATTGTTGTTGAGCTGTCTTTCTATGCGCAGCACATAGTAATAGAGAACGCATGTACGCATTCCACTTTATATTACGTGTGTGTAAGCTACAAGTCGAAATGAAGTGGTAAAATGAGAAACTGTTTGAATGTTTGAAATCATTACAAATGTTGCCATCAATTCAGGAATCGAGAGTCAAGACCATGAAAATCTTTCCATACAGAGTGATGCCTCGAGATGAATTATTCGATGCATTCGAATCACCATCTATATTCTCTCAAACTGCAGTATTGTATGAGTTTTTCAACTAGAAACACGTATATAATAATCAATATTAATTATGTAATATAGTACCACCGCAGCTGCTTCTTCGTTTCGAGTCTATTCATTAATTCACGAGAAATAACTTTTGTAGTAGAAGTGAATGAATGTGGCTATTATTTTGACGATTTATTTTTATTTATAGTAAGGTGCACTAAGATACATACGTGGACAATAACGTTAATGCACATAGAGCAAAACCATGAAAAATAGTCGTTATCACATTCTGTCTATGGGTGCAGCGACCCATCTGAAGTCATACCTTCACTAATAAAGAATAAGGATTTTTAATAATGCAGCCAGTTCTCATTCCTGTAGTTCTGGGACATATCAAAGTACATTCTGACAAAGAGATTATTTAAAAAATTCTTCTTTGATCTATTGTAAAAATTTTTGTTGTTTCTAAGTTTGCACAACTGTTTTCTATACTGACGTGGAGTTTGAGCACGATCTGTCATTTGATTTGTTTACAGTGCTCGATTTTGTCTGTTCTCACAAGTGTATTTCAGGATTTTCACAATGGATGTAAATATCGAACAAAGAATTTGTCTCAAATTCTGCATTGCAAATAAAATTTCGTGTCCCGAATCGCTAAATATGTTACAGAATACTTACGGTGAATGGACTTTATCAAAAACACGAGTGGTAAAGTGCATTCAACAGCGGCCGAAAAGATTGTGTTGCCTTGTTCTGAACGGCCATTAGCATCTTTAACTGAAGTTAACATCAATAAAATAAAGGAAATGGTACTTAAAAATCGTCATTTAAGTTTGAGAGAGAGAGAGAGAGAGAGAGACAACACTGCTTGCAGTGAGTGTACTGTAGCATATGTTGGACATACAGGTAGGAATTTCGAAACCAGATTCAAAGAATATTTATCCTCTGACAAAAATTCTCCTATATGTGAAAATATAAAATCATAAAACATTCTATAACATTAGATTATATCAAAATACTTCATAATTGCGTCAAAGGAAAGAAAATGAATGAATGAAGAGGAATGTTTGAAAATCAATGAACTTTATAGAAACCCAAGTGAAATAACCCTCAACAGACATTGATATCTCTCCACTACTCAATATCAAATTGAGCTAGTACTTGTATAAGTAAGTTCATTTTCTGTAGTAGTGAAACGACCCAGAACCGGGGTCAATTTTTTTTTGTTAATTTGCTAAAACTATCCATATATTTCTTGGGTTTTATCTAAGTGAATTTTATTATCAATTGTGATAACTGTATTTTGTAGATCTACCTGCATAACATTTCATATTGTTCCTCTGAATTCAAATTTACAGTGAAAAGACGGTCATTTGCCAGAATGATTCAATAATTATATTTTAAATTCTCAATATAGTAGAATATTACGTATTCTTAAGGCAGCTTGAAATCACCCAATAGTGTAAACATAGACACGAAGGAATTTATCTAACCCAAATAAGAAATCCAGCGAAACCAATAATCGACTTTAATACCTAAGCTCTTAAGCACTCATTCGTATATCCACAGTCCCACAGCTGGTGTTTTCTAAATCAGCAATTCCCACGTCGGGACGAAGGAACGCGTCTGGAAAAGACGATGTAACAAGTACTTGAGTACCAAGGGCTGAGGGAAGTGAGAGGTAAGGACTGCTGGGTCACGCATATATAAGTAACCACGATCGCGACGTTAGGGGATCATTAATTTTCATTCATTATTATGATTTTGGTTATTATTGAGTTATTTTTCGTCAGATGTGCAGTTACTCTTATAATTCAGTTATTTAGTTTTCGAAGCTCAGTGAATTTACTCATTCGTGTGAATCGGAATTAAATTTGAGTTAATTAATCGTGCACAACATGAGTCCAGAAGAATGGAAGACGCAGATTGTTCCTCTCCGAGAAGCCGGACAGGGGAAGAAGAAGCACCGTTCCCGCTGTGTCCCACAGGTGATTACTTTCTGAATTTCTTTTAATAATTCTGCTCACTATTTAATTTTCACGAATTTCTCAAAGTATATGTTACGTAATTTCTAAACGCACTGAAGACGAGTTGAAATAATCATTTCTCAAATTCCAAATTATTTTCACATATTTTCTTTTCTCTTGGCAAATGATCTATTTGAACTGCACTGACATTTTATAATATTAATTTTGAAGAGTTATTTTCATGCACTTATTTAAAACGTTGCTTTCGGAACTTGGTAATAATTTGAAATGTACTGAATTTATTTTATATTGATTTCCACAATTGTTTTAACCCAACACATTATTTTGAAGTACACTAAAATTCTTTAGTATTGATTTCAACAATTGTTTATCAAACTTGCAACATTACTGAAATGTAATTAAGTTATAGTGTATTAATTCCAATAATTTGATAACTATTTGAATTTGAAATGTTATGAAGTTCAATATTGATGTGAAACTTTATTTTATAACTCAGAAAATTGATCTCATTGAGATGTTACTTAACCATTTTGCCAATCCGAATCTTTTGTTTATAATATGATGAACGATACGTTCGAATGTGAGAACATTTAATATTGATTCTTATCTTTGCTTCTATAATGGGCCAATTATCTATTTTAAATACCATAATCCTTTTATTCAGTATTTCTATTTAACTCAGTTTACAACTGAGCAGAACATACTTAAACTGTAACGAAGATGTTTATATTTCATAGTACCCAACTATGGGGAAGATCTTACTTTCAAATTATTGATTTGATGTCCGATACTCTTAAGCTCAATAAGGGAACTTTCCCTGCCTTCAGGTGTAATGATCACCTATGAATAATATCATAACTCATTAGTATAAATAAATGGCTTTAGGGACGATACGCATGTATGGACCCACAGACATTGAGGCTTGTATGTTGTCGATATGAAAGTTTTGAAGAATGTCTGAGTTAGGGAATGTATGTGACGTTTGTGGTACATACAGGTGTATGATCAGAGGGCATGTTTCCCTGGTTGGCAAATCCGCGATATGGGAATAGAATATGATCCGCAGTCAGTGACAATAAACTGCCCGTTGGCGCTTAGTTGAGCAAAAGAATCACGTACGGGCTTACCTCTACTTCCATATATAACGTTTTAATAAAATACGAATTACTGAATTCGATTAGAATACGCGAGCGAATTAACGCTTGCAAGTTGTCAGCTGTGGACGTGTTCCTTAGAATTTCAAAAGTAAATCTTGCAGAGTTTGGAGTATCAGGGCAACGACCTCGTCAGAAAACATTGATATCATATTACCAAAACCCTTCGATCGGGTCAGTTACCACTCATAAAATGGGTGAGGGTCGGTTAGACCTGTCTACAATAATCTCATATCCGAATTCCATCCAAAATATGGGTGAGAGCCAAGTGAGCCTGTTTATAATAATTAAATATTCCAACTTCCACTCGTAATATGGGTGAGGACCAATAAGGTCTGTTCATAATAATTAAATATTACACATTCCACTCGTAATATGGGTGAGGACCAATTAGGTCTGTATAAAATAATCTAATGTATAAACTTCCACTCAAAATATGGGTGAGGGCAAATTGGGCCTCTATCTAAATGATCATATTTATTAAATTCATTAAAAGACGCCAAAGAATGCAAGGATAAGTATTTAATACAAATGCTACAAAGATCAAATAGACATTGTTACCGAATCTGTTTTTGATTTTCTAATTTCCTTACCTATGGTTTAAGCGACGAAGAATTGGTCGTATCACATCAAACCTTACATAAAAGAACGTGAGTAGGTTACTACAAATACACAACACAACAAAGAAAAGGGTCCTATTTTATATAAGAGAACTTCAAGGCAAGTTCAAGTACTAGACGATCACATGGCTTTTCATTTGACCGATTTCAGTCGGTCTCGGGTGTAATTAATATGGGGAAGAAAATAAGATAATTCAGGTATTGCAACTCACGTAAAAGCGATGCATTTTGCTTCGTCTTTCGTAGACCGGGGTTGGGGGTGTTTCAATATCAAATTGAGCTAGTACTTGTATAAGTAAGTTCATTTCTGTAGTTGATCACTTGAAAATGGCTTGACAGTCGAAAGCGGTCGTGGTTGTGAAAATAAAATAAGATTGTGGAAAGTGCAAAATATATTTCACATCATCTTCGTTGATTTTGAATTTCCATAAAATGAATAAATCATCAATATTACTCGCAAATAAATAATATCAGGTGGGATACCAGATCCATGGTTGAATATATAGATATTCTGGTGTATTCATCTGATTTTGATCAAGAAGGAGGATAGATCAGGGTAACTTTTCTCAAGATTTTTTAATGTTTAGTATTAAAAAGGCATTTTTTAGTTTCACTGAAACGGGTAGTGCAAGTTTGAATTTTTGCAGTTTTTATAAAACATACAGGGTGTTAAATAATAGTATGTCACAACTTGAAGGAGTAAAACTACGTGCAATTCTAAGAAAAAAAATAATATAAAACATAAATCCGCAAAGGCATTGTTACGGAGTTAAAATAAAAAAATAGCTTTTCTTCAAAACTCCTGCAGTTTTTGAGATATTCAGTCGAAATGTGAAATGCAAGCTATTTTCTTCAGCCTCCATCATTACACGTCCTAAATTTTAACTTCAATCTACAAGGTGTTTTCTTTTCCGGATCCATGTCTTCTTTTGCCCTTTCAAACTTGTTTGCAGTACGCCACTGATCAACGTACAATGAATTTTTCATCTTCATTCAATTTAAAAACCTTTTTGACAACTGTTATCTTTTCGTGTCTCCAACCGTTCTCGAGAAAAAAATCAGTAAATGATTGTATGAATTCGCTGAATTGAAAGCACTTTTAATTAAGAAAATGACTAGTATGCTTCGATTTTTTTCATTTATTTATTTATTTTGACAGTTGCTAAAGTTGAGTCAGTGTCTGCTCCAATTTCTCATCAAATAAATGATTAGTTTTGAGACTTTTGAAGTTATTGCTGTAAGAAAAAATGGCTAACTTTACTAACGCCGAATAGGCAGATATCAATTACATTTACGGTCTGGATGACGGAAATTTAACAGAAGCTAGGCGATTATATCAGGTGCGCTTTCCAAATCGAGTAACACCAGACAGGTGAACATTTTCAAATATTCACAGAAGGTTGAGGGAAACTGGTACTTTTACTGCAAATAATCATTTAAATGGTGCAACTCAAACTATGAGAACTCCAGATATTGAGGAAGTAGTTTTGAATTGTATTAATTTGAATCTTTATGTGAGTACGAGAAAAATTGGAAATCAGTTGAATATTTCAAATGTTCTAGTTCGGAGGATTCTCCACGACTTTTTATTGTAGACGTTTCATATTCAACGCGTCCAAACTCTACTTGCTCGAGATTTTCCTTCAAGACCGATGGATCTTACATAAAATTAGAGAGAATGCTCATTTTGTTAGTGGAATAATGTTCACTGACAAAGCTAGCTATCACAAATTTTCACAATGATCATTATTGGGCTGAGGAAAACCCCCATTTGATTGAAGAATCTCATAATCAAGAACAATTCTCACTGAATGTCTGGGTCAGAATAATTGTAAATTATTTGATTGGGCCATTTTTTTTGCCCAACAGATTGAACGGTCCCGTTTATCGGTTATTTTTTGAGGAGGAGTTACCTTTATTGCTCGAGGATGTGCCACTTTTGAGGGAAATATAATGTGGCTCATGCATCACGGGGCACCAGCACATTTTAGTGGAGAAACTAGGGTGTTCTTGAATAATACATTCAACAACCGATGATGGATAGATCGTGGTGGGCCAGAACCATGGCCTCCTAGGTCCCCAGACTTAAATAGTTTTGACTTTTTTGTATGGGGATATCTCTAAAGTTCAGTTTTCACCCCTTCAGCGAACACCGTAGAAGAATTGAGAAATCGAATAATAACCTCTTGTGACACGATAAGAAATACCCCAGGAATAATTCGAAGAGTGCGTGATACTATGCGAACAAGGACAGAGGCCTGTGTTCTTGCAGGTGCGGACACTTCCAGCAATTTATTTGGGTTTTAATTGTTATCGAGTATTTCCCTTTCTTTTTATTCAGCGAATAACATACAATTCAAATAATTCAAAGTCAATAATTTCTCACTCGAAAACGGTTGAAAATACGAAAAAATTGCAGGTGTCAAGAAAGTTTCTAAATTGAACGAAGATGACGAAGATTGATTGTACGCTGATCAGTGGCGTACTGCAAAGCAGTTTGAAAGGCCAGAAGGGGACATAGCCTCGGAAAAGAAATTTGAAGAAAAAAACCAATGTTTTCCGGAAATTACAAGACCCTGTAATTCTGTACCGAAGCTTTCGCGGACCTATGTTTATAAAAACTTTTTTTTTTAAATTGCACATAGATTCACCCCCTCAAGTTGTGACATAATAATATGTAACACCCTGTATATTTCGTCTTTTTCAAAGAATGAAAATTTTCATATTCTGTGTTATGATAACTTTTCAATCATTTCGCTCATCATGAAAAGATCAATCACTGATTTATACTCCCACCTTTTTGTGAGCAAAGTGTTCTGTTTTTTGTTTTGATGGTGACTAACAAAACTGACTAATATTTTCATCGAAAAATATCCAAGAACGTATAATGTATAGGTTGTGTTCTATATTAATACAATTTTTTATCTAATAATTAATAGCATGTAAATTCATTGCCTCAATTTGTCACTACTGTGCCAATAGTGTCATTCCCTTGTTAACACAATTTCCCCTGGCACATATAATATTCAAAGAGAATGATAAATTGTCTGCTTCCTATCATATCATCCATAAAATAATGTCCACTAGTGAAATGAATACTATTTGATAGAAGAGAGTAAATTTTTCAGTGGACACAAAAAATTTATTCAGTGTATATTCGCCCACATTCTTCAATATATTCAACAGGAACAAACTTATGGATAGATACTGCTGTAAATGAACACGCGGTATATTAGGTGCATGTTCAGTTAGATATTACCAAGATTTCCTAATTATTTTATTATAATATTATTCATACAAACGTATTGATTATGGATATTAAAAAGTAAATGGCTCTCTTAATGAATTTTCAAGCCTACATTAACCTTTTTTATTATTACATTGTAACTGTATGAACTATGCACACATAATTTTTCGAATTTAACACGGCTGAAAAATGACACCAAGTGGCGAACATCGTATATCCTACTATCTAATGCGAGCTGTTTCGTAGAATCGAAATTTTAGACAAGCGAAAAGCAGTCATGCATAAATGCTGATTATTCCTAATTCAGATAAATGTAGATAAAGTTGGAGCCATTCGTGCGAGGCACCAAAAATGACATCCATGTACGAATAAAAAAATCTCTGTAATATATCTGCTATACTGGATGAATGAATTTATTCACACTAACTTTTCAATTTTTTTGCAATGAGAATAGTTAACGCGGATGGTAATAGGAGTGTATTATGTTTGTAACAAAACATTTTTAACCCCGTCTTTGCGACTTCTATTGTCTACGAATATGTATGAAAGTGTGTTATACCGAAAACAGAAATTTCGTTCAAATTTATTCGTTTATTTTTTATGTTTTGTACTGTGCTCAAGTCACATTGCAATTTTGTTTTGCGAAATGGAAACTGCTACATATCTGACACCAAGTAACCTTAGAAATCTCGAACAATATACAAACATTTTTGTTTCACTTCAGTGAATAGAATAGTAGGTGTTCAGCAGATGGAGACATTAGTTGAGTAGTTCTGTACTTGATAATGGTGTTCAAGCTATTGGTAGTATTTATTTGCGACCAGATCAAGTCAATGGCATTACACTATTAATGTATTCATGGATCGACAACAGAATACAGTGGGAGGGGTTCTACATTCCCTTAAAAAAAAATTCACAATCCTCAACGCCTATATTACCTATATACTTCAAAATGAATTTCCAACCAGTATTTTTTATTTGTTCAGCCTGGAAGAACACATTATGTGCTTAAAATCGCTAGCATTATAAGTCAGATCGACGTAAATGATATCCCAAACAACTTATCACGAACAAGAATTTCAAGATCATGTAAACCTAAGAGGGCACTTCAAATATGGTAGAGAGAAATGATAGAGATGATGCGCATGTATGATTTGAATGTTGCGGTTTGGGTATGAGACCTGGCATAATTCACGCGTGTGCTACGACCATGAGTGGATATCAAGCGCTGACCGCATTTGTGCAATGTATTGTTAGTCATTTTTTAGTGTGAAAAGGTGTTAAAAATCTGTTCAGTTGTGAGTACCTGACTAGGGCTGCTGTGTTTAAATGGGTTGAAGCTTTCACGGATGGCATTAACTTTGATAGTGTGGAATATATCATCCGCGAACATCATCAATGTCGTAAAAAAACGGCGCATAAGGTTCCTGAAATGTTGAACTCTGAGCAAAAATTGACGCAGTTGAAAGTTTGTCGTCGCTTGTTGATGCAATACGAGACGGTGAGGTATGGTTTTTTCATGTGGATGCTCTTTACAGACAGGACATGGATACACTATCACATTCCCGAAAGCAAGATATTGTCCAAAGAGTGGGGAAGGGAGAAGGAAGGAGCGCCATTTAAAGCGAGGACAACCAGAACTGCGTTTAAGGTTGTCGACTTCCTTCGCCCAGAGCGTTACATCAATGTGCAATCTACTTACTAAATTCTTAAAACACACGTGAAACCTTCGAATTGCAGAAACAGAGGTTTATTCCGGCGCGATCTTTGCTCCAATATAAGAATTGGGCTGGTAGGTACTAGAATATCCCCCTGCACTTCAGTTTTATCACCTTGCGACTATAACACGTTTGGACTCCTGGAAGAATCCGTTGGAGGTCAAATGGTCAACAGCGATCACGATTTAGAGCAGTTCTTGTGCACATGGCATGCCGAGTTGCCCATGGAATTCTCCGATACCCCCATCAAAAAGCTTCCAGAGAGGTGGAACAAATGTGTAACAACTGAGGTGGAGTAGAAAAACTATAAATTTCTGTTATGTATGTGTTATGTTGTTAATCTCGTACTGGTCGAACGTGAATTTTATTCTCGCGCAAGATAGTCATAGAATAACGGTTTCATTTCCAATTTGAAATTAACACGAAAATGTAAATAAGAAAATCACATACTCTTCTTATTTAATTAATTCTGTAAACCGAGCTCTCACTTTCAAAAAATCGACATCTGTGATAGAAGTTTGGGCGATTCATAGCCAACAAAATTAGTGAAATCGAAATATTCCAATGATAGCTGGTGCTGTTCTGATAAAGTGAATTCGCAAAAAATCGGGTTCAATCATTTCACGTGCACTTCTGTAACAATCAATGTTTCAACATACCTACAGTAGTCATAAATAGAAACAATAATGCCAGTCAGTGCTGTGGAATATGTTCTGATAATTATGTTGTCAGTACAAGGTGTATATCTTGTTTTTGTGAGACTACATCCTATACTCAGTGCGTGAAACTGAAGGATGCTTTTCAGAAACCAATACAAGAGACCGTCAATTTGTTCTGGTTTTGCGATTAGTGCATAGCTGTTGTAAAGCAGAAACTTGCTACAATTTCAGATGAGCCGAAAACTGATGTCCAATCAATCAACACATCCAGGGATATGTCCGTTGCTGTGGATAAAGCTGTAAGTTCCAAACTTGGCTTGGTTGAAAATCAGAATGAAACACTAATATCGGAGCTTCGTGGTCAATACGATTCAGTAAAAAGTGAAATAGAGAATCTGAGACAATCGAATATAGAGATGATTTGTTTACTGAAGTCAAAAAATTTTGAAAAATTGCCAATGGAAAAGACCATTACTGAAAATGCTATGAGCTCGAAGATCGACTCCCATTCAACTCTTGGTATTGATATTATGTAGCCAGATAATGTCAAGGACGGTTTGTAATCCAGAACCTCTCAAAAAAAGAGCTCTTCTCAGTGATTGGGGAAATTCACATTACCTCAAGTATCTGCAGGAATAAACCAGGCTATGAGGAAAAATTTTGGCATTAAAAGATCCATAGCTGGTAATTCGAAAATTCACGAAGAATCGCTCCAAACCAACAACAACAATGATTCCAAACATCGGAAAGTTCAGCCTCATTCCCAACCTATAATGGGTAAATCTAAATCAGTTGCACTCAAAAGCATTTCTAGGAAATCCAACATTCATATAGCTCGTTTGGACCCTGAGACAAAAGTGGAAGACTTGAATCTTTTCCTTAAAGATGTAGTGCCTGTATTTGATTGCGTGAAACTCAACTCTAGACAACCAGAGTTGTATTCTTCCTTCAAAATCAGTGTACCTTCACATCGCGTGAAAGATATCCTTGATGCAGATATTTGGCCTGAGGGCATAATAGTGAAGAGGTGATCAAGTCTCGAGAATCATTGTCAGTTTACTATCTAAACGTTCGCGGTCTCAATACTAAACAAGCTGAACTTCATGAATCAATGACAAATGCAGATTATGACATTGTTATTTTGACTGAAACTCGGTTGACTCAAAATGTGAAGACAAGTGAACTTGATTTGCGTGATTACGTTATATACAGAAAGATCGATATCAAGCAACGAGTGAAAAGAAACGTGGTGGAGGCGTCCTCATAGCAGTATCCTCCAAATTGGAATCTAGTGAAATAGAGACAGTCCAAGTTGGTGAGAATGTTGAACAGATTTTTGTCGTTGTAACGTCGAACAATTCCATGCTAGTTTTTGGGTCAGTTTATATGTCACAAGTATCTCTTGAAATCTGTCAACGCCATTATGATACATTTGAATTTATTATGTTGAATTTTATGAATACTGAGTTATATTCGTTTGGTGACTACAATCTGAGCAGTTTCACTTGGTCCAATGATGAGCTGGGGGTTTCTGTTTCTCCAACCGTGGAACCAGGTTTGGAGGTAGGCAATCTTTTTGGTCTCTTAAATTCATTTCACGTTAACAAAATAACGAATTCTCACCAATAAATCTGAAACCGAAGTGCGTCTTGCTGATTATACTTTACTACCACTCGACATCCATGGGGGCCATCCAACCTGTGAATTTGATGTAGCATGTAGAATTACTGAAGAAATGGCCTTCAGTAATTCTACTTGCTACATTCTCAGATTTCAGCAACGACAGTTTCGATAAAATTGATGGATATCTTGAAAGTATATATTGGAAACAAGAATTCCTCGATAGTGGTTTGGACGCCTGTGTGGAGCGTTTTTATAACCTGATTGAATTTATATTTCATAAGTTCATCCCATGTAAGATTTCAATTCCATCGAAATATCTTGTATGATTCTCAGCGAAACAGAAGCATCTCATTACACGCAAGAAAATTGCTCATAAAAAATACAAATTATCAAATAATGATGCCGATTTCCATACCTTCACCCTTCTGAGATCTCAATGTTAGTGTGTTATGCATGAATTCTATTTACAGTTTATAGAATCTAGCGAGCCCTCAATAATATCAGACCCTAAAAACTTTTTGTCATTCATAAACCAGAAGAATAATCCCTTTTCTCTTCCCTTGACAATGTTTCTGGAAAGTGTAACAAGCTCATCAGATGAGGTTATAGCCAATCTGTTTGCTAAGCATTTTTAGAAAGTATATCGAAACCATACCCCTTAATCTATACCTTCTCATGTTGAACATGAATCTATTTTCTGTAGTTGCACGGTTAGCGCTGGTAAAATTGAAGCCAAATTACGGGGTCTCCCATACAAGAAGAGTTGCGGGCCCCATGGAATTCCTCTCTTATTTCTTAAGTAATAAGCAGATACATTGGCAGCTCATTCGTGCTTATTGTTTAATATGTCGATTCAATGTGGATCTTTTCCTAAAAAATGGAAGTATAGGCTTCATTAGGGGAAGATCAACATTGACTAATCTAGTTCCATATTGTCAGTATATTTATGACGTGATGCATGATGGCATCCAAGTCGATAGTATCTATACAGAATCGCTAAAGCTTTCGATCAGGTCAATCATGACATGATTCGGAGGTTCAATCCGCAGGTTTTTTCGGTAATCTTCTCGGGTGGCAACGGAGTTACTACAGGGGTTGAACTCAAATTGTGAAAATAAAAAACGTCAAATCATATGTCATTGATGTAACATCAGAAATTCCGCAGAGTATCCATTTGTGTCCCTTATCATTTTCTCTGTACATAAACGATGTGTGTTTGATAGTTAATTATTCGAGAGTATTGTTATTTGCCGATGATTTGAATATATTATAGATGATAACTAAACTTTCTGATGCCTTGAAACTTCAGCATGATTTGGATGCGACACTTAAATATTTTTCGGATCATATGCTTAAAGTTAACATTGATAAATGCAGGGTTGTTACGTTTTACCGGGGTAATAATCCTTTGATATTACCATACTGGATAAATGGAAATGAAATACAGAGAACGCATCTTGTAAAGGATCTCGGAATATACATGGATCAACGCTTGGAGTTCAAAAACCATTACATTTATATAATCGGGAGAGTCTTAAGGGTAATAGGTTTCATTCGTAGAAACTCGGTTGATTTCTCGGATAATTTCACTATGAAAAGTTTATATTTGGCACTTTGTCGGCCGATTCTGGAATACGGTTCTGCAGTCGGGTCTCCATTTTACGAGTCAGATTCATACAATTTAGGAGAAGTGGAGAACAGATTTTTAATGTATATTTCTTTTCGGCTGTCAATTTCACGTATGAATTTTTCCGCTAGTTTTATGTGTTCAAAATTGAACATCAAAACCTTATCTGAACGTGGTTTAACCGGTGACTTGATTCTTCTGTACACGTGCTAGAACACTTTATTGGATTCTGCCGAAATAATGAGTCTAATCTTCCCATGTTCCAAGTAGAACTACGCGTAGTGAGCTAGTGTTTTTCATTCCTCAATGTCATACTAACCATACAGATAATGCTCCTATTGATAGGAAACATGGATATATAAATATCGATCTTTTTTTTAGTGCGTCTCTTAAACAATTTTGTTCTCGCGTCCAATGTATCTAGGTGGGATTTATTTATGCAATCAGTCAATTATTTGTATGTTAATGGGAATCTCCCGTATATTTTAAAAATAAATGAATAATGCTTTCGATAATAAATAAACGAGTCAGAGCATATGTCCCGATCATATTTGAACCGCATTCATTAAATGAGATATAATTCAATACATTCTTTGCCTTTGCAAGAATCTTATTTCTAGATGAACAAAACAAGTACTCTCCATGATAACTCGTGTTACTTTTGTCATCTAAAAGTAAAAGAAATTTTTTAAATGTCCTCAATCGTAAAGCTGATAGTAATTTGCAAAATGAATTAATATTAAATATGAAATAGATTTTATATCAATAATTGAGGTTAATGATATGAGTAAGCGAGTTTCTATTATAGAAGGAAAGTTATTTTCAAAAGGATGATGAAGTAAGATGAAATTTTTTTTCATCTTGATATTTCAAGTAAATCTGATTCTAATGATGAACTGAATGAAACAAAGAAGAGAAGGATTGACGATCTTTCTCGAATCAGATACTACCGTTCCGCGGATGTTCCCTTTCAATTGTTGAAGGAGGTTGCTGATCTATTGAACAAACATTCCGTTCAGATATGTCTGATCGCAATGTGAAAATAATTACCTATGTAAAACTAGAAAGCATTACTTTAGAGAATACTTCAAATGAAATTGATAAGGTGTGTGATGCGAATATGGCATTACGCTTGAAGTTCAAGTTAACTGAAGAAGAATTAAATGAAAAACAGAAACTGAACATCGTTACTTGATGAAAATCCATTTCAAATGGAAAATGACAGTACATTTGATTAACACTCATTTACTCTATTTATAATGCGTTAGGCTGCTATATCTGTGTTGATTTCTATATTTCGGTACACCAATTCTATTGGCTTGTCCTTTTGTCTTTTGTTAAAAAATTTCCTTATAATTTTTGAATCACAACCATTATTAAGAGCCACTCGCTTGATTATACAAAGTTCTTTATCGAAATTATCCAGAGAAAATGGTAAATTCAATAGTCTGTGGAACATGCTGTGGAACGCTGTCATTTTACGTTGAACAGAATGAAACGACGTATTATGCTTTACGATCTCTATATCAGTTGGTTTACGAAAGATGAAGAAACCTTGCCTATTATTTAATTTAGTATTAGTTGAATATAAAAAAAAATTGAATCGTTCTGTTTAATTTCGATAGTGACTTTTATTCTTGGATAACTTGAACTTATAAGCTTCTTGAAGTTGTTTATCAGACGGTCGGTACTAGTAAAACATACTATAATATCATTCACATACCGAAACTAATAAAACAACGGTTAGCTGAAGGAAGGTTAGGTATTGTAGTTTCAAAGTTATCCACGAAAATTTCTGCTGATAGGGGGCTAAGTGATAGCATCAAAAACAAAGTAATTTTATTTTACAGATATATTCAATAGCAACAATACTCCGTAATGAATTGAAGTATCACGTAAATGAGATCTATACTCTTTTCAATAATACGGATTGGCACTTGGGATACTTGAAGAGAAGCTATTGACATAAAAAGAAGCTAATTTGGCGGTATGGAGTAGATGTATATTTCGTATTTTATCTATTAGTTCTTTTGAATTTTTGATTTATTTGTTTTATGGTCGAATGGTATCTAAGCTCTTTTGAAAATACATTTCTCACACAAAACATATGGTTCTTAATAAGTTAATTAAAAAAGTTGAGTAGTCCCGGAACACATGGGTTTGAAGTCTGCAAGATAAGCGATTCGCCACGGGTTAGTGGTATGGCTGAAAGAAGACCGTAATCATCAATATCATGAGCGGAATAATTATGATATCAACCTCAAGGTAATTAACATTGAATTTTCAAATAGATTGCACATATTGCTCTCGAAATTTTAGTTGCCAGTACTAAAATTGGAATTAACTTTTCAACATTAAATAAATTTTGGATGACATGACGTCAATTTAATTTACTTTTCAAGAATGAGAACAGAAAGACACCTCATGATCCCCGTAATAAAATAATTCACAACTCAACTTCTTCGACAGACTCACAAATCTCACAAGCATATTTCTTTCAAGGAACAAAACTGAATTATTATGTTTAAGTGAAAGTTCAATTAAAAAATAGTTAGCTCTCAGTAATGGTTAACATCCAACTATTATAATTGAATTACTTAACAAATACGAAAACTCAAATCAATAGAATTGGATTACCCAAAATCAAAAGATCAACACAGATATAGTAGCCCCACATACGATGGGAGATTTATCCATAATTTGAAACATTTACTCGATAGTTCCGATAACTCATTTCATTCCAAACCAATAATCTATCCAAATACATCAAAAATAAAAATTAGTAAAATATATTGAAAGAAATCTAGTAAATAGAGCTGTGGTTGAAGTACAATGTGAAGTCAATGAACATTCTCGTAGTTTCATTTATCATAAAATTAATTCTTAATACTCGAACCTTTAAAGGAAATCCTTAAGATCAATAGATATGAACATTCCAACATATTATTGAATCAACAGGAAGTTTTTGACAATGATTTTTCCCTTACATGCATTAAATAAAAAGCTCCATATTGCATATAATCTTTCGAACATATTATTGAATGATCAAGTAGGTTTTGGCAATAATACAAACTTGTGATTCTGTGAACTTGCCTATGGTGTAGATAATCTATAAATTGTTGTACCTCAGTTTTGTTTTCATTCTTTATTTGACTGATGGAGGCGCATCGTCGTCAAAATACGTTACAAATATAGTTAATAAATGTAAATCAAATTTTCTTCTACTAATCATAGAAACTAGAAAGCTTGGAGCTAAATATTGGACCAAAGGAACGGAAGTTCCTAGGAAAACTATAGAACAAGAAATGCAGGAAACTGACAAAACGAGTGAAAAATCTTTGAAACCAAATTGTACTTTATATTTTTTAGATAAAAAGACTTAGAATTTTGTTGGTAACAGAAAAAAAAAATATATATATATATATATATATATATATATATATATATATATATATATATATATATATATATATATATATATATATATGTTTAGACTTTGTTCGGACTATTTAGTAGATGGTTTATGAGAAGTTTGAACAAAATCGGTCGTTCATTTATCACAATTTTTGTGAGAAATGAGTCCAATGAATGGCGGATCATTTTGTTAATAGGGATTAGCTGTCAAATTGAAACTTTTCTCAAATGGGAATTATACTACCAAATAGGAACTTTTTTCAGTGTTGACAGTACAAACACGTTATACCATTCAAGCGGTCATTTCATTTTGGACGTTCCTCAATTACAGCAAATTGTCAGCGATAATTTCTGGTTTGTGTTTATAATTTTGAATATACTGTTGAGTGCATTATTACAAAAGGTGAGTCTTGAATTGATCAAATGTACTATGTATATGTGTGCGTGTACTTTTCTCTAGTGTTTAGTGAGCCGTCGGTGTTTCATTGTCAAACGCATTTACACAAACGGTTAGTTTTGAACTGTTGAATTGAATTACATGTATGTAAACATATTGTGTGCATACGGGTGTTTTATTTTATTGTAACAGTGCAAATAATGTGGTATTACTAAGACGATCACAGACTGCAAATGAACGGTCACAAGCTAATGCATCGCAGCGTGAACGCAATGCACGAAATAGATCTGTTGACACTGTACCTGTACTGAATCTTGCACGGCCATCTCAAATACGTCGTGCTGTTTTGGCTGAAGTGAGGCGTGCTGCCTTTAATTACAACAGTCAGATTGATTATGGTATGTACGGTTACGTTGGAAGGATGGACGCAATATGTCCACATTGTGATGTGGCTAACTTTCCAGGTTGTGTTGTACTAATGGCAAAGTGGCCAGCATTAGAAACTCCACCCGAACCATTGTATTCATTCATTTTCGCGACATCTCAAACGTGGAAGCACTATTTGAGTCATATTCAACAATACAATTCAGCATTTCAAATGACTTTTTTAGGTGCTACTAAAATTATTAGAGACAATATTATGCCGACGTTTAAGGTAAATACTTCAACAGGATTGTCCCATGTTTATATCAATCTGAATCACAAAGTCGTAATAAGGGCTGACCTTTTGGAGAGCATGCAAGGCGATTGAATGCACCGACAATTGATGAGGTTGCAATTGTAATTCTTGGTGATCAGTTTAAATCCCGTGATAATGTACTTCATCGCACAAATGAGCAATGGCAACGTGTTTCGGAACTTCATCGTAGTTACGATGAATTACAATATCCAATATTGCATTGGAAATGTGACGATGGCTACCATTGAAGTATTCTGATCCAACATCTACCTAAAATTGCATACATGTTACAGATTCAGGGCCAGATTCATCATCAAGTAAGTTAGTTATTGTCATACTCCGACGCTGATAATCAATTTTTTCGAATTTATTTTATTGATGATGAAAATCGGAAATAAGATCAACGTTGTGCAATTTTTTCAAATACAAGATTGCTGCTACATTAAAAGATTTCACTTTATACGTAGAGAAAAACGTACCGGGCCGCTAATGTAATATACAAAGAATTTTCGAACATGAGTAACCACGACCCAAGAATCCAGTTATCTGCTCATGTCAAAAAAGGTCGATTTTCATTAAAGATATATATATATATATATATATATATATATATATATATATATATATATATATATATATATATATATATATATATATATATATATATATATATATGTTTTATGTAATGTTAGTGTCGTGTATATAAAGAGTACCAAAGATTCTTCTGCTTAGCTGCTCCATTCTCTCTTGCATTCCATGATTTCCAAACAAAGACAAGGGTGAAAGGAAGGGGTTTGGGACAGGAATCTGTAACATTGGAAAAAGAAAACCAGCAGAAAAATGTTTCAACAATCATACTTCTTATATGTCTAAACAAATCTAAGAAAACATTTTACATAGAAAAAAAAACGAAAAATAAAAGATAGAATGCAACAAATGAACATTTTTGAGAATACTCTTTCGGTCATGAAGAAAAATTAATATTAAGTCAAATCTTTTTGTCCAACCTGGGATACGAAAACACCTGTAGAATAGATTATCTCTATGTTGAAAGCGTGTAAAGGAGTCATGATAACCAAATATTTTTAACGAAGACGAAATGAATATATTTTATACTTTCCACAATTTTATTTTCGACTGTCAAGTCATTTCCAAGTGGTCAACATAACAAAATACAGGATGTTCCATTTGGAAAAATCAAGATTTGATATTTTTAAAATTACAATATTCAATAATTTTTTTGAGTCACTCCTGTATAAAATGTATAATCTATTTCAATTCATCAATGAAGCTATCCTTGGGCAATATTAAAACGAAAGGAAAAAGTATTCATCCTCTCTGGCCGAAGGAGCATGCAATGATGTGAGAGCCTATTTTCATGAATTTTCATGGAAAAAAATATTGTGACGAAACGACTCACCAAAAAAACTTATTACTTAAAGACATAATAGAAGAGTTTAGGATGCTCTTGAGTCTTCAACCAAAAGTAGTCTTCCAATCTGAAATAACGTCCCAAGATTTTTTCATAGAAAATCGGGACCACATGTTTACTTCAAAATAAATTGCTGCAGTAGATTTTCAGTTCCTAAATACAATACATACCGTTCGAAAGAACATGAAATCTTCAAGATGTATGAGCTACAGCACACTGGTGAATCACCCAGTATAACATCTACAGAAAAGAGTCCTTTACAGACTCAACTATTCCCAAGGACTCATTAAATCATTTAAATCACAAATTAGCAGTTTATAGTTCAATGATCCATAGAGCCTTTTTGATTCCATTGTCACCGACGAACTTTAAAGATGAAGTAAATACTATCAGAAAAATTTCCGTAAATAACAAAATTCCTCTGATTTTGATAGAAAAATCATCTAACGTAAAGAAAAGCATCAACTAACACAATTATTTTATTCCATAAAAGATATTACCTTTGAACTTGAGCAAATTATTATTGAATGCTAACCAAAATACAGACAGTCCACAAAATTGTTTGCAATGAGTGTACTGCGGCTTTGTTGGGCAGACAGGTAGGATTAGAAAAACACTTATGCTCTGATGACAATTCTGCGCTATGTGAACATATAAAAACCACGAAACTTTCAATATCATTAGATAATATCAAAGTTCTTCATAATTGCGACAGAGGACCGAAAATGAATCTGTTGGAATGTTTGGAAATCAATAGGCTTTGTAAAATCCCAAGTGAATTTACACTTAATAGTCAGCTGGACATCAATAGATCTCCACTACTAAATTTGTAATTGGGCTAGTACCTATTCAAGTAGGTTTGTTCCCAGAAGTTGACCACTTTAAAATGACTGTAGTCGAAACCGGTCGTGTTTTTGGTAATAAAATTGTGGAAAGTATATGGTATATTTAATTTCATCTTCCTTGAAAATAAATCGTCACTATTACCCGATGGTTTTTAACTTTGAGCTATCAAAGAGAACGACCAAATAAAATATGCGAAACTAAACCATCCCATTATGAATGACAGCATCCCCTTATGGAATATAAGTAACCTCAGACCTCATAGTAATGTATGTCGACTACCTGTCGAATCTAAAGAAGTTTTCTATGAGATATATTGTCGGACCTTGGATGACATGACATAGATTCATATGAAATATGAGCTGATAAATGCGGTTTTCGCAATGAAATGGATTAAAACTCACCAGAACACCAGAACAGAATCAATAATTGTAATATATGTACTTAAATCAAGTTAGAGAGAAGTACAGAGAAGATGCTGAATTAGCATTTCTCTGCTGATCAGCAGAAAGAGAGTTCTCTCATCTGAAGAGTTACAGTATTCAACAAACCGTTTGCATATATGTCAGAAAACTACGGTCATAATTGGGTTTTATGGGAAAAGTAATTGCTGGTCGTCGTGCAAAAGAATTAATTTCTTAAGCAGCTGTCAAGGAAACAGGAAATATCAGATACCCAAACGATTTCGAAAATTTTGGCAAGAAGACATGGAAGTGAAAACGTATAATTCAAAATATTCAGCAGATCAGTGTCTGACGCGGAAGTGCCCTATTTTGAGGATATATCGTCTTTATCAAATTTATGAGAGAATCTCGAAGTTTCTTCTACAAAACTGATTTCGGCGGTCTGAAATATTAAACAGTTAAACCCGTCGAAGATTAAACAGAGTTGAGATACAGAGTAGATGACACTTGGAAGAGAAATAATATGAATATGGACGAAATTGATGAGGAATTAAATAAAGCACAACAATGAGAGTGTTTGAAGATGAATAGTGAACTAGATGTACGGCCATCTATTTTAATGGTATCGTGGTATTGCATTCTTAATATATCCATTTTCTTCCATTCCTTTTTGCAACAGTTTTTGAAAATATTGAAGAAGAAATTGTGGAAGCAGGTAATTCCGAAGGAAATAGATCTAACCTCACAGAAAAAAAGAGAAAGCGAAATCACGCACTCCGTAAACCAGATTTAACAGGCCAAATTTGAATTTGTAGGCTCTACAGAAATGAATAGAATATACGCAGAATCTTTGAATACGGGTAAACAGGGGAAAATAATCAAGTTATATGTTTAACCTGAAGAAACGAAGACTGAGATAAAAGAAACAAACACACATTTGTCATTTTTTTCACACTTGGATACAGAAGCATTAGTACAATAAATTATTCGTATTGAAAACGTTTGAAAGAACAAGATAACTGAAGATTTTCACCATTCGCTATCAAAGAGGACGGCGTGTTCCGCCGAAGTAAATAAGCCGGACGAATCCATCCGATTTTAGATGATAGCATCCCCTCACAAGATATTTGTCTTGGACCTCGGTATAAAGACAATGCATACAGACTACCTTCCGTATCGACAGAATCCTATGAGATATATCATACATAAATCTATATGATAACAGATTTTTATGCAATTCGACCCTCTTAAAAAAAATTGAGAAAACTACGCAAATAATGCTGATTTAACAAATCAATAAGAAAATATTCGACTATTCGGTGCTGATTTTAAAAAATCTTTTTGCTTCTTCGAATATTCATAGTGAAAAAGAGTTTCTGCACATAAAATGTTATAGCATTCTATTCAACATTCGCATCTATTTCAAAGTATTCAGATCACTGTGGCATGAAGCAATTACTGGTTGTCGTGCAGAGGAATTTATCTCATCTTTCCTAGAATTTTGGAACTCAACAGACCATATCGAAAGTTTTTTGATGAATAATTATAGTGAACAATGATAACATATTCTTCTCATCTATTATAACTTTCCACTATAGATTCCAATATATTGCCTCGTAAGAAGCCATCCAGCAAGCTGCCAGCAAAAGAGCAAATGCAGAAGACCCAAATGTTTTCAAAAACTGTTGCAAAAAGGAATGGAAGAAAATGGTTATATTAAGATACAATACCACGATACCATTAAAATAGAAAATAAATTCAAAACATTTAACAGGAGATCTGACGCAGAAGTTGCATATTTAAAGGATATAGCGTCTATATCAAGTGTGTCAGAGATGTCTTCGAGTTTCTTCTGTAAAACTGATTCTGTCGAATTAAATTACACCCATACAGATATACCGAGAAAACGGCTAGTTCTTCAATTAACAGCAATAAGTGCTGGGCTTAGTGGCATTAAATACTAAAAAAACTAATAAACTTCTAGTACCAAATATGCAACCAAGGCGAACTCAGAATGGACAATCAATATAAATTTATTAAAAGTGATGATGTATTGAATATTCATTGTCGTGATATAATTTACTGATAATATGAATTCATTTTCACACAAAACTCATAATCGTCTTATTGTTCCTCATTTGTCAATCGATTGATTAAAATTGACGAATGTTTTGTTCTGTTTCAATATAATAACATTTATTCAGAATTTCGCATTCTCACCTTTATTTAAACAGTGTACTAACCATTACATTGTTTTGAAATAGTTTCACATTAATGAACAGAAAATTTATAACTGGGCATAACCTATCAACAGAAACGTGTGATGAAAATCCTAATTTTTTTTCAAAGAAAGCAGGAATTCTCATCTTTTGAGCAATATGAAAAAAAGGTTGCTCTTCATCGAAAAATATCAACTAATATTTAGTTGGGAGCATCTTTAATTTTGGAGGTTTCCTCAAATACAGAATTCTAGCAAATCATCATTTTATCTTCGACGGTAGCAATGGTAATTCATTGCAGTAACCATAAGCGAATGATCGTTATGATGAACCATACGGTGAAACGATTACAAATTTTCTGATATTCTTTCAATTCACGATATTATTTCTAATATTGAATAAATATTTTTGCAAACTTTTAACTTGAACTTTTCTATTCTAAACCGCTCGCTCATGTTTTCTGGAATCGGTAAATGAAAGTGAAGGCAATTTTCAACCAATTGCCTGAGGAACTTCGTTTCTGATGTGGAGTCTCCTCACCAAACTCAAATTTTTGAAGCAACTCTTCTTTTCAAATTTACCTGAGAATGATGGTGATGATGATTGTGATGGTGAAAATCTAATCCTCCGTTTGCAAACCTGAATCTGAATGGGCTATGCACCGGACAACTCAAATTATACAGACTCTCGGTGGTCTGTCTCATGTGAATACCCCCAATGGGGGTGACAGGGTCTGAAGACCTTCCTGGTCTCTCGCACCAATGAGTTCTCGGTAAAAGCGGTTCAGATGATACTCCAGGACGATCACACCAATTCGGTGGTGGAGCCCCCCCATAAGGGGGCCCACCCCATCCACTGGATCCGTATGGATCCAGGTTGCATGCACTGACTCACTCACTTGAATAGTGCACTCAAATTGTTGAGTATTTCCGACGTCGCTCTTATTATTTTCACAGCCGACATAACTCCGGGAAATTATTACGTTCTGACTCCGGGAGGCGTTCGCACCGGACTAACTTCGATGCTGTGATCGTTCTCTCATCTCATCCGTCGTCTCTGATGCGCACCAGTTCTCTTTTCGCCGCGCTTCGGGTTGCTGGGAGACCTGCGAGATCATGTTTTGCGGGACGGTCTGGGCAGAGCGGAGATTTCTCTTTCGGCCTCCTTTTTACTTTTGTTTGACTTGCGTGAATAGGCTACTAGTTATTTGAATATGGGTCACCTGTTTCCTTGAGTCGATAGTAATTAGAACTATAGTGGCGGTTGAAAAGAATACATTCTCAGAGAATCAGTTAAATGAGTTTAAAAGGGGAGATAACATGGACTTGGTAGGCTCTATGTTATGGATTTAGGGTACGCACTAATCGCTGAAAAATTCAGTTCGGCGTTGCTGCTATGAATATCCGAGAAACTTCAACTCAATAAATGTGAAAGTTTTATTCTTCCTCGACGAAATATTAAGTATCCAGAAACTGTTCACATGTAGCGAATTCTAAATAACGCTATGATAGCATGAGTGAGAAATATTTCGTTTCAATAATATTGGAAATCTATTGAGGTATCATAAGGTTGCTTCAACAATCCGTCCAATTTAGTCAACGACAGACTCATCGATCATCCGAATTTCAATGTACTTCTAGCGGATACTGAATTTTAATTTGAGTAAGTGTTTAGCCTACAATGGAAGATTGAAACATCCTGAAATTTTAACCTCTAGACTTGGGTTATTATTTTGTTTTTCATATTTCTAAATTGGTATTTTTTAGAAATTTAATCGAATATATTTATTGTCCTACCAAAATTATTAGGGTGAAAGTTTGTATGTTTTGTTGTTAGGTTAAGTAAGTGTTCTCACTCCTCCGTCGGAAATCTGTCACAGTTTCAAGCAACAGAAGGAGCAACGGAGTTAAGCTAGTAATTAATATATAACAGAAATAGTGGTCCCGCTTATGGTGAAACATTTACTAAATAATTGAACAATTAGAGAAAAAACACCAGGCTTAAGTATCACAAAATATAATGAACAGAATATGTTTGAGATAGGTTTAGGGTATAATACCATTCTTAATAACTAAGAGGAAATTGAAGTATTACAATGTCACTTTCACCTAATAAAACAGATAAGAGTGTCTATGATTATAACCATACTTGTTATTTGATGCTATCGCTATTTTGCGCTGATCTTTTCGAAATTGTTATTTCTTGTTATGATTTTATGCGGATGGGCACTACTATTATGGATTGAGGCAACAGTGAACGTAGAAATGTCAAATTCTATACGATTCTTAGCCCTTATATTTTGAATATTTAAGAAATTCAATGTTTTATGTATATCTATATATATATTTTCATAGTGAATTGAATCATATCGTAAAATAAATTCAAGAATTCTATGAATCTAACATTCTTTACTGGATAAGATATGTTCATGATATCTTTTGTATTTGGTCAGGTACTGAAATACTATCAAATCTGTTTTCAAATTTCTCAAACTCATATAACAATACAATCCAATTCACAATGGAAATTGGAAATAAGCATAAGACATTCAATTTTCTCGATGTTCAAATTACAAGAACCGATAATAATCTTGAATTCGACATTTATCGAAAACTAACATTTACTGATGCCTGAACCAATAATAGTAGTCTCATCTGCATGAAATCAAAATATCTGCGTTTCATACATTTGGGCATATGTCACTCACAGTTCCTCTTTCACGAACAAACTCTGAAGAGGAAATTAGAATTTTGAAAATATTAGCGTCTAATAAGGGGTACGACAATAACATCGTAGATACGTTAATTGCTAAAAACACAAAACAAAATAATATCATCCTCGATTCATCCTACTTTCCAGGTTTACGAAACAATAGAATATCACAGTATAAATTCTGTACCACAAATAAGTATTGCATTATGACATAAATTGAAACAAAATAAAGTCTACACAATATAAACGAATAAGAATTTTCTGTTCACTCTTAGCTGATGAGAAAGATGTACTTGATGCAGGTGAAAAAGCGGTATTTATTAATTTGTGATGATTGTCCTGTTTTGATATAGGTCAAACTCGACGAATAAATAATTGATATCAAATTAAGATTGTGGATGGTTGTAAGGAATAGGTTAAGAAATATATTGAAATTAGAGCACAAGCAATCAAAAAAGCAGTTTACGTATCAAAAACTCTATCTTTCATAAATTAATCAAATTTAAAAATTTTTTGGATCTGACTAAGAAATTCAATAAACAAATGAAAACGGCAATTGAGGAGTCAAAATCGTTAATATCGTATCAGCAAAATATCAACTCGTTTCGGCCAATCCTCATTCCCCTCAACTTCACTCTTTGATAAAAATACATAAATACTATAAGACCGGTGGTCCCTTTTACTACAGCACCATCTTATTCACTTTCTAAATTTCTTGTAAACATTTTACACAAATTTTGCATTTTTCAAGCAAAATACGCCATCTGCAACACTTTCGACCTTATTCACAAAATTCAAAACATATATCTTCCACTTGATTGTAAATTCATTTCTTTTGACGTCAAGACCTTTATCTAGGCATTCCGCCAACTGAACCATATAACCTTGCAAACCAAATGTTAGACTACAAAAGAACAAATCCACTAATGAAAGCGGATATTAGGCGACTCTTGATTACATGTTCGTCACAACACTACTTTCTCCTCGAAAAAACAATTTATAATTCAGTTTTTTATATGTAACTATAACTCGTTATAATAATAAACTCAAATTTTCGATTTATCACAAACCCTCACACACCGACATAATAATACACTACTCATTAACACATCCCTATCAGCATAAAGTTGCATCTTTCAATAGTATACATAGATTCCTCAACGTACATCAATACACGGAAAATTTCATGAAGGATTTAATTTTATCAAACAAATGCTTTTAACAATGGATATAACCCAAATATAATAAATTACATTTTGAGAAAAGAAAATCAGCCATTGAACATGGTCAGAAAAACAAAATGAATCTTGTAGAAAAAAAATCGAAAATGAATTTTCTAAATGTCTAAAATATTTTGGTAAAAGAAATATAATATCAATAACATCCCTATATAAATGTCAACTTAAATATATATAAAATCAATCCAGCTTCTAATTACTGCTAATGTCCATATAATAATATATATATATATATATATATATATATATATATATATATATATATATATATATATATATATATATATATATATATATATATATATATATATATATATATATATATATATATAGTTATCATAATGCATTCATTCGTCTGAAGAAGCTACGGTGTAGTGAAACGCGTTACGAATCACAGCTTTTCAGTAAAATTCCTCAAAAATTACTTGTTTTGGTTACTGATAATGGAATTCTACTTTCTAAGTAAAACTCTCACAAATTCAAATGTTACAGAAAGCGGATACCGGATTTTAGGCTTTGTGATATTTTAAAATAATACCAAGATGTGCAGTTCATACTCAGAATATATGGTTCTACTCAATGTGCTTAAAGAACAGATTGACTCCCAATGTAATTGGGAAATCTGCGGGTTGAGGATACACAACAATAATGAACCACCAAGCAGACCAATCGGGAAAGGTCAACGCATATGGATCAAAGAGGACATGAAGATCCAGTAAAACAAGAGGGAAGTTGCCAACATACATTTGAAGGTAATCCATACAGAATTATTGTTCAGATTGCACACTGTTGAGTTTGATATATTAGACCCTGAATCCAGATACGAAGTTAAAGTTTTAATTCATGAAAAGTTTCAGCAACAACAGAAAAAGTTGAATTCACTTAAACTCAAAATTTCTCCACCCAAAGCTTCCACTGAAAAATTTTCAGACCATGAATTTTTTGACAGATTTAACAATTTAGCTGATACCGATTTTTCATAATAACAAAAGATCTATTAGAAAAGGATTGAAAAATAATTTACATCCAAAACATACTGAATAAAATTTTGAACAATTAGGTATTGACTCCGAAATCATTTTCAAAAGCTCCAAAGATAATATATTAACATCAAACAGCAAAAATCATCAAAGAAGACTATCCAAAGTTATCACCTAATTGCAATTCCGATTATAAACTAATGAGTACAATTCGTGAAAATAACACCAATAACAATACAGTATTCACTAGAGCAGGTAAAGGTTGCACCGTCATCGCGATAAGTAAAACCGATTATATTTCAAAAATTGAAGATTTCTTAACAACCGTAAACTATATTACATCAACTAAGGATCCTACCGCTAAATTTCAGAAAGAAGTTGAAAACGTAATTTCGACAGTTAAATCAGTAATTACAGACCACGAAGAATATAAATTCATTAACTCCTATCGACAATCCCCCGAATTATATTCGTTGATAAAACTTCATAAACCTAATTACCATATTAGACATGTTTTTTATATAACGGCAATTACTTTCGAACTTTCAAAATTCCTTAACGACTTGCTAATGAAACATTGATATGTTAAATCTAAATTTCCGTTCAAAAATACATGCGAACTATTTGCCAATATCAAAGATACCATTATACCGCCTAATTCCAAACTCATGTCTGCCGACGTTAAAAATCTATTTCCTAAAATTCCTCTGAAAGATGCGTACTACTTAGTTAAAGAATTATTGGAACAGGATCATGTCAATACGATCATTAAATCAGATATTCTTTCATTGTTACAAATTTGTTTCGATCAAAATTATTTCCAATTCAATAACAAATATTATACTAGTGAAGACGGCTTAATTTTGGGCAATCCGTTAAGTACTTTGTTAGCAGAAATATTCATAAATAATTTGAAGAAATTAATCCATAATCATCCACTTAGTGAATATTGTTTATACTGGTATCGCTATGTAGACGAAATCATTATTCGCTTCACAGGAACAGATATACAGTTGAAAATTTTCAAAAGTTATATAAATTCATTACATCCAAAAATTGAATTCACAACCGGAATAGAAAGCAATAATTCAATAAATTTCTTAGACGTAACAATTTCGAATGAAAATGGAAAACATGTTCTCGCAATCTACCAGAAGCCGTCACGTACAGATATAATTCATATCTCGTCGTGTCATCCGGATCCAAATGAAATGTCAGCATTCAACAGTTTTATTCATCATATTGATTAACATTCCGTTATTACTAGAAAATTTCAACAAAGAATTAAATTCAATTAAAGAAATAGCTGAAAATAATGGTTACAATCACACAAAATAAACAATATTTTGAATAAAAAAAGGAATTTGAAATTTTGCATACAGATAATAAATATTGGAAAGTAGATCTTTGAGAAACTTCAAAAATTATCAAACACAAACACTCAGGTAGACTCTTTAATGAACAAGTCGATTTAAGTCTTTCACCTCTATTGAATCTCTTCAGGAAGCAATCAATTCCTTAATTTTTTTGGATATATCTGTCATCAATAACCACTCAAGAAGAAGCTTCAGAACAATAAACAACTTAGGTGGACATATCAAAAATTACAAAACAAAAACTAGAAAAGAAAATAAATCCGAAGTATATCGTTTAAATTGTCCAACTTTTATATTGGCCGTACCGGTAGAAATTTGGGAACTAGAATATCGGAACATTAACGTAGTTTCAATAGTAAGAAAGAAGATTCCAATTATTTTAGATTGCAATCACTCATTTAATCCGGATTTCCAAGTTTTACATACAGAGAAAAGAGGCCAGAAATTAAAGCCCTCGAAATTAACAGATATAACAATTCCAAGAATATACTTAATGACCAACTAGATATAAATCAGTCACCCCTACTCAACTTATTCCCAAAAATACTTGATAACCCTAGAATGGATTTCCCTGAGCTAGTTTTTTTTTGCTATTTGTAATGTATTTGTAGTATAGAATATCAGTAGTATGTAACCTTGCACTTGAGAAACGCGTTGTGCTAATATATTATCCTAGTAGAATTCTGAATTGTTCGATTTATTTTTTATTTGATATGGAACTCTATCATCTAAAAGCCTGGAAATCCGAGAACACAAGGAAATAGCACGTTCAAAGCTTAGAATGAGTTCAGTCTCTCGAAAGGTAAACACAAAATAATTATACAGTCACTTTCGAACTAGCAGTGCGAGGGTGAGTCACTGCGTAGCGCAGACGTTAGATTTCTGTGGTGTGGTGGAGTACTTCCAAATCTCCAGGGTAGCAATCTTATTATCTCCTGCGCCAGCGATAGATTACTTCATATGTGGTGAGTAATGTTGCAAAGGAACGCTGCTAGTGTTCACATGAAGACTACCAGACTACCGCTGTTTTTCTAGGGTAGTGCGCGCGTATTCATGTACGGTCGCTGGCCTCTTCAACTCAGAACTTAGGGAGGGATGACGTGACGGGATTTGCGCAGTCTTGCCTGATGGCGACTATATCGGTCCTCTCGTGTTAGGTAGTATCATCTAGCCAATCTGGTTTTCGAAACATTGTATAAGGGAGAACTACTCATTAGAATCCACAAAAACTCAAATTTCAGATTCAGGTAACAAAAGCAAGACATCATTAGCGCACATAATCTATTAATAATTAACGACCAGCTTGATTTCCGTTTGGCTTCACTCCTGTCATATATTTCTGAGGTATAAATGACGCAGACATTGACCGCCGAATGATATGTACAAATAACGCTACTAAATCAACTCATGAAGGAGAAACAAAATGAAGGTCCACACTCGGCTCAAACTTCATACTTTCATAAAACGGATAATATATACCCGGTGTATCGATAATCTAGATTTTTAATGTGTACTCTGGAGATATGATTCACAGTGGTACAACACGTGTAAAAAATGATGGCACCATTTTTGACGTGACAACGTCTTATAATTCGATGAAGCCGGCTGCACGTACGAAAAAACATGACTCATGCGGCATTACCTGGCTCTGAGGCGTTGCATTTCTGGCTTTAAGTGTAAGCAAAAGCGCAGAACGAGCGACAAAGAGGCACAATCGGCCTCCGCGTTCGGCAGCGTTCTAAATCTGTCTCTCTCCTTCTTGAGTGAGCGATGCGTCCGCGTGGACAGCTGCTATACAATTATACATTTACATGTTTTCGTCAAGTATGAAGTGCACTGAAAATTGAATGCGGTGTCAATTGTTTATAGCGACGATAATTGCGGCGATAAAGATAATGATTCTTTCGATATTAAATATATGTTCAGTGATATAATGTCGAATATTTGTGCTTTCATCATTGAAATAAATAGTATCGGTCCGCTAGTGTAGCGATTGTACAAAAAATAAATAAAAATTGACATAATTGTATTTGTGCGTACAATTAAATGTAACTTGATCAATTCAATTGTGATTTCCTTTAACCTCCTCTATATCCATACAAAATATCTATCAAACAAATTTAATTAAAATCTTCTTTTAAAAAATGCAACCATTCCATCAGTATTTTCTTATGACGTTGTTACGTTCAATTATCGTCAGTAAACCGACTGTACAGACAACCGATTTTTTTCATTGGGAATGAAATCAGCAATGAGAATATGAAGATAGCCAGTTTTTACGTCATACAGAAGAACTAACATATTTCATCGTATTTTTTGCAAAGAATTTAAGTTGATATCACCGATAACTAAATCATACGAATAAACACGCAAAAACCGTAAAAACAGAACATATTTTTTCAAAATAAACGAAAGAGAAAAATGCGGAATCAAATTGAATAATCATTGATATCTTTTTCGAAATGGTTACCGCTGAGTTTCAAACATTTCTAGGATTGTAGAGACACATAGTTCACGCTTCTGCAAAATAATTACTCGCCATTTTGTACATCCATTTCGATTATGCAACTTACTATTTCTCAGCAAACGATATCTAGTTCATGCACTTTGGACTTTCAATAGCTTTACAGAAAGGATCTAGAGGGATGAGATCTGGTCACTTAGGGCCCACTGCGACCAGTCCATTTATTTTTATAGTTTTGGCTCTGAAAATGTCTCACGCCATTTGAGAATTGAGGTGTAGAGCCATCGTGCTGGAACCCAATTCCCCTTCATATCCATGTTTCCTAACAGATTTGGCAGAACATTGACCAAAAAATCCAAATACATTTCACCTCTCAATGCTACTTCTGAGGTCCAACCAGATGACCATCATTAACAGAGAATCTTTGTTGTGATCGTTTATGCCTGAATGAAGTTTCGATACTCCAAATGAGCTCAATTCTGCTATAATGGAATCCACCCACCGTAAATTTAGCCTCGTTGCTCGATTATATCCGTAGAAGAGTTGGTCTTTAATATGAAAACCTTTTCTTAAGATTCTGTCATAAAATCTCATCTGCTGGCTGTGAGCGTTTGTTTATGAAATGCTGTCAAAGTTTCCTATTCGAGCTTTTTTCATTTCTTCCTCCCACTGATTTCAGGTGTTTGCTCTACTATGTTCAGGGTATTTTATCATTACTGAATATTCTGCCGAATGGGACGGTCATATTCAGAAGCAGAAGGTAGAGTCCCTGATTCCGATAGTTCATCAAACATCTCATGAAATGTATGGTAATTTGGAATATGATGATTTCTGAAGCGTTGTTCATATTCTGGCCTAGCAGCTCGTGCATTACCATTGCAAATTCCATAAAAAAATACCACTTCAGCATATTCTCTATTTATACATGAATTTTTCAGTTTTAGAATCAAAGAGAAGCATTCCTACTCTCTGTTCACCTTAGGAATTCTAATGCCATTTTTGTGAAGCAGGTGTTAGTATCGAAAATAGTTAATGTATTTGAAATGCACTTTATTGTGAATGAAGAGTATTCCGCACTAGAAGATATCCACAATAATGGAATTGTTGAGAAAATTATATAGAAATCCTTGGTATACTTTTTGTTCATTCAGTAGCTAACCTGCTCAATAGCTTTTAACAGAGTATCTAACATGAACATATCTGTATGACCATAAAATTAGGGATATTCATATTTTTGTTGTTGACTTGGATGCCATAATTCTTTTTATACGTATTGAACTGCTATTATTGCTTCGGAGTACGGAAAAAATCAGATTATCCATATAGAGGTATCTATAGTATCCATTTTCCGAAAATAAAAGATTTGGGCTGAGTACAGAAGTGTTCTCCATTTTTTCCATTAGTGAGTAGATTGAGTAACAGGAGCCTTATAAATGTGTAAACCTCATCAATTTTGGTCTACCGCTCCTCGACTTATAAATTATTTGCACACAAACAAAAAACCACCCCATGAAAACATAGGAGGTTTGATGACTTTCATACACCAATTTTGAAATGCATGGAGTTACTCTATCCCTCCTTGCAGTATAATCGTTTCGTCCGGAAACACCCTGTATATTGATAATTAAACCCCGACTAACAAGAAAATTGATCCATCTGTATATCACAAGCAATCATGTTGAATATGTAATTTAAACGAAATTTTATAAGGTACATTAACTGTCAAATTTATTTAGATGTAATTTATCTTGGTTTTATTGCTTCGGATAAAACTTATGGATATTTAGGTATTCAATTGATATGGTCAACTTTACTATGAGTTATAAACTACCATGGAGACAAAGGAAGAAAGATGCAGCGAATAATTTATATATCCTTTCATTTCATAGAAAACTCTTTTATCTGAAAGGTAATGACTTCATACAAAAAATTATATACTTATAGAAGAACAGATTAGAGTAGTTTATATCATATTGTAGTACCTGATGGCGGAAAATTTAATTCGAAATGCAACGAACGGGTATGGGAATTCAAGGACACAATACCTATCGAAAGAATATATACTCCCTAATCTAGTTGAAAACAGAACTTACAGTTTTCCAAGAAACTGAGCACATAAATTAGATTTGTATCACCGAAAGTTTGAAAAGTTGAATATATTCAACACTGAATGAACTCTGCGAGGAGCGTATGCAAAGTTTCAATAAAAAACAATGACAAAAACAAACGATAATACCCATATCTGTGTAGACACAGAGCCTTTACTAACCGGATCACCCAGCAGAAGTCTTGCAAGCAAAAAACAACCAGATACTGTAGATATCTTATTTCCATTCCGTATTTGGTATTGCAGAAGGATTAACTGAATCTACATTTGGAAGAGTTCGAACAAATGTTGCAGATCAAAACTTAATAATTCTCTCATTGCCGTTTGTAACATGTAGAATTAAATGCTTGCTTCTAAGAATATACAGGGTGCTTCAACGAAAACTAAACAGAGGCTATATCTACCGAAATATTCATTTCTGATCAAAACGCTAAAACAGGTCAATTTTTGTTTCAAGAGGGAGATCTTTTGGGGTACCAAACTTGCCTGAAATATCAACCCCTAAGCGAGGGTTGCAATTCTTGAACATTTTGAATAGGGAAGATGGGTCGAGTGATGACTCAAAAGAAAGGTGATATCTTTGTCTACATTGCCTCGACCGAATTTCCATTTTTAATTGAAAACTGTAAAAGATACAGGGTGAGCAACTGAAAGATAGGAAAGACTATTTCCCTGAGATTATTCAAGTTTCAGTGAAGTAAAATGAAACAGATCCATGCTGCTCATTGGCAGTCATCATCAAGTACCATCCTCATCTCGAATTTCAACCCCTACAGCAGGGGTGACCACCCTTGAAAATTTGGAAGAGGGTAGATGGGTCGAGTGATACCTCGAAAAAAAGGTATTATCTTTGTCTGCATGCCCGTGACCGAATATTCATTTTTGGTTGAAAACTGTAAAAGACACAGAGTGAGCTACTGAAAAATAGAGGACACTATCTATCGCCCTGATCTATTCAAGTATTAGTGCAAAAAAATGGAACAGTTGAAATTTGAGATGTGAATGGTGTTTCGGAAGATGACAGCATTTTATCTGGAATGAACCTGTTTCAATTTTTCGCACTAATACTTGAATAGCTCAGGGCGATAGATAGTCTCCTCTATTTTTCAGTAGCTCACTCTGTATCTTCTACAGTTTCCAATCAGAAATGAGAATTCGTTCACAGGGATGTAGACAAAGATAATACCTTTCTTTCGAGTTATCACTCGACCCATCTACCCTCTTCCAAATTTTCAAGGGTGGTCACCGCTGCTCTAGGGGTTGAAATTCGAGATAAGGATGGTACTTGATGATGACTGCCATTGAATGAATCTGTTCCATTTACTTCACTGAAACTTGAATAGTCTCAGCAAAATAGTCTTTCCTATCTTTCAGTTGCTCACCCTTCATCTTTTACAGTTTTCAATTAAAAATGTAAATTCGTTCAAGCCGATATATACAAAGATACCACCTCTATTTTGAGTTATCACTCGACCCATCTTCCCTATTCAAAATGTTCAAGAATTGCAACCCCCGTTTAGGGGGTTGATATTTCAGGAAAATTTTGTATCCCAAAAGATGTCCCACTTGAAACAACAATTGACCTATTTTTGCGTTTTTCCAGAAATGAATATCTTGGTAGATATAGCCTCTGTTTAGTTTTCTTTGAAGCACCCTGTATATAGGATATATACTTTTAGTACGGCAGCAATGCGAAATACTCCAAATAGAGAAAAATAATCGCCCCATTTTGTGTCCTCGATTTACAGTGGTGGAACTAGATCGACACGATCTACTTTTGCTTTCGAGTTGTTCCGGAATTGATCGTTTCAGGGATTTCGGCATATGCCAATATCTCGGTTGCTATTAAATTACGAGACATTCTACGAGCACTCATGAGTAGAATACAGAGACGTATTCAGAAATTCATTTCGTTGAATGGTTTTCTATTTATAATATGAACCACACAATTTACTTAAAAGTTCAATTTTTTTCTAGAAATGTAAAGTCTGTGGAAAATAAATAAAAATTCATTATTTAAACAAAAGTATTCACGTTATTAAAAATCCATGAATTGCAATGTCTAGAAATACTTCTGCAAGAATTTTGAATTATAATATTGGCAACTGATGTAGATAGCTAGACCGGGCGCTGAAGAGAAGTGAGTATGCAAAAATTGAGAAACAGAATCTGACTACGGATATGAGTTCTAGATGCGAGAATGGAATTTTTGAAGAAGTGCCACTGGAACCCTTGTTCCCATAAAAATTTTGGAGTTAAAAGAAGTTTTCGGAAATGGATTAATCAGATATGCTTCAAATCAACCCTAAAAAGGATCACCCGAAGTATCAATCACTCTTAGATCACAGACTTAGAGGCGAAGGAAGCCAATTTTCTATAGAACACTGTATAATAGTTTTTCCGAAACGTGAAATTCGTTTAAATTTTAATGCTGATATAATATTAGAATTCAATACTAAAACTGGTAGCTGAAAATAGTTTAATGAAAAGCCTGAAAAATATGCAAATTATGCAAGTGTCAAAGAACGCTTCTCTTTATGTAGTTACTAAAAATAATTACAAACGTAACGGAATTGTTACTTCGAATTCTAGAATTGCCAAATTGAAATTGATGCCTACCATGTCGGTGAAGATCTCCTTCTTGTAATCAGCTAATCCACAGGAAACACACAAACACACAAGCGTACGGATGATAAATAAATCTTAAGAATAAAATGTCTCAATAATATCAACGTATTTTATGATAAACACAGAATTATTTGCTCGAAAAACAGAAAAACAAATGTTTCATCATGGAATTTATGGTAGGGTATTTGAATATTTTCAACATCTGGCGCAACACGATAGATAAAAACAGATGTTCAGAATGAAAATGATTATTCATCATTTTTGTATAGACTAAATTTTGGTTGAACAAAGGTATAAAAAATTAAAACCAAGAAACAGTTAATTTGTTACTTCAAGAAGAATGCTTTTATTATTATACTAAAATACTGACCCATAATATGAGGATAAAAATCTCCCGATAACACCAAAGAAAATTACGTAGTCGACTTTGATTTTTTATTAACATAAATCTTATATTACATCAATTGATAGCTATAGCTCTATTCTCTACAGAGTGTGTTATTTTCGATGTTTTAGTTCGGTAGCTATGTGAAATAAAATAAAGAAATATGACCCCATCTTACTCCTCGATTTTCGAGGAAAATTCATTGATGAAAATGAATCGCAGCTGTCAGCCGTCTCCTGCGCAGAGTTACCTGGGTTCAATTCTGACAATTTCGGTGCGATTTTTCGGATTCTGGGAATCGCTTGAGTATCCATCTTTCGTCTTTAGTAAAGCCGTCGGTCCTGTCTAACAGAGATGTGTTGGACATTAAAGATCCCTTCCGTCGACACGAGAGGGGTTCGGTAAAAAGCCACGGTTAGTGAGATGACAGAATTCCCCGGCATGTCATTAGCCAAAAGGCGGAAATAGAGCACGTTAAAGGAATAACAAACAAACAAATCGCAGCTGTCTTCTTTTGTTTTCGAGTTAATCCGCGTTTCTCAACTTGTGTTTTGGCTTTATAGGCCAATATTTCAATCGTAATGAATGTTTGATGAAAAGTATTTTGGCACTCTAGGGGCACTTTTTGAATATAATGCAGAGACGTATTTGAATACTTTTGTTATTGAATGGTTTTCGAATGATAATAGAAATTTCTGCTATTATGTAAGTAAACTATACTAGAACTTCGATGAAAATACCAAATATAGTGTGTTCCTACAAAATTTGCCACTCCTCTATGTCAAAAAAGATTGATTGCAGTGAAAAAATCTGAGACGTCACGTTTTGATTGGGGGGGGGACCAATTTCGTGATTCGATGCATGAGAAATCAACCCATTACCCTCAGTAACTCGTACGTTGAAATTCATTATTGGGATAGTGGATCCAGTGATATATCATTGGAAGGGTCCTTTAATTTTCTATTCAGAAATTTTATCTTTATGAACGTTTAATATCATACAAACAGTACAAACACAACAAAAGTTTGTTTTCTACGAAAATTTGACCAAGTTCAAAATCAGATTAAGTTCTTAAAATGACCTCATTCGATATCAATTCATTGATACAATTCTAATTCTCTTGAATCATTCTCAAGTGCCGATTCATGTTCTCAGCACTTTCTAGTTTTCAATTCTTCCCGAAATGTAGTAATATGGGATATTAATGAACATCAATGTTTTGTAGAGAACGTACAATTGTTTTTATCATAACCATCGGAGAATGAGCTACGTTTTCCAAGATGGTGGTCCTGCAAATTTCGATGTTTGTGTGCGACAAGATTTGGATGCAAATTTCATAGGCCGGTAGATTAGCAGAAGAGAAATAATTAAGTGGTCAGATTGGTAATCTGATCAGAATCCTTTGGATCTCTTCTTTTGGAGTCATCTTCCATCGTTTATACTACACTACCTGAAAACTTGGAAGAGCCTGCGGAGAAGAATTGTCACCGAATGCAGACTCGTAACACCAGACGTTCTTCAAACTCTTAGAAGAGAATTCGAGAATCCTTTGTATCATTGTATAGAGGTAGTATTTGATGAAACTATCGCTCGTATTTCAGGAATTTGCGTGCTTAGTTTAACGTTTGACAACCAGTCTGAACATACCTAAAATAGTTTTCATTTTAATCGCGATTTCATCGAAAACCTGCAGTTTCTTCCGAAAATTGAATTATTAGGCCGTGAAACAGCAACAGACAGGGTAGATATTATTTCGATGCCCGTTTCTATATTTTACAATATTCTATGTTCTATGGTTCTATAAATTTCAACCTAAGTTTGAAGTTCGGAAATTATTTGAAGATAGCAATAACACTAATTTTATTTGTTTATAGTTTTTTTTGTTAAATGAAATGGGAAACAAATACTCAAACGAGGATATTATCATTCATGATCAATGTTAACGAATAATATGCCGAACTTGCAGAACATTCAAGGAAAAGTACACGAATTCGCGTTTATCACTTGTCAGCCAAGCTGGTTAATTCTTCCGATACAATAAGCAATAAGCCGGAGCATTATTTAATTGGTACCAACATGAAACCATTTAAATTTTCTTTATAAATTGAATATTGTCATTAGTTTTTTGTACATTAAACTAAATTCGTTGAAACCAGATAAGAATAAGAATTAGGACTCATCGGTCCATATAATGTTTTGTAAGAAGTCTGGGTTCTTTGAATATGAACCATAAACATTTCGCAGAATTTAATCCAAACATCCGGATTTCCTAGATTCATCGATATTAATGAGAATTTATAGGGGTGAAAATAATTTTTGTCCAAAATTTTATTAATTGATAAACGTGCTGTCTCCACCTCTGCAAAAACAGCAGCACGTACAGACGCATACGGATTGACATAAAAATAACTCAAGAAGGTAACTGTAATGTATTCCTCGTAGGTAATGAAACTAAGTCTACCCCTTTCCGCAGTTTGTTTTCAATGAATGACGAAAATCGATTGTAATTGTCTAAATTGTTTTCTGTAAATTGATCGAAAATTCGGGTGTTTTTAGTTGAATTTTGATTTATTATTTTTTGATATTGACCATGATTGATGAATAAATTCATAATATCCTCGTTTGAGTATCTATTTGCCATTTTAGATAATGAAACCCTTGAATACAAACAAACTCACTTTTATCTCTTCTTTCAAATAATTCTTAAATGGTCAATCTGAGGCTGAAATACATAGAAAATTTGGGAGCATAGAAACTAGCAACGAAATTTCTTTAACTGTGTTTGTTCCACAGCCTTATGATTTAATTTTCCGAAGGAACTGCAGGTTTTTGATAAAACCGCGAATAGGTACAGAGAAATTTAACACTAATCGATAGTTATTTGAAACACAGTTTTGAAGCTCTTTCAAAGAAATTTTTTTGACAAAATTTAGTTTGAGTGAGTTGACAAGCTATTTTGAATAGCCTGTATATAAAATAGCATCGGCAAGTATGTTGCCCCCAAAAGTAACAGTTTTATCACCAAACTATAATAAAATTATAATCTTACTGAAATAAAAGCTGGTTTTCTTGGGCAAAGGATGTGACGGAGTGATTCAAAACATTCTGATGAAAAAAATTATAGCTCAATGTTGGTTAATTGTAGATAGAACAAATCTTAACAAATGATACTTGGAACAGGATGTCCTTTGAAATAGCAAAGCTGTAGTCAATGTCCGGCATAACCGAAAGTGATACCGCTCCTAGAAAAGTGCGAATTGTAGATCAATATTCATTTACTTTAATGGCAAAATTTGAAATTGATCGATAAACCAGTTCCTCAGATACTTCTAATGGGGCCCTTAACTCGGACACCCTGTATAGTAAAACGGTACAAGAGTAGCATGTACGCATATATTCTATCGTGCTCTGCTAGAATACATATCTAACCGAATATTCACGAAGATTTTCTTCAAATTGGGCCACTATTGCACTGCAGCATACGAAATTGTGGGCCTCGCAATAGCTATAAAGGTGGGTTCAGATGAAGCGCACTCACTCGCGCATAAAACCTAGCACTTCAAACTCATCCTCGCCCCACTGTTCACTCAACGCGCATTTCCTCATCTGGGAGAGTGAGTTGCAGGACCGGCGAGTCAGTAATAAGTCTCGTTCGGAAGTTCAACATGGCTACGTCTTCAGTTGCTCGTTCAAATGACGCGGGGCAACACGGTGAGTTTCGTTTTAAGCGCGACTGAAAACCGACTGGCGCCGGCTCAACCGGAGTTTTTTCAGGGTGAGGAAACTCCGAGAGAAGGGGCCTGTCTATACGGTGAGAGATATCGTCAGCGAGGTAGGTGTGCGAGATGGTGGGAGAGTATTCTAAATAGAGAACCGTTCCAGAATGACACCCAAATACTTGGTTTTAGTAGCCCCTGTATTGACATATACAGTGTGTTCCAACGAAAATTTGCCACCTCCTTCATCTCCAGATGGACTGATTGTGGCGGAAAATGCTGAGATTGTGGGAAAAGTGGGTCGAATGACGTATCTTTGGAAAGTTCTTGATTCTCAATTCGAAAATGAACATTCAATATCACACAAAAAGTCGAAACACAACGAAAATTAGTATTCAAACGAAAATTTTCCACCACCTCTTTGTCAAGAACAATTGATTGTTGCTAAAAAGCAAAACACGTCAAATTTTGATATCAGGAGGAGCAATTTCTGAGTTGGTTCGGACCATGTGGAATCAATCCCCTTCCATCAGTAGCTCCTAACTTAAAGTTCATCTTTAGGAAGGTGGATCGAGTGACAAATAAAAAAATTAAATATCAAAAATCAATTTTTAATTCAAAATTTTATGTTTATGAACGTTTAATATCATACTAACAGTCGAAATGAAAATAAAGTTGATTTTACAACAAAAATTTGACTGATATCATTCTCAGAATACGATTCTTGTCCTCAGTACTTTCAAGTTTAAATTCTCAGGGAAATGTAATAATTCTTCTTTCAGAGAATGAGATACGTATCTAGCAAAATCTTCACATTCCAATGTTTGTGTGTGACAATATTTGGATTCGAATTTCCCAGTGGATTGGCAGAAGAGAAACAGATGAGTGTCCAACCAGTTCACCAGATTTAAGTAATTTAGTTTGCTTTTATTGGGTCATCTCAAATCAAGATTTTAAGCTATACAACTTGGAAACTAGGAACGGATGCGGAGAAGCATCATCACCGAATTCAGACTTTTGACAGTATAAGTTATGTTAGAAGAGAATTCGAAAATCGTTTGTATCGAAGGATGTTATTTCGAGGATTCAATTTGATTTTTGGCATTGTTAAATTTTCATTGAAATAGAATCCTTCGTTGTTTTTGAATTGTCTGTATGATATTAAATGTTGATAAAAATACTATTTTTAATAGAGAATTGAAGACGTTTCCAAAGATATGCCAATCGACCAATTTTTCCTATATTGAATTTCAATGTAATGCTGCTGAGGGTAGGGGTTTGATTTTACATGCTACGAACTAACTCAGAAATTGATCCTCCTCCATTCATAAAATTATATGTTTCTGCTCTTTCAGCTGAAATCAGTCTCTCTTGACATATGGTAGAGAGGAGGTGGCAAATTTTTGTTGGAATTCAAGCATAAAGATAGGATTTCAGGTTACTCGACTGACTTTCCTTATAATGAATTTTGACTCACTTACTGCTGAAGGTAGAGGGTTTATTTTGCATGCTTCGAACCATCTCAGAAATTGGTTCCCTTCAGTAAAAATTGACGTGTCTCAGCTTTTCTGCCAAAATAAGTCTTTATTAACATAGAGTGATTTTGGCAGAAAAACTGAGACACGTCAGTAGTATCTTTATGACCATGTAACATTACATGTCTTTCTTGACATAGAGGGGTGGCTAATGTTCGTTGGAATACAAATTTTCGTTGTGTTTGGTGTTTTTGTGTGATATTGAATGTTCATAATGATACTATTTTCGTATAGAGAATCAAAAGACTTTACCAACTTTCGATATGTTTTAACCCTGTGTATGATATTAAATGTTCATAAAGATACTTTATACTAGGGGTGCTTGAACGGTTGAACGCGATCGACCGGTTGATCGCGAGTTTTTTTTGAGTAGATCTCGAGAGGAAAAAATTTTTCAATAAGTAGCTCACTAGACTACAAAAATTCATTACGTAATGAATAACACTCTGCTAGCGGCAAAAGGCGGCTTTATCAAAGGAACGTGCGGTACTTGTCAAAGAATGCCTCATTTATCATTGGCCGCTTTTCTCGAAATTTCGGCCGGCGTTTTGACCGGAACATTCGAGACTTCCGTTCACGCCGATATCAATGTTGCGCCTGAATGGAATGGGAGTTATTCTGTATTGTAACGTGAAGGCAATAGTAAGTTGATACAAAGTTTATTATTAAATAATACAAAATGGGTGCAGCGAAGAAATATAAAACGTATCATTTTAATAACGATTGGGAGGAAGAATTTTCCTCTGGTATGGTGCAGGATAAGTGCAAGTGTCCTATTTATCGTGCGTCAGTTGCAATACCTCAGCATGATAACTCAGAGAAGCATCATAAAACGGTTCACAAAAACTATGAAAGGGTTTTCCACCACAGAGTGAATTCAGAAAACGAAAAGTACGTGATTTGATATCTAGTTCGAAAAATGAACAAACCATGTTCACAAGACCAACCAAACAATCAAAAGCTGCTACGATCGCGTCATTTAAAATATCTCATATATTGACGAAACACAAGAAACCGTTCGAAGATGGATCGGTTGTAAAGGAAGCATTTATTGAAGCGGGAGAGACTTTATTTGGAGATTTTAAAAATAAAACAGAAATCATGTCTACTATTAGAGAACTTCAGTTATCTTGTCCGACTGTCACAAGGCGTATTGAAATCATGAGCAGGACATGGCAGATAAACTAAAACATGATATCATGAAATGTACAAACTTTTTTATACAGTTGGACGAATCCACCGAAATGATAGAAACTGCCCAGCTATGTATTTTATTCGGATGGTATTCACTGACATGTTGGCTAAGGAAGAATTTTCGATAATCATTCCTCTGAATGGGAAGACCCACGGCGAAGATATATATGACGTATTCTGCAATTTTGTTGAACACTACAAGCTACCAATGTATAAATGAGTGTGTATTACAACCGATGGAGCACCAACAATGACTGAAAACAAGAACGGTTTTGTGCCATTGTGTCGAGCTTATGAAGATTTCCCTTCATTTTTTTTATTCCATTGCATTATACATCAACAAGTTTTGTGTTCAAAAGTTTCGAACACGGAGGAAGTTATAGGCATTGCAACAAAAATTGTGAATTCCATCCGTGCACGTATCTTGCAACAGCGGCTCTTTAAGTTGGATTTGGAAGATAGGGAGTAAGCTGAACACACTGATTTAGTTCTTCACACGGACGTAAAGTGTTTAAGTGACGGAAAATTCATAGAAAGATTTTAAGAACTATTTCCCGAAATAACAGCTGAGGTGATGACACTCAGATGTTGAAAAACGAAAAATGGCTAACTGATTTGGTCTTTTTGACTGACATCACAATGCACTCAAACACCATTAACTTGGAGCTTCCAGGTAAAGGAAAAACTATTATTGAGATGATCAGCGCAGTAAACGCATTGAAAAGTAAATTGCATCTTATGAAAAATCAACTGAAAAGAAAGGATCTGAAACATTTTCCGTCTCTAAAAGCAAGGATTCTTTAGTTGAATTATGATACGTATGAGTCTGAATTTTCAAATATTTTGGGACAATTCGAAATTCGTTTTCAGAATTGCAGTAAATTGGCAAATAGAGCATCATTTATGCGTCATCTTTTTCATGAAAAAACATTGAGGAAATAGCTACTGAAATAGCAAGTTAGTTTAATATGAACTCATGTTCTGTTGAAAATGAAATGGTGCAGATTATATCAGATAAACATCTCAAAGCACAGCATCTAATACAAATTCCTGGTGTTTTATATCTGAAGATAAATATCCGAATTAAAGCAAATCGCCCTTCAACTGATGGCAATGTCTGGGTCAACTTTTTGTGCGAGTCTGCATTTTCTGAAATGAGGATAATTAAGTCAAAATATCGCAGTCGACTAACTTGCTGCTTGCGGTTAGCACTCAGTGGTTACGTACCATCTAATGATAAGTTTGCTGACGACATCCTTTGCCATGCTTCAACATCTAAAGTCACTCCCTAGTTGAGTTTGACACCATATGTAACTCTTTTGTTTTGTAACAACCAATAAACTCGCAATGTTGAATAACTATGTTTTTTTCATTGATATCATAGAAAAGAACCTGACTAAACCTAACCCAAACCTTGACTGAAATAATTTATATTGTGCGGAAAGCTAATATCTATATATGCTACGGTACACCCTACCCAGGTAGGTAGGTAGGTAGGGTGTATCGTGTATGTACAACAACCCTGCATCACACATACTTGCAGCCTCTCAGAATCAATCGTAGTAGTCAAAAAAAAATTTAGGTAGATCGCCAGCAGTTCAAGTTTGAGCACCTCTGCTTTATACTATATGAAAATAAAATTGAAAGACCTATCCAAAGATATGCCGACCGGCCAACTTTCCCTTTAATAAAATTCAATTTAGGTGCTGCTGAAGAAAGGGGGTTGATTACACGTACTCCGAATTTCAACTTAAGAGCAGCTGAGGGTAGGGAATTGATTTCACAAGATACAAATCAACTCAGAAATTGCCCATTCAATAAAAAATTGAGGTGTCTTAGCATTTCCGCCAAAATCAGTCTATCTTGAGGTAGAGGCAGTGGCAAATTTTCGTTGGAACACACCATATTATGTCAACATAAGTTCATGTCATTTTGTACAAAATCGATAGTTTGAAAGAGAGTATAGGTTAGATTTCATAATTAATATAAAAAGTCTCATAAAAACAATTCAACAGCATAATGGCAATATTCTACACTGACACATTGAAACTTTGTCAATGGGAATTGTAAATCGGTAGCACGGTTTAGTATCCGGGAGTTATAGTCGAGAAAAGTATATACATGTGTTTAAAATAGATGATGAATATCATTGGTAAAATTCGAGTGTTTGGGATGGATTTAACAGAATATAAGGTTGAACAATAAAATAAAAATAGTTTCTCGATAGAACGTAGTAAGTCACTGAATGTATTAAAGTTTATATCAGGTAAAGGTAGGTGTGTGACATTATATAAATCTTCTCAGTTATTTATAGGACAACAAATCACCACTCAGCATCAAATACTGTCTACTATAAAATTTTATGAAAGAATAGAAATATATGCTACAAAAATTCCAAATCACATTAACATTTCTAGCAGACTTGTGATACATTACAGGAAAGAACAAAATATTCAAGACTGAATTAACACAACGAAAAATGCATGGAAAGTTTCACCAAAGAAAACAACTATAATACTGTTATATGAGTTGACATGGCTTTCCAACCAATGCGATCACCCATCTAAGTCCCGGAAGCAAAGCAGCTATAAAAACAAATATACACAGCAGATATCTCATTTCCATTCTAGAAGCACCAAGTAGGAGGGTATAAAATTGAGAATCGAATGTAGCCGCCTTCTGAAGATAAATGAGCGTGATTTATTCTTCATGATACTTCGAACATTGTTTCTGGTCATGTGGCTTTGGATTTTCACTACTTTAGTATTCGGTATTTGATAGAGATGAACATGATCTGCATGACTGAATTCGAAAAAAGGTTTTTCATTCAAGATTTAATAATTATCATATAAATTCCTATAAAACATTGCTTAATTTCGGTGATTTCATTAACTTCAGAAAAAATTCACTCGAAAAGTTTGCAAGACATGATAAACAAGCTGTCATTTCAACTAAGTAAAGAATAAAAAATTTCGTGTGGAGAAGAATGCAAAATTCAGCTTTTCAAAATTTTATACGAGGATTGTTTGAAAAGTCAAAAAAATAGCAAAAATTTAAACTATTCAATTCTTTGGGATAACAAGTCTCTTTCTGAGCTTATAATACGCTGCTCTAGTTTGCTGATTGCTTCCGCATAATTTGTCCAAATCTATAAATAGCCTTCTTCTTATTCACCTCCATGTTTGAATAAAATTTCTTTCCTGCAAGCCATTTCTACATATTGGACAATAAAAAATACCCAGTCCGAGAGAGCTGAGTCTGGAGAAAAGGGCGGATGTGAAAAGAAGTGGAAACATATTTTCAATAATTTTGCAGCCACAACTGCTGAGCGGTGGGCTAAAGTCCTGTTGTGATGGATAATGAATGTTTCGTGGGCCAGTAATGGATAGTGTATAACATGATGCAAGTTTATTCTCAATATAGCAGAAATAATCCTCGAGAACTCGACTCCATCATAAACGACTTCCAGATGCTGAACTAGAGCGTTACAAGTTAGCCATTATCAAAAGAAACTAAAGAAAGTGGAGATATCTGTTTTAATCAACCGCAAATATAGAATTGAAAAATTTATTTTGAATCTGAAATTCTTTCAAAAAATTGTGAAAAAGATCTCCCATGTCTGTGAATATTCATTTGGCATTTCCCAAATACGGCCGCGTTGAATTCAGAATGGCATCTGGCGGAATTTCTAGACAGGCAATCCCTTTTTTTTAACACTTCCAAATTTTCTGGTGAAATGCCACAAATCAGGAGGGGTCAAATTTGGGGAGTGGGTTGGCCACCTACTAGAACCAAATTATTATTCAGACAGTTCACATTCAAAGCTGCGTTGTGAGTAGCAGAGCCATCTTATTGGAACTAGAATTTTCTTTGTTCTTCAGAAAGAACATCGAGAAAATTTTGTAATGTTCGAATGCATGTTTCATTATAATTGTCCTGACTCAAGTTTTCTTCAATAAAAACTGATCAGTAAATCAATTAAAATCGAATTTATTGCTGACCCATAAACAGCAGAGATCTGCTGGTACATGGGCCTAAGGCCTCATTTTATACCTGATTAAATTAACCTATCAAAAACAAAAAATACTTGAATCCATTATAATAAATTGTTTGAGATTATGTAATACTGTTCGATATCTATTTGACTCTAATATTTCAGTTAGTATAATGTTATAAGCTGCAATACAACCGTTAAGAGGAGAAACACGGAATTTTTTAGCCCTTGCGAAGTTTTTTCACATATTTTTTGACTTCTTACATGATAATTATGACACTGACTAATCTCAGTGATTTTATTTTCAAGTTCAGATTTCAGAATATTGTTCTTGACGCAATAAGTGAATATTACTTGCTCCAGTGTTTTTAATTTACTAATATCAAAGATTCCTGTCCTGGTATATCCTTTTTGTTTGTTGGCGTATAATATAACTTTGGCGAATATATAACTTTGCCCCCCTTGTTTCGAGTTTTTTGAATTTTGTTCAATAAGTGTTGACAAGCATTACACCAACAAGTTATTAAATATCTCAAATGAGATTCCATGAAACTAGAATAAAGCACCCTTTCACCTGAATTATTCAACAAACGATTACATCTTCTGATTGCTCCAATCATAGAAACCATTTTTGTTGCTAGTTTATTAATATGTACATCCCAAGTCATATTGTTAGTTATTGTTAAACCCAAATAAACATTCAGATTCTTCTTTCAATTTAGTTACATCAACTTGAATCGCAACATCACAAATTTTTTGTTTTTTTTTGATGATTTATCTAAGTATATACTAAGTTTGTTATGGCATAGCCAGCTACAGACCTAAGTCATTTTTTTAAGACTTTTTCCTTATCTTTCAGGTCAAATCCTGATAGAACAATAACAGTATCGCCAGCATACATAAAATATTTAGATTTAAGCTTCAAAAACTTTCAAGTATGCACATACTATAGATACAGCAATGGTCCTTAAACCGATCCTTGAGCCACTCCCATCTTCAAATCCTCAAAGTCACTTTCGTTATCATTAGCAGTTGTATACAGTCGTCTACCCTTTGAATATGTTCATCACAAGCCTTCGGAAGATCAATGAAGGCAGCTATCACATATATCCCTTGATCTATTTCACTAGTTTCGTGTTCAATGAGATCCATTACTGCTCTCTGAGTGCTGCTTCCTCTTTGAAACCCATATTGTAGGACGTCAAATTTAGTTTTACTTTCGATAAACCCAAGTAGCCTTGTTTTAATAATATTTTTCCAACTATATTTGAGAAAGTGGTCAAAATAGAAATTGGTCGATAATTATTCATATCTTCTTTAGATGCTTTTTTTGTATAGAGGTATTACCCTGGCTATTTTAAGTTCTTCTGCACTGTTATTTCTCAAACTTGAGACGACGTTTGTGATTTCGCTCAGATTGGTCGATGAAAGGTAAATACTTTCCTTAATTTGTTCTTCTGTAGATTGTACAATTCTCGGTTTTTTAATGTTCTTGGCCAGTATAGTTCCAACATTGAAAAAATGGTCGTTCATTGCTTGAGCTATTTCCTTTTCGTTAGTAATTATTTGTCCATCTTTTGCTTTTATTGTGCCAATTTTACTCTTATCTTGCTTTAATCTACCACAGATATTATTCAGAACATCCCATGTTTTTTTAACATTACCTTTGGCCTGTTTAAATTTGGTCTCTGCGTTCTCAGTCTAGTTTTCCCTTCATATTATTAGCTTCATTTTTTGCTCTTTTGAATTCCTGGTTGGTAAAATCGTTTTGTACTTTTTTCCTTCTTATATACTCCATATCCGTTATTTTTATTGAATTCAGGTATTCAACTGTTTTCCAAGTATTCTAAGGATTGATTTTCAACAAATATTCTTTGAAGCATTCTTTTTGCACATTGCTTATAAGATCTGCAAGTTCTTGAAAAGTCGTTATGTCTCTTTGAAGCATCTCCGCCTCTTTACTCCCGAAGATTTTATTTTTATCTAGTTTTAACTTTGTAATCTTTTGTCTAATGGTAGTTTCGGTAGTTGTATTGACTTTGACATCTTTGACCTTAACTTCACAGAGTACATTATTCGTTGCCAGAATATGTTCTATTAAAGTTGCACTAGTATCGGTAATCCTTGTTGCATTTTCTACTGTTAATGTATTTCTTATATTGAATGCATTTACTTCTATGTTATTTTATATTCTCTAACGGTTGCATAATTATTCAAGATATTTATATTAATATCACCAATAATAATACAACCATTTTTTGTACTTGTATCTATAATTGCATCAATTTGTTCTAGAAAGTCAGAAATGCTACTTTTTGGAGGTCTGTATATTGGCCAGAGGGTGTATCTCCGTTTTGGAAGATATATTGATAAAAAATTAGAAGCCCCAAAATCGAAACCTCTGATTTCATTTACATTAAAATCAATATCTTCTCTCACATAAATACTCACACCTCCTCCTTTAGTATTTCTACAGTCAAATACTGAGTTATATCCCTTCAGGTTGAATAAGTTAGTCTCACTGTAACCCAGTCATGTCTCTGCCAATACAACTATATCTACTTCTTGTTTCTCGGTTTCAATTATATATCTCAAGTCTTGATGTATAATAAGGAGTAAAGGAGAATTAAATATTGTTTACACTAAAGTTAAAGTTTTAGAAACAAATTGAAGAATTTGTTTCTTAAACTTCTAATTATCTCAATAACATTTACTATCTTTACTTACTGTAGCATTCCCTGGAGATTTTCACCTAAGATGACATCCACTATTATTCTATGAAGATTGCTCTATGTCTTTCAATGATATTTCGCCACAGAGCCTATTTCACAATTCATAAGAATCTTCTGTGGCGTTTTAGTTCTTTTTTTACCCAAAATTCAAAACAATGTGTTTTTCCAAAGTAAGATACCGACTAAAACATTTTCAAGGATAGAACAATGCTAATGGAAACTCAAATAGTCTCCATTCTATGAACTACATCCACTAATTTGAAATGTGGGTTTACTTCCGAAATGATCGATAATTTCTTTTCTCTCAGAAAATACACTGTTTTACGTGGCACTTTTACTTTCACTCATAATGGAATGAAACCGAAAGAAAACGGATATTAGGGGTTACAATTATAATTAGAGGTTACAATATCAAACCTGAATCTCTTTCTAAGAAAGCTGCTGCGTTCCATTGGCCCTATTGCCCCAGTTCTTTGAAAATACCAATATCAGGGGGTGTACATACCTGAAACAATAAATATTGTTTAAGAGATTTAGCATCAGATGTGAAATATTCAGTATTATATGGTAACGGAAACTTAACTGAGATATAGATATCATTTTGTGACGCTATATGGTTCTTGCTGTATTTAGTACTTCAAATAATTGATTTCATCTTAGCTCCTGCAGAGGCTTTCTTAAGTGGCATAGCTGGGTCAAGTTCATGCTTGACCATGACCAATGCTCTACAACGACCCAGTTTACAGAATGTTAATTATTCTCAAATCAGATAGCAGAATAGATAGATATACATGAGTTCTTATAAAAAATAACCACTCTAAAATTCGACTGGTTTGATTTATCTGTGAAAACGGCTCACAACCCCTGGCAGCTTGTGCACTAGATTTAAACGGGACGAGTGATACATTTGTTGGAAGGCGATTTTATTTTATTTGCGGTCATGCAATCATTTACTTTCCTAAATTACATGAAATTAATTCAAAGAGAATTGCTTTGAAAAACTCCACGTTTTCATGAATCTGTTCGATCTCGGTTCGGTGAAAACATTCAATCAAATTCGATTTGGAATAATCGAAGAGATTTTTGTTAACGTTTGCATATCCATAGTCAACCCCTACCATCTACTCACTCTTGAGAAGAGGCAAATACGTTTAATATCAACGGGAAGTACCGTAAGGTGTTGATCTTACTGCGAGTATCAAAAAATTCCGAAAATGCAACATAACTGGCCGCATATTTCTTACTTCAAAGTTTGATTTTCTCAATCTATAAGAATAAAAACCTGAGTATTCAGTGTCAATTTCAGGTGTATATTGAGACAAATACAGAGTCTTGACAGATGAAGGTGGACAAACAAAGGAGAAACAAAATGATTCTATTAGGGTTCAGTTTTTTCTATCACGTTTCAGAACGCTCATCAAAATATTTCGGTAAAATGCCAATCAAGGACTTATGATATTAAAATGAAGTAAAAATGAAGTACCAAGAATAGGCGGTGTAAAGAGGAAATTTTATATTGCGGAGTTCCAGGTAATAATAATGAAAGAACCTCGGCAAACAGCTCAAAGATTTCTTGCTATGGCTTCTTCAAGAATATCCTCGTTATGTTGAAAAGGTTTGAGATCTGCAATAAGTGATGGAAGCGCATCATGATCAATTACAAAATTTTGCAATGCATGGCGGAAGCTGTTGCTTCCGTTGGAGATTAACAGCGGATTGAAAAGTTGATGAAGTAGTCTGATCTGCCTCTTGATGAGGCATTTGCCTTATCATTGTGTCTCCTCAAAAGAATTAATCAGTGCATCCTTCCAAGTGATGAAGTAGTCTTAACAATATCTTGATGAGGCATTTGCCTCATCAAGATCAATAATTGTATTTACAATAAATGCTTATATCTATAATTTTGGTGCGATTAAATAGAATACCAGCGGAAAAAACAGACCTTGCCTGTTCCTTAATCTGGCATCTAAACTCGCATCATGCCTCCTACGATTGGCCGTAAAGTGTCAGCACAAGAAATGTAACAGGGGAACCATACTATCCTGCGTATGATTCAGTAAACCAGTGAAAAAACCTGTGAAAAAGACTCGTATCCCTGTAACTATTGCACTAGCAATAGCTTGTTTGTTTATGTTGTGTTAGTGTCGTGTGTACAAAAAGTACCAAAAAATTGTTCTGCTTAGCAGCTTCATTCTCTCAATGTCAACTTGAACTCCATGATTTCCAGGACTTCTTCACGAAGACAAGGGTGAAAAGGAAGGGGGATTGGGACTGGAAAAATCTGTAACAATGGAAAAAGAAAACCAGCAGAAAAATATTTCATCAAAACATTCCTAACTCTTCTATGTCTAAACTCACTTGAATCTAAGAACTTAACTAATGCTCCTCTGTTTTTCAACAGGGAACATCTCATACACTTTTTAGGAATGAAGCTCTACATGGGTGTAGCCCTTGCCTTATCACTTATCAAAAACACTAAGGGGGAGCAAAAACTAATCTCCTAAATAGACTTGAAGTTCTCTACCCAGTTGATAAAATTATCTGAAATGGAATGAATTTCTTGAAAATCACCCGTAAATTGGTAAATAGGACAATCGAGGACTAAATGTCTTATTGTTTCTTCAGCTGCGCCACATTCTCATGTCGGACATTCTACAGTATTCCATTTGAACAACATACTATTATTTCGACCATGTCCTGTCCTGAGACGATTTAATGTTCACCAATTTTTCCTATTTATTTCGAAACCTGCAACCCTTCTGGAAGGATCCTCCATGAGAACTTTATTAAAAACATCAACTTCCTGCCATTCAGTTTTCCAAAGATCAACAGCCTTCACCCGTGTACGCAAAAAGTCAATCGACCAAATAGGTTTCCTAGATTTCATTCTCAGGTTAGGTGGATTTTGAAGATCGTGCATTATCAGAAAAACTTCTGGAAATGAGTGATATTTATCCCAAGACGATTTAAGAGCTAATAGCAGGGTGGGGAAAAATAATACCGAAATTGATGAGCCAGATTTCGCCAGGAGGTTTATTAATATTAACGACAAACACATCGAAAAATTTGAACGCAAAATAGAAAACACCACTCAAGATACCCTCCTGTACAAGTTCGATATGATTGAATGATGAAGATTTTACATAGCAGGCAAAGCCATAAATAGGACTAAGGAGATATTCAAAAAGTACATAACCTGCGATATTTCCTCTTTCGCGGAGATGTTCTTCCGTCGCAGTGTGAGTCTCCTGAAGCATAATCACTTTCACCTTGTTCTTGCTTGCCAATTTTGAAGAATAATCGCATTTATCCTTGGAAATCCCTTCAAAATTTAAAAAAGGATTGTGCATCCTGAAAAAGTATGTTTTCTTTTCTTCTAAAGGGAACCAAAACCAGAAAGATAAACAGTGATATCCTTTCACTGCTAATAACACTAATTTTCTTTACAATCTTGGAATTCATCATAATAATTGTATGCGCAATCAATCAAAGTACCCCGCACGTTTTGCACTAACAAGTGGTTTCGGTTGATTTTTCTCATTTTTTGATATTTCATTCTAGGGATCTTCCTCTAAGTTCCGTCGAGAAAAGTGTACGAGAGTGTCTAGTTCAAGATAATCAGGGTCTCAATGTTAGCAACCCCATTTGGTGAGTTTTTGCCATTTATCTATTCAACACTTGAGGATTCTCAAAAAAAGGCCTATATGATGTTGCGAGGCCACCAATATCATACATAATATATTTTCAATTAAATAAAACTAGATTATTTAGATTTTCACTATGTTAACAAAACTATGACCGGTTTCCCCACACTGTGGCTTCATCAGATAGATACAAAATAATGAACAGAGTTATTCCTTACATATTAGTCTTATTTCCTACTTAATATTACAATAGGTATAAAAGGTATGTTGGAAAACCCATCGGAGTTGCTTACTTTATGAATTGAAAAGATTGAGTAAGGAGAAGGATTTAGATCTAATTGACAATTAAGTAACCTACCTGAATTCTTTTCTTTGTTGATCTCTAAAATTTCCAATAGATTGAGTTTTCGTCTGTTATTTTCATTGTGTAAAATTTTGAAATTATCATTAAAGTTATGGTTTTCTTCGAGTAAGTGATTAGAATAATGGGAATCTGATTTATGATAATTGAAACTACGTTTGTGCTCGGATAATCGAACTTTGAAATTTCTGAAAGCTCTACCAATATAAATTTTATTACAATCCCCCAAAGACAGTTTATAAACACCGGATCTATTACTTTTATCAATTTTTGGATTTGCAGTTTTTGATATGTCGGCCTAAAGAATTATCAGTTCGGAATGCTATTTTGAAATTATAATGAGAGAGGAATGATTTTAATTTTAGACTAGGATTACCAATATAAGTTAAGCTGTTGTATTTTGTGTTATAACTTTTTATACTTGAAAATACTTCCTGGATTGCTTTTTGAAATTTTTTGCGTGAAATCATGTTCTCAATCATAGTTGGACTGTAACCGTTATTGACTGCTATTCGTGTAATTATATTTAGCTCTTTTATGAAATTATTTTGTGACATTGGGATATTAATGTGGCTATGTTCCATACTATTGTAAGCTGCTAATTTATGTGGATAAGGATGTGTAGATGAGCTGTGAATAGTAATATCTATATGCGATGGCTTATGAAAAATAGAAGAATCATGTTTGCCGTTAATTTTAGTAATAGTTGAATCCAGAAAGTTAATGGAGTTTTCTGTTTCTATCTCTAACGTGAATTTAATATTATCGTGAATTTTGTTAATGAATGTTTTGAATGACTCTAATTGTCTGTTTGTGCCAGTGAAACAACAAATAATATCGTCGACATATATAAACCAATAAATAAAGTGTTTGAATAACGGATGTTCTTGAATAGTTTTTTCAATATTATCCATGAAAATTTCAGCGAGCAGAGGGCTCAGAGGATTACCATTATTAAACCTTTTTACTATTATATAATACTCCATTGAAGTTAAAATTATTTGGTTCTAAACAAATTTCTAAAAGGTGTAAGATTTCTGATTGAATTATCGGATTGACTTTATTAATTTGAAGGGCGTTCTTGATGAGTTTCTGCAGCTGGAGTTCTGCAGCTGGAGCTTGAAAATATGATACTATTGGTCTAATTGGATACCCTGTCAATCAAATCATACATAATATTTAAATCATCGGAAACTGAGAATTCGCTATTGAAAATCCTAATCAGCACTGTTGTTGACTGTGTTTTCTAAGGAAATAGGGTGAAATTGAGGAAGCGGGGATAAAATGAAGACATGTATATTATTTTTTATGATAATATGTTGATCATCTATGTTGTCGATATATTCTATGCATCGATTAATGTCTATGTAGGCCCATAGAGTATAAAAGATGTTAATTCGTACTTGTCAATATTCATAATCAAACGAATTGTAGTTTCAGTATCTTGAATTGTGGAGTTTTTATCATAATTCAAACTATCGACTAGACTATAATGGCTCAGTTAAATGGAATAAATTCGTTACAACGTAATGAATTGGAGCCGTAGTCTCGGTTTTGCATAAGAGGATAGCTGTTCGGAAAAACCTTATTTCCATTTAATTCAGCTGTCCTGCAAGTATTCAGATTTTCGGGGTTTTCAGTTTGTGAGAAATCAAGTTATAAGTATGTTTCATTACCATATATAGGTCCAATTTCGGTTAGAATTAGTAAAATATTAGAAAAGAAAGAAAACATCAAAGTAGCATTCTAGTCAAATAGATCTTTAGGTGGATTGTTACTAAACAATAGATTTACTAGGTAGAAAGGGTGTATAAAAGTTGACATGTGAAACTTCTGAAGCAGTTTATATAGGTCAAACAGTGAGTTTTCAGAAAAGAATGAGTGAAGATCTGAAACCTCTAAGACTAAACAAAGAATGTCAAGAAGGTCATTTCGGTAATCACCTACTAGAATTTAACCATAATTATAACTATTTAAATTATTTTGAGTCATTGCATACCTCTCATAATATTGGACTAATAGATTTCCTGGAAAAACATGAAATTATGAAACATAAAAGAAATTGTAATATGACATTGTTAAATAGTCAAGTTATTTTCAGAGACATACAAATTATGGATAGTTTAATTGATTAATGTTATAACCATGTCTGCTATTTTTGAAAAAGAAGATTACTTACTATTATGAGATCTGCGATACTTTGTTCTGTGGTTAGCTGACATAACCACACTTTCCGTTTGAATTTTATTCGTTATTGTCTTGTCATAAAAATCATTTTTATCTTGAATTGTTCTAAGCTTTAATTCATAATTTCAATGGGTATATTGATCAAATACCATTTTAATTTGTTATAAAAAGTCGGTCCTATTGATTATTTTTAATTTTACTATAATTGACTTTACTTGCTGGGAAAAGATTGGGTAGGTTTTTTCAAAAAGCAGAATTTGTTAGGTTATACTTGTAATATTTGTTTTTCTTGTAGTCACTGGTCTGAAGATGCTCTGATGTATAGAAAGCGAAACTAGTAACCATAATAAATCTTTAGGAAGAAACTATAGGTACTTTTATTTAATTACATAAATTTCCTACTGAAGGGTTGAATATTTATAAATTATTTTGTGTGTAATTATCGTTCTCATCCAAGAACTTTGCGATATATGAGGAATTTTTATGCTGATAGGGATGAAATCGCTGTCCGCTATAGAAATGAATTGGTTAATCCGTTTATTGATATTGAAGAAGACACTCGAATATGTATGAATTGTGATGAACTCTTGAGGATTGATTTAGAAAATGCAAATAACCTCGATTGCTTAAGACTAACAGTTTTGAAAAGAAAAACAACTAATTCCTGCTGTATTTGTGAAAGTAGAAAGGAGGTCTTTCAAATCGTATTCCTTTCGAAGCGAGAGTTCAGGTATACTTGAACACCAATATCTATGTTCCAGCCTCAGTGAGATTATGCCAAGGTCATCTCAATTATGATGAATATTTATTGGTAGTTTTTCAACAAAACTTATAGGCCATACATGGACCAATAGCACTCCAGGGTTCAGAAATCACCAATTTTTTTTAAGCTACAAAATATAGCATTGCTTCCGATAGGATCACGTTTAATAGAGGAAAGTATCTCATCAGCAGATGATTTACAAACAATGATTACCTTGACCAAACCCCAATTCGAAGAGCTTTTGACTTATTGTTTTCCGGTAGAGGATGGAACTTTTATGAGGTATGTGAAAAGAAATAACCTCATTTTTTTTTGCGCAAACTAAGACAAAGTTTGTCAGATTCCTGCCAAGCTAACAGCTTGAAGATAAGTACCGTAAGAAAATCTTTAATGGCTCGTTTCGTAAGGGAAAATATTGGATTGAATGCCATAACCCGTGAGCAATTCATCAATAGACATGTGACGAGATTTGCTTATGAACTTTGTAATGAAAACCCGAATGTTTCAGAGGCTGTAGTTACAGCTATATACAGAAATCAGAAAACTATAGAACATTGCGGCAGTCAAACTCAGAACACAAAAGTCGGCATCTAGTTTAACCTGCACTACTACATTTTGGATGTTCAAGGCCCATATTTCGCAGACGGAAGAATAAGGATGCTGCAATACTGAGAAATGAATTAAATGACAATATGGTTTAGAGAGAGGGGGATATATTTATAGCTAGGGAATTCTTGAATAATACATTCAACAATATGGATGGATATGTCGGGGTGGACCAGAACCATGGCTTCCTAGGTCCCAAGACTTAAATAGTCTAGACTTTTTCTTAACGACATATCTCATAAGTTAAGTTTATACCTCTCCAGTGTAGATGATATGAGAAATCGAATAAAAACCTTTTGTGACACGATAAGAAATACCCCAGGAATATTTCAAAGAGTGCGTGATAATACGCAAAGAAAGACAAAGGCCTGTATTCTTGCAGGTGGAGGACACTTCCAGCAATTTATTTAGTTTTTAATTGTTCATTTTTTTAGTTTGACATTGAATAGGTATACGTTGAGTTGAGAAGACAAGCTATCAGAATAAAAGGAAATTTTGGGCATACCTATCGAGTATTTATATAATTTTTTTTTTATTTAGTGAATAACATACAATTCATATAATTCGAATTCAATAAACTTTCACTCGAAAACGATTGGAGATACGAAAAAATTACAAATGTCAGAAAAGTTTTCAAATTGAACGAATATGACGAAAATTGATTGTACGCTGATCAGTGGCGTACTGCAAAAAGGGTTGAAAAGCAAAAGGAGACATGGTTTTGGAAAAGAAAACACCTTGTGAATTTCAGTTGAAATCTAGGGCGTGTAATGATGGGGGCTGTAAAAAAAGCTTGCATTCCAAATTTGGGCTGAATATCTCAAAAACTGCAGGAGTTTTGAAGAAAAAAACAATTTTTTCCGGAAATTTCAACACCCTGTAGCTCCGTAACGAAGCTTTTGCGGACCTATATTTATATGAACTTTTTTTCTTGAAATTGCACGTAGATTCACCCCCTTAAGTTGTGACATACTATTATGTAACACCCTGTAATAGTGGCCTCGCAACAACATATAGGCCTTTTTTTGAGAATCCTCAAGTGTTGAATAGGTAAATGGCGAAAACACACCAAATGGGATTGCTAACTCTGACACCCTGTATCTCTTGAACTAGACATTCTCGTACACTCTTCCCATCGAAACTTTGAATAGGAAAATCCCTAGAATGAAATATCAAAAAATGAAAAAAATTAAACGAAACCACTTTTTAGTGTAAAACGTGCGGGTTCCTTCCAATTCATACTGAAATACTATCTTTGCTTAGTTGATCAATCGTGTTAAATCTCACAGTACAAACAACCAGGATTCATATGCATTCACAAAAACAGATATCGATTGTTAATAGAAGGAACGCCTTGATACTTCCAAGCTTATGTGGTCTAAACGATACTACACCATACCACAAAGTCCCTTCATCCATTCAGACATATATTTCCAACATCCGACAAAACTCTAACATCGAAGCTCTCAATATCCGCATCTCTAAATGGTTTGCCGCATTCCAATTAAACTGATGAGGCAAGCCAACTGTCAGAGAAATTTGTTATCTCAAGTGTACACCCTATTGGGATACACATTGCGTCGATAAGAGAGTATGGGTTTCATACGGCCGTAACAAGATCAAAGCCACGTTAAAGCGCTCCTTACTCGTGATATGTCACTATCATAGATATGGAGGTGAAACACAAATATGGAATCAATTTTCAACCTCCTCTATTACAATTACTCAACTCATAAATCGTCTGTACTAGAACAACATACTGATTTTCTGTTGGATGCTAAATGAGTTATTTGATGAACTATATGAATCTCATTTTTGAAATAAGTAAATAGAAGTTCTTTTCTAATTCTTGAAAATTTTGTATAGTTGATTTGTCAAAGATTCTAGGAACAACAGAAAAACTAGTGTAGAGAAAAAATCGATTAGTTTTACAATCCATGACAGAACATCATTCAAGGTGCAAGATCGCAATACATCAAGTTCGAACTGCACTGATCATGAACGCATAGACGATAACGGAGGCATTGCATTATATTCATCACTATCGCGAGAGGTAATGTACAAGGTGGACAGATTTCGATGTATCAGTACTGCAGCTATATGCGAATAGAGTGAAAAGAGAGAAATTGATTTCATTTGATTTGATTTGATTCGTTTACGGTACAAGCCTTCAAAACAAACATCATTTTACAACCACTTGTAAATATAAAAACATTACAGTGTGAATGATATTTTACTACTGGATAAGATATCAGAATAATATAGTTACATACTGCATTCAGCTAGAAAATCTAAGCGAATTGATTCTTCTCTTCAATTCCCCAAGGGAAATATTAAAGCACCAGTCTGCGTTCAAATATTTGTTGCCGAACCTCAATATTCGACATACTGGAGCATTGCCGTAATAATTAGTTCGGTATGAAGGTTCATCAAACAGATTTTCAGATCTAGTGGTTCTACCAGGTAAAAGAAAACCTATTTGATATAAAATATCAGGACAGACAATTTCATTATTCAAGAATTTGTACAAACAAAGAAGGTCAGCTATTACTCCTCGGTCCGCCAAAATTCTGAAATTTGCCTTAGATCTCATAGTTGAGACAGAGAAATCTTTTCTAGGGATAGACATTTCATATGAGACATGAAGGAGTTTATTCTGAACTCTTTGAATTTCCTGAGATTGTTCTGCGTAATGAGGTGACTATACCGTTGAAGTATATTCCAAGATAGGCCTCCAGAAACTATTGAATAATACGAATAAAATTCAAACACCCGTGAAGGCACTTGTGTAGCGTCTTATATAATCCAACAATACGTTAAAGACATGAACGATATGTGCCCTGAAGCTCACCTTTGAGTCAGTGAGAACTCCGAGATCCTTCACAACAAAAACCATATTTAACCTAGTATTATGTACGCCAAAGTCGAATTCACTAATATCCTCAATTTATTAATTGGCATTTATTGATGTTTATTTCCAAGCCATTTTTCGAAAACTATTTAACAATTCTATCTGAATCTGATTGTAGAGGAATCGCATCATCAATGCAATGAATTATTTCGAAAATCTTCAAATCGTCAGCAAAGAGTAGAAAACGAGAACGTCTAATTACTGAATCCAAATCATTCATAAATATGATAAAAAGCAAAGGTCCCAGGTGACTTCCCCGTGGGACACCACAAGATACAGATATTAGAAAAGATTTGAAGCTTTTTATTCTAACGATTTGTGAACGAGACCTATAATAGCTTTCAAACCACTTCAAAAGTTTACCAACAAAACCCATTGATTCTAACTTTGTATCCAAAATTGAATGGCTCACTCGATAAAATGCTTCAACCAAATCAGTATAGACAGTATCCACTTGACTTCCCTCTTGAATGGTCTCGAGTAATAACTGAGTGAATAGAACTAAGTTAGTCACAGTTGTTCTGCCCCTGAGGATACCTTGCTTTTAACTAATGATAGCCTGACTAAAAGCAAAAGAAATTTTGGAATGAACAAGGCTCTCAAACAGTTTTGGTATAGCGCTCAGAATACTGATTGGTCTGTAATTTTTTATGTCTTGCTTACTATCAGACTTGTGAACAGGGGTTACAAAACTTGTTTTCCGTGCTAATGGAGAGTAACCTTCCTGCAAGGATCTATTAAAATTGATGTTTGAGGTGGAGCTAATGATTCAGCACAAGACTTAACTAGAATACCAGGTATGCCGTCAGGGCCAGCACTTAATTTGGGTTCCAGATCACGAACCTTCTGTAGCACTTCATGACTTTCCACCAAACAATCGAAAACATTTAAACAAACACTACTGCCAGTTTCTCGAGATATATATTCAGAACGGCTAGGAGGGAAAGACAAAGAGAAATGGTAAGCAAATAAATTGACGATGTCTTGTCCACAAGATCCTTGTTTGTCATTCAAATACATAACATTGGGAAAAGAATTATCATTATTTCTACGATTTACAAACTCTAGAACTTTTTGGGATCCGAGATGATCGACGAGCCAGCACTATATAATCCTTGTAGCATTTGTCAGTTAATAACTTACACTTTGATCTCAATTTAAAAAATGTACCGTAGTTTTCGGGTGAACCGGATAATTTGAAATTTTTATGAGCAACTTTTTTTTGTTTGATGAGATCCTTCAATTACAATAAAAACCATGCAGGATACTGAGATGTCCGAAAGACTCGTTTTGGAACGAATGTGTCAATGCTTTGTCTTAAAATGTTATAGAAAATATTCAAGCCTTCATCATCATCATCATCTGCTTGAGAAACGACGTCCCAATTTACGTTATTCAAATAAGTATTGAAAGCAGAGAAATTACAATTTTTTAAATCAAGATAAGTCTCTTCGAAGCTAAGTACACCAATTAACCCCCCTTTTCCTCGTATTCATTCTGTATGAGGAATTTATTGCCGCGAACAGATTCAAGCTAGCTTTTTTCTTTTTCGAATTATTTGGAAATTCAGAAAATTTGAGTGCTAATATCTCGATTGTTATTGAAAATATTTATAAATGGATTGGACAATATACCGGCACTATTCCACGTAGAATGGAAACGGAAATACGGAAATTGTTTCTTTGTCCAACCGTTTTCTGAATTATAATCACATTTCCACACAAATTACTTATCCAGAACGTGTTTTAACGGCAAACCGTAAATTGTATAACTTTATCCTAATTTTGTCTATATAATATAATATTCATGATTTTCAAATGATACACAAGTTCTGTTGGTTCGTTTTTGATTGAAATCGCTAATTTCTTGATAAACTTATTTGATTTTTATTCTGATTCAAATCTTGATTTGAATCATGCTTACTCTGTTTCTACAATAGACACGTCATCAGGTATTTCATCATATTTTTTGAAACCATAATTTTTACCTAAAACTTACTGCAGAATGAAGGTTTTCGAATACCCTTTATGAAAATATTCCTGTTATTCTTTGAAAATTATGCTATAGGGTAAAACCGATACATACTGTTCATTATCCAGTACCAGGTACCACAACAATCCTGTTTCGAATTGTTAGCATGCCGCTTTCTTTCAATATCATGTTTTCAATCTATATTTACAACAGCAATAGCAATAATTCAAGTTGGACGAAATGATGGGATCTTATTAAGGGTCTGTTGCTACTTCTGGGTTTTCTTCATCTCTATTGCTACTGTAAATTAACTTAAGTAGACCTGTCGTCAAAAGGTTTATCGGTGATTTAACTCAATTCTCTAATTATCAAAATTAAGTATTTTCTTGAATTATGAGATTCCACATGATTAAGTTAGATGAAAATAGACACATGCAATCATTAATAGAAATCATTTTTATGTCCTTGCAGGTAACGGCAAGAGACTCATCGTTTGCAATATTGGAAGTGATACTGTATTCGTTCCCGACGCACTGTAGTCATTTGAATCGAAGAAATCTGGTGACTACCACGAAGAAATGGATGGACCCAACTTCGAAGAATGGTTTGAAAATATTTTACCGAAATTGGAAGACGGATGTGTCATCGTTTTGGACAATGCGTCTTATCATTCTAGACGCACAGAAAAACTCCCGACATCTGCCAGTAGAGAAGCCACTATTCAAGAATGGCTACGTTCAAAAAATATTGCTTTCGGGGATGATTTGATTAAAGCAGAGCTTCTTCGAATGGTCAAAACCCAGAAACCAGCGTATAATAAATATGTAGTAGATGAAATGGCTCGAAACCAAAATAAAATCGTGTTTCGACTCCCGCCCTATCATTGCGAGCTCAATCCCATCGAACTGGTTTGGGCTGAGATGAAGAATTATGTGGAATCTAAGAACACATCATTCAAAGTCCAAGACATGAAGAAGCTTTTCGCCGAATCCATTGAAAGGATTGATGCTGTCAAGTGGCAATACTGCATTAAGCATGTCGTAGAGAAGGTCGAACCAAGAAAGTGGCAATTAGATCACACAATAGACGAACAATTTGATCCTATTATTGTCAATCTCGAGAATGATTCAAGTTCATCGTCTGAATCTGATAATGACGATGATAATCCTTGATGTCCTTTTTTATGTAACTCTTGTAATATATATGTTTCAATAATGTTCTACTACCAGAAAATATACCAACATCATTTGCGTATTACATTGCCTATTTTATATGATAATTCAATCAGTCATATCCGAAACTTCTGCGTGAATACTTCATTTTAGAATGAAATTCTACATCATTGATGTCCATTACTTAATTCAGAGTTCAATTTCGTCATCAAATGGAAGCCAGTCCCTGGATTCAAACCTGTGTGACATCACGTTCAGGCCTCGTGCGTTTGTTTTGTTTACACTCTCTCTTTTCGTTGTATCAAGTATAGTAACTTTATGTATATTCACAAAAATGCACGAAATGATTCAAAAAGCTTAAGTATGTTCTATACTTCCATTATGATAAGTTGCAAATTTTGTATAATTATAGTATCGTTTGTAATAACGAATCGAACATTTTGTACAAAGTTCAATATGAGTGTAAGTTATATTAAAAATAATGATGAGGATGCTGCAGAAGCTCCATATTTGGATCGTTGTCCTGAGAAGCGAAAATCAAATAAAATATATTAAATAAATTGAGGGAAAACTTCATGAACCATGCTACATTGAACGTCCCAAAGACAGAACAATATGGAGTAGTTGATGGAGAAGATGCAATAATTGATGCAATAGGTAGTGTTACTGCCAACACATCGATTTCGATCAGGCATATCGAGTTGGCAACAGGGGTAACTAAGAGTCAAGTGCTCAGTATTCTTGGTGTGGTTCGGGGATGCAATTATGAAAAACTTCGAGAAGGGCTCCCTAGGGTTTCTAAAAAACACAAAAACACAGTCGGCACAATCTTCGAATCAATAATGAAACGCTAAAATTTATTAATTGAAATTTATATTGCTTTCTCTTCTAAACAAGTATGGTTCCTCAAATAGCACTATCATGTACTCTTTTCTAAATATTTAATTTACGACAGTAACTCAACCTGATGGTTATTTGATTACACCTGAAGGGTGCTAAAATCAAATGAAAGTAAACTGAATCTGACCCTCTTAACTGTTGTTTCTAGATATCGAGAAGCTAGCTGAAATATATTTTTCATACTACCTTGACCTCAGGTGTCTTGCGTAGCGATGAATATTGGGGCAAGACTACGTCTGCCAAGTGGGCGATCTGCACCGACACAGGGTTGCTATATTTCAATATTACAAACTCTGATGATCCGCTAGCATGAAATCCAGAAACTACGAACTATGATGAACATCTACCACAAAGTAATACATGCTAGAACTACGAACTGTGATTGACTTCTATCACGAAAAGTGACATCCCGGAACAACGACCCTTAAAACCAGAATTATAATGCACCAAAAATGCGTTTCAGGAGATTATATATATATATATATATATATATATATATATATATATATATATATATATATATATATATATATATATATATATCAAAACGATTTCATGAAAAATATAAATCCACCACGAAAATAACTGAAGATAGGGTAGATCTTACCTGGATTGTCGTTATTCAGGGATCAAAAATGAGGGCAAGATTGAACAAAAATATCCCGCGAATTGGTTATATCCGTACGAATAGAACTCAATTTCAAACAATTAATCTACGACAGATCGGTGATGGCAACGAACATCCCAAATTAGGTTGAACGATTTATTACAAAGTTCTTTTCCCTCTCCATTCGCTTGTTTGCACTTTGACTTTTAACCCTCAGAAATAACTAACAAATGACAGAACTCCTTCTGACCATTTCCCTCGATACGCTGACCAACCTTCAGAACTACTTCGGTCGCATGCTCACGAATTTCGTAGTTCATAATCAATGAATTAACAATGATAATCTAACCCTGCTCCTCTCCATCAAAATATGACTTTTGCTGATATACTTGACTTAAATGGAGCTTGACAAAATATGATTTTGATTTTAACTTAAAGTTGAAGATTGACACTTTCAGGCAGTTTCGCGGATTTGTTCCCGCTGGACTTTTTCCTTCCGAAATATATCGAGGATCTGTCTTATGGAAGATCTGGTCGAAATACTGAAGAGTTGGAGTGAAATTTGAGACATTGTCTAGCTTCGGTTATCAATATTCAAATTTCCATGCATATCTGAGTATCCTCACGCGTTGTGAATTATACATCCAGAATAAAAGCCATACACTTGAGTATTAGCCAAATATATAATTTTTGTATTTTGCGTAAACAATGTAAAATCTTAATTGAAAGAGATCATAAGAAACATATTGCTTCTGTAGAGGGCGGAATTGTGAAAAATCCTAAGCTCTTTTGGTCTTATGTGGGCGAGTTCAGAGATAGCCAGAGGATGCCTCAATCTATGTGTCATGGTGAAAAAATCTTAGAAAATAGTTCGGCTATATCTAATGCTTTTTCTGAGTACTTTTCTAGTGCTTATGAAGATCCACATAAACCTGTTCTTTACCAAAGTAGATATAAATCTTCTTCATCGATTACATTTAACACGATTGATCTGAAGGATGACAAAGCTAAAATCGAGGGACTGGATGTCAAGAAGGGTCCAGGTCCGGACTCCATACCACCAATTTTTATAAAATCGTGTTCCGCTAGTTTGACGACTCCACTTCAAATTATCTTCAACAAATCTTTAGTACAAGGTGTCTTTCCACATAAGTGGAAAGCAGCAAAGATCGTACCTATTTTCAAAAGTGGTAAGAAAAATGAAGTAAGAAATTACCGACCTGTCTCTATTCTAAGTTATTTCGGTAAAATTTTTGAAGCAATAGTAACTGATAAATATTTTTATTCATCCGGTTCCAAGTTGATTCAATCTCAACATGGGTTTTTCAAAAGTAGGTCGGTGTTAACTAATTTAACTCCTTACGTTCATTTTAAAAGTAGTAGTTTCGATGATGGTATTCAAGTTGATGCCGTCTACACAGACATGGCTAAGGCCTTCGATAAGGTACATCATGCAACTTTGTTGTGGGTTCTAGAGGACTTTGGTGTGGTGGGTTAGATGAAATGGATAGAATCGTATATGTCGGATAGACTGCAGTAAGTTGCACTCAATGGCACTCATTCCGGTTTCGTTCGTGTCACCTCTGGTGTTCCTCAAGGGTCACATCTGGGTCCACTTTTGTTTTCAATTTACATTAATGATATTTCGGAATGTTCTCTTTATACAAAACATGATTTATATGCCGACGATCTTAGAGTGTGCAGTGCTATTCGGTCCTACGATGATATTTTGAGGTTTCAGAGTGATCTTGACAGACTTTTCTCTTTTTGTCAAAGTAGGTATTTTCAATTAAATATTGATAAGTGTAAGCATATAAGGTTTGCAAGGAATGTCAATGTCTTCGATGCTATTTTTTCTGTTGATGGGCTTGTTATTGGGAGGGTAAACCAAATTAAGAATCTTGGTATATATCTTGATTCTAATTTGTCCTTTGAGTATCATATTGATCATATAGTTTCTAAGGCTTTCAAAATGTTGGGTTTCGTTCTAAGAACTACTAAAAGTTTCAGTGATCCAAGGTCTTTAAAAATGCTATATTTCTCGTTGGTGAGGAGTAATTTGGAATATGCTGTACCTGTTTGGTCCCCTCACTATTACAAGTATATTGACAGAATTGAACGAGTCCATAGAAAGTTTGTCAAAAGTTTCAACTTTAGATTCTTCAGTCCTAACCATGATTATCACTTAAATTTGCGTCATCACAAAATTTTAAGGTTGGAGCAGATGAGAGTCCTTTTCGACACTGTATTTCTTTATCGAATTTTAAATCATTCTTTCAGTTCTCCGCTTGTTAATTATCTCACTTTCAATGTTCCCGTGTTTCCTAGTCGTCGAAATGCACTCTTATATGTTTCGAAGACCCGTACTAGTTTATTTTTTCATTCTGTTTTCTTGCGAATTATGCGTCTGTACAATTGTCATATTGTCAGTATAGATATTTTTCATGAACCTTTTTCATGTTTTTCAGTTTTTAGTTTTCATGACATTTTACTTGATTCTGTAGTCTTAGGCGAATTTTTTTTCTCTCCTGAATTTTTATGGAAGTTATAATTTTCATTTCGTATGATAGTTTCACTTCTGTTTATTTTTCTGTTATCATTTTTTGTGAACACTGGTAATTGGGTCTATCCTGTGGGGGTTGCTATGTTTTGTAACAATAAATAAATAAATAAATATCCGATCATATGAACCAACGAATTCGAAAATTGTTAACATATTTAAGACAAGTAAGTGAAAAGATGCAAATAATCCTTCCAAATTGAGAACTAAAATCGCATTCAGACCTCAGAATAAATAGTCATCATCTCATTAAATGCTGAAAATCCTATATAATTTCAATTAATCAGGAGTTCGTAAACTATCTTGTCTAGACTGCGATAATTTTCACACAAATCATACTGGTCGTTTCTTCGAATTTAGATCTGAAGATCTCCAAACTTCATTCCTCAAAAATAACTCCCTTTCAATAGTTGTTGAATAAAGTTCTAATAATTGATTTCTCCAAGTCCAATAACGATCTATTCAACCTCTAACATCAAAATATGAGGCAAAATGGGAGAAATATAAATCAGACTTTTTATGGTGTTTTATAATAAATTCCAATGTCGGTTATATTGCGCTATGTATCACTATGTGTTTTGAAGATTGAAGGCAGTCGAGCGTCACGAACTGAAGAAACAGACTGCGGTTTCGTTACCATTTGAACTCATCGTTGCTTCTGGTACGTCGGTTACAAACTAATACATAGTTATGTGTAGTTTGGGAAACGACACTGCAGTCTCCTATTCTCTTTCTTGACAAATGACTGACTTGTACCACTGCTATTGTGACCCTTGATAACGATTATCATTAAGGGAACATCGGAGAACTAGCTCCTTCAGTGAGGCAAATTCAATATTCTACGGAAGCATGAATATTGTCTTCCATCTTTATATAATGCTAATTCATGATTTTCTGTCTGAGTTTATATTGTAAAAGTATGAAATAAAATACATGAGCGCCATATAAACTTATTGCGTTAATGAATACAAAATTTTTGTATTTCCTAGGACTACAAAATACTCATTAAACTTAATTAAAAGCCACACGCCTTAATGCAGGACAATGCATCTAAATTTTAATATTTTTGCAGTTACTTCACGGAGGCATTTCAGGTAGAAAACGTATAAGCTTCTTTTGAGGTAATAACTTAATCCCTTAATTATAAAGTAGAACAATATCTTTTTATTAAAAACTACATAAAACAAGACATATTAAACTAAAACTGGCCATTTCTCCATTATTTTCAATATACGAAAGGATGAGATTTGTGCTGATTCTTTCTAATTCTCATTTTATTGAAAGGCTATTATTATTCTCTATGGCATGCAGATTTTAAATTATTTAATTTCTCATAGTTTTATGTTTCGGAGCTTACGGATGCTTCAAGAAAATTACTTTTCTTGTATTCCTTATGAAACTGTACGAAGGCACGAAGGTTTCTTTTATACATAGAAACTTTGATTAATAATATAATAATATTCAATACGGAAGTAACTTATTGACTACAAGCGGACCTGTCAGACCTCGTCTTGTCCTATGACTGGGTTTCCCAACCTTCTCTTGGTTAATCCTCCCTCTAATTTGTCATTACAAAAATTGCATTACACTAACAACACTTTTGTTGGTTATAACTTCTTCAGAATAAGTTTTGAAATACCAATAGGAGTTAGAGAGGAGATAAGTGCTCATGTGACACTTGAGCTTGCATTCTGAGTAAGTTGGTCGATTCTAGATTCAGGATCAGGTTTTACCAAAGCTATTGTCAGGTATTTTTCAACAGCAAGACAATTCGCTATTCAGGTTTGATTAAGACCACCGCTGAAAAGGAACAAGTGTTCGAAAATCAAGGGAGGCAACTTTGGAATGAACCAGCAACGGTTCAAATCAAATTTTTTCATTATCTAGAATTTTACGCTATCGAATCAGCCTTCATTCCCAGTAATTTTTGCTGAATTTTTTCTGTTGATTAAAGAACATCGACAACAAACGGGTTCTGTCCATCTGGATATAGATGAGTTTGAATTGAGGTTCTGATAGTACCAGTGAAATTCATCTTCCAATATTTGCAAAAGAGTTTTCATTTCTGCTTTCAAATCTTCGTATACTTTTGTCATTTTTTATTGCTTCGAATTGTCAAGAAAAAGACTTGGGTCGAAATTGTGATATGAATCCATGAATATCATCATAACTATGGTGTAGTTTTAGTCACGAAGTTTTAAGTTTCAAGTTACCAGTGCCTCCTTTAATCCAGTTGTCTTTCTGTTTTTGCAACTAGTCACATTCATGAAGGTAAATTTTGTTCAAGTCTTTAGTTTTGAGTTTTGAAATTAACAGATTAATGTGAAGGCTGTCAGTGAAGAGTGAGCTTCTCTTCAATAACATTTCTATGTTTGTATTGAAAAAGCAAACTATCATTTTTAGTGTAAGAAGTAAGTATTTCCTTGGATGAATATTTTGCTACAGTTAATAATGACGAGTTTACTTAAATTCATTTCTCTCGATATACAAATATCAAAAGTACAACATAATACACGGTGTACTGAATCAACAAGATGAAAAATGAACAGAACACTGCTAACAAAACTATATAAAATGTAAAAAATACCACAAACTATACTGCAGAACAAAACCTCCGACAGAAAAAAAAGGAAAAGAATAATTATGGGCGTGACTGCGAATATGTAGTAAAATTCGTAAAAATATGAGAATAAACTCCAATATTAATGAAAAGTTACCGAACAAACTAGTCACGGTCTTACCGAAGGAAATCTTGGAAAGGTTGACTTGACCATTTACTCCTGAACGTATACGATCGGAAAAAATTCCACGATACAATTTTGATGCCAAATCTTGTTTCTGAAGATTTTCTTCGAAAATATAAGAAAACACTTTATATTATGCCAATACCTAGACAATAATTGCATTTTATACTATTAACGCAACTAAGAAATTAGAATTTCTGTTCAGACGAAGCTTGTTGCCAGCGTAGAAAGTCGATTTTCTACCAAATTTAGTATCAGTGAGATCGAAAGCCAGCAATACATGTTGGATTAGAAGACCAATATTCATGTTTATTCGTCTTTTCGTTTTGTCTTGAAATCTAGTGCAAGCCAGCACCGACGCTTATAAGCTTCTTGACGTATCTTGTTTCAACTTGCACTCACTCGCCACTACGATTTTATGTTGGAGCAGAATTGGTTTCATGCGCTCGGTCGAACTTGTTCAAACGTGTCAGCCATTTTGCGGTTGTGTCCGTCACAGTTAAGATGCAGTGCATCACAAATGGCGAAGTATTTAGTTTTTGGAGTTTCACCAAAATAAATCTGTTGTTCGAAACGAAGACAAAAAAAGGATAAGGACCAATTTGTAAGGAGGAACTTTGTTAGTAGAACATTGATCCATTATTCGTGTTGTTGCTTTTCTCTTTGAGCTGCACAATTTTTGGGTTAGGATTTTTGATGAAACTGTAGATTTACAATTCTAACCTAAATCAGTTTCATTTCCAGGAATACGCCCCATCGATCGCCTTGTTTTGTGACGATTCTTTTTCTTTAATTCACTGCATTAGATAATTTGAAGACGAGTGCTATGCTGTATATTTTGAGATTCTACTAACCTACAGGGGTGAGAACAGGCGATATTGCATTATTAAAAATACTCATGCTTTATTTGTAAAGGTTAACGTTCATTTGATTCGTTGCCTCCACATACTGAACTTGATTACGACTATTGCCAAGAACAAAGTGTTGAATGGTAGTAGAGTGCATTTGGTGTTGGTAGACTCTGTTCGTCAGCAACTCAATGCTAACAACATTGAGACAAATCTAAATGGGTGATGAAACACATATTCCATTTTTCGATATTCCTATATTGTCTTGTATGGATTCACGAAGATGACCAAACAACAACCATTACGAAAAACCAAATATTCGTCAAAAAGTTGTGTACGAGATTAGTGAAGGTAATTAAGCTTGCCCATTAACGTGCAGTGACTACGTAACGTGCTAAAAACACGTCACAACAATTTGAATTAGGACACCTGATTCCAGTCAACCCTCCATCTGTGTCAAATCGTTCGCAACTGGTTAACAGTCTGATGTTCATAATCCGGCTATCAGATGATATGTCCTACCAGCTTCGCTTCAGAATCTTCATTTTGCTTTCTTTTCTTTGCCAACCTTTGAACTAGTTAGTTGATGTTGAAAATCATCGTTGATTGTATTTGAAATAATTAATTTATAAAAAAGTTCCCTCGTGAAAATTAGAGATATATATTTTTCTTAAATACTATTTAGTAACCTATATCAAAAATATAGGGTAAGTTGAAAGTTCACCAAGCAAATTGCCGCACTTAACCTTGAAAATCTGATATTTAATTTTTCCTTACAGAATTTTCCTATCAACTGCTTGAATGCCTTATAGTAGCTATTAGAAATTCAAATTCTGCTCCACAGAACATGTCTTTTTCACACGATGGATTTCATAATCGTATTTCTTCAGTTCCTCCAATTTTTTTATAATGACTTTGATATATATCTCATTAATAAACTCGATGAAAATAATTTTTCTGAGTGGAAAACGACAAAAAAAACTTAAACTCCAATATTCAATCATTATTTCTTTCATTTGTAATTTTAGTGAAATTATCATGTAAATCATAAAATTCTTTCAAATTTCAAAATGGTTTCCAAACATCTGTAATTTATTGTGAAAAGTTTTTGTAGATGCTTCCGCGCTTTTTATGTAGCTTCTCTTTTAATTGTAAATAGTTTTTCTAGATGCTTCCTTGCTTTTTATGTAAGTTAACTTTTAATTCTATGACCTACCTGAGCAGCTAGCCCGAGTTTACTTTTCAGAATCTCCGTAACTTTTCCTATTAATTCTTGTCTCTAAATAATGTTAGACCCACGTTATTTTGTTACTTTAAATTCCCTGGTGAAGCTGGCTGTCACGTAAGAGCATATAATATCTTGGTGATATATGTATAACTCGTGAAATTCAGTCCTAGGTGGAGATTCCTAGGTGGAGAGTCGCAAGTAGAGAGTCCTAGAAAGAGAGTCCTGGGTGGAGAGTCCTAGGTGGAGCCCAGAGGCCGAAATACAATTTATATCTGAAGCCCAGAAATCTAGATGAATCCGAAGTTGAAAAAGAGGTTTTCACTCCATAAGAATACAAGAGACTGCTGAACCTTGAACTCAAGATCAACGACTTCTGCCTCAACTGTTTCTACAGGACCAATAAACTTTGACTATCACCAAGATAAGTGTATTAATTGTACAAATAACAAGAAGCATTTGTTGATATTGTTTGCTATAGCTTTTTCTTATAATTATAATATGTAATTAAATATCTGAGTAAAACAATCTAGACTTTTTCTTTCAAGACCTCAGTGACAAATATTGAATTACAGTTTCATTGCTCATATTTCCCTGGGCTTAACCAGTGAAATTTTTATTGTAAATCGTAAAGATTTCAGTTTTAGTTACAACTACCAACAGATACACCAGAAAATGTTTACTTGCAGTGCCTGAATGAGTGCATGGTGACACATCACAACAAACAGTTGACTTTTTCCACAAACATAAGATGAAAGTCATTCCACATCCACCCATCTATACTGATTTGGGCATGTGTGATTTTAACTTGTTCTTTAAGCAAGGAAAACATTAGGTGATCGACGTTCTACGACGGAGTGGTATATCCATAAAGCAAATTTTGTTTTGTTTTTTTTTGAGAGTATTCCCAGACTTCAAGTCTTTCAGTTGTGGAATCTTTGGTAGAGATTACTTAGAACATAAGTAAACTAATTTGCATCATACTCAGGAACTATTGATGTCATCAAATAGGTAAATAATCTTGTTTTTTCAACACTTAGGAGATTACGTTTTAATGGCTCCTTTCAAAAACCTTAAAGCACACATCAGTAAACCATATATGGTAAAACTGAATGACATACACAAAAGTTCAATAATAAAGCAAGATCATTCTTAGTTATGGATCGAGAGCCATTTCAAGCTAAAAATTCGTAAATGCGTACCAAGGTTTAGTTAGTACAGTTACAGAGAATATCATCTACATTGCCACTAGAAAAAGTAATTCTTTCTTTCAGTTCACTCACTGAAGAAGCTGGCTTGGAACAGTTCCGTCTAATGATGAGACTCATCACCAGCTTCCTAAAAAACAGGAGAGATGTACATGATCAGAACTGATAATACCCCCATCAACTATTGTGGTGAAGATATATTTAATCTCTTTAATTATAAAAATGTTCTCGGACGACAGCTTGAACACTCTCAACAATGGATAAGATACTGCATAACAACTGTAGGGTGGAACCTAGAAAGCACAAGTCCAATTACAGACACTGAGGATGCCAATAGTATGTTAATTCAATGATTCAAAATCAACCTGTATGTGTGATTGAACGGTGGGGTTGAAGGATAACGATATGAGATAATGAACAGGTAGATCGAGATATCTCTCGTGTTTAACTTATGATTTATTGACATCTATAATTGATTCCACTCTTTTGTTTATGTGCTGACTGGAATGTTCCCTTCCAATTGTTGATTTATAGGATGAAACATTATTCGGAACAATAAACACAATCAATGAAGCTTGAAATTTACCAAGAGGAGGAAAGCGTTGATTTAGCCATTTCCTTCGATGGATGTTAGTTTCTTTTCTTATTCTCCATTTCTCCAAGATATCAAGAGGTTTATTATTAAGCAGGGTTGGATGATTCCAAGATAATTCAAGAAGAACCTATCATGGAAAATAATAGATTGGCAATGGAATTGAGCACCATCACATATATAGGCAGAAGTAATCCAGAATGGCATCGAAATGAACTTTCAGATCTGGAAATGAAACGTGAAGATTCTCATTTTTAAACAAACTATCGATCAGCTAAATACAAGCTAAAAATTGTAATGCATATAAGTCTACCATTATCATTCAAATATATCTTTAATGGTCAGATTATTCGATAAACTTTTCTGAGAAAGGCGTATTGAGATCTATTCGATCTAATTTCAGTGTTTCTGGAACGTAAATTTTAGAATCACCTAAAGGACATATTGTAGTTATTGTAGTTCTATTGTTCTGAGTGACTTCAGCCCTTACATCTTCCTAGAGTGCTGAAAACAAATTTTCGCGGAGTCTGCATAGCTGGAAATACCTGAGTTCTTTCTTTCAGACTCGTTAGCATTCGTAGTGAGAGTAATGAGAATATAATTCGTGGAGAAGGTGTTTTATTTATATCACTATTCCTTCCTTAATATTTCCAGGGAGTTATCCGTGTTTGTTTCTCAATGATTTGATCCAAATTCAGCAGAATGTACATTTTTGTGTTTTTCGATTGAAAACTGTTCACTCTTTTTTTTACACTCCGAAACTAGTAACTTGTTCCACTCTTCTCGCTTAATAAATTTACTTGTCTCGAAGCGCATTATTTCTTCATCTGTAATATGCTCCATTTGGTGCGAAATTTTGTTGCTATTTTCTTCACAAATAAAGTAGTATTCAAATTCTCTGCTTGAACCATGGTGCTCCGGACAACTTTCTACTCTTCAATCATAACTTCATCAAACGTTGAATTTTCTGGAATTTCAATTTACAATGAAGGCATGAAGATTTCATCAAAAAATCCAACCAAACATGAGATGTCAATGCAAAAAATAAAACTTCAAGTGAAGTTTTATTAGAATTAAAGATTCACTCACAAATAAATCTTTCATGTGCTTTCATTCATGGAGGAAAATTCAACCTTCCGAAGAATTTTGACTAACCCTTTCTATAGGAGCACAGTTACTCTTCATAATCATTGTCAAAAAGGACCACAATAGAAGAGATCTCCCATCTACCATTTATAATCATCGTCAAACAGGTAACAGTAGGAAGTGGTACAACCTTGTCGGATGTGATGAATTTGTAGCGTTATGGTGAGTAGTCAAACAAGTCTAGCTATTAACGTCCTCTTAGTTTTGATGTAGTTTTTGTCTTCGCCGTTTCCTGACCGTGGTTTCCTTCTGTGCCAGTTCATTACAGGATTTTATGCGTATAACATATAAATATAATAAATTTCACGTATCATGAGATATTGAGAGATGAACATTGTTCTAAGAGGACATCAATTCTAATAGGTGTACGCATGCATGTAGATGTCAAAAGTGCCTCAAGGCTGCTGCCACTGAGGATGGTTAGACTCTTTGTAGATCCCATTCATTCGTGCAGTCTACCACACCAGTAACAACATAATATTTCAAAGAAGGTCGCGATATTGTCTAGTGTAGTCCTTGCCAGGTTATATGGGGTTGGTCATTTCTCTCTCTGTGTACCCACGTATTAGGGAGCATTTGATACTCACGTTCAAGTAAAGCGTGATCGATTGTTTGGGCTTCCCGCTCACACCCTCTATAGTGGAGTGTTTCCCTTTTACCCATGACATGGGGGTTACTTCCCTAATGGACAATATCCAGCCAGTGCGCTTGTCATCTGTCATGGTTTTCGTTTTGAGATTTCGTGATATTTCGTTGCTGTTTCTCAATAGGCAGCTGCAGAAGTTCTCCAGCTCACCTACTGTAGAGGGACCCCGGGCCCTAGAAGAAACTAAATGTGTGAAGGACAATATGTAAGGGATAGAGTATTGTTTTCTCGTACTTTGAAAGCACGAATACCTGCTACAGTGGGTAGGTGGCCGATTCGCAGGTACCAGCCGAGAATGGTAAGTACAAATGGGACTGACTCACTTATTTTGAACTTTGATGACGGATTTTCAGATATGTTTTGTAGAATATTATTGAAACATAATATTCAACACAGCCAGATACTTTCCGACGGATATAACTTCAGCCAGACGCTTTAAAGCTCCTAGAAATAAAATTGAATTCTACTTGTGTTCGGTCGCTTGATTTTCATATATATTACATAGAGGATTATTTCAAACCTATATGTCATCAGGCAGATAAAATTTAAAGCCAATAACCTACAGACACACAATTTTTTTCTCACATTAATCTATATTCTTAGTATTTCCAGGATACTATCAGTGTTTGTTTTTCAGTTGTTTAATCCAAATTTTCAAATTAAGCAGAATGAACATTTTTCGTTTTTTTATTGAAAAGTGTTAACTCTTATTTTTGCACTCCATAACTAGTAACTTGTTCTACTCTTCTCGCTTTAAGTAAATTTACTTGTCAACTCTAATGTGCTCCCTTTAGTGTGAAAATTTGTTGCTATTTTCTTCTTAAATAGTCTTAAAACTTTGTGTTCGAACGATGCTGCTTCGGAAAACTTCCAACCCTTCAATCACAACTTCGTCAATCGTTGAATTTCTGGAATTTAAATTCATGAAGGCATGAAGGTTTCATAAAAAAATCCAACCAACCTTGAGATGTCAATGCAAAGAATAAAAATTCTTCTCAGCAATAAATCTTTCATGTTCTTTTATTCATGGAGCAAAATTCAACATTCCGAAGAATGGTGTCTAACCCCTCTCTATAGGAGCACAGTAACTCTTCATAATCATTGTCAAACAGGACCACAATAGAAGTGTTCTCCCATCTATATTCATCCATTTATAATCATCATCAAACAGGTAACAGTAGAAGTGGTACAACCTTGTCGGATGTGTTGAATTTGTAGCTATAAGGTGAGTGGTAAAACAAGTCTAGCTATTAACGTCCTCTTCGTTTTGATAGTAGTCTAGTTTTTGCCTTCGCCGTTTCCTGACTGTGGTTTCCTTCTATATCAGTTCATTACAGGATTTTATGCGTATAGAAATACTTAGTACCTTCCAACGAATTGATCCGAATTTGAGGTAGTCTGGATTGATGTTGGGAATGGATATGAAACACCGACGAGTTGAAACGAGAATGAAAATGAGGTCTGTGCTCTGATTCATGATATCCAAGTAGATTCAACCACTACGACTGTGGCTCTAGTTGACAATGATTATGATGACAAGATGGGAGAACCAGCTCCTACAGTAACAGATATTTGATATTCTACGGATGGTATGAATATTGCACCTTGAACGAAAGTCTTCAATGTGATTACGCATATAGCGATAAATTTCACGTATCATGAGATATTGAGACATAAATGTTGTCCTAAGAGGACATCAATTCTAATAGGTGTACGCATGTATGTAGATTAGGGTGGAGCGATTTCATTTTTTATGTTTTATCGCTTCGGTATACCTGTAAAAAGTTGCTATTTTAGGTCAACATTGAGCACAAAAAAATCATTTGGCTTATGCTATGTTTTTAGGTGCTCCCATCGTCATAAAGTTCTGAAAAATTAAGGCAAATTTTTGCCAACATTTTTCAAAACATCGCAAACAAAACTCCTGAGCGACAGTTATTCCTGGTAGCAACATGCGTGTTGTGGTAGCGGGACGCGGGGGAACGGTATTTCGGCGAAACATCCCTTCCCTGTGCCTTCATACCCAAACACCGATGGAGTGATATTTAGTAATTTCGCGCGCCTACAACAAGTCATCTGTTTGCCGTTCATTTCTTTGAGGCATCAAATTGTATTAGTTTATCTTTAACTGGGATTGTGACGTATGACGTATATTGTAAGTAGTGATTTTCATAGTTTATGCTTGTAGTTTAATTCTTGGATGTAATATTAGAGTATTTATTATTTGTATTGTTTGCAGAAATATGTCTCAAGTTGAAACACGAAAAACAACGAGCTGTCCTGTCTTTGGTTTGCCGCTAAAGTTACCAGCATCGCAATTACCAACTTATAACGATGTTATGAAGAATAATATGTTCATAAAACATGAGTTCAAGCCTGATAAAACAACAAAAGAGCCACAAGTTCATGAAATAATTGAAAGATTGGCTCACGAAGTTATAAAAATATGGCAAGAATCGTCGCTGCCTACTGTGAGTGTGAAAAGAGTTCTAAAACTGATTCGTGCCTACCACGACAAATGAAGAGGCTCAATGAAACCATATCTTGGCCGTCAAACTATTGTTAAATACCAAGAAAATATTAATACATTTATATCATTTATAAAAGGTAGTCGTGTTCCCAAGGAGGAAGCAAGTTTCTTAATTGACCAAAGAACAGACAGAAAAATGATGATAGGCGGTATCGATGTGATTGCAACTGTGAAAAAAAAAAAGAAAGAAAAAAGTTTATCGCGGAACAGAGAGGTAAACTATTTTGACAAACCTTGTTGTTCCCGTTCGTTGACCGATGATTCTTCAATCGAAAGCAGCAGTTCATGCGCTAGCTCACCCGTAATATCTTCTAGTCCTTACCATGAAAACTCAGAACAGGTCAAACTACAAGGTTCACCACATCAGAAAAAAGAGAGGTTTAACTTACCGTCATTAGCCTTTGCCTGTCATCGTACTGGAATATCCGATAGAGCCGCTGCTATTATAGCTTCTTCTGTCTTAAAAGATGTTGGCATTATTTCCCCAAACGATCCAAATCGTGTCATTGATCGTTCAGAATTAAGCCATGAAAGAACTAAGGTCAGATTAACTTTGCGAGAAACGGACTGCAATAAAATGCTTCTCGGTTTATATTTTGATGGCAGGAAGGATAAGACTTTGGTTAGTATTGCGAAAGAAGGAAATTTTTACAGAAAACGACAGATAGAAGATCATTATGTCATTTTATCAGAACCAGGAAGCAATTATTTCGGGCATGTCACTTGTGAGTCGGGGACTGCTAAAGGTATTAAGGACACTTTAATATCTCACTTGAAATCTAAGTCAGTAAAGCTGAGTGAAATAGCTGTTGTTGGCTACGATGGAACAATAGTTAATACAGGTTTGAAAGGTGGCGTTATTCGTCTGATGGAAGAAGAGCTAAACAGACCATTATAGTGGTTTATCTGAAAGCTGAATTCTAATTTGTTATTACAGTTAGATGGAAAAACTACAGGGCCGAAATGCTTTTCAGGTGCCATTGGATTTGAATTACAAAATTGTCAAACAATGCCGATAGACAGAAGCATCGCGTGCAGTTTGTCGGGAAAACAAACGAGATGGTTTTCTTAGAGCAAGATTACTATCTCGTCAACGTATGCCTAGTCTTAACACAAAGAATCAATATAATATTTAAACTGTATTTTTAATGTTTCTGGATATTTCTTGTAATAAATAATTAAAACATAAAAAAATGTTTTTCTTTTGTTTTCCGTCCCTGCTGGGGCACCTCAGAACGTTAAGATAATTCTGTGATATTTTCCATGTTTGTTTTGTATATAACAAGGCAACTTTTCATCGATATGCCGTTGCAAAAAAATATTTTTTTGAAATTTCATATATTTTCGCTCCACCCTAATGTAGATGTCAAGAATGCCACAAGGCTGCTGCCACTAAGGATCGTTAGACTCTTTGTAGATCCCATTCATTCTTGCAGTCTACCACACTAGTACCATCATAATATTTCAAAGAATGTGGCAATATTGTCCAGTGTGGTCCTTGGCAGGTTATATAGGGTTGCTTATTTCTCTCTCAGTGTGTACCCTACTAGTATAAGGGAGCTTTTGATATCCACGTTCAAGTAAAGCGAGATCAATTATTTGGGCTTTCCGCTCACAACCTCTACAGTGCGCTTGTCACTTGTCATGGTTTTCGTTTTGAGATTTCCTAATATTTCGTTGCAATTTTTCACTAGGCAGCTCCAGAAGTTCTCCAGCTCACCTACTACAGTAGGACCCCGGGGCCCTAGACGAAACTAAATTTGTGTAGGACAATATATAAGAGATAGAGTATTGTTGTCTCTTACTTTGAAAGAACGAATACCTGCTACAGTCAGTAGATGGCCGATTTACCAACCGAGAATGGTAGGTACAAATGAGACTCACTTATTTTGAACTTTGATGACAGATTTTTAGATATGTTTTGTAGAATACTATTAAAACATAATATTCAACACAGCTTCAAAGCTGCTACAAATGAAACTCAATTTTACTTGTGTAGCTTGATTTTGATATATGTTACATAAGGGGCTTTTTCAAACCTATATGTCACCAAGCATATAAAATGTAAAGCCCATATCCTCCAGACACAAAATTAGAATATAGGTACACTTCAATCATTTCTTAGGTGTGCGGCCAATCTTATGGCATATGTGAAGTACAATAATATTCAATAAAACATTCATACAAAAAGCGATGAGGATTTTTCCTAAGTTTGCCTATTTCACTTACGTTTCTCACCCGATACCAGGAAATCGGCTGTCAACAAAAATAGAGAAGCAACACATACGTTCAAAGTACATAGAAAACTACTCTAACCATCACATTTTGTCTTTTATAAAATAAGTTACGTATGGGGGAGGTGGAATCCTGGACTGTACAGCTTTCCGTTCTAAACCACAGCAGTTTAAACTGTTCTAGGATGTTGTCTTTGACTACTAGCGCCTTATTTGCGTTGATGTTAGTCTAACGGGTTCGAGTGTTATTTGTCTGGATGCCCTTTTGGCTAACCTGTCTACTTCCATGTTGTGTGATTCAAACCAAAAAAATAAATAATAGAAATAGGTACCCATTCCAGTTTTTATTTTTGACAAAATATGATAATTGATTTCATCGTCTGATGTACTCGTTAAGGCCAAGTATCAGAGCTAAATGGAGTTTCAACATGCTGTGTTTGTTTATTTTTGCCATCAACTCGAATCATTAACAACAATTTCTTCCACTTGAAATATATTCCAAGCTCGCGAACTTTTCAAATAAATAGAATGTGCAGTTAAACTCAAACTTATTCATCCTTCACATTCGTACAAGTTATGCATAAAAAAAATATCCTTCACAAAACGAAGAGATACTGAAATCTAAAGCGAGTAAATGAGAATTGGGTATGATATTCATCAGAACAAAATGTCGTAACGTCATAAGGCCAGAAAGAAAAACTATACAAGAAAATTTTTCCTTCAAAATACTTGATTGAAACATTGTTAGGGTTTGAATATAGCGAAACGGTGTCTACTATACAAAGGTAGATATTCGACAAATTAAATATAAATTTTGTTTTGATCACCAACGTTAGTTTGTTACACAGCAAGACTTAAAATGTGTTTTTGGGGCATTTTTCGTAGGAATACGGAATTGTATGCTTGATTTGAAATGAATAAAAAAATTCAGAAGGATGTCAAAAAACTAATTAATATTTTGCAAGTTTCAGAAACTATCTGAATACTTAGCTCAGATTTATATTTAGCAACTCACTTTTAGCATGGAAACCCTTACCGATGAAATAAAATAAAAATATGACATTCTATAAATCGAAAAAGATAACGAATAACGAGTGGCAAGGTGAAGCAAGAATAATGGTTACTAAAATCTCAACCTGTAGACTTTATACCTGAAGAGCGAATATCACTTTATATTATAATTTATTTAAGACCCATAAATGTCGGAATATAACAGAGAAAGAGGAACATTATGGTGTGTTCTTCATATGCTTTTTATTGGCAAGTTTCTGAATTTCCCCAAATCCTAAATCTTACCACGCAGGAATAGGTCACAGAATGAGGAATATTAGAGTGTATTTTTCGCCTGCTTTTCATTTCAAAATTTTCGTATATTTTTATGATCGAGAATAATGTTAATATGGGTTCTTTTATTACGATTCCTTGGCCTGTTATAGTACACACTCAAGTTCAAACTCCTTAACTCAATGGAGGTTACGTTTTCTTAGAAGCCCTTTCGGTACTCCGACTTGATTATATATTTGCTGAAAATGGTAAATCGATCGTTTCAATTGTAGAACAGTTGTGGAGTGCTTTTCTCAATTATTCGTCCTTCATGCGAAATGTAGATCTACCATTTCCTATTCTACATACGATTATTTCTTTTAACAGGAAATACTACATCTGAGTAGGCTAAGAAATACGAAATCAATCACAAAGTTCATCTGAATGACACTCAATAGTATTGATTGCATGATAAGTGGAACATTTCAATTGATTCTAGGTTATTGAGTTTTATACTTCTTATCAGTATAAAGAAAAGGGGGGCCATTTTTGATACAGTAGTTATCAAATGTTGAATCTTGTTTATTTATGAAGCTCGATGTTGTTTATATCTGTCATGAAGGAACGACTAGTTTGACCTTTGTAATTTATTCAGATTGGACAAGGTGACTCCTGATTTATTTAAATTCTCTATATGATTTCTAGCATCATGTCAATTTATTTTCGAGTGAGAACGCAATTCTGGATTTGCTTGTTTGTTGTTTGCTTCTTCCTTTACCGTGCTCTATTTCGCCAGAGAATTCTGCCACCCTAGTAAGCAGGGAATTTTGCCAAACCTCTCGGGTTGAGGGAAGGGATCTTCAACGTCCAACACTTCTCTGTTAAACAGGACTGACGGATCTACATCTTCTCCGAAAGATGGGCGCTCCAGCCATTTCTACAAAAACCGCACCGAATTTGTGGGGATTGAACCCAGATAACTCTGCGTAGAGGACGCGCGACCTTACCTCTACGCCTCGGAACTGGCAATTTTGGGTTTCAATTTGAAATTGCTGGTATTTCTTATCGAATATAATGGGCTGATAGCCTTATGTAATTGTTTTTGTTGGCTTATTTTGTCAATTAAGTCACCGTGAAAGCCGTTGTTGTGATCTATATTTTGTTGGTTTTAATTATTTCAATGAAGTTTTAACATAATTGGTAAGTCACAAAATGGAATAAGTTTAATATCAAGATATTTTGACCAATAACATCGAAATGCGGAAACAAGTCAAATTTAGATTTCAAAATGAAATCTTGAAATATAAAAATTTCACCCCTAACGTCAACGCGCCTCACGTGACAGTTGCAACCCCTGAATTTCTTAAGACAGAAGTAAGAGATTTAGGCACCTCATTAAAAAGGTCGTTTCATTCTCTATGAAAGAATGTAATAGTTCTGAAGATTATTTTGAACATTACCTAAAAAAATAAGTGAAAATTATTGTAGCTGATTATAACATTTTCATTTGGATAATTAATAAAAAACATTAGCTTTATTCGATCTTGGTGCAGAAAATGTTCAAAATATCTTCCTTGAAGACTATCCCAGTCTTGAGTAACAACGTCTTTTAAAATTCGTTAACATCAAAAAGGAAATGGACCTAACGAGAAGCGCTATTTTTTCTCTTGAGTCAGCTAGACCGCGTGGTTCAGTTTAGTAGTATCACTTCATTAGAAAAGTCACTCCAGTTTCTATCAATCAGTAACCAAATTCACTGAAAACAATACATACAATCTTGAACAAAGTTAATCATGGAAATCTTTGCACACTCTTAAGGCAGGTGAGGTAGGTTTTGTGTACATAACATCAACAGAATGTTCATTGAGCCGAGAATAACTCAGAAATTATTCTCTTGTCTTATAATACTGAATAATCAACGCAAATTTATCAAATCCTGTGAGAATTCAGAGTTTCAAACTGTCACAACTGCTGTCCAGCAATTGTCACAGAAGGACGATACTCTACTACTTTTCGAACAACTTTCGTCTATGTAAAACCTTCGCACAATGCAAATTTCATCCTTACGCGTGTTAATATTGGCCAGAAATTTACATCGTATAATCCTAGCCATCTAGAAAATTATCGAAGGATATGAAATATATTCCATTTGCAGTATGACGAAATTATTAATGAACGAAAAAGCATTCATAGTTCAATTGAATCTGCACATCGTAGTTTATTCAACAGCATCGAATTAGATGATTGAAATCGTTATGTTTGGTTTTTGAAGCATCAGAATTTATTTATTGTGATTAAAAATCTCTGCCGTCAAAAGGTACAATAGTGTAATTTGAAAAATAGAATATTCGGAAGGAAATATTGCATTCAAAGTATGGAAAAGAAAAAGGGGTTACCCTAATGATTAGGCAGTCTTAACGACATATCTAATTAAATGGCATTGGACTTACGTATAGGTTTTTGTGGGTATTCAGTTTTTTTGAGAAGTTTACAATATTGTTTTTTATTACTTAGCTCATTACACCAATTCTATAATATTAAAGTTTCGATCACGTATCTCTAAACCACAAAAAAATATAACTATTAATTTTTCACAAACTTAAACATATTTCTACTTATTATTATTGGAAACAATTATTTCAGCTATTTTTACTAAGACTATTCAAAATTAACTGTTTCTTTATTGGCTCAAGGTATCCACTACATAGAATCATGTTCTGAACAAACTCATGCATTACAAGAACGGCAAGCATATTTTGTTTTTCTGACAATTTTTTTGGGCAAAAACAACAGCGACCACGAACGGTATCTTGTTTTTTAGGTGGTCCTTCAGCCAGGGATGTTGCGACTCCGACTCCGTTTAGTCAGAACTTCCGATTATCATTACACCTTCGGTTCCGACTTTGGCACTGACACTTTTAAATCGGAGGTTTTAATCGGAGGACGAAGCATAACGTAGCGGCGGCGGCCTGCTTAGACTGTTATGAACAGGTTTAAACTTTATTAAACATGTCGCGCTGGTAATCCCCCTGAATCCTGCTACGTGCGCTCTATTATCAATTATTTTTTCATTTGTTAAGTTTGTTACACACGCGACACTCTCATAGTTTATATAGGAATTTATTCAAATTTTTGCGGCTTAGCATCAATAAAAGAGATGTGTGTTTGTGTTGGACAATGAAACCAAAATCAAATTGTATTTGGTACTACTTCATTGAATTAATTCAGATTCGGCAAAGTGTAAACTTTGTATGAAGACGTATTGAAAAAAGGGATGTACAACAACGTCGTTGAAAGTCTGTGTAAAAGTCCGATTTCCCGAATTAATCGTTTATGTCTTTTAAACTCTGTTTTCATAATTTTATTAATAATTAATTCTCATTTCATCAAGTTGAATATTCAAACAGTTTGAAATTCGAATCAAGAATCTACAGGTAATGATACCCAATGAAAATTATAGTTATATCCGTAAGGTATCGCTGCTATTGATCTAGGTTGTTCACCGGTTAATTATAAGTCAGTACTTGAAAGAAGATCGTTTTCTCGTTACTGTGGGAGAACGGAAAGCAGTACTCATTCTATGTTTCGTTTCCACTTTATTGTTGTGAAGAGAATAATTTCGCCTTTTCATTAGTTCTTCTGAGAATCAATAGTTTTTCATAGAATCTATTTTATATAAGTTCGGAATTCATTAGATTCACTCTCTTTCCATTTAGAAATCTTCGGAATCGTTTGTAATTTTATTGGAGCTGTGTTGTAGCGATTGGAGTTAATGATTCTTAGTAAAAGTATTTAAGTATTATTTTGATTTTCTGGATGAATTCCAGTCGTCTGAGGCGTTATAAGTAGTCGGTAATTTTTCCGGATTTCCTCGACAACGAATTCAATTAGAGAGTGGAGAGATTTCGAATTTTCTTTCATTTTATTAACCTGAATCGATATCTACTATTCCAAGGGTAAGTCAAATTCATTCTGTTCATTTTAAAAATATATATTCGAGAGAAATGGTATTGTTATAGATTTATTTTCACCGTCAAGATATTTTACGAGTTTTCGTCCTTATGCCAAACCTTGATATTTCACGACTGCGGTAACCACGTCTTTAGGGAAATAGTCTTGCCACCTTGCAAACCATATTCAGCCAATCAAGTAACCTGTAAGCTGTAAGATACAGGAATACCAGAAAACCGACATAAAACACTATTCAATCATCGTGGGGAATTAACCTCATTCCTAAAAGCTAAGTGTTCTTCTTTATGATCCGTTTCTTCTCTTCTATCTTCGTTAATCATTGACTGAGCTCTATCATTGAGTTTCATTTTGTTGAAAAGTTCAGATTGTTCTAAATGAAAGTACTTTTGTAGTTTCGATTCAACTCGTCTGAGACTCCTTTATTATAATTGGTTAAACTTTGTAGTTAAGTTTTTTTGTTTGCATTAGTTACCTTGATTATAGTTAGTAATTTATTAGTCAGTTTTGTGATTTTGATATTTATTCTGTAATAGAGCTAGTTGAAGTGATGAGTATTATTCCCAAGGCTATATCTAGGACGAAGGTTCTAGATGACGATCTCATACACTGAGATAAAGGGACTCTGATCTAGCTGGACATAGGTGATTTATAGGTAGTTTCAATTGAAATTTTATTTCAACTAGCCTTGCTATAATTTAATGTAATTCAAATTCATTATTTAAAATTCTTATTTCAAGTAGAATTGAAATACTTCTTCAATTTTAGATATTCTTGAAACAAAACCATTACATTTGGTGCCCAACTACAAGAAGCTTCATCAGCAGAAGGGAGTTCATTGGTTGTGTGAAGCCAACACGAGAAAGAATTTTGTTTTATTTTTCTGAAGGAAAACACTTGGAGGATATTGATTATGGTGAAACGCTTATCAAATTTTGAGTAAGTTATTGTCACAAATACAAGTAAACGATGATTTCTACTAAAATATATTATTAAATTCTCGACGCGTTTCAATACACAGTATCTTTATCAAGAGCGAATGAATACTACAAATATATCTTACTAACAAATTTTTATATATACTAAAGAGGCAATCCATTGAGAGCTATGCGTACTTGAACTAATATTTAGGCAATAAATTTGATAAGGGTGAGTTATTTATGTCTAACTGATCATTAAGAATTTCCGGTGAATTTCTAAATTTGTTAATTTCAAGTGCTTCCAGAAGGTTGAGTTTTATACCTCTCTTCTCAGAATGTAGGATCTTAAATTCTGAGTAGAAAGAGTAACCATTTTCCTAAGATGATTTGAATAATTTGAAATTTATTCCTGTTCTACCTATATAAAAACAATTGCCATCTGCACAATCCAATCTATAAACACCTGATTTATTTCCTTCATTAATTAGAGATTTATAATTCCTGATAAATGAACCTAAATGTGTTGATATTTTGAACGCTATATTAAAATTTGAATTTTTAAGAAAGAATTTCACATTATAACTAATATTGCCCATATATGTTAAGCTATTGAATTTCCTGTCTTGGTGTTCACCGATTGGATGTATATGTTGTAAAGCTAATTTTTTTTTTCTTATGAAGTATGCTGCTAACTAAATTTATTGCGATCTGTTTTATCAAATTCAATTCTTTGCAATAATTATCATTAGACATCGGTGTCTAATGTGTCTATGTGCATAGACTCTTGAACACACTACATTCTGAGAAGAGAGGTATAAAACTCAACCTTCTGGAGGCACTTGAAATTAACAAATTTAGGCATTCACCGGAAATTCTTAATGATCAGGTAGACCTAAATAACTCACCCTTATTAAATTTATTTCCTAAACATTTGTTCAAGTACGGATAGCTCTGAATGGATTGCCTGTTCAGTATATATAAAAATTTGTTAGTGAGATATATTTGTAGTATTCATTCGCTCTTGATGAAGATACTTTGTATCGAAACGCGTCGAGTATTTTGTAATATATTTCAGTAGAAATCATCGTTTACTTGTATCTGTGAAAATGGATTTCTATCACATAAAAGCCTCGTCAATTGAATTTTTGTAAGTTATTGTTCCTTGTTTCTTTCTTTATTACTGCTTATACTGTTTGTCACCTGGTTTTGCACTGAAATTTGCAGTAACTCAATCTCAGATTCTTATTTCGATTGATATTTTGTCTGAACACTTTTGGTATAATAATTTTGACAAGCTTATACTGAACATCTAAGTAACCGTAACTTCTGATTTACGTGACAAGTTTTTATCGTGTGAAACTTATTTATTATTCTGGTTCAATATCTCAAATCGTGTAAGATTTGAATACTGTTGAAAGTCTTTAAGAAATATTTTCATCTACGCATTCACTTTCTTTTTAATTATCTCAAGTAATAATCTTGATCTCTAAATTTTTTCTTGTCATTTGGTTATGAGCCTACATTTGCGCTTATTTTTCTTATCTTTATTGAGTGCCTGATTGGCATTGAACACTTGTACAATGGCATCATCCAATTTACTCAAAATAGAGGTCAAATATGAACTTGAGTATGAAATTTTAATTAGAGGTTTAAAGCCTGAGAGAAATGTGTTAGATCTTTGTGAAATGCTGAGAGGTATCATAAAGCTAGGGAGCGAAGGTCAATCCTTTGAAATTATTCCTATGCCTGACATACATTCTGAGCTTGATATTTGTCAAGAAAAGTTAGATGAAGTTACTTTTTATTCTAAAGAACCTTTCACAGGTTCTATTCATCGTAAAATTAGGACAAAACTAGCACAACCTCTAGATCGTACTGAAAATATTAAAGTTTCTTCTGATAAAGTCCAAAACGAATTAAGATGTAAACTTCTCATTGAATACTGAAACCAACAATTAATAAAATTAGAAACTGAAAATAAAATACAGTACAGGCTTGGACTTCGACGCCTCTTCAGGATGCTAAAAACATATTACTTTAAAAAAAACTTTGCCGAAGAATCAAAAATGGTGTACGTCTAATGCTAAGTCTATGGAAATTGACAGATTGATATCCGAAATGATGGCTTTACAAGATCTACCCTTCAATTTTGCGGAAGGTATAGGATTTCGGCGACGTCTGCAGTTCACTGCGACAAATTATCACTTAAGGGGAAGAACTTTTTTTACTGAAAATATTTGTAGTTATTAATATGCAACATTCGCAAACAAAATTAAGGATATGCTCACATTATTTGAGAAGATCTCATTTACAATAGACATTTGGACCAAACCAAGTTCCAATGTGTTTTTATTAAGTCAGTGCATGGCATAGAGATTTTAAAAGAATAAAATAAAATAAAAAAATTCATTGTTTTGTACGCGATTCTGGATGTAATATGATACGAGCAATGAAACTCGGCGACATACCCGATGTCTCTTGCACTGTACATCAGTTGCAACTGTGTGTGCAAACACTGTTAGATGGTGATGTAAAATTAAAGCCTTATTATCGAAATTCAAAAAACTCTCGACTGCATGAAATACAAAAAAACAACTCAATCATTAACGTTTGAGTGTAATACAGGAGTGTGTTACTCGATAAGTTGTATAAATATGAAGATCTGAGGGCACGGCAGTGCGTCCGCCAAGTCGAGCAAAAAGCAGAATTACTACATAAACATCGTGAAAAGTAAACGAATAAAACACAGAAGCACGCACGTACTATCCTTTTCAGGAACCGTTTCAGAGTATTTTCGATCTTCTATAACTTTGTTGTGGATAGATCAGACTAGCTGAGCCTTCATTATTCGAGGGATACTACCAAAATTACCCGTTTTACAAATTTTCTTGCTCATATCACCTATATTATAGAAACTACAGACTGTCGAACTTCACTATTTTTACCTCTTTCTGTAATAACTGACTCACTGATCATCACATTGAGAACTTCTAGCATACACCAATACTTCAAATTTTGGATTCTATCATTTTTTATCCCACAGACTAAGAAAAAATTCAAAAATTCTAGAATACAGGTTCTGTTTTCTGAAATCGAGCTTCGCACATACCTATTGCTTCCTCACCTTGGAAAACTACTTCGAGAAAGATACGTAATATCCTTCTTGTCGTGAAACGAACGATACGACATCATTTGCATGGCTCTGGGAAGAATTTGCAGAAGTTTCGAACACTAATATTCACATGAAGAGTCATAACTTTCACATAAATTACATAAAACTTAGCACTTTTCTTTCTAATCCTAATAACCTCATTGAAAGTGTACTCCTCCGCCACTCAGATCATAAACAGAAGTCCGCTCATTCCTACGCAGTGAAAAGAACACACATCACATCAATAATATTTTCAATACCGCAAAATATTGACAATATTATTGAACGTCTGAGACGGCCTCTGTGGAAGAAAGAATTGAACCGCCGCGCCCCTCAAGAAACGATTCTTTAGGCAACCTACAATACGCAACAAGACACCATTGCCTGTGCGGCTTACTTTGGTCTCCTAATTTGCAGCAAATATTTATATTATAGATAATGTTTCCATGACATAGAAAATGAATATATTAAAATTGGATTTAAATATTTTACATCGAATAGTGGTAGCGCCACGGTATGTGGCGCATAGATTAAATCGTACAATTCTATGATTGAAAAAATCACACATCAAATGCTGTCAAAAATTTTTCAACCAGTTCTTTTGAGATAGAAAAATAATCTGCTTATTCTCTATTCTGTTGTGTTTCTTGTTTAACAATTTTCTTATTCAATATAGAAATAGTGAGTACCTATTGAAGGAAAATCTAGATATGATTGAAATATCGTATGTAAATGGCATTTCCATCCGCCATCGAATTATTTCTATCCCTGGGGATGGTTCGTGTTTGTTCCACTCCCTATCATTCTCCATGTATGGAAATATTGAGTCATCTTATGGCATTCGGCGAGCAATAGTTCAATATGTAGTTCTACATTGGGGAGATATGGAGCTTTTCAATTGTAACGAGAATGGAGAAACAAACTGTTTAGTTCGCTCAGCATGCAAAATCTTTAAGCTGAACTGTTCGTCTATGATGAATCCACCATAAACATGAGACAACGCAATGATTCTGATTTTGTAGAAATGCTGGGGAGAATAAGATTAGGTGTGATCACCGAAAATGATTGCAGTTCACTCTTGACCAGATTATTAGGTTAGGTTAGATTTCTGATGAAGGTAAATTACTAGAAATTTTCGCAAATTTTTCGAATTTCCCTGATGACACAGTTTGTATCCTTCCTACCAAAAACATGTGCCAGCAGATGAACAATGCAATGCTGAAATCTCTTCCCTATCCAGAAATTAAACTCACAGCCATAGATAGCATAGACTGCCCCAAATACCCCAAAAAAAGAGCTCGTGAATGCATAAAGAAATATGAAGATGATGCTTCCATGACTGCTAGGTTGGAAGAGAATAAATAGGGGCAAAAGTCATGTTGAGACGAAATATTGACGTGAGTCTGGACCTAGTCAATGGCTAGATAGGTATTATACAGGGAGTAAAAACTAATCCTGAAAACAAATAAATTATCGAAAAGATAGATATAATTTTTAACAAAAATCAGCTTTACGCACTCGGCCCCGTAAAAACTATATTTGAAATTATATGCAGGGCTTATATTCATCGTGAACAATCTCCTCTTTCAGTCGCATATGCTATCACTTTACATGAATTCTAGGAATTGAGTTTGACTAATGCATTGATGGACCTTGGGTCATCAGTGTTCACATGTTGCCAAGCATACGTTGCTCTTTCTAGAGTGACGAGTCTGGATGGATTACACCTGATAAAGATGAACTTCTCTTCTATAAGATCTAGAGAGTCTGCGATAGTCTAATATAATCGACTAAGAGAAATTTACCGTCCAGACCATTGAGGATTCTTCCATCAAAACATTGAAACTACCACAAAAGACAGGGAATGGGCTCTGCGGAAATCTGTAGCTGACACGCAGGAAAATGATTTCCTGCCTAGAAGGAAACAAAGGAAGAATTCCTAGGCTATGAAGAAGAACTTTTAAATTATTACCACTGTTAACTGTATATACTCCTCCTTTGACTTAGATATAATTTTGCTAGGTTTGTTTATTTATTTATTTCAATGAATTTTTTATCGTTAGATTGGTACCTTGCATCAGTTTTGAAAAACCATATGAAAAGTTATTGACCAGGTTCATCCTTCGTGAAGGTAGTCAATGATTTTTACAAAAAGATGAGATCCCACCAAAATATAAAATGTACAAAATGCAAGTCTAGCAATGAAAAGAGTCTGCCGTAAAAGGTGTGCGATATCATATAAAACAAAATCGATCATTTCACATTGATATTTATATAGAAAAACATAATGACTTGGCAATTGCTCTACAACAAAATAACATAGGGTTTACAATATTCAAAGAATAATATCCTCGATTGGATGGAGCAACAGTTATACCAAATACAGAAAATGAGGTTGCTGCTCAATTTCATCATATCGTGCCATGCAATTGCCAAGTCATTATGTTTTTTTTTATATAAATACAAATGTGTGGATATTAACTGAAATGATCGATTTGGTTTCACATGATATCTCACAACTTTTTACGGCAGAGTGTTTTCATTGCGAGACTTGCATTTTGTACATTTTTTGTTTTTGGTGGGATTTATTTTTAACTCGGAATTTTCAAACAAAAATCTTTCATGCTAATACAATAAATTCAAATCAAACCACTAAATCGATATTATTAAAACTTGCTGTGGTACATGCAGGCTGATTATAATGAGCGCATTTAGTTTTTATCATTTATTTAATTTAAATAATACTTCAAGTTTACGGATTAATTTCTTTATTTATTAACATATTCTTTATTTCGTCGAGACGTTTCGAACACTTTACAGCGATCGCGACCACAGGTAGACTAAGATGTTATTTGTCTTTACATATATTTGTTTGTTTGTTTGTTATTCCTTTAACGTGCTCTATTTCCGCCTTTCGGCCAATGACACGCCGGGGAATTCTGTCACCTCACTAACCCGGAAATTTTGCCGAACCCCTCTCGTGTCGAGGGAAGGGATCTTTAATGTCCAACACATCTCAGTTAGACAGGACCGACGGCTTTACATCTCCTCCGAAAGATGGACACTCAAGCGATTCCCAGAATCCGAAAAATCGCATCGACTTTGTGGGGATTGAACCCAGGTAACTCTGCGCAGGAGACGAGCATCATATCCCATACGCCACCGAGCCGGCTTACATATATTTAAAAGAAATCAAGTATCGTCACCTAAAAAAGATTTTAAATTATAAGCATTAATTTGTTTAATGAACTTGTTACAGGTGGTATAGTACAATTTATATATTGAAAAGAATGATTAAAATACAGGATTTTCTATGCCTGTAGGCATGTAAACACAACACCTGTCAATTGTTTCCTGGAGAATAGCTACAGCTTGAAAAAATAGTGACTAGACTTCTACCTTCTGAAGAAATTACCCGAAATATGAGTGATAGTAACACCACTATCTCATCAGAAATTCCGCTTATACACACAATAAAGCATACATCACACATTTAACACAGTAAACAAGACACAAATGAAAAATTTGACAGTATAATAAAATATACCGTCGACCAATTAAATTCAAAGATTTTGTGACCGTCAATCAAACAATTTCTTTACAGTACAATCTAGATACTCGGTATAAAACGAAAGTTTTCATAAGTGATAAAAGAAAAGATTGAAACAAAATTAATTTCACTACATCTAAATATAGGCTGAAAATATTTACGTTCCTGTAGAATAACGGGCAAGAATGGAACTACCAGCAGAAGCTACAAATAGTAATGTCCAAACAGTTTTGTCGAATATATTGTTAAGTAGTGTAAATAGTGATGAAGACATTTGAATTGTGGAGGCCGTTACTTGATGTAGATGCATGATATAAATGAGATAAATTTTGTTTGATGGCCTTTAAAATATTTTAAAGGCCATCAAATCTATTTTTTTTTACTATTACAGTAGTGAAAATGGTTTGATCATGGGAAATCCTTTGAGTCCACTTTCTTACGTAGCAGAGATTTTTATGGATAATATTGAACAGAAAATTCATACAAATCCACTCAATTCCAAATTTTTTATTGGTATAGATATGTTGACGACATCTTAGTATGTTTCATTGGAACTACTCGTCAATTAGACTTATTTCTTAATTTCATTAATTCCATCCATTTGAACATTAAATTCTCGATAGAAATTGAACAGAACGATTCCATTAATTTTTGGACTTGAAAATCACTAAACAAAATAATAATCATGTTTTTTGGTCTTTCGTAAACCAACACATACTGATACAATTATACATTACTACTCATTACACCCAATTCAACACAAAGTTGCAGCTTTAAACAGCATGGTACATCGGGTACTCAATTTACCTCTATCAGTAGAAGATTATAATAAAGAGTTAAACATCATCAAACAGAAAGCCATTAATAATTCATATAATCCGGATATGATAGTCCTAATCATTCGTAAAAACTGTATCAGAAAGCAATGAATGAAGTATATCCTATTCATAAAGACTATAAAATATTCAACAGTTTAACATTCTGCGGTTCTGCAAGTACAAATATTAAATCCTTTCTCGTCAAACAAAATCTTAATATAACTTTCAAAATTTCTAATAACTTAGGTAAACATATTAAAAATAATAAATCTCCTGTTGAAAAATCAAGTAAATCAGGAATCTATAAACTCAATTGCGGTTCTTGTGATAACATTTATATCGGTAAGAGCTATAGGAGTTTTGGAATAAGAACATCTGAACATAAATGTAGCTCCGATAAAAATAAATCTGATTCAAATTATTCAAACCACCTAATAAAAGAAAACCATTCATTCAATAAAAACTTTGACATATTACATATAAAATCAAAAAGTTCAAAATTAGATCTCTTAGAAGCATTAGAAATAAATAGATACAAACATTCGGACAAGCTTTTGAATGAGCAGGTAGATGTGAATTTTTCACCCCTACTTAACTTGTTTAATTAGTTTTTATTACCTTTCATACTAACTGTACAATGGCTCGGTGTGGATTTTCCTGTTATTCATCCAACTTTTTCTACGATTTGTTTATGATACTATACTCTTCATTCTGTTTGTCATTCTTGATAAAGCTTCTGTGTCAGCGAAACGTCGTCGATTTTTTTCAAATAAAGTTTAGATTAAAGTTAAACCTTGTGTTTTTTATCTCTTTTAGTGATGAAGACGATGATAAAAGCTTATCCGAAAATAGTGTAGTTTTTGACAAATTTAATGTAATGAAAAGTATACTAAATTCGAACAATAAAGAAAAACGTATAAGTATTAATGATGATCATTTATTCAGGTGGAAATTGAACCAATTGCCCGCCAATATTTGACGTGTCCACCAGGCTTGGTGGCAAGAGAACAACTTTTTAGTAGAGCTGGTCTAATCTACGACTCGTTAAGAAATAGATTGGACGGAGACAAAGCTTCAAAGCTTTTATTCGTGTAGTATAATACACTACTATTGGAGTCAATTTATTTGATTTAATTTGTTTTAAACTTTTGTGCATTTATAATGATATTCTACTTTGGCGTTTAATGCATTTAATTTAATTTCTTGTTTATTTGGAAGTATGCCTTTTTTTCACTCTTTCTGTTTTATTTCATATTTAAAATGATAAAAATTCGACTGAATAATGTTTTATTTGTCCTTCGATAAAAAATATTTCTCCTGTCACCACTTCTGACCCCCGTCTCCGGTGCCGACTCAGATAAACCAAATTTCAGAACTCCGATTCCGCCTTCGGTTCCGATATAACTACCTCCGTTACATCCCTGCTTCAAGCTGCCCACCTATTTGCCATAAAACTTAAAACTACCTAATTACTAGTGTAACCATTACTGTTCCATATCATATATTCGGCTACTAAGGCAAGAATTTCAAATAATACAAGTAGAGCTAGTCAACAACTCTGAAGTAATCAATATATCAAAGGGTGACATTTTAATGAGAAATGACAAAATCCACATTGAAATGTTGTCTACAAATCTGCTTTTCAACGAATTTGAGAACTAATTGGATTCCAAAAATTTAAAAATTAGATATTGCACATGTCCGCTTATGCCCATTCCATCTGTGCGCATATGAGCTCATATTAGCGCATATAATCGTTTATGATCATGAGGATTTAGCATACTTGAGCCAAAATCGGGTATGTGTATCCACAGAAGCATAATATTTTGAATCGAATACTATTCAATGCACAACTGTCGAACTTTAATTGTTATTGTTACCCAAATTCCAAATCGGAACGGAAAGCAATTGAGCGTATGAACGTGAAAACGTAAAATCTTATGTGTTCGATTCTGCCACTATCGAAGTTCCAATGTTGCTTTGCTTTCGCTGTTATTGTAAGTAAACAAAATAATTGTGCAAGTATCATGCCTCGTTGTTCATTTCTTTATGCAACAACTAACAATTAAATCGAACTATAGATTATATACAAAATAGATTGAACATGTTTCAATATTTTGTTTTCTTCATTAATATTACGGAATTGATACAAGATATCAGGGACAATGTATAACTGATATTATAAACTCTCTCTCTCTCTCCTCAGTCTGTTTTAATCCAATCCTGGATATAGACCTCCTCCAAATTTTTCCATCTGTCTCTATTAGCAGCTGTTTGCATCTAGTTTTTCCCTGCGTTTTTCTGGATGTCATCCCTCCATCTGAGCTGTGGTCTTCCTACGCTCCTTTTGGTAGTTCTTGGTCGCCATGCGAACAGTTTGTTCGCATCCTCATCCTCATTCCTCACTCTATCTCTCAATGAAATTGCCATCATGGTTCACTCCATAGCTCGTTATGAGACTTGTGATTTATTGGCTAATCTTCGAGTTAGAGATATCGTTTCAAGGCCATATGTAAGGACAGGAAGAACACACGAATCGAAGACTTTTCATTTTAAATTGAGACGAATATTTCGGAACTTCAAAACAAAGCCCAGTTTTCCAAATTCAGCCCAGCCCAAACCCACTCTCCTGAAAATTTCACAGGTTTGATTTTCTTTCCCAAGTTTTATTTTATGGCCTAGATATGTGTATTCGGACACATTCTCTATCACCTGATTTTCAATCGAAATGTGTATATTTTCTGCACTCAGAATTTTGGTTTTATTCAGGTTCATTCGAGGGCCGACTTCTCTAGATTTTTGGTGCAGTTATTCTAGCATGGTTTCGAGTTCCTCAGGGTTGGTAATGATAAGAACTATATCACCTGCAAACCTCAGATGGTTTAAATGTACCCCATCGATGTTGCTTCCCTTGTTGATCCATTCTAAACCTTTGAGGACGTCTTGTAGGGCCAGCGTGAACAATTTCGAAGTAATATTGATATACGCCCCTCTCTATGCGGATTTTATCTGTCATCTTGTTCTCATCCAAATGAATTGTGATGAAAGCATGATCATAAATGTATTTCAGCAAATTCGAGTACCGAGAGAAACTCTTGCATTATCTAAAGATCTCATTATTGCCCACATTTCTATATGATCGAAAGCTTTCTGGAAGTCTATAAAAGCCAAGTAGATAGGAATATTGGATTCGGTACACTTACACGATGAGAGTACGAATTGCTTGTAATTGATCAATGCTACTGTAACCTGCTCGGAATCCGGCTTGCTCTACAGGTTGGTATAGGTCTAATTTGTGGGTGAGTCTATTCGTGATAATTTTAGTGAGCAGCTTATATAGTTGTGAAAGAAGGCTGATGGGCCGAAAGTTCTCCAGGTTGTTCTTATCCCTTTTTGTGAAGTAAAATTACTTCAGCATTTTGCCACATCCAAAAGACATTTATTGAAGAGAATTTTCACGGCATCCAATAAATCCCCGCCACCCATTTTCAACATTTCACAACTTATCCTATCCTCGCCTGGATGTTTTCGGTTTTTTATCTGTTGAAGTGCTAATTTTAGTTCTTCTATTTCAATGTCTGGGATTTCTTCAGAACCGATATTCTTCAGCACTGGTCTCCGAGATGTATTGGAGTGACTTGGCTCCGAAGTATAAAGACATGTGTAAAACTCCTTAAGTGCTTTAATAATGTCTGATCTATTGTTCACCAAAATGCCCGCTTTGTTTCTAATGCTGTTCAGTATTGGTCTTCTGTTGGAGCAAGAGAGCCTGGATATTAGAACTTTTATATTCTTATTGTCTTCAATAGTATCCATTATGACTCTTGTATTTTAGTCCCTTAGATCTTTTCGAATGCTTCGAGATATCTCTTTGTTCAGTTTTTATAGTTTTCTTCTTTCCGGAGCATTATTCTTTTCTGCTGCAATAGCATTTTCGTATGTGCATTGATCTTCGTGTTAGTGTCTTTTTGTCTTGTGCATATTCACTACGTCTTTAAACTATCTGTTATCATTTCTGTTAGGTCGTTGATGGTCATTCTTGAAAGATATTTTCTGTTTGATAGTTTTTGACTCAGTGTATTTTAGAATTGTGCCTTGCTCTCAGTTAGCACTCCTAAAGTTGGGTATGGTTACCCTTTGAGGCTCATGTTGTTTCTCTCTATTTTTGTGTTTATCTTAAAAGTGCCTCTGGCAAGTCTGTGATCGCTTTCCGTATAGAATTGATGCAGTACTTTCAAATCCTGGCAGATTTCCCTCCCATTAGTGAGATTAAAGCTATTTTATTTTCAACACTATTATTCGGACTTCGCCATGTCCATCGTCTTTGTGAAGGTATTCACACAGAATAGGTTTTCATTTTAGCAATAATCAATCAACATTTCTCCTCTCGTATTTCTACAACCAAGCCCAAATTTTCGCCTACTTTGGCATTAAAGTCGCCCATAACTATCACGAAACTGGCGTTTGCCCTACTTTTTGCAGTAGTGATATCTTCATATTGTTCTACCTCTTTGTGCTGTGCAACAGATGTTGGGGTATATATTTGGATTATTTGCAGGCTGTATCTTTGGTTTAGTTTAAGTACAACATATATGACACGATCTTATTTTGCAACAAACTGCTCTACTAGGTGTTTCATTCTTTTGTTGATTATGAGTGCCACTCCGTCTATGTGATTATCTGTCTCTTTTTTTTTTGAAACAACAGATGCTCCGAATTTGTAGAGGTTGTTGCTTCTCCCTTCAATCTTGTTTCACTTAGACCTAGAACATCTCACTTTATCTGTTTCAGTTCCTCCTCTAATCTTTGAATTGGTTCTTTGGATGTCAATGTTCTGATGTTATGAGTGGTGACCTTGAAGATATGTCGATGATCTCTTGCTTAATAATATAAAGAGCAAGTCGTATTCCATAACCTTGATTACGAAATAAGTAGAAAAAGTTTCGGGAAAATAAGGAGAAAATTGAAACTGCTATTTGAAAGCATAAACAAAAACACTGAAAAATCCCTAAAAGTCCAGGTATCTCGCACAACTCGGTACAAATACTTAGTTGAATATTCTATTTTGCAATTCTAGTTTCATGAATAATTAAATCGCAACGGAAGTATGTATTATAAATTATAATCCCAACTTCAGCAACGAAACATTTGGCGAAGAAGTGAAATAAATGGCAAAAATAACTGAAAATCGTTACTGAAAAAATTTGTTGGATTTGAATGATCTTCAGTTGGCTTTTACGTTCATAGGATAATATTGTATTAGAAAATTTTCATTGTTTCTGCAAGCGAAGATGAGGAAAAGTAGAGTTTACGCTTTAAAAGAGGCTGAAAAGTAAGATTAATGACAAAAATATATGAAAACACCAAAAAAAATTTTTTTAATAAAACAAAATCTTTTGTTGAATACTATGTTTGTACGATTTTATAATATTTAACTGTCTTTATTGCAGAACGACACAAACCAAACGGCGTAGGAACTAGGAGGATGGGGAAAAAATTTCGAAGAAAAAAATTTTTTTGGTACCTTTGCGGGGGCCCAATAATTACTCAGAAATTCTGCGTGTTTTTTAAGGTGGTCAACAGGGTTCAAAACTTTTTCAGATAGTTAAATCGATCAGAATCCAAGGAAAAAATAACATGAGATAAAAACATGAATTTCAATGTTGCGGGGTGGAGCGGGAAGGGGGCTAAAATTACGATGAAAGCTTTTCATTTTAACACTTCAATGATGTAATCAAAAAAGGATTTCGCGAATGGGAGCATTTTGAATATCTCAATCGGGGGTACCCTTTGGATTTAGAATTGATAACTGGAATAGTCTCTTTAAGGTTCGGAATAGAGGAGATGAAGGGCATCTGCTTCAGCGCATCTCCTGGAATCTGTCTCCAGACCCAAAAAGTTGATTTTGTGCTTTCTATGCTTTCTGATCCAAGTGAATTCTTATTAAATCCAATCACAAACTAGTAAGTAGGTTATGACACAATTTTTTTCCAATTGCATTAATAATGGGAATAATGGCAGTTTGACACACAAACGAACTCAATTTCAATTATCGGAGTGGACTATGTGCAAGCCAATAAATATCGATAAGCAAACAGAGGGCTTTGTCACCCTCCAAGAAGATTCGAGTGGATATATTACTACCTTGAAGAAAAAAATTCTGTAGTTCAATGTCGAATAGATAACTGCTTGAAAAATAATAGCGACTCAGCTGAAAAATGTTCCAATGAAACCCTGTTTGAAACGTTCGACCAATTAAATATCACCGAAAACAGAAAATTGGCCTGTAGATATTCAAATTATAATTTGGACCTTTAGACGAACTAATGAGTTCGAGAGGTGGTACTTACATTATTGAAATGAAAAAACCATATTTCCGATAATACCGACAATAAAGTGTGCTCAAAAATAAAAAAAAATTAATTCCCAAATTCGTTGAAAATGATAATCGCATATCAAGACAAGATTTCAATGTGTATTTTCTCATTTCTAGTTAAAATGTATCAAAATGAGATTATGGATCAAGAGATGGAAAATAGAAATTCTAAAAAGAATGTATATAATGAATTGAATTCAATGGAAACTTTAGGGCTTCAGAAAGTTTCACAACTTTATAACTAACTAGCTGCCAATCTAGTGTTTCAAGTTTGCTAGTTCGACTGAACTTCTTGAAGAAAAGAGAAAAGTTAATGTACTTTTATTTAATTTATTTGACTTGTCTGGACGAATATCCAATTATTGTTTATATTTCAAGAGGAAATGATAGATATTAAGTATTTTTATACGGTTGTAATATATGGAATGTTGAATTCACTGACAGCTAAACATGGAATCAGGATATTGTGTGTATCTTGTGAGATTTATCCGGACGGGTTTCCAGTATCTTCAATTAATCGAATCAAGAATTCATGATAGATATACAAGTCTCGCTAATCACTCAGTGGAACTTTTCAACTTAATAATTGAACAGTTAAAGGAAAAAACACCAGGCGTTTAACACAACAAATCGGAAAAAAATATTGTCTCAAGTTTCGAAAACTGAGGGAAAATTAAAATATTATGATGCCATTCGTATCTAAAAACAGATGAGAGAGTGGGAACAAACTAAAATCGAGGTGGTCGATGGTTATTGGTAGATTATGTTTGTGAGCTGATGAATTTTCTACGAATTCTTATAAATCTGATCTGATCTGCTTTTGTTTCCTCAGTATGAAATTAAGGTTTTGGGAAATCTAAGAAAAGATTTTCGTTTGAACAATGTTGATTTATTTTGAATTATTGATTTTTCATGCTATTCGATTAAAATATTAATGAAACGACCAGTTCAACTTGCATAAATAGCTGGACAATCATCAGGATATGATTTATATACACCGGCTTATTCTTCTTTATGGAGTAGATGATGAACTCTATTTGTTTCATATGTGATGCATACACCTCAAAACTTTATAAACATCTTAACAGAAAAACACTAAATTAAACATCACCTAGCATGTTCAGTCAAAAAAAAACTTTTGAACTAACAGAAGAGATTGTGTGTGAACACACATATTTGGTCATCTTGGGCAGCCACAGCTGTGGCATCACAAGCATCGCCTCCTCCCAGAAGTTGAGATTAAAAAAAATAAATTCCCGTTAATGTTAGATTAGCTTCATTTCACGGCAAAGATCTGTTTACATCAACACCATCGTTTGAAGCAAAGTTATTTCAAATTCAGTTATGAAATGTACCAACATATTAGAAATTATTTGATAAAATAGGTATTTCAAAATATCTATGTTCATTAGGAGGAGTTAATTGAAATCATTCAATTAAGGAAGGCATTCTTATTGACGAATTATTATTTCGTATTGTATAAAAGCTTTCTCAAATAATAATTATGAAAAAAATAATTCTTACAGTAAAATTAAAGAACCTATAGAAGAAATTTTATTTCACATTAAGTATGCATCTGGATAATCAGAATATCGCCGAGGTATTCCTATTAATCCTAAAAATGTTGAGGAAAGAAAGTTAAATTTACTCCTAAAATATTATTAAAAATTGAATTTTAATAAAGAATTATTTAAATTGAACCCTGTGAATAAAGGGAATCAATGTACTAAACCTGCTATAATAGCAAATACAGCCCTATTGATAAAACATAATGAAAATGGGCAACAACATAATGAGTATCATGTAAAATAATATCAATACAAGAATTAGCTAAAATTACTTCAGTTAATCCTCCAATAGTAAAAAGAAATAGAAATCCTAAAACTCATAAAATTGATGGTCTAAATGAAAATTGAGTTCCATGAAGAGTTGCTATTCAAGAAAAATTTTAATACCTGTAGGAACAGCAATAATTATAGTTGCGGAAGTAAAATAGGCTCGTGTATCTACATCTCTTCCTACAGTAAATATATGATGAGCTCATACTACAAATCCTAATTATCCAATTGCTATTATAGCATAAATTATTCCTAAAGTTCCAAAAGCTTCTTTTTTCCTCTTTCTTGACTAATAATATGAGAAATTATATCAAATCCTGGAAGAATTAAAATATATACTTTCCAATGGGGTTTCCACTTTTGAGTGAAATCTTCAAGATCAATCTTGAAAGAAAGCTTTACTCTTCAGGATATATTCTATTTAAAAAGGTTCTTTACGGAAACATATATGATGACATATTTTGTACTTGAACAGGTACTAATAGGCAATTATATGTGCTCTTTGAATTATGAAATTCATAATATGATACGATCTAATTCATTATAGAAGTTAAAAATATGCATAGAATACTTCATTTCGTAAACTTTCAAATTATAACGAGAACAGATAATTGTCTAGAGTTTGTTATTTATTAAAATCAATGTTCTCATCCGCATTGAATCAAAATGTCCGCGTTTCAAACATTTGTGCAATGATTACTCAGTCTTCCACTAAAAACTTTGGGAGAAAATTAGGATCATGAAAACATTAGCGTCGAATAGCGGATACGACTTTAACATCATAGACAATTCAACAGCTGAAAAACAACACAAATTATAATTATCCTCACATTTCAAGTTCACGTACCAATAAACTATTATCATTATTATTATTAAAACATTGTTATATGGGCGAAAAATTTCTATAAAGCCCATTTGAAAATTAAATTAATAACATGGTTACATAAATGAAGATAACAAAGAATAAATTCCTTGAAGTAATTGAAAATACAAGAAAGCACGAAAATGTTGGAATAGCAAAATATAACAAATAGAAACTGAAAACAATAATGCGAACTGATTGTCTAGTTATTGAAAAATTCGGTGATAAACCAAAACAATAGAATAGGAAAATATTACAAACTGAAGCTCAAAATGTTAGATACAAAGTGATTGCTTAAACGTGGTCATGAAAAGTGAGTGTACAGTTAAAACTGGAAGGTTATTCCATTTGTCGAAAACGCGAATCACTAAAAGATTTTGCCGAACTCTTGTGTGAAATTTTTCCTTCTTCAATTCCATTCGTGAAACCATTTAAATATGAAGTTTAAATTGTTTTGCAGCTGATATGGTGTGAAGTGGGGTTGCAGTGAAACTTTGTGTCGTCCGCATACGAAACAAACTGTGATTTCAAACTTTCTGACGTGTGAACGAGGAACAGAATAGGTCCTAAACCAGAGCCTTGCGGCACACCACTAAATACAGGTTTCTTATTAGATATAGAGTCACCAATACGCACGAAAAAGTCTCTTTGCGATAGAAAGTCTTTGATCCATCCTAGTAGGTTACCCCGCACTCCATACTGATTGAGTTCTATCGAAAGCACGAGAGAAATCTAAATATATTGTATCTAGAGGAGCGTGTTTGTGCAGTATATTACTCTAGTCATCCATGGAATGGAGCATGTTGGTCACTACTGACCGCTTCTTCATGAAGCCGTGTTGACGGGGAGAAATTATAGAATGGATTATCAGCTATAATTGATAGCATTAGTTATGTCTCACACTACTACTAAATTTAACCATATATTAAAACATAATACAATCGATACTACACGTACGAATAAGAAAAATCATGTTCATGTGAATAACAAATATTGACTTGACACAGGAGAAAAAGGCAGTATTCTTTGAATATGTTGCAATGATTATTCTTCTTTTTATATTGATTGAACTAGTCGTTTTTCAATATCAGAATAGACAAGCCTAAGAAATCAATAAATCATAATAAATAACAAATGGTTTTTCGAAACCATTTTATTTTATTAAAATAAGATTTGTTGATTCAATTCATATTGAAATTTAATTATAACTGATTCTTGAAGAATTTTATTTAATTGAAATAATATAAATTTCATTACAGATATAATGAAATGAATTTCATTATTGGTAGAAAATAGCATTATGAGACTAATATATCAAAATTTGATAACAAAATAATTTGTTCTACTTTTTGTATTATGGTTTATTAAAAGAATAATCATAATCTCGAATTCAAAAGAGCTAATTTTAAATTGATTTTATTGTATCATAAATGTTTGGAATTGAAAGTTACAAATGAAAAATTTTTGGTTTTAAATATATGTAACCATTTTACGAAGGCATTTGTTTCATTCAATTTATAATGAAAATGAATCGGTACTAATTTTAGATTTATATAGATGAATTGAAATGAATTTCATTACAGATATAATAAATACAATTTATTGATGAAATGATTTGTTCTATCATGTATCATGGTCTATCAAAAAATAATTTAAATCATTATCTGAAATCAAAAGAGATAATTTCATATTGATTTTATTGTATCATATATATCTGAAACTCAGGTTTAGAAATGATACATTATTGCTTTTTCCAATAAAGTATATTCAGTTTTTGAAAAGAAAATTCGTTTCTATTATTTTTCTTCAATTGAATAATATTGTATTCAAATTAAAAATATAAAATAGTTTAAGAGATAAGCTACAAATTGAAATAATAAAAATAGGTTCATTATTACATCAAAATTATAGAATGAAAATTTTTCATTTGAAGTTTATTATAATTCATCGATAAAATATGTGATTTATTTTTAGTTTAATGTTTTCACGAAAATGAATGGAAAATTATTATATTTCAAATAGTGATAAAATATTCAAAAATATTTCAAATGTGGAATTAAATGGAATGGAATGGTTTGATGAAAAACTACTGCGTGAATTTGAGTATATAACATTTTTTTTTCTGAGTTGAGAAGCTTAATTCTTTTTGGAAACGAGAGGACCCTATTACGTTGCATGAATAAAACTGAATGATTTTAAAGAATTCAATAAGAAATTGCATTTATAATTTTGCTTGGTATGATTGTCATGTAATCAATTCCAAGTCCATCAATATCCAACAATCAACTTTCCCAATAAACAACGAACTTCTCATAAATAAAACAACGAATAGATCGTTAAGCTTCTTCCTTTAAAACTTTCCAATGTTTCGACAACAGATATGTGTCTTCCTCAGGGAACTACAAATGAATTTACACTTGAAGAGGAACAAACCGAAAATGGGACGAATAACATACGAATAATTGATCATATTGGGTACTGACATTGACTAAAACTTCAAAATATAGGTAATACAACTTCAAGTTAAAATTATTGAAAACCTTTTGCTCAACAAGAGAAACAAAAACAACATAGTGGTAATAAAACTTCAAGTTAATATTATCATAAATATTTTGTTCAACAAGGAATATAAAACTACATGTAGGTGATAAAACTTTAAGTTAAAATCACTAAAATCACTCGTTCACAAGTGACTATCAGAACCGGTTAAAACTCGAAAGAAATTGATCGAGAGCAAAGAAATTCTGTTTTACAAAAACCAATTGTCATATTATCTGTCATATAAATTTCAAAATACACTGTTACATAAAAAGAAGAAGTATATTCTATGTCAATACAAAGTTCATACCCAAGGAAAAGAATCCGGATCATTCTTCATTATGTCAACATTCTTTGGTCACTGGTATTTCTTTTAAATTCAAAGGAGCAACAATTTTACAGAAGAGCCCACGTAGGGACAATCGTCTTGCCCTTGAATCATTGTATATTCATACAACTGAAAATTTTACCAATTCACAGATGGAAGTGGAGGGTTCGAACATTTTTAAAACCTGTTGTAGTTAATTATATTCGAATAATTGTTGACTGGTCTCCTTAATTTCATGATTATTTTGTTATATTCAGCTTGACGTATGGTAATTTTATAGGTTAGATATTGTTTGAGGGCATTGATTTTTCTTCGTTTTCTTGGGTATGAACTTTGTATTGACATAGAATATACTTCTTCTTTTTATGTAACAGTGTATTTTCAAATTTATATGACGAATAATATGTCAATTAACATTAGGTTTTTGTAAAACAGAATTTCTTTGCTCGATCAGTTTCTTTTGAGTTTCGACTAATTGTGGTAGACACTTGTGAACGAGAGATTTTGAATGATTTCAACCCAAAGTTTTATTACCTACATGTAGTTTAATATTCTCTTGTTGAGCGAAAGATTTTTAATAATTCTAAATTGAAGTTGTATTCCCTATATTTTAAAGTTTTAATCAATGTAAGTACCCAATATGAGCAATATTTGTATGTTATTCGTTTCATTTTCGGTTTGTTCCTCTCCAAGTGTAAATTTATTTGTAGTTCCCCGAGGAAGAAACATATCTGGTGTCGAAACGTTGGAATGTTTCAGGGAAAGAAGCTCAAAGATCTATTCGTAGTTTTATTTATGAGAAGCCCGTTGTTTGTTGGGAAAGTTGATTCTTTTTCTGATTGAGGAATTGAAGAAATTCTTTTGAAAAAAACGAATAATTCATGAACATATGATCCAAAACTTGATTATGATATGAAATTACCATAGGGAATATAGCATCATTGTTTTTGAGAGGTCAAATCGAAAAAAAAAAGATGGTGACCTCGATGGTGGATCAAATTTAATATTTGGAGAAAAAGAAGAATAAATCTGGTAATTCGGCAAAAACGTGTTTCCACTGAACGCGCAACTTATATGAAAACGTTTGTTGGTTTTCCAAAAAAAGCGGTTCACTGTGAATACCAACTAATACTTCCTAGGAACGATGCGATGTTCAAGTCTTTCTCCAAAAGTATTGTATGAATACTAGTTCAAAACCAGTGCTCGTGAACGATGTTGTCCCAGTGTAAATTCGCCTTTAGATGAAATAATGAGATGAATCCCAGCTGTAGAGGAATTCAAACTTTTAGAGAACACGATAAAATGTATATTTTTTAGATGGCATAAAAGTAATTACGAACCAGATAAACTCTGACAACCTAATTGCGGAAAGGGTTTATTTTGTGTACATTTATCTTCTCTGTGAGACAATGAGTCGTTTTTTCCATTCATTCCGTTTTTCAGGTATTCTACAATTATCTCTAAAAATCCACTATCAACATTGCTAGATTACTAAAGTTGTGTTTTCGGCCGAGTGTATTATAATTTACATATATATGTATTGGAAAAACGAACTATCATTTTTATATGTGTCATGAATATAGATGCATTGTAATAAATGTCATTCACGCATTATGAAACAATAAATAACTGAATTGAGCTGTGTCAAATTTAGGAATGTAATACTTCTACTACTGTACATCCAACATATTATAATATATTTCAGGGGCAGCTCCTTCCAATGTGAGTATGTAGAACCAGGATCGATGTCAAATGAAATGGTGGATGCGCCGAAGCTGATTTTCTTTTCAGACGAAGGTCATTCCAGAAATATTTTACTAAGACAGTAATGATAATTCCTATTGATCAAGTGAAATTGTGTTTGCTACTTACCGAGTTTCGAGAATATTTTGATCCCATTTTTTGGGATTAACTGCAAGAATCTACATTTTTATTTCACCTTAAGAAGTTTTTTGTGGTGAGAGAATTCCCAACGAATTCAGTCGGTCTCCTTTCATCAGGATAGTTTCGGATGTAGATATGGGTATAACTACTAACATTCTTGGAAATTTAAGTCTGTTAAAACGATTCACGCATTTCTCAGTTTCGAGTGTATATTTTCTGAAAAATGGATAGTCAGATATTGAATTCTTGGAGAAATTGACCTAGTGTCTGTCAAATATTCTCTCCTGAATAATTGTGATATGTTGTCAATAGCTCAATGTTTCTCAAATGTATATTCTCAAAAATGCTGCCATTGTGAAACATTATAAAATGTAGTGTCTACCAGATTACGAAGTTCTTGTTTTCAAATTTGAATTTGTAAGACTTAGCTTGTTGAATAAATAATTATAATGATAACACGTATCCGATCTGAACTATACTCATAAGAGTCAATGACCGCAGTACTCGTTTATCTAGGTAAGAGTCTAATCGATCTATGCAGATTTCACTTACAGGTATTACGTTGGAAAAAAAGCCGACACAACTGAATTGAAACCTTGTGGTGTCGAATCTCGTCCTTTTCAGCACGAAACCTCGTTTAGTACAACGTCACACTCTTGGCTCTTCGTTCAGCCGAAAAGCCCAAGTTTCTGTGGTCAGGCACTGTCACCCATCTAATCGTCTTACAGTTTCCTCTAATAAATAGTGCAATGATATCCAATCGCCTCTGAAGCCAATCCTGTCACTGCCCGGCGGAGTGAAGAACTGCGGGGCACTTTCGGGAGAATTCGAGAAAGATTTGAAGGTTAGATTACGAAGAAATTAGTGTTGCCGTTTCCGGAAAGTTCTCAAACGAAGATCTGGAATAGCGCCAACGTTACGCAGATGTTCTAGAACAATTCGTACTTGGATATAAGAAGAGAGCGCGAAGCGCAGAGAATTAAGATGAATACAGAGGACGAATAAGTGGACAAAGTGTTAGAGATAACATTTGAATTGTGGAGGCCGTTACTTGATGTAGATCCATTATATAAATGAGATAAAAACACAAGGTTTAACTTTAATCTACACTTTATTTGAAAAAATTCGACGACGTTTCGCTGACACAGCAGCTTTATCAAGAATGAAAAATAGAATGAAGAGTATGGTATTATAAACAAATCGTAGAACAAGTTGGATGAATAACAGGAAAATCCACACCGAGCCATTGTACAGTTAGTATGAGAGGTAATAAAAACTAATTAAACAAGTTAAGTAGGGGTGAGTAATTCAAATCTACCTGTTCATTCAAAAGCTTGTCCGAATGTTTGTATTTATTTATTTCTAATGCTTCTAGGAGATCTAATTTTGAACTTTTGATTTTATATGTAATATGTCAAAGTTTTCATTGAATGAATGGTTTTCTTTTATTAGGTGGTTTGAATAATTTGAATCAGATTTATTTTTATCGAAGCTACGTTTATGTTCAGATGTTCTTATGCCAAAACTCCTATAGGTCCTACCGATATAAATTTTATCACAAGAACCGCAATTGAGTTTATAGATTCCTGATTTACTTGATTTTTCAACACGAGATTTATTATTTTAATATGTTTACCTAAGTTATTAGAAGTTTTGAAAGCTATATTAAGATTTTGTTTGACGAGAAAGGATTTGATATTTGTACTTGCAGAACCGCAGAATGTTAAACTGTTGAATATTTTATAGTCTTTATGAATAGGATATACTTCTTCATATACTTCTTTATGAAGTATATCCTATTCATAAAGACTATAAAATATTCAACAGTTTAACATTCTGCATTCTGCAAGTACAAATATCAAAAAGTATGTGTCATGCCTTGGACTACCACCTACCGTCGTTGCGAGAGAGAGCAGCATTATATATATATATATATATATATATATATATATATATATATATATATATATATATATATATATATATATATATATATATATATATATATATATATATATATATATATATATATATATATATATATATATATATATATATATATATATATATATATATATATATATATATATATATATATATATATATATATATATATATATATATATATATATATATATATATATATATATATATATTCATGAATACTCGACAGTCGCCAGTCGCATAGCAAAAGTCTACTCTTCAAAATATTTTATTCTTAGGTAAATTCCTTCGACTTACTCAAGCGAACGAAAACAATAAAAAATGGTCAAAATTTGACTTGACCTGGACCTTTAATTACAGATCAACTTCAGCAACTTTGACGGAAATATCCATTTTTCTCTCATTCGGAAAGATCCGAAAATGCGTATCCATACTTGCTATCCCAAAGTCATTAAAAGGTCATAATTGGTGATTCGGGTAGTACTGTTGTACAGGAATATCTTACTAATTTTCGCAAAAGCTTTCAACGTGAAATGAACCGAGCAAAAGTGAAATGGTTACAAAAAATGATTGTAACACTGACCTCACAGTTGACAATGAGGTTGTCCTTGACCTTAATTTTGCTGCCAACTGCTGAAACTTTAACGAAACAGTATTTGAAACATTGAATCATCAGCTTGCTGTTGCCAAACTGTGATACTCCTCCTTTCAACCTTTGGTTGCTGATTGGTTTCTTAATTATTTTTCTGAAATGTTGCAGTTTGTTAACATCAGCGATTTTTTGTCGTCAATTCGTTATCTATCCAGAGTAGTGCCACAGGGTGGAATATTGGGTACGTTTTTGTTCTCAATATTCACTAGGTGCTATTAAACACATCAATGCGCTGATAATATACACACAAAGAATCTTCTTAGCCTTGTCTACTTAAGATTTAAAATGCTTTATATCTTTAAGCAGTTAGTATCTTGTGCTGTAAAGTGGAAGTTGAGTTGCAATGTATTTCTTAGCCTGGTTTACTATTACAGTTCTGTGTAATATACTTTTGTTACGCAGGCATATCAATTCTTGCTTCAGAAGCTGTAAAACTGTTGTTTACGTTATTCTTTCAAAATAGAATATCGTGATAATTTGATGACACATTTTAATAATCGTAAGATTCTGCATAGCTTGTTTCTTTGTCAATAAGCTCTAAAAGTATTTATAAAAGAAGATTTTCTAATTTTTATTCGGATGGTATTCAATGACTTGTTGGCTAAGGAAGAATTTTTGACAATCATTCCTCTGAAGGCGAAGAACCGTGTCGAAGATATATATGACGTTTTCTTCAATTTTGTAAAAAACTTCAAGCTACCAATATATAAATGAGTGTGCATTACAACCGATGGAGCACCAGCAATGACTGGAAACAAAAACGGTTTTGTTGCATTGTGTCGAGCTAATGAAGATTTCCCCTCATATTTTTCATTCCATTGTATTATAAATCAACAAGTTTTGTGTTCAGAAATTTTAAACACGGAGGAAATTATGAGCACTGCAAAAAAATTTGTGAATTCCATCCGTGCACGTAGCTTGCAACGGCAGCTCTTTAAGTTGCAATTGGAAGATAGGGAGTCAGCTGAACACACTGATTAGTTCTTCACATGGACGTCAGGTGGTTCAGTCGCGGAAAAATCCTAGAAAGGTTTCAAGAATTATTTCCCGAAATAACAGCTTTTCTGTGCGAAAGAAGTGATGATACTCAGATATTGAAAAACGAAAAATGGCTGACTGATTCGGCATTTTTGACTGACATCACATTGCACTTAAACACCATTAACTTGGAGCTTCAAGGTAAAGGAAAAACTACTATTGGGATGATTAGCGCAGTAAACGCATTAAAAAGTAAATTGCAACTTATGATAGATCAACTGGGCAGAAAGGATCTGAAACATGTTTCGTCTTTGAAAGCAAGCATTCCTCAGTTGAATTATGATACGTATGAGTCTGAATTATTAAATACTTTCGGACAATTCGAAATGCGTTTTTTTTATTGCAGTAAATTGGCAAATAAAGCATCATTTATGAGTTATTCTTTTTCATGTAGAAACATCGAGGAATTAGCTACTGAATTAGCAAGTCAGTTTAATATGAACTCATGTTCTATTGAAAATGAGTTGGTGCAGATAATATCAGATATACATCTCAAAGCTACAGCATCTGATACAAATTTCTGGTGTTTTATATCTGAAGATGAATATCCGAATCTAAAGGCATATCGCCTTTCATCTGACGGCAATTTTTGGGTCAACTTACTTGTGCTAATCTGCATTTTCTGAAATGAAGATAATTAAGTCGAAATATCGTAATCGACTAACTGACGATCATATGTCATCATGTTTTCAGTCAGCACTCAGTGGTTACGTACCATCTTATGAAAAGTATGCTGAGGACATGCAGTGTCACACACCAAAACCCAAAGTCACACCTTAGTTGTAACAACCAATAAACTCGCAATTTGGAATAACTTTGAGTTTTTTCAATGATATTATAGAGAAGAACCTCACTAAACCTAAGCCAAACCTCGACTAAAATGATGTATATTGGGCGGAAAGCTGATATCTACATATAGTAAGGTACACTCCACCTAGGTAGGTAGGTAGGTAGGGTGTATCGTGTATGTACAACAATCCTGCGTCACACATACTTGCAGCCTCTCAGAGTCAATCGTAAGTAGTCAAAAAATATTGAGGTAGATTGCCAGCAGTTCAAGTTTGAGCACCCCTGGGCTAGGAGAATGAAATCATCTTATTTGTAAATTTTTCTTTCTTAATATTGATATTTCTCCATCAATTATTTTGTCGGAGTTGCTTCATTCTTATTTTTATTCTTTGTATTCTTGGGTTAGAGCGTCAGAACAGTTCACCTGTTAAAAAATGAAAACTTGAGAACCGACTTGGTTACATGGTTTTCTAATTGCTCGTTTTGATGTGTTAGCCCTTTGGAGAAGCGAATGGCATAGACGTGTTGCTCTCAATAAGTTTCAAAAACTTTTCAAGTGAAATTCTGCAGAGAAACAATTCGCATGTGGGAAGACTGATGATACTGTTTGTCACTTTTTCTTGGACTGTTCTTTATCTTGATGTCTAAGTCTCACAAAATATGAACTTTTACCGAACACCAGGTTAATCATTCACTAGGCTGATCAAAATGCTGCCGACTTTTCAGAGTACTTATTATTCAACATATTCTCCTTTTAGATTACAACGGTCTTCTAGCATTGCAATGCCATTTGAATAGTACCATTTATCATGGCCCTTAAAATGCTCCTCAGTTTCGGCTTCAACTTCTTCATTGGTCGCAAATCTTTTTTCCTGGAGCCATCTCTTCAAATTTGGTCAAAGATATTGAGACGACCCAGAACCGGGGTCAAATTTTTTTTTGTTAATTTACACAAACTATCCATATACTTCTTGGGTTTCATCTAATTGAATTTTATTATCAATTGTGATAACTGTATTTTGTAGATCTACCTGCATAACATTTGAATTCAAAATTACATTGGAAAGACGACGGTTATTTGCTAGAATGATTCAATAATTTCATTTTAAATTCTCAATATGGTAGAATATTACGTATCTTCAAAGCAGCTTAAAATCACCCAAAGGGTAAATATCGTAAATATCTTCATAGTAGAAGATCTTACTTTGAAATTATTGATTTGATGTCCGATACTCTTAAGCTCGATAAGGAAACTCTCCCTGCCTTCAGGTGTAATGATCACCTACGAATAATATCATAACTCATTAGTATAAATAAATGGCTTTAGGGACGATACGCATGTATGGACCCACAGACATTGAGGCTTGTATGTTGTCGGTATGAAAGTTTTGAAGAATGTCTGAGTTGGTAGAATATATGTGACGTTTGTGGTACATACAGGTGTATGATCAGAGGGCATGATTCCCTAGTTGGCAAATCCGCGATATGGGAATAGAATATGATCCGCAGTCAGTGACACAATAAAATAATAATAAAACTGCCCGTTGGCGCTCAGTTGAGCAAAAAGAATCACGTATGGCTTTACGGGCTTACCTCTAGTTCCTAATACTATAGAAATTACTGAATTCGATTAAAAATACGCGAGCGAATTAACGCTTGCAAGTTGTCAGCTGTAGACATGTTCCTTAGAATTTTAAAAGCAAATCTTCCAGAGTTTGGAGTATTAGGGCAACGACCTCTTCAGAAAACATGGTATCAAATTACCAAAACCCTTAGATCGGGTCAGTTTCCACTGTTTCCACGGTGAGGGCCGGTTAGGCCAGTCTATAATAATCTCATATCCGAATTCCATCCAGAATATGGGTGAGAGCCGAGTAAGCCTATTTATAATAATTAAATATTCCAACTTCCACTCGAAATATGGGTGAGGATCAATTAGATCTGTTCATAATAATTGAATATTCCAACGTCCACTCGTAATATGGATGAGGACCAATTAGGTCTGTAATAATAATCTAATGTATCAACTTCCACTCAAAATATGGGTGGAGGCAAATTGGGCCTTTATCTAAATGATCTGATATTTCATTAAATTTATTAAAAGACGCCAAAGAATGCAAGGATAAGAATTTAATACAAATGCTACAAAGATCAAATAGACGTTGTTACCGAATCTGTTTTTGATTTTCTAATTTCCTTACCTATGGTTTAAGCGGCGAAGAATTGGTCGTATCACATCAAACCTCACATAAAAGAACTTGAGTAGGTTACTACGAATACACAACACAACAAAGAAATGGGTCTTATTTTATATAAGGCAAGTTCAGGTACTAGACGATCACATGGATTTTCATTTGACCGATTTCAGTCGGTCTCAGGTGTAATTAACATGGGGAAGAAAATAAGATAATTCAGGTATTGCAAGTTACAATAAAAAAGTGATGTATGTTGCATCGTCTTTCATAGACTGGGGTTGGGGGTGTTTCAATATAATAGTCGCTGGGGCCAAATCTGGCGAATACGGGGGAAGTGGAAGCAATTCGAAGCGTAATTCGTGCAATTTCGCCATTGTTTTGATCGATGTGTGAGTTGGTACATTGTCTTGTCCATTTTCTTTCAATACCAAAATTTGTCCATTATAAAAGGCTGTAGCATCACAATTTGTTGACAGATTGAGTTGAAATTTTGGAAAAAGGCGTTTGAAGTTTAGTAATTCCTAAAAATGCTTACCCTTCAAAGATTTGTTGCGTCATCTCTAAAAGGCCGGCAGCATCTTGAGTAGCCTAATCATAATACAAATATAACACAAAAATATAGATGAGGGTTCAATCTACATTCCCTTTTGTCTTGAAATACGGATGTTAGGCAAACAGATTATCTGTTTAATGGATCAAATTGAATAAATTTTCTCTTCAATTATTGGTTACTACAATAGCATACATTTCGTAGATCATTGAACTCCTCTACTAAATAACCTCTATACATGAACCTCAATCGAAGTATTCTGCATTCATTATAAAGCATAAATGAATGAATGATTTGAAACCGGCTCTGCGCGACATCATATAGGAGATGTCCATAATATTATTTCGATGAATTTTCCAAGAGCCATTCTACGAACATGGAGTACCTTCATAAATCATAAAACAAAGACAATCGCTGACGTCACTCAAACAGCGGAGTTTGAATGGTAAATGAAATGCTGTTCTGCGCTACACTTGGATAAATGAACCAAATTTCCAAATTATGTAGTAGCCTTCGATCAACTTGCCAAAAAATTATGCTTTCCTGCAGTCGGAAAACAAATCATGGTTTTTGTTTGCAACTCCTTTCCGGAGTGACAAATGCACAGAAGTAATATTGATTCATTCTTTGTCAACGTTTTTTGTATCGATCGTGAAAGACGAAATGTTTCGTGTAGCTGAACTAACCACGAGATACATGGAGGAATGAAATATGGGATAATCGAATTGAATGGAATCAAACGACGTAGATTGATAATGTGGTGAGCATTCGAAGCCGAAATGAAAGAAAGTGGGATGAGATAGATTATTGAGTAGACGTGAAATTTCTACCAAGCTTCGTTAACGTCGGTTTCCGATGCATTGATTCATATTAACTGACAAACTGACATTTTATTGTTGAGCTTATGTGCGGACATGAATTTTCTTGGAGAAATCTTGCTTTATCGACACAAATGAGTTGCTTCTCGTGACATACATTTTTCGACAATGAGCGATGCATTTCTATGTACTCCATAGTCAAAACGTCCCGTTATGAATTTGTGAAAAAAATTTGTGTGTTTCGTGTCTCAATAAAACACAGCTATTTGATGGGTGAAAATACCGAACAAGTCCTTGAATGCCTTATTACCTAAGAAATTCTCCAACGAAAACAACAATTTATCAATGGTGCCCTAATTTGAAATTTGGTCGTACGATCAACGAAGACGAAGAAAGGTGAATATGGTAGAAAATATCGAAAAATTGTTGAAAATTGCTATGGGTGGTCGCAAAATAAAATTGAGGGAGTGAGCTTGCATTCTGAAGATATTGGAATTAATCGAAGTCAACATTCCACCAGAAAATTTGGTCATCTGGGTAAACGTCAGAGAGCGAAAACCTTCCAGAGCTTCAAAAAAACAATTAAGGTTTTGGGTTAAGCAAGGAATTTTATCCATCGACAATATGAAAAAAGACCAGATGCTGAATATTGATCATTATACAACCTTACTCGAGCGATTGAATGACAAGATTAAGCGGAAGCGATCTCATATGGTAAAGGAAAAAACATTGTTTCATCAAAACAATGCAAAATCGTTAATTTTTGCTATGGTTTTTACATACTTGGGAATTGTCCCAAGTACATAAAAACCATAGCAGAAATCAACGATTTTCACTTGGAATTGTTTCTTCTGATCTGGTACACAGCGAATACTAGCTTTCGGCTGATTTGTGAAAATGCTTCAGGGAAAAATTTTTGGCTCGAACGTTATTGTTGTTGCTAGGGACTAACGTCTATTTACAGGACTAAAATAAATCGTTCTACAAGAAAGGCATAGAAATGTAATAATAGCGTTGGAATGATTTTATCATTATAGAGAAACGGTATGTAGATGAATAAATTCGAAATTTGAGAAATTTAGTATTTTAACTGGTTAGTTCCGGTACTATTCGACCCATGTGTTTTGATTTAGTTCTTCACATGGACGTCAGGTGGTTCAGTCGCAGAAAAATCCTAGAAAGGTTTCAAGAATTATTGCCCGAAATAACAGCTTTTCTAGGCGAAAGAAGTGATGATACTCAGATATTGAAAAATGAAAAATGGCTGACTGATTTGGAAATTTTGACTGACATCACATTGCACTTAAACACCATTAACTTGGAGCTTCAAGGTAAAGGAAAAACTACTATTGAGATGATTAGCGCAGTAAACGCATTAAAAAGTAAATTGCAACTTATGATAGATCAACTGGGCAGAAAGGATCTGAAACATGTTTCTTCTTTGAAAGCAAGCATTCCTCAGTTGAATTATGATACCTATGAGGCTGAATTATTGAATATTTTCGGACAATTTGCAATTGGTTTTTTTTATTGTAGTAAATTAGCAAATGAAGCCAATCATTTATGAGTTATTCTTTTTCATGTAAAAATATTGAGGAATTAGCTACTGAATTAGCAAGTCAGTTCAATATGAACTCATGTTCTGTTGAAAATGAGTTGGTGCAGATTATATCAGATAATACATCTCAAAGCTACAGCATCTGATACAAAATTCAGGTGTTTTATATCTGAAGATAAATATCCGAATCTAAAGGCAAATCGCCTTCAGATGACGGCAATGTTTGGGTCAACTTACTTGTGCTAGTCTGCATTTTCTGAAATGAAGATAATTAAGTCGAAATATCGTTATCGACTAACTGACGATCATATGTCATCATGCTTGTTTCTTCTGATCTGGTACACAGCGAATACTAGCTTTCGGCTGATGTGTGAAAATGCTTCAGGAAAAAATTTTTGGCTCGAACGTTATTGTTGTTGCTAGGGACTAACGGCTATTTTCAGGAGTGAGCTTGCATTCTGAAGATATTGGAATTCGTCGAAGTCAACATTCAACCAGAAAATTTGGTCAAGGAGCATCATCTGGGTAAACGTCAGAGAGCGAAAACCTTCCAGAGCTTCAAAAAAACAATCAAGGTTTTGGGTTAGGCAAGGAATTTTATCCATCGACAATATGAAAAAAGACCAGATGCTGAATATTGATCATTATAGAACCGTACTCGAGCGATTGAATGACAAGATTAAGCGGAAGCGACCTCATATGGTAAAGGAAAAAACATTGTTTCATCAAAACAATGCAAAATCGTTAATTTTTGCTATGGTTTTTACGTACTTGGGAATTGTCCCAAGTACCATAGCAGTAATCAACGATTTTCACTTGGAATTGTTTCTTCTGATCTGGTACACAGCGAATACTAGCTTTCGGCTGATTTGTGAAAATGCTTCAGGGAAAAATTTTTGACTCGAATTTTATTGTTATTGCTAGGGACTAACGTCTATTTTCAGGACTAAGATAAATCGTTCTACAAGAAAGGCATAGAAATGTAATAATAGCGTTGGAATGATTTTATCATTATAGAGAAACGGTATGTAGATGAATAAATTCGAAATTTGAGAAATTTAGTATTTTAACTGGTTAGTTCCGGGACTATTCGACCCATGTGTTTTGATTTAATATTTCAATTAATTGATTCTTTCAAGCATAAGCTAGAAATCCACAACCATAGGATAATTTATTTTGTGGTTTCTTGAATATTCGAAATTCCTATTTCTAGAAATGTTCAGACACACAAAAATTAGAAAGTTCCGATTGGCTCAAATTTTTATATAAATATTGAAAACAGATAGGAATACACGTGATAGGTGTTCCTATATTCTTATCGAAAAGTACAACAGCAGACTCCTCAAAAAGTACGCTATTTAATTTTTTAATTTCTTAATTTCTTTGTATTTACTTTCAAATAATTATTATTAGCTCGTCATTTCACGATAAGACTACAAATTTGGGACTGACTAATTAAAAAGTTATGTAGAGAGGCAAACAATCTTTATGTAGTTTCAGTTAGAAAAGTTTTGTGGAACTGCCGTCGGAGAAGTATTTTTCATACGCAAATTTTTTGAAACAATACATTAGTTCTATGTATCCACAACACAAATATAAAATAATAATTATGATGGTCTCACATCATGGAAGAAACGAGTTCTTTCCTCAGGTTTTTTTTTCACTCGTTTATTGAATCATATGCAAGATAGTATGGTTCCCTGGTTACATTTTCCTGAGCTCACACTTGTGTTTTCTCTGACACACTCTAAAATTATAGATATAAGCACTTATTGTAAATACAATTATTCAAATTCTTGTAAATCCTCTCTTTTCAAAAGAATATATATATATATATATATATATATATATATATATATATATATATATATAGGGGTTTTACCCCGACGAGTTGCCCATATATCTGTTCATGCAATCAAACTGATTTCATGAAAAAATATAAATCCACCACCCGGTAATTAATACCATTGCCAGGCAATGATTATAATCAAAACATATCCTGGAGTAATTATATATTAGGATAACGTTAAATGTTATGAGAATATATCAATCTACCAGAATATATACATACTATAGCATCATCAGACAATGATATCAATGTACCAACGAGTAGTGTCAGAGGCTTTCTCCCCGGAAAAATTCAGTGTACGGACCTTAGTCAAGTAACACTGAATGTTACTCATTAATAGTTTACTTTGTGTGAAGTGGTGAACGATCGAATAGAATACTGCTCTGAATATAAATATGACAAAATTGTCAGTTAATTATATTACATTTATATAGACAAATAAATAAAATATGAAATGAGATTCTGAGCAGTATAAACTAAAGAGAAAACCTATGACTCTACCTCATTATTATTTTCGGAAAGAAACCTACGAAGAATATTACAAGATTTGATGACTGTTATCTTTTGTAACTGTTCAAACAAATTTTTCTTCAGACCCAAAATCTCAATACTTTTGTGAAGATTTCTAGGAATAACTCCTGTTGTAGAAATAATAATCGGTAGAATAAATATTTTCTTCATTTTCCACATTTTTTAATCTCGTCGCCAAGCATCATATATTTAGAAATTTTTCATTGTATTTATTTTGTATATTATGTGTATCGGGTATAGCAATATCAATTATATATGTTATTTGATTCTTTTTATCATTAAGAACGATATCTGGTCTATTGTGTTTTACAGCTCTGTTGCACAGAATTGTTTCATCAAAATAAAGTTTATATTTGTCATTTTCACAAATAATGATGAAAATCTGTTTACTATGAAGATTATTCAAATCAATTAATCCACGACCTCCAAGATGTCTAGGTAGTGTAACTCTCTGAACAGCTGACTTTGGGTGGTGCTTATGATATTTACAGAGCATTTTCCTCGTTTGACATTGTAACTCATTTAGATCAGTTTTAGACCATTTAATAATTCCAAAAGAAGATGTAAGAATAGGAACGGCATAGGAGTTGATAGCTCTGAAAAGGTTTTTACTAGTTAAATAACTCTTGATGATAATTCTAAGTCTTTTGTAATATGAACTTCTAATATTTTCTTTAGTGCTGCTATGGTTTATTGTCTTCTTTTGACAAAATCCAAGATATTTATATGTATCTCCTTGATGCATTGGCTCGATTTCGATATTGGAAATCTTTATATAATCAGAGGTGATCTTTCCTTTTTCAATAGAAAGATTTTTACATTTTGGAAGCCCAAATTTCATATGAATATCATTGGAATAGTTGAAAGTAATCTCAAGTAGACTTTTTAAATGAGATCTGGTTCCGGCATATAATTTAATATCATCTAAATAAATTAAGTGACTTAATTTGAATTCAGTTAATAAACTCTTTATTTTGAAGCCGAAACTAGTAGCATTTAATTCATGAGATAATGGATTGAGGCAAAGACAAAACCAAAGAGCACTCTAAGAATCACCTTGAAAATGTCTCTTTGATTGGAATTACTTCGGATTTTAACGATTGTTTTGAAATATTTAAATGAAGATTGGTTCTCCAATTTTTCATTACAAATTCAAGAAAATGACGAAGTGTCTTATCAATTTTATAAATTTCCAAAATTTCTTGAAGCCATGAATGGGGAGAACTATCAAAAGCCTTTTGGTAATCAATGAAGGCTGTATGAATATTTCTCTTCTTAGTTTGAGCTTGATTCAAAGCAACAGAATCAATTACAAGTTGCTCTTTAGTACCAAGGTGTTTTTTCTACATCCTTTTTGATGTTCGGAAAGAATATTATAATTCTCCAAATGTGCATAAATTTTTTGGGTAATACATGCAGTTAGAATTTTATATATTGTTGGAAGGAAGTAATTGGTCTATATTGAGACGGATCAATAGTATTATCACTTTTCGGTTTTAAATAAGTAATTCCTTGTGTGAAAAATAAAGGAGTAGCTGAGGGTTCTTTATTATAAATGAAAAATATTCAGCCAATTTTTCATGAACGCAAGAGAATTTCTTGAACCAAAAGTTATGAATACCATCAACACCTGGAGATTTCCAACTTTTGTGTGTTTAATAACTGATGTTATATCTTCGTTTGAAAATTTTTCAAATTGCATGCATTCTATTTTAGAAAATCGAGACCTTTCATTTAAAATCAAACTTGCATTGGAATTGTGTGGCCTTGGCACTGCCCAAATTGAAGACCAATAATCAGTTAAAATATCAATTTTAGGAACTCCATTTCCAGAAATATTTTCATTTGAACCTGAAATAAATTTGTAAAATGTTTTCATTATTTTTGAATAGTTTGTTTTGGAATTTTCTATCTGAATTTATTTTATATTTACGTAGTCTAATGGAGTATACTGAAAGTTTTGTTTTAAAGTATCGATGTATTCTATCAATTGTCCATTACTTATCTCATTATTTTTATGGGTTTTATATTCGAGGAATATTTTTCCAATATGTGCCATAAGTTTATTCGATCGATTACCTCTGGAATATTGAGTCAATCTTCCTAAATCACATCTGATAGAAGAAATTTTACCTTCTAACCTTTTTGCCATGAAGGTTTTTCTTGATATTATAATTAGATCCAAAATTTTCTAATTTGTATCCAGAATGTTTAACTACTGTAATAGCGGCACAATATACAATCAGATGAAGTGTATAGATATTCATTACTTTAACAAGTTGCTTTGGAAGAATATTCTCATTAAGCTCGTTTATACAATCAAAAATTTTCTTTGAATAATGAATTTTAGGAATTTTAGGTCTTAAAGTTGGGTCAATATTTTCAAATAAATTCATTTGATTGAGAAATAAATTTTCTATATCTTTGTTATCATTATTTTTAGATGAATTTTCTGATTTATTTTCGATGCTTTTCATGAATGGGACTAGGTTTTCATCTGAAACTTCAAAATTTAAATGTTCTTCTTGTTGAATGTTGTTTTTAATTGATTTTAATTCTGATTCAGATATAAAGTTTCTATTTTCATATATATATATATATATATATATATATATATATATATATATATCATATCATGGAGACTTGGATGTTTATCATAAGGTCTTTCCATGATATTGCTAGTATACTTCTGTAAGTCAAATTCAAATAGTTTTGTCCTTAGGAGCCCCGAATACTTAGCAAAATAGCAGATTTCAAAATATGCAACATCTGAGTATTCGACTTTTTTCCAGATTGGTGTCGTGACTCTTGAATGTATTACCCATGTTGTTGAAGACGTCTATCATTATAGCTATTCAACTTTTTATTCCCTGATTCTTTTCCTAATTTTCATTCACTGAACCTCCTACCTGAAGGGTGTGATCCACTTGATTTATTACTTTGCAGGTTCCCATATGTGGTAGAGTTCTTGCTGATGGCCATATACTTTGGTTTCGTACTGAATCTTATTGTCCATTATTGTATGTAGTGTCATTACTAAATTGTCGAATACCATTACTCTAAAATTTTCAATGCACAAAAATATCATACCCTTTACCACCACTTTTCTAAGGAAGGCACGTTGTACATCGTGCTCATCAAACTTAATGGTAGGAGTCCCAAACTATTAGTCCTATCCTTTCTGGCCTGGCCTACTTGAATGAAACTATATTTATTGCTCCAACTAATGGAGGTGAGATATTTAGCATAATACGCAAGCTGAAAAATTCGAAATAATTTGGTATAGATGAAGTCACAGTGAACATTCTCAATCAGACATATCATTTCATCTCCCCTCTGCTGACTCTGCTCACTAATCGATAGAGGGCATACTTCCTGAAGTTTCCTCACGTTAAGAAGCTATACAAAAACAAGTGTGTCCACCTCTAGTAATAATTACAGAGCTATTTCACTTCTGCCTGTCCTATTGAAAGTAATCACTTCCCTGCCCAAACATTCTCTCATTTCAACCAAAAGTATGGTTTTAAAGGTGGAAAGTCTACATTGACGGTCCTCATGGATTTTTTCGTTTAACTATATGAAAATCTGAACTCGGGTAAACGATGTGTTGCTTTTTTACCGGTTTTAAACAAAGCGTTCGATTTGATATAGTCCTTTAGGCTGCTTAATAAATTTGAGAGCCTAGGTATGAGAGGTATGATTGTCGAACTTATAAGATCATTTCTGACTGATGGGTTGCAGTTTATTGAGATTGTTAATCTTGTCTAAATCATTCAGTCAAGTGGTGCAGTATGGTATTCCACAAGGATATCTTCTGGGCCCTTACTACTCATATTAAATGTTAATGATCTTCCGATGATCCTTGATGGCTCTCGTAATATTTCGATGTTCGCAGATGACACAACTCTGTTATATTCTGGTTTAACTTTGTACTACACTTTACTATGTGCGCAATCGCATTTGAGTAAACTGTTTGATTGGTTTGATAGTATTCGCCTATTGCTGAACGTTAACTATTTGGTTTTCAGTACTTTCTGCCTGTGAAAAAAACATCCATAAATTCTTATTTAAATAGCCTACATTAAATATTTATAAGTATTTTCAGTTTCTGAATGTTGGTAGGACTGTCCTCAATTACTATTCCAAACATGAGCCTGATCTATCAACTAGTTTGTTTTACGACAGCTGTTGAAACCGGACGACCTCAGTGGTACTCTGCGAATTTCACACAGGAAAAACATATTGAACAAAGAGTTTGCCTCAGTTTGTGTTTAGAACAAAATTGCGGTTGCCGAATCGTTGCGAATGCTGGGGAGTCTGTCTTATCGAAAACTCGAGTGTACGAGTGGTACAAAGCCTTTAAAGACGATCGGGATATCGTCGAAGATTTGCCTCATTCCAGACGATCTTTGACCTCTTCAACCGAGGATAACGTCCAAAATATCAAGGAAATGGTGCTCGAAAAACGTCGAGCCAGTGTTAGAGAGATAGCTCGTGATCTCAACATCTTTCGTAAAGCCACTCGTTTGAATTTGGTGAACCAATTGGGCATGCGGCACTTTGCCGCTCGGCTCCATCCGATAGAGCTAAATTTTCTTCAAAAAAGTACCAGATGCAGGTAGCTGCAGACATGCTAGATCGTGCGAATTCTGATCCCACGTTCATGGGATGGATTATAACTGGTAACGGGACATGGGTCTATGAATACGAAACAACAATCATCAGAATGGGCGTAAAATAAGGCCAAAACCCGAAGAAATCTAGCCAAAGTCGTTCGAAAATCAAGCGATACTGATTGTTTTCTTCGATATTCCTGGTATGGTTCATCACAAGTTCGTTCCGCAAGGTCAAACAGTCGATAAGGACTTCTATCCAACCGTTTTGAAATGTGAAATTATTCGCCGTAAACGGTCAGATTTGTGACCTCAAACTTGTTGGATTTTGCATTATAATAACGCACCATCTCATTATATATATATATATATATATATATATATATATATATATATATATATATATATATATATATATATATATATATATATATATATATATATATTTATAAATTTCAATTTGAAAACAATAAGTGCTTTACAAAAATTTGGTGAGTCAGAAAAAAAAAAGTGTGAGCTCAGGAAATGTAACAGGGAACCATACTATCTTGTATATGATTCAATAAACGAGTGAAAAAACCTGAGGAAAAACTCGTCTACCTGTCGCTATTGAACTAGCAATAGCTTGTTTGTTGATGATGTGTTACTGTCGTGTGTACATACAGAGTACCAAAGATTTTTCTGCTCAGCCGCTTCATTCTCTCTTGCATTCCATGATTTCCAAAAACAAGGGTAAAAGAAAGAGGGTTTCGGACAGGAATCCGTATTAATGGAAAAAAAAAACCAGCAGAAAAATATTTGAACAATCAAACTTCTTATATGTCTAAACAAATCTAAGAAAAGATTTTACATAGCAAGCAAGGTCATGAAAGGGACTAAGGAGATAATGAAAAATACATAACCTGCGATATTTCCTCAAATTCCATCTCTGTTTGACCGAGAGAGCCCCGATGGCCAGGTTCAGTCTTCCAAGTGATACCGATTATGATCTATAGATGTTTTAGAATTATTATGGACCCAATAATCTGGGTTGGCTTGGCCCATATATCATTATTATTATTTTTTTCATTGAGCCACGGTTATGAACGATTTTTAGACCAAACACTCGATAAATACCATCCAGCAGCCGCTTTATGCGCCCAAATTTCTTATTTTTTTTAAAAACCAATGACAAGATGAGAGATACTGACACGCGGCTTTTTAAAATAATAAAAAAATTGGGAGTCTGTTTCGACTTTTTAAATAACGTCTGACTGGCCTTTTACTCGTTTTAATCATTTTCAAACATGGTAATCTCGTTTTTGAACACATTTTTTTCTACTTTTATCATTTATCCGAAACGAGAATTGTTTTTAAATGTTGCGTCTGTTCAACAAATAATTACTCAACCCCATGGACCTGCATATTATGCATAACTTTATAACGTCATAACGTAACGTAAGTTGAAACAAATATGCCTTGACTTGTGTGTTGTTCACATTTCATTTTTTTTTGTGATACTCCTGATGAAGGCCTAAATATGGCCGAAATATGGACTCTTTGGTATAAATTGACTATTCTTTTCTGCTTGTCGTATAGTTCTTAACCAAGCAATTAATCGAGATTTTGGCGACATTAATTTTCACTACTTTATATATACTTATATAAAAGGTTTGTCATCTCTGTATTTGGTTCCCAGAAGAACCAGTGGCTTTATTGCAACGCTTCGGCAATGCTCCTGCCATTATCAAGGGGTGTATCAAGTGGTGTGAACTGACACACTACAAGTAAGCGAGTATCAGATACCTAACACCTCAAGCTTATGAATGCGTTCGGGTTCGCACTGTGATCACACAGAAAAACGTTGCAATTAAGCAACTGGATCCTCTAAGAACCAAACACAGAGACGACGGACTAAAATCCTGTAAAACAATCTGAGTATACCTGCGAAAACATCAAGATTGACATGGAAATTTCTTGTCTAGTACTTAAGAAGGAAATTATTTTTGTTGAATTGATTGATATTGTGCCTGACATAAGGCAAAAATGTATGCTGGATATTGTCAATATTTCATATTGACGAAACAGTTCGCGACATGAAGTGCGCCGTGTGAGTAGATATATTTCTCATACCCCTATTTTGCATCTTGCAGACTATTTCTTCCACGAAAGTTGCTCTAGAAGAGAATATTCCATATGACATTCTGGAAGCGATGGTATCATGATAAAACGATAAGCACACATTAATATTTGTTACACTTCTAAGCTGGCACAGGGATAGCTTGGTATGCGTTGCATACTGTAGACTTTTGACAAAAGAAGCTCTTCAAAATGTTTTAATAGAATTCGAGAATCGTTTGCATCATCGTATGGAGGTAGAAGGAGGTCATTTTGAGCATTTAGTTTGATTCTTGGCATGGTCAGATTTTCGTTGAAACACAAACTTTTGTTGTGTTTGAACTGTCTGTATGATATTAAATGTTCATAAAGATACTATTTTTGAATAGAGAATCAAAGAGATTTTCCGAAGATATGCAACTCGACCCACTCTCCCAAATATCAATTTCGACTTTGGTGCTGATGAGGTAGGGTTGATTTTACATGCTCCGAACCAACTAAGAAATTCAAAAATAGACCCAGAAGGGAGGCGAATTTTCGTTGGAACACACTGTATATACGATATAGACAATGAAAGAGATAATATCTGAAACGATGTTTATTTATTCTATTGTTCTAAAATTAATATTCAATAACGACAAATTTTTCATCACCTTCTATAACACGGTTCGCGCATTGAGAAAATTCTATTATAAATGGGCGTCACGTAAGCAATTCCGTTCCTGGAATACTGAACGTACTACAGCAATCAGATTCTAGGAATAGTATCCGTTCAATATATACGATGATGATATAAGAACGCTTATTTCAATGAAGAAGATAATATAGTAAATTTATGCATTTTATGGGTCTTTTCTCATGCATTGAATGAAGGCCATGTGAAAAACTTATAATCAATGGACCTGCTTCAGTCCCATTTAAGAACCATTCTTTATATTTTTCATATCGTTATTTCCTCCCAGGAAATAGAGCTCAGACATCGATGTGATTATCACCAAGGATGTTGCTCGTCGTGCAGCTGTTTCCTCGAAATTTATAATTTTAAAATTCGGCATTCATACATTCGCATTGATGGTTTCAACACAGCAGAAGTATCGATAAATTGTAAAGCAACATGTTTCCGGAACGATTGCAGTGGTCATTCCGAAATATTATTCGAGCTTATTAGATCTATATGTTCTGACCTTTATTCGTGGCGGTACCTCTAAATCAATATACATTGAAATGCCACTAAATGAGATAAAAAACACAAGGTTGAACTTTAATCTACACTTTATTTGAAAAAATTCGACGACGTTTCGCTGACACAGCAGCTTTATCAAGAATAACAAACAGAATGAAGAGTATGGAATTATAAACAAATCGTAGAACAAGTTGGATGAATAACAGGAAAATCCACACCGACCATTGTACAGTTAGTATGAAAGGTAATAAAAACTAATTAAACAAGTTAAGTAGGGTGAAAATTCACATCTACCTGCTCATTCAAAAGCTTGTCCGAATGTTTGTATTTATTTATTTCTAATGCTTCTAGGAGATCTAATTTTAAACTTTTTGATTTTATATGTAATATGTCAAAGTTTTTATTGAATGAATGGTTTTCTTTTATTAAGTGATTTGAATAATTTGAATCAGATTTATTTTTATCGAAGCTACGTTTATGTTCAGATGTTCTTATGCCAAAACTCCTATAGGTCCTACCGATATAAATTTTATTACAAGAACCGCAATTGAGTTTATAGATTCCTGATTTACTTGATTATTAAGATTATTTCTTAATTTCATTAATTCCATCCATTTGAACATTAAATTCACGATAGAAATTGAACAGAACGATTCCATTAATTTTTGGACTTGAAAATCACTAAACGAAATAATAATCATGTTTTTCGGTGTTTCGTAAACCAACACATACTGATACAATTATACATAACTACTCATTACATCCAATTCAACACAAAGTTGCAGCTTTAAACAGCATGGTACATCGGTTACTCAATTTACCCTTATCAGTAGAAGATTATAATAAAGAGTTAAACATCATCAAACAGATAGCCATTAATAATTCATATAATCCGGATATGATAGATCTAATCATTCGTAAAAACTGTATCAGAAAGCAATAAATGAAGTATATCCTATTCATAAAGACTATCAAATATTCAACAGTTTAACATTCTGCGGTTTTTCAAGTACAAAAATTAAATCCTTTCCCGTCAAACAAAATCTTAATATAACTTTCAAAATTTCTAATAACTTAGGTAAACATATTAAAAATAATAAATCTCGTGTTGAAATATCAAGTAAATCAGGAATCTATAAACTCAATTGCGGTTCTTGTAATAAAATTTATATCGGTAGGACCTATAGGAGTTTTGGCATAAGAACATCTGAACATAAACGTAGCTTGGATAAAAATAAATCTGATTCAAATTATTCAAACCACTTAATAAAAGAAAACCATTCATTCAATAAAAACTTTGACATATTACATATAAAATCAAAAAGTTTAAAATTAGATCTCCTAGAAGCATTAGAAATAAATAGATACAAACATTCGGACAAGCTTTTGAATGAGCAGATAGATGTGAATTTTTCACCCCTACTTAACTTGTTTAATTAGTTTTTATTACCTTTCATACTAACTGTACAATGGCTCGGTGTGGATTTTCCTGTTATTCATCCAACTTGTTCTACGTTTTGTTTATAATACCATACTCTTCATTCTGTTTGTCATTCTTGATAAAGCTGCTGTGTCAGCGAAACGTCGTCGAATTTTTTCAAATAAAGTGTAGATTAAAGTTAAACCTTGTGTTTTTTATCTCATTTATATCATGGATCTACATCAAGTAACGGCCTCCACAATTCAAATGCCACTAATTTTGTTAGAATCTGAACTGTGAAGGAAGCCTACTTCAGAAATTAATTGATATTATAAAAATCAGGCTATAATTTCTGTCATTTTGGTTCTATATTTATTGATGGCGATAATTTGAAGCAAAACAATTGTTAGAGATACCTGTATATGAATAAACGATTTTGCTAAACCTAGCACCTTCATGAAGTGGTTTCTGAAGAGTCTCTTGTAAAAGCAAAAACTTTGCTTAGGATTTTAAACATGTCATGATTCTGAAAATATGTCGAAACTATCAGAAAAAAATGCTTCGCGACATGTCCAGTGTACAGGGTGGGCAAATTTTCATGTATTTGTACGGCTGCTATGTGAAATATTGCAGATAGAGAAAAATTAATCCACCTCTCTCAATCTTCTTTTCAGGAACTAGTTCAGTGGTGCCAAGATTTTCTGATATCGTTTTCCGTTCTGAGATTATTCAAAATTTCTGGAATTTTATCAAAATCTTCCATGGCGGATATCTCGATCATCATCAAAGTTGCATAAAAATAAGTTTAACATTCCATTTTCTTGAGTAGAATACAGTGCTGTGAGAAATGATTTTTTTAGCTTAGCAGTTTTCGAGTTTTAAGGCAAACATGGTTTTTTTTTCGAAATACCATAGGAAATTTTATCTCTACTAGATGCAGCAATTTTTTTCCTTTTCAGAAATATATAACACTTGTAGACGATTATTAAATTCAATACATGTTTTCAGAGAAAACCTGAAATATCCACAATTACATTCATTAGAAGTATGCTCATCAACGATTCATATTGTTCTATCACTGAAAACCACAGATTTTGAAGATCCTATTTAAGATCATGGTTATTCCTTTGATTTTATTCGATTTTGACCATAGTAATTAATTGTGGTCTTAGAGTTCGACAATCACTTCTCCTTTTCATAAATCGAATTACAGATGAACATAATAATTTTTTGAAATTCGAAACTTGCCAATCCGAGGAATACGTATTATATGAAAATAGAAAAAAATAGAAAGTTATGCGAGTAAAAACTATATTATTATGAAAAACAAGTCCTATGACATTAACCTTTCTCAAACGAAAACCAAAAACCCATAAGACAATCTTTAACAGAAATAAAAAGTCTAACGATACAAATGAGGAAACTACTTTATCGGAATTATTCAGAAGTGTTACCATTATTTTCAATGCATGAATTACATCGCCGAGAAACACTACAGCAGGCATTGTAAATATGAATATCGCTAACAGAAGCAAGGCATTCCCCGAAATTCTGTTTTAACTCTTCTGAATTGCTGTTCCTCTTGTAGAGTGAATCCTCAATATGACCCCAAAACAATCTAGTGGCGTCAAGTCAGAGGAACGAGGCGGCCATCTCACAGGACTTTTTAGTCCGTATCCAATTATGTCAAAAATTAAAATCCAACAGATCAGTGATGGCCCTAGTTTGGTGGGAAGAGGCACTATCGTGTTGAAAAAAAAATTTGATCTTTGTGCTTACGGAAGTTAATCGAGAAATCCTTCAATTTTTTTTGATGATTTCTTCATAACATGCTCCATTCAAATTTCAATCAAAAATTTTAAACGCCAAAACGCGACTATCCTCCAGTGCACACCACACATTGAAACCATATTTTCTTTGATGCTGCACATCAATATGGCGTTGAAGATTCACATCGGACCACAATGTTCATTGAAGCGATTAAATATCCCATCGCTAGTGATGCGGACTTTATCTGTCTATATGACTTCTCTAAAAATGTCTGGGCGTTCTTGGATCCAATTTCAGAAATTTAGTCGGAAAGGGGGATCCCCTGGCTGCAAAAATTGGGAGACTCGCATTTTGTAGGGTTTGAACTAGTTCTCCTCCATAATGCCGAGCGCCCGACGTCTCAAAATTCCTGTTTCTGCTTCTATTTGTCTACTCGAAATTGAAGGTTTGACCGTTACAGCACCTATCACTTCAATCGTTGCTTCCTCACCATCACTTACATGATAGTTTTTATTTCTTGATTTTCTGAACGAGCCACTATTGATAAGATTCTTTTTCATTCTTCGAAAATAGATTCATTTGGCTGGAGCCTTTCAGCATATCGATTGAAATAGGTTTCGGCCAATGCTGCTGAATCATACCCACTAAGAATTAACATTCCATAATATCGAACTTTTCATAATTTCCATAGTTATGATTTCTATTCTGCATCTTGAAACAACCAAAGTCTCAGGTGAACAAATTCTCAAATGTAATAGTTGGAACATACAACTAGAAAGCAGCTATTTCGATATTCAATAAACATTAAGACCTATACTGAAAGACCACAGTTAATCACTGTAGTCTACATCGAATCGAACCATAGAAATAACCAAGATCTCAGATAGGATGTTCAAAATCTGTGGTTTTCAGTCACAGAACAATATGAATCGTTGATGAGCATGCACTCAATGAATGGAATTGTGGAAATTTCAGGTTTTCCTCTGAAAAAATGTATTGAATGCAATAATTTATATAGTATTTTTAAAAAGGAAAAAATTACAGCATCTAATTGGGGTAAATTTTCCTATGGTTCGTTTTTAAAAAAAAGCATGTTTGCATTATAACTCGAAAATCACTGAACTTAAAAATTTTGTTCACACAGTACTGCATTTTACTCGAAAAAGGGGCTGTAAAATGTCAAACTTATTTTTGTGTAACTTTGATGATGGTCGAGATATCCACGAAGGATATCAACTTTGAGCAGTCTCTTCTCTTTTCTCCCTTCTCAAAGAAGACATATGTCAAGGATGGAAAGGAAAAACATATATCGGGTAGTAAATAAACCTAAGATAACACAACGTTGATCAAAATGTTAGTTCAAGAGGTTTGATATTTGTAAATTACTTCAGAGACATCTACGTTCTTTAATGATAACAAAGAATGTAAGGTATAAGTTTGGTTGAATTTAATGATACCACTAAGTTAAGTTAAGAGAAAGTCAACATACACCGATGTCGAAAGTTGGTGTAGAACAAACAGAGCTTAATCGAAATATGTCGAACCATACGGTTTTCAGTAAAGATTGTATTATAGTATGGAATTAAATAGTAGATCCTTTGCAAGTTTGATTTGAAATCATAGTATTTCATGTTTTCTATTGTTAGCATAATAAAACAATAAAATATTCTTAGGATTGTTTTCATAGTTTATAGAAAGGGCTTTCTGAAGATATTACAACAAAACCTACTTTTCTATCTAAAACAACAACGGAAGTGGCGACTCATCATAGGTTTTTCTTTAAAACTAGAATATATTTATTTCCTTTCTTTTCAATAATCATGAGAATAGCCAAAATATTTGAGGTGGCTTATTTGAGATAAAAAAAATTTGAAAACAAGGGTTCTTTCTTCATTTATCGTTTTCAAACGGTTTCGTATAGCTCCCAATCGTGATATTGCTCGATCACTCTGCCAGATTCTATTTTGATACGCCGCCTCTTAGAGGGTTGCTCGTGGAAGCGTCAAATATACACACTCCCATACAAAATCGTTCGAAGTGTTTCGGCGAGTTTTTCCAATCACTACTATTTTGAGATGAGATCTAACCTAACCTAACCTTGTACAAACTTTTAATATTATATTCTGTAGATCGATTATATTGTTCAAATGAAAGTTGTGATGTCTTAGCAGGAAAATTTATTCACAAAAGAATCTAATCTTCTAGTTCTATTGTGAGTGGGTTAATTGAGCTTTGTTATTGGTCGTTGACCTCTTTGTGTGATTAACTTTATACACCGTGACAAAAAGTCTCCGGAAAATTTGAAATAAAACGCAAAAATCTGAATTTACATCAATATTTATTGAATCTCCTTCAAAATATGCTCCGTTTGAAACGATATACATGTGCTTACGTGTTTTCCAATCATCGAAACATTTTTGATAGGCGTTTTCAGGGATGGTCTTCAGCTCCCCCTGCGAATTTTCTTTTATGACGTCTATGGAGTCAAATCTGGTTCCCCGGAATGGCAATTTCAGTTTGAAGAAGAAAGTCACACGGTGCTAGATCAGGCGCATAAGGCGGCTGCTCGAAGGTATTTATCGAGTGTTTGGTCTTAAAGACGTTAATAAGCGTGGCACTATGAGATGGTGCGTTATCGTAAGGCAAAATCCACGAAATATTCCGCCACAAATCCGGTCGTTTACGGCGAGTATTTTCACGCAAATGCCTCAAAACGGTTATATATACCGGGTGTAACTGGAAACAGGCTCGCCCCTATAACTTTTTTCCTGTCCAATATTTTTCAATGAAATTTTCTGAACTTAATTAAAAATTTATTTCAATTCGAATGACACTGACAGTTTATCTGAAACGTTTCCGGTTTCAAAGGAAATTAGCCAAAGTTTAGATTTTCAAATGGCTCACCCTGTATATTTTTTGAGAAATCGAATCAATTTCTCTTTGTCATTGAGCATATTTTGAGACGAATTTGCCGAAATTTTTATTTTTTTTCGATAAATTTGATTTCAAGTCAAGGTGGCTATGACAACAAAAAAACTGCTTGATTTATCGACATCGTACATTTGGATTCATCACTGAAACTGTAGAATTTCTTCTGTTATTGGCTTCGTAACATTCCATACATTGTTTCTTAAAAAAAAAATCGTATTTCCGCAAGGTATAATAGAGGATCATTAGCACTATAATACGCAGAATATTTTTACGAATATTTTGATAGCAAATTGATAATTTTTCGTTGAAAATTCCATTCGTAATCCTGGACATAGTATAATACTCGTTTTTCAACTCATTATCTGAAGTGCTTTGGAAGTGCATTAAAATCCTATCACAGATAGATCACAGATCATAGAATTTTTTGTATTCAATTATAAATGTCATAAGATAAGATTGTGTTGCATCTGAATCGGTGAGTTGGTATAAATTATTCAGAGTTCTTGAATTTTCACGGCAGAAAAATAGACCAAATGCTGTACACAGAATGAAAAGGTAGATATGCTACTCATTTTTGGCGAATACCGAAAAAACTCTACAGCATCAGCAATTTTATACGCTGAACGCTATCCAGAACGGCAACATCCTTCAAGGCACTATTTTCCGAAACTGGAAGTGAAGTTTCGTTAGCAACCGGTTGTTGCAGATAATCCAAATTTCATAGTAAGCGAAAATTCTGTAATTGATGTATTAGCGTACATTAATTTGAATTGTACGGCATCTACCAGAGAAATCGCACAAGAAATAGGGATAAGCCATCAGAGTGTTTGGAGAATTCTTAGGAAGCATAAATTTCGCTCGTTAAAATACAATCTCCATCAACACCTTTATGAAAATGATAATGGCCGAAGATTAGAATATTGAAACCAGTTTCTTCAAAATATGGAAATGGATCCAAGGTATCCTTATAAAATTTTATATTCACATGAATCCCGATTTACTAACAACGGAATGTTCAATAGAAACAATACGCGCTATTGGGCCCACGAAAACGAACATTTAGTACGTGAGGGTAATTTCAAGGAGCGATTTGGGTTTAATGTATGGATGGCAATGGTAGGGCGACATTTCATAGGTCCAATCATTTTTGATGGATCATTAACACGGGAAAGATATTTAGGATTTTTACAAAACGAAATAAACGATCTGATTGATGGTTTACCACTGGCTGTTGCTAATAACTTAATTTTCCAACAAGATGGAGCACCAGCGCACAACTGCAGGGAAGTTGTTCAATACCTTAATAATAATTTAAATGAAAGGTGGATAGGCACCAACGGCCCGACAAGATGGACAGCTCGATCGCCCGACTTGGCCCCGTTAGATTTTTTTTTTGTGGGCCCATGTGAAAAATCGTGTTTATAGAACTGCTTCAGAAAATCGAGAGGCTTTACAGAATAGAGTTCGGGGAGCAATAAATGAAATTTTTCCAAGTCAAATGGATAATGTAGTACGGGCTACCATTCGCCGCAATAGGCTGTGTCAGGCACAGAATGGGGGTCTCTTCGAAAACCTGTTGTGAAGTTATGCTCAATTGATTTGATGACATTTCATCTATGGTCCATTTGTGTATTTTGCATTATTTATGTGTTTCGTTAAATTTTTATTCATCTGGTATGTACGATAATGAGTATGTGCGCCATGCCAAAATAAAGCTAAGGTTTTGCGTTTATGCTTTGTGTGCATTACAATTTTAGAACCAGCTGAGTCGTCATAGCCACCTAGACTTGAGAACAAATTTATCAAGATTGATTTAAAAATTCGGCAAATACAACTTTAAACATACTGAATGTATAGACAAAGAGACTTTCATTCGATTTCCCAAAAAAATGTACAGGGTGAGCCATTTAAAAATTGAAACGTTGGCTCATTTCACCGGAAACCGGAAGCGTTTCAGATAAACTGTCAGTGCCATTCAACTTGAAGTAAATTGAACGAGTGAAATAACCTGAGGGAAAAACCTGATGAAAAGAACCGTTTCCCTGTCGCTATTGCACTAGTAATAGCTTGTCTGTTTATGTTGTGTTAGTGTCGTGTGAACATGAAGAGTACCAAAGATATTTCGGCTTAGCAGCTTCAATTCTCATCTTGCACTCCATTATTTCCAGACGAAGACAAGGGTGAAATGAAGGGGATTTGACCTTGTGGAATGAATTTATGATGAACCACACCACGAATATCGAAGAAAAACATCGGCATCGTCTAGATTTTCGAATGATTTTGGCGAGGTTTTTTCGGTTTCGGCTCATTTTTTCCACCCATTTCGATGATTGTTGGCTCGTTAGTGCGTCGTATTCATAGACTCATGTCTCGTCACCAGTTATGGTCCGTCCCATAAACGTAAAATCAGAATCTGCACGATCCAGAATGTCTGCAGCTACCTGCATCCGATACTGTTTTTGAAGAAAGTTCTGCTCTATCGGAACAAGCTGAGCGGCGACGCGCTGCATGCCCAACTGGTTCATCAAAATCAAACGAGTGGTTTCAGGAGAGATGTTGAGATCACAAGCTATCTCTCTAGCACTGGCAAGACGATTTTCGAGCACTATTTTCTTGATTTTTTGGACGTTATCGTTGGTTGAAGAGGTCGAACGTCGTCTTCGACGATCTTATGACCGTCTTTGAAGGCTTTGTACCACTCGTACACTTAGGTTTTCGATAAAACAGAGTCTCCATAAGCTTTTTTCATCATTTGCAACGATTCAGCACCCGGAATTTTGTTCGCAACACAATATTTGGGGCAAACGCTTGTTCAATATTTTTCTATCGTAAAATTCGCAGAGTACATTTAAGGTTGACTGGTTTCAACAACTGTCATTAACAATGACAGTTGACAGATCGCCCTCATGTTGGGCATTGTAACTAGGGATAGTCCTACCAACATACAAAAACTTGAAATACTTAAAAACTCTCAATCATGAGAAAGGGATATACTATAAAAATATTCAACCTCCCACTGTTGTCTTGTATGAAAGTATTGGTCAGCGTAGCTTCGTTCGAATTATATTTCCTCTGAGAAAATGCACTGCCTCTAGTCCCTGTTAACTGCATAGATTTGGGTTTCGGATAATCTATTATGTGAGAGCGGTGGAGCATCGTTCTGGTTCAGCATATTTCGATTATTTGCCGACACCTTTGATGAAATAAACAATTCCCTGACATAGATCGTCCAAATTGTAAATATTTCAGACTTAAGATGAATCCACAAGAGAAAGTCCACAGGGTTCCGGTCAGGAAATTTGGCAAGCAAATACATGGGATTTCTTCTTTCAATCCAACAACAACGATATTGTAAATTGACGTATTGCCACACTTATTGGAAACGCAATTATTGTTTAAGTAGTAGCGGTTCTTTTTCTAATGTTTCTGTTATCAATGGTTCAATCACTTTTTCCAGCTTATCGAGCAAATTTCGCTGTCCACGTAGGTGGTCTCCCAAAATTTCTAGCCAAACATATGGGTTTTCCAGATATTAAGTGAGGGTTTCTCAAAATACATGAGGGTTTGTATCGATCTAAAACCAACAGCTAGGCCAGTTAAATTCCCGATGAAGTAAAACGTTCAATGAAATTGTATGCGTCAGAAAAGCAAAAGCAGTACAGAAAATAGAGTTTATATCTGATACATTCTCTCATAATTTCATGAATCTCTTGCCTTCGATTCAAATCGTCATCATTCAATGCATGAATTAATTCAATTTTGTACAAGTGGAACTTACATTCAAGTAAAATTCTAACAACGTTGGATTGGTTAGCACCAACAGCTTCAGGAAATTGTAGTACAGGTTATGTCCCAATACTGCCGCAGCTGCTACGTCATCATTCTTAATTCCAATGGGCGTCCCTTTTTTACTCATTGCTGTAAATATCCCAATAAATTCTGATAAAACTTCTATTGCGTACTTAAAGCCAACGTTACGATTATGATGATTTTGATAAAATATCCTTTTAGCATCATTTTGAGTTTGTATTCATTTACAAACACACAAGTTCAACCCTATCTTGCAATGTGTACATCATAATTATTTTTGAAATCTTAACCACATCTGATGAGTAATAAATCAATATTTCATTTCTAATGCAACAAATGATCGAACAATCGTATTATCGGATTGCTTCTGAGAAGAGAAAACCGAGTCAAAATAAATGTTTTCATTCAAATATCTGAACCATGTTAGTAATGCTTTTCAGTTGAGATTTTATTATAATATAGAAATAAATAGGGACAATTTGGAGATTTGATTAGAAGTCATTGAATTTTATTTTCTTCTTTAATTAATATGATAGAAATATGAAATCTTTTCTTGAATGTTGTAGTTTGTAAATATGGCTTTCAAAAAACATTACAGCAAAACCTGCAACGTCCACAAATTCACTTTACACGTTACCTCTATCGCCCTTCAATTCCTACCTTTCACCTCCATTGCTCCGATCAAACTATACGAAGCTTTCATCTTCGACTCCGTTGTATTTTCCTTTCCGTTATTTCCCTAGTATTCTATATTCCTGTATCTCTTCCAATTTCTGATGATTTTTGTCAATTGAATTGATTTATTGTCACTACGATATATCCTCAAGGAGGCAGTTGATGATTTAATTATGTATTTTTGTGAAATTCAAGAAATTGAAGAGATTTTATTAATATCTCCAGTAAATAAAAGAAATGTCCATTATTATTTACTCAATCTCAATTTAAAATTTGAAAAGTGGGTTGTTAGTTTTATCATCATCATCATCTGTCAACCATCCTAGTCCACTGCTGAACATAGGTCTTCCTCAACGATCTCCATTCTTCGCGATTTTGGGCCGGATTTATCCAGTTCGTACACACTCGCTTGATATAGTCTTTCCAACGAGCTGGTGGACGTCCTCTACTTCTGTGGGCTTCATCTCTGGGACGCCACTCCAAAAGACACTTTGTCTATCTACCGTCCGTGGTTCTTGCTAGATGACCGGCCCAGTTCCACTCTAAATTAGCAACTCTCTCGAGAGCATCCTAGACTCTAGTTCGTTGGCGTATGATATGGTTGGGAATTCTGTCCCGTAGTGTTATGCCTAACCTAGCTCTCTCCATCTTACGCTGAGCAACACATATTTCATTAGCTGATTTCTTTGTTAGGGTCAGGGTTTCTACACCGTACGTCAAAACTGGTAAAACGCATTGATTGTATACTTTACGTTTCAAACAAATCGGTATCTCTGATTTGAACAGATCTCTCAGTTTTCCAAATGCAGCCCATGTCAGCGTTATTCGCCTTCCTATTTCTGTTGTTTGGTTGTCCCTGCCTATAGTTATCTCATGCCCCAGATATTTGTATGACGTTACTTGTTCAACAATTTTACCATCGATGGAAACTGGTTGGCTTGGTACTAAGTTGGTCATCAACTTAGTTTTCGACATATTTATCTTCAATCCGATTTTACTGGATTCCTTAGACAACTGCAAGAGCATCTCATTTGCATCATCTAATCTGTTTGCTATAATGACGATGTCGTCGGCGAAACGAAGATGACTTAATCGCTCACCATCCACATTTACTCCCTCTGATCCGATTCCAATTGCTTGAACATGTATTGCAATAGGTTTGTGAACAACTTCGGGGTAATAGTATCACCCTGTCTTACTCCACGTCCGATCCTGAATTCTTCTGTAGAATTGTGAAGGCACACTTGTGAAGTGGCATGCTCATATATATATATTAATGATGGCAGTGTATCTATGATCTATTCTACAGTCAGCCAACGCTTTAAGCATAATCGCCTGTATCACGGTATCGAAGGCTTTCTCGTAATCCACGAATATGAGAATCAGAGGCAAGTTGTATTCTATGCTCTTTTCAATCAAAGTCTTGAGAGTTTGGAGATGATCATTAACACCAAATGTTGCCCGAAATCCGGCCTGCTCTCGAGGTTGGTAGGTGTCCAGTTTGTTGGTTTATCCGTTAATAATTCGAGGTAAGTAATATTATCTCTCTCTCCACGTTGTTTCTCTCCTTTTCCGATTGCTCCTAAATATTTCAACATTATCGTTATTCAATTTTTTTCTTGTTCTCTCGTTCTCTTTTTCTCTTTTTACTTCAATGAGCCACATTCTGTTTGATTTATTGTGAGTTAAAATATCGAAAATTCTTATTTTGAAATATTATAATCAGACAAAACCGGAGCATTGAGGGGTGAGAGTTCTTTTTACCTATAGAATTGATAGTTAAGACCTCCAAGACAAGACCTGGCCAAACGTCAAGACCACAACAACCCATTTAACAACCAGAACATGATAATCGATATCTTGTTGGAGAGTTCCTAACGACAAATACGTCGTAAATATATAATTGAGATATAGTGGTAATTTAATTAAAACTGTTTGAGCTAAAGAATGATTTTCAGCGAAAAAGATCAGTCTCAATTACTCTTCTCATATATCGTTGTGGCTAGCAGAAAAAATTGTTGAGGCTCTTTTCCCCACTCGGGATATTCGAGAAACAAACGCGAAGGAAGTTGAAATATTTCCACTTTTCTCACAACGGTAAATCTGGGAACCGACCAGACGCCTGAAAAATGGCAAGGCGCCAGGACCAGATGAAATACCACCAGAGGTAATAATGATAGTAGCAGAAAATTACCCAGAAGGAACCACTGAAATATGAAATAACGAGTTGCTTTGAAGGGGAGATTTTCCTGCAATATGGAAAACAGCAAAACTAGTCCTCATAAGAAAACCAGGAAAAGATGAAAATGGCCCAAAAGGATACAGGCCACTGAATTCGTTGGCAAAACTATACGAGCAGCTGATTGGAATGAGACTCAAAAAAGAGTTGAAAAATAAAGGTGATATATCGCGCTCACAATTTGGTTTTATGGAAGGAAGATCGACTGTTGATGCTCTGAGGTGTGTTGTCGAAACATCTATAGAGGTTGAAGAGGAAAAGAGATTTCTGTCTTATGATGACTCTGGACGTAGAAAATGCTTTCAATGCAGCAGTGTAACATATTATTCTCGAGGAGAAGAAGAGTGTCGCCATACGTATTGAATATTGCCATAAGTTACAGGAAAGAGAGACATGTCAGCTATGAGGGTGTGGAGTATGACATGACTTGTGGTATACCACAGGGCTCGGTTCTTGGGCCTTTCTTATAGAATATTCTGATCGACGGGGTCTTGAGACTGAATTTGCCCAAAGATGTGAATATACTGGTTTTTGCTGACGATCTAGCTGTACTGACAACGGCAAAGGCAGGGACAGAACTGGGAAAATTTAACAGAGCCCCAAAGAAAACAATTGCTTACCTGAAAACAAGAAACCTTAAAGTCTCAGCCCAGAAGACGGAAGCTATACTTCTATCTGAAAGAAAGAAATGTGGACATATCAAGGTGATAGTGGAGGAAGCTACAATAACTCCAGGAAAAACCCTCAAATACCTGGGAGAGGTGATGCACAGGAATTTGAGCTCCGGAAATATTATTCAGAGAGCAGTCAGAGCTGGTGAAACGACCGTAGCCATCAACCGGCTGATGCCCAGAATTGGCGGAGGAGGCCAAATTAAGAGAAAAAATCTGAGCAGTGTAGTGGACTCAATTTTCTTATATGCTGCTCCTGTGTAATGGAAGACACTTCAAGTAGGGAAGTACAAGATAGTGGCTGAACGCCTAGAAAGGGAAGTGGCCATGTGAATATCCCGTGCCTATAGGACTGTCTCTACAACAGCGCTGGAGGTAATAGCAGGAACGATTCCTTTAGATCTGTTAGCAAAGGAGAGAAACAGAACTTATGGAATTGGTAAGGAAAACAGGCTGAAGGAAAGAATGACCACAGTGGAAAAATGGCTGGAAAGATGGTCGTCAGAAACGAAGGGAGCTTGGACAAGGAGGTTCATACCGAACCTGGTTCTCTGGTACAAGAGGATGCGTGGAGAGGTAGATTACCACATCACTCAGCTCATCTGAGTGATGTGATAATGTGGACATGGATGCTTTCAATTTTATCTGCACATAATTAGTAGGGCGGCGTGCGTTCATTGTAGAGAGATTGATACGGCGCAGCATACTACTTTCGAGTGCGACAAATGGGAAAAACACAGAAAGGAAATGAACAAGAAAATAGGAAGGGTGGTGGCCGAGGACACCATTGTTTACTGTATATTGGCGTCGCAGGAGAATTGGCTGGCTGTCAAAAACTATGCTGTGGAAGTCATGAAAAGGAAGGAACAAGACGAACGGAAAGGTGAAGCGGAAAGGGAATAAACGATTGGAATGGCAAGTATGCAAGGAAGTAATGCGAAAGCGGTCCCATGCATATCTTGGAAAACAGGAGGGGTTTTAGTTAGGGTAAACTACGTCAGATACTGATGGTGGGAGTCCCACACTACCCGACGTGATAGAGTCAAAGCGTTGGTTGTTCATAAAGGTTTCCCCTCCACCAAAAAAAAAGAGGTCACTCGTTAAAGCCTCGAATATATGACCAAAAGTGTCTCACAAAAAAAAATTCCACGTGCAAATTTTTTCAATCACTAGTAGCTTAGAAATATACATAGTACCTAGTTCGAGATGGAACACCCTGTATTATAAAAACTTCAAACCTCCAAAAATACATTGCGTAAACGAGAAAATATTCCGTTAGTTGGTATCAACAGATAGCCAAGAAAGAACATTTATGGGTCATAACACGTGGAAAACCAATTCATTTCAGAATTTCTCCAAGTATATCGCGGCCTTTAGTTTCTGCAAGATGGCAGTTTCAGTATTACTGTTTATGTCTATAAAATTCAGGAGACTGTTTTTGGGCATATATTGCACAATATATCGCCCAATCATTGTACGACTCTACTTATGCCTCCGCAAAATAGTTTACAACCATCAATATCGCAATAGATTATACAATATTCTGCAAATCTAAATATTGTACTATATGATATAGACCGCTTATAGATCGCCACTGCTAAAATAATGAGCAATCTTCATTACACAAAAATATTGAGTTTCTATGGAAGCTGACAAACTTCATACACAATGTCCACAATATTTCTGCAGTTTGTGAAAACGTTTCGAAGAGCTCGCACTAGGTGTAGTGAACTATTTGTGAAAAATGAAGGCAATAAATAAAAAATCAACATCACATCATCAAATCATTAGTGAAACGTCTGCAGCCTTGCTAAATGTAGTAGAGCTTAACATTTTAAAAGTGGTGCGATAATTTCTTGAAATAGTGAGTAATGATTTGAATTAATATTTCAATTCCTGAGATTCTATCTAAAAAACTTGAATCAAGAACTAAGACGAACTAGTCAATAACAGGTCCAAATTACAGTAGCCTTATTTTTTAAAGATGATTAACAATTAATGGTAAGGATTAATATTCATAATTATCAAATTATGACTACGATTAAATAATTGAAATCGTTATTCATCATTTATATTTTAATCTTTACCTTTCACTTATTAATCAGAAAACAAAAATTTTTACTAGAAAAAGCGTGGGATGCTTGATTTCAAGTTTTGTGAGCAGAAATATTGAAGAAGTCTATTATAAAGCACCCCATAATCAAATTGTGTATTAGTCCAATCTAATAAAAAGGTTGAGAAATAAATGGCAGTTTGAAAGTTCAATGCTAAAAAACCTCTCAAATTTGGATGTAGTTTTATAAATAATGAAACGGGCTTCAAAGAGAAAAAAATGTTTTCCATCATCAGCGAATTCACCAAAGCCACATCGGAAAAGTTGCCTTTGATTCCGTGTTCACAAAAAATTCCATCCAATAATCGAATGCAATAAATGGTAATCCTTAATCTCCGATATGCGAATGCAACTAGAATTCAATTCATCCTAAAAACATTCGAACATTTTCGTTGCGCTTACTACTTTCAACCTGAAATTACTTTTGCCGGTTATGCAAATGGACTGGCTGTCAAAGTTATAACCGCTGGATAAAAGGAAAATATGCTTCACTCTTTTAGTTTGACTAGTTATTTCATTCCATTTGATAGAAATATATGATATAATTTCTTCTACATCGAATAAATCGTCAATACATATCAGGAGAAAGTCAAACTGAAAACATGCCTATCCGTTTCAAGAAGCCACTTGGACATATTCGAATCTTCAATTCTCATTCACCAAGAGGAGATACTATGGCTAGTTATATTCCGAAGCATCCTTTCATTTAAACCTCAATTTATGATACACTTTTACAAATTTCTTTTTTGCCACTGAAATACTCACAAATCATCAAAATGTCTAGTTCTTGCAGGCACATAAACTTAAGATTACTTTAGTTAAGTACCATTCAATTTATTCTTGGTACAAAACTTTTTGAAATCTAAACTGGTATTTATTTATTCATCATATGGAATACAGACAGATGAATTAACATCCACTATCGTATTCACTGATTGACATTATGAAAACTAAGAGATTTCAAAAGCCTTACAATTTCGATAGGAACAATATGAAATAAAAAAATAATATTAATATTGTAATAAAGAGTGAAATCATTTCATTTGAATTTGGGAGGCTTTTACTTGGTAAAATTTCAATTATCAATAATAAAAACAAGTACTGTGTTTTAAGAATTTTACTTAATAATTGCGATTCGTAACGCGTTTCACTACACCGTAGCTTCTTCAGACGAATGAATATACAGAAAAATATAAATGAGAATATAACTATAAATGTTCTTGAGTAATTAAAAGCTTATTGGGTTGCTTCTTCTTGAGTGGTTATTTATGAGAGGTATATCCAATAAAATTAAGGAATAGATTGCTCCCCGAAAAGATTCAATAGAGGTGAAGGGCTTAAATCGACTTGTTCATTGATGAGTCTACCTGAGTGTTTGTATTTATTGATTTCTAAAGATCTACCTTCCAATATTTATTATCTGTATGCAAAATTTCAAACTGTGGGTCGAAAGAATGATTATTTTCTAAGAGATGATTCGCGTAATTTGAATCTGATTTTTTATTTGAAAAACTGCGTTTATGTTCCGATATTCTAATATTAAAATTTCTATGTGTTCTACCAATGTAGAAATTATCACAGTCAGTGCAATTCAATTTTTAAACACCTGATTTGTTTTACCTGGTTTGGTTTTAATTTTTATATATTTGCCCAAATTATTATTAGTTTGAAAGCTATGTTGAAATTATTGCTACTTAAGAATGATTTCAGTTTCTCACTTGTAATGCCAACGTAGGTTAAGGTGTTGAATTTTTGTTTCAATTTATCGACAGGGTAAACTTCATTCAATGCGATACTACTTGTTTTTTATTTAAAATATTATTTATTAGTTTGGGATTGTAACCATTATTTTTGGCTATTTGTTTAATCAAATTTAGTTCTTTGTTGAAATTTTCTGGTGATAACAGGATGTTAATCAATCTATGAATGAAACTATTGAATGCTGACATTTTATGTTGATATGGATGACACGACGAGTTATGTATTATAATATCTGTATGTGACGGCTTATGTTAAATTGCGAAAACATGTTTTCCATTTTCATTCGAAATTGTTACGTCTAAGAAATTTATCGAATTATTGCTTTCTATTTCGGTCGTGAATGCAATTTCTGGATGTAATGAATTCATATGATTTTCGAAGAATAACTTAGAGAAATTAATTCATAATCATCCACTCAGTAATTATTGTTTATACTGGTATCGCTATGTAGACGATATCATTATTTGCTTCACAGGATACAGATAGACAATTTGAAAATTTTCGAAAATCATATAAATTCATTACATCCAAATATTGCATTCACAACCGAAATGGAAAGCAATAATTCGATAAATTTCTTATCCAACGTAACAATTTTTATTCCTAGATTGATTAACATCCGTTATCACCAGAAAATTCAACACCTAAATTTGAACCTACGTTGGCATCCCAAACTATAAATAATATTTTAAATAAAAACAAAGTAGAATCGCAAACTGATGAATCATTCTTAAGTAGTTGGCAATAATTTCAACATAGCTTTCCAAACTAATAATAATTTAGGCAAATATATAAAAATAATAAAACCAAACCAGGTAAAAACATTAAATCAGGTGTTTATCGATTGAATTGCAATGACTGTGATAATTTCTACATTGGTAGAACACATAGAAATTTTAATATTAGAATATCGGAACATAAACGCAGTTTTCAAATAAAAATCAGATTCGAATTACGCGAATCATCTCTTAGAAATTAATCATTCTTTCGACCCACAGTTTGAAATTTTGCATACAGATAATACATGTTGGAAGGTAGATCTTTGGGAAACTTTAGAAATCAATAAATACAAACACTCAGGTAGACTCATCAATGAACAAGTCGACTTAAGCCCTTCACCTCTATTGAATCTTTTCGGGAGCAATCTATTCCTTAATTTTATTGATATACCTGTCATGAATAACCACTTAAGAAGAAGCAACCCAATAAGCTATTAATTACTCAAGAACATTTATAGTTATATTCTCATTTATATTTTTCTGTACATTCATTCGTCTGAAGAAGCTACGATGTAGTGAAACGCCTTACGAATCGCAATTATTAAGTAAAATTCCTTAAAACACAGTACTTGTTTTTAAAATCATTTCCCACGAAGAAAAGAAAAGAACCAAGCAAACAAAATGTGAGTTCAATTAATACATATGTAGTAAATAAATCCAAAGGCATTAAATAATTTACAATTCACAAACAGTTAATTGATTATGCCATTACTACGTGATAGTTAATCATGATGAAAATACGAAATTAAAGTATGGATTATACTATCACAAGATTTTTTCTGAAAATCAGGATTGCAATTTCGGTCTCTCGACCATCTTCAGTCGACAACAAGTATTGAACTAAAGTTGAAAATACGAACATACATAAACAGGTAGAGATAAAACAGCAAGTAGAGGTGAAAACAGCATTAAATGATTCAAAGGGCTTTCTCCCTACCATTATCCGAAAAAAATATGTCCAGGGAAGCGTCAACTATTGAAGGAATAGCCAAGAACTATGGTTATCCCTCAAAAATAATAATTGGGAAGATCAGAAAAAAAAGAACAGAAATAGCATATCATAAAATTTACTCACGTATAGAATCACTCAATACAGATAAATACATTTCATCAACATATTTTGGCCCTATAAGCAAAAAGATTGCAAATGTCATTTCAGAACAGCATAAAAAAGTATCTTTCGAAACACACATGATATTCTCACCAGAATTCTTCCTTAGTAAAGAAAAAACTGATAGATTTAACAATACTGGAGTTAATACAGGAGTTGACAAGTTGTCCTGTGTGGATTGTGAAGGCGTCTATATCGTTCAGACTGGTCGTTCATTCGAAACTAGGTATAAAGAGCATCAATCAGGTTATAATTACCGACTAAACTATTTTCGCAACACATTGGTTCCCACCCATTACAGATTACCTATGGGACGAAAGTTAGATCTTTCAAAATCCATAGAAATTTTCAACAAACTCCCCATAGAAGTAATCTTCTGAACGACCAGTAAGGCCCGGCTTATGCATTTTCATTTGATATTATTCAATAATACCTGCTTCTGGCAAAATTGCCAGTTTAAAACAACAACAAATCACGTAAAATTCATTTCATTCTAAAGCATGAATTTTCTCAATATTGTACCTGATGATTTTTATATGAGTTTTATTGTGCACTTTGTCGATGTGTCTTGTGTTCTTTGAGTTCATGACTTCGGTTTTCATCACATACTAACTTTTGGATAATTAACCTCAACTTTCTGTAAGTTGCCATTCTTATGGTTTCCAAGTGATTATTTTTGTTTATATGATTTAGTTTCATTGATGTTTGTTCGTTGTAGAGGCCTGAAGATGGAAACAATATATATTTCCGAAAGCTTGCCATGAAAAATGTTCCTTGCACTTGGACCCCAGGAACCTACAAATACTGGGCATAAAGTACTCCAGTCGAAACTGAATTCCAAGGTAATGGTGACAGCCCTTATCACCTGGGCATTCCCGAGCATAACCTACTCGTTCGGAGTTGTTAACTGGTCAACGACTGAGCTGCGGAGTATTCCTTTGTTCCAAGACTACTAACCCGTTATCAATAAATTGAAATTTTAGAAGTCGTTATCATTTCCAGCAGTATACTCTTGGATATATATATATATATATATATATATATATATATATATATATATATATATATATATATATATATATATATATATATATATATATATATATATATATATATATATATATATATATATATATATATATATATATATATATATATATATATATATATATATATATATATATATATATATATATATATATATATATATATATATATATATATATATTACAGACAAAGTTAATTCAATTTGAATATATAAGAATCTCAAAAATATTACTTTACTCCTTCAAACCTATCAATATAAACAGAGTATTTCGATTCCAAATGCCATGGTGGAGCTTGGATGTTCCTCGAATTTTAATGATAATAACAAATTAAACTATTTATTATACTAGCATAAGATATTCATTGAAAATCAGGATTGCAAATTTCGGTCTCTCCAATCTTCCGACCATCCTCAGCTGACAACAAGTACTGAACTGAAGTTGAAATTATATATATATATATATATATATATATATATATATATATATATATATATATATATATATATATATATATATATATATATATATGACCGATTTCACCACACTGCGGCTTCATCAGGTATCTATCTGAGCCACAGTGTTGTGAAACCGGTCATAGTTTTGTTAATATAGTGAAAATCCAATTAATTCAGTTTTATTTCATTGAAAATATGTATATCGATTTTCATCAAGTAACGACCTCCTCAATCAAATTATTGAAATAATTTTTCTGTTATGTTAGGTTAGGTTGCGAATTTTGAAAACGGCTTGTTTGACCAACATACACCTTATCACATTCTGCACATGGGATTCTATAAATTTTGCTTTGCCACTTATATATAGGTCATTCATTTCGAAGACCTGCTACACTTCTAGTTGGATTTGAGAGAAACTTCATAACATTTAAGAGACTGCCGCTGAAGTAGAGGTTGATGAATCGGTATGGCATAGAACATACATAGCTAATTAAGTTTTTAAAACGTATGGCAGTGCTGAAATAACCTGATTTGTAATCTCTTTTGTTAACTGAACGTGAGATGTGGGTTTTTCGAAATGAAAAAAATGAAAAACCAGTTGTTAATATATGAATTATTGTTTCTCTATGCTCCTCTACTCTAATATTGATGAAACCATCAGTTTAACGGATACAAAAAGCAAGATAATAATTACGATCATGCATGAACCGCAATCCAGTCGATCCTAATCATTGATCAAGAGAAAACATGGATTTTATTCGTACATATTATGTTGATTTTATAATGTTTGAATATATTTCGTAAGTCATTAGTGAGAGATAATCAATGCTGTGATATTTTATTGTTTCGAGAACCTGAAGGTGTATAAATCGTGGATTAAAATAATATATGTTGTTTTTAGATATTAATCTTCCTGTAATATCATTGTGGTACCTATTGTTTATCACTAAATTTTCTCAAAATTCTAATTTCTACGAAAGGCAGAAAAATTTGATTTTATGCTGAAGGAATTATTATTTTGGATGAAGATATCAATGGTTTTCGATAAATGTCAAATTCAAGATAATTATCTGTTCTTATAATATAATATTTTCATTTAGGGGAGAGACTGGAACACTGGCCATACAGGTGCTACTCTTACACAGAATCTTCATTTATACAGACTATGTATCGCCAAAGCAAAAGGTAATAATCAATGACTTTTCTACCCCTCTGTTGGTAGCGGTTTTGAAGAATCCGTTTCGGCAATAATTACATAACCTCATTTTTGTACATTTTTTTGAAACATATCACAGGCGAGTATTTTTGTGATATTTCAGTGAGTTCAACGAGATAAAATACAAAAATTGTTGGAATCGAGGGCTAATGCATGTAAGTATATCCTGATATATTAGTTTTTCGTATCCTTTCCATGACTCTTCCTCAAAGCAATTTTTTACTTAACTCGGAGGTTCGACTGATGCAATATTGGCCGCCATTCACTATAGGAACAGTGGCCACCCACTGTACCTTCATAATTATTCTGCTTAACGTTCCATCTTTTTTTCATTTCTGAGAGGCCACATCATGCCCCGCCACAGAAAAACAGACAGAATAATAGGGAAAATCTCTTCTAAAACCATGTGTGACGCACTTCGTGACGTAAAAATGGTGTGCTGTCAGTTAAAGCCGCTGCCATCCGATACGACATTCCCCGAACAACTTTGAGGCGTTACGTCATGAAAGTTAAGGATAAAAGAGACGGAATTGATTGAAACTCCCCTATTTTAGAAGAAGCTGCAAGTTTACAACCAAATTATACCGTTAATGTAAAGTTCAAAATACCATCTATGGATTGACTAAAGACCGACATTATGGGACTTAGCGAGACACGCTGGCCAAGCTCTGGCAACTGCCAGATACATGACCACACAGTATATTACTCAGGCAATGACAACACAGATCACCGAAACGGGGTCGCTTTTGTTGTGTCCAAACAAATAAAACCGTTTGTAAAAAGTTTTGTGCCTTATTCAGACAGAGTGGCAATGATCAAGGTTAGTACCAAACCCATAGATACCAACATAATTCAGGTTTATGCTCCCACCTCCGAAGCTGATGAACAGGAGATCGAACAATTTTACGCCCAAATGGAAGTTCTCTTAAAATCTATAAAAACACGTGAACCAACATTATTAATAGGAGACCTGAACGCGAGAGTAGGAAAGGGCAAGAATGGAGATAGCGTTGGATGCTTTGGTCTCGGTGAGAGGAATGAAAGGGGTGACCGACTTGTTCAGTTTTGCAAAGAGAATAATTTAATAATAAGTCACACATTTTTCAGGTTGCCACCACGTAGATTATACACCTGGAAAGCAACCAGTGATTCACCCGATAACATAATACGAAATCAAATTAACTTCATCATCATCAACAAAGGGTTTTGTAATGCAATAAAATCAACGAAGGCCTATCCTGGTGCAGACATTGCGTCAGACCACAACCCTGTTATTTCTCAATTTCAGATTAAACTCAAAAAGCTGAACAAAGCTCTCCCAAAGAACGGCATTGACATCAGAAGGTAAAGAGATGAAAATATCAGAGAACAAGTCAGGAATACAATTGGCACATGCTTGAGAAAACTAGAGGAAGAACAAGAAACAACTCCAGGAGACAAGTGGGAAAACCTAATCAAAACAATGGATTTAACATGCAAGCAGTACTCACAGAGGGACAAACGACCAGACAAGGAGTGGATGACGGATGAGTTTAAGAACATGATGGACAGAAGAAGAACTGTAAAAATAGAGTCTCACAAGAATTTAAAAATATCAACAAGGACATTAAAATCAAAATAAGAAAAGTAAAGGAGGAATGGATGTACCAAAACTGCCGGAAAATAGAAGAACTGGAGCAAAAGTACGACTATGCTGGTGTACATAAAAAAGTAGAACAGATGGTGGGAAAAAGCAGATATAAAACAGCAACCATAATGGACAACGACGGCAAGGTTATTATAGACGACGCTGATAAATTAGAAATATGGAAAGACTACATACTAAATCTCTTCGGAGACACTCGTTCTGAAATACGTGCATCACAAGCAACCACCGGACCATCAACAACTCGATGAAGTACTACATGCTCCGAGGACAATGAAAAGTGGGAAGGTGCCTGGCCTAGATAACATCTATATAGAATTGTTAAAGCTCTTTGATGACAATGACAGACTCCTGGATCTTTTGACAGGACTATCAACAACGTCTATGATATTGTCCAAATTCCCAGAAAATGGCTTATTTCCACTTTCCTGACCATCCCAAAGAAGACGGCATTTAGGAAATGTGACGACTACCGACTAATAAGCTTGATGAATCATATAACAAAGCTCTTTCTGAAGGTTATCCACCGACGAATATACAGCAGATGCGAGGAACATATCTCTGAGACGCAGTTTGGTTTTCGTGAGGGTCTTGGGACCAGAGAGGTCATATTCTCGTTGCAAGTTCTAATCCAGCGATGCAGAGATATGAGCCAGGATGTGCACATTTGTTTCATTGACTTCTCCAAGGCGTTCGATAATGTCAGGCACGACAAACTCATTCAGATATTAAAAACATCTAATATCGACGAAAAGGATATAAGAGTTATCACCAATCTGTGCTGGAAACAGCGTGCGACAGTAAAATTGGATAAGTGAACATCTCGGAGGAAATGGAAATATGTCGTGGAGAACGACAGGGATGTGTTCTCTCTCCAACACTGTTCAACCTGTACTCAGAGGGGATCTTTCGTGAAGCCCTAGAAGGTCAACAAGGTATTGAAGTTAATGGACTACCTATAAACAACATCCGCTACGCAAATGATATTGCTATCATAGCCAGTAGCTTAACAGATCTGCAACAACTAGTAGAAAGGGTTAAAGAACACTCAGAACGATACGGCCTGAATCTAAATATATCAAAAACAAAATATATGTTCGTAACCAAAAGAATAGGCATACAGGGATATCTCACTGTCAATGGGGAGAGAGTACAGCAGGTCCACATATTTAGCTATTTGGGAACGACTGTGTATGATTCGTGGAACTACAAGGGAGAGGTATTGTGCCGAATTGAGAAGGCCAGAGCGACAATTTTAAGAATGAAAAAGATGTTTATTGCCAGGGACCTAACACTTAATCTTAAGATCAGAATGCTCAGGTGTTATGTTTTCTCTGTTTTGTTGTATGAAGTAGAGTCGTGGACTGTCAATGAGACAATTATTAATAAACTGAACGCTTTTGAGTTGTGGTTCTACAGACGTATTCTCAAAGTTTCATGGACACAGCATGTTACTAACGAGGAGATCATAAATAGAATGGGCAGGAAGAAAATTTTTCAAACACTGAAGGAACGGAAGCTTCAATATCTTGACCACATAACGCGACACGACAAATATCGACTACTACAATTAATCCTTCAGGGAAAACTTGAGGCGAAAAGAGGCCCTGGAAGAAGACGTCACTCGTGGATGAAGAACTTGCGCGATTGGTTCGGATTGACTACAACTCAGCTGTTTCGAGCAGCAGTTAACAAAGTGGGAATTGCCATGATGTTAGCCAATGTCCGGAATGGATAAGGCACCCCTAAGAAGAAAATAAAATGGTCTACCCTCTTATAACAAAAGAGGGTTTTTACGTATTGTGCAGAAATTAATATTTTTTTCAATCATGGCATATAATTAAATTATGTTGCCGCACACTGTATATAATCACAATATTGAATAACCATCATAGATGGGAAATTCATGTAATATTATAGTTTACAAAAAATTATTCAGAAGTTCATCGCATCGATCTTCCCTGAAGAAAAACTTTTATTTTGGAAAATCAACATTATCACTATGATCAAGTGTGCCCTAAATAAATTTAACCTAATTAGAACATCCCAGAATTAACCAGAGAATATATGCATTCACGTAGAGAAAATACAAAACAAAGAGGAACTCGGCGTGAACCTTCGCCGGAAAAATGAGCTCAACAAGATTTTGGCATCAGGCAATCACACTCGGGCGGCGACAAGTTGGCACATCCAAATTAGCAAACTCAGGCATTTGCAAACATTTACAATAAACAAGGTGCGCTTCCTCACAATAAGCCCGGGCGATGAATCATATTAATGGGGGTCGCATGACTGTGAGTGCGCCGCGAGGTGGGCGAAAACGTATCGATCTGCGGCAAGACGAGCGGCGTGAGAGAATAGTTGGTTGTGCACGTGTACGATACAATCGAGGCAAAGTTTGATCTCAGTTTTGGACATTTTGAATGGATTCGTGGACGATGGAAAGCCACAGTATCTCTCCCTACGGACCGATTGTCTTCGTTACTTTCATAATATGTCTTTTATTCTCGAAAATGTTCTGTTCGTTGCAGAAATACAGATTTCATTTTATTCTCAGTGGATTAATAAGTTTAGCTTTATAACTATACAATTCTTGTGGTCATCTGTCTCTGCTTCTATTCACGATAACAATATTACTGAGAATACATTGCTGTACAAAACTAAGAGATATTCATATATTTTTCAATTCATTAAGAAAATGATTTTTAATTTTATTCACACTAAATTTGACTCAAATTTTGTGTTTGGGTCCGCCCCTTCACCTCTCCAGTAACCAAACGCTCCTGGACTACGTGACATATCACATCAGTTAGTTCTGCCACGAGTGCCATCAAGGAACGTCGTCTTTATGAGTAACTAGAGAAGGTCAATATATTCTTGAAGAATCTAGTGAGTCAAGTTAAAGCATACGTTACCTTTACAAGTAAATTTTAGTGAATCATTTTGATTCATGATTACTTTCTTTTGAGAGCATGATAGGTATATATATATATATATATATATATATATATATATATATATATATATATATATATATATATATATATATATATATATATATATATATATATATATATATATATATATATATATATATATATATATATATATATATTTTTTTTTTATTATATCACCATTTAGGGGTTTCTCTAGAAAGACCGGGTCTACTGACCAAGGACTTCCTAGGCAGCAGTTAGGAACATTCGGACGATTCTTGCGGTCCAGAGTATCACGTCTTTCTGTGCTCTACTTATTAGTTCTTTATCAAGTTCTAGGAACTCAGTGTTTTCTGCCAGGTGGTTCTCAACTAATCCATTCGTGGATATCATCAGGGGAAGAATTCTAACCGATCTGAGCTGGTACATTTCTTTTATTTCAAAAGCTAGATCATGGTACTTCGTTAGTTTCTCCGTATACGCCTTGCTGATGTTATCATCCGCCGGGACGGTTATATCAATGATGGTAGCTCGGCGGTTTTCCTTATCGAAGATAATGATGTCAGGTCTGTTGTGCGGCACCGTTCTGTCTGTTATTATAGTGCTGTCCCAGTAAAGTTTGAACTCACTATTTTCTAATATAGGCTTGGGAAAGTATTCGTGCACCCTTCGAGAGGTAAGCATAAGTCCTACTTTTATGGCAATCGCTTGGTGATAAATTTTTGCCATAGCATTGTGCCGCTGGGTGTACTCTCTTGGTGCCAGGATGGAGCATGAGTACGTTACATGCTGAATGGTTTCCAGACCTTGGAGGCATTTTCGGCATCTATCAGTTAACTCGTAGGTTTTCACGGACATATTTCAATGTGGTTTATTCGTTCTTCCGGTTTCTCGTCCGTTGATCCTGGTAATGACCATTCGTTGGTTGTTGTTGACGACGTTTCGGCTGGATCGCACCAGCCATTCTAATGTCGGAGTATATTGGTTTACTGCTCTTTGTGCCACTGTATGCTGAATTTATATTCCTCCGCGGTCTCAGGTTGTGGTGCGGTGGTAGTGGCGGCGCGATCCTATTGGTCGGTGGCTTGATCCGTTTGCGTTGCATGATTGGCTCTGTCCTCGGTATCTCCCTACTTGTGTCTGCGTTGGGTTCTCTTGTTCTTGCTTTTGCAGGTTTCAACATTCATTTCCATATTGTTGGTATGTTTAGGGCGTCATCTCTCATGTTCATTGTCGTGTGTTTTTCTGTTTCAATGGCTTATCGTAATTTTCTTTTTCGGAGTTGTTCTATGTTGGCCACCTGTGTAGTGTTGTCGTAATCGAGTTTGTGGCCTGTTTTGTGCGAGTGTTGAAACACAGCCGATGTACTGGTTTGTTGGTCTTCTGAATTCTTATATTCTTGTATCCGAACCTCCATTCTTCTATTTGTTTCTCAAATGTAGACGAGCTCACAGCCTGTACACGGAATTTTGTAGACTCCTTGGTTTTCAAGTGGTATCCGATCCTTTGGTGTTTTTAGGTTTTTGCGTATCGTATTATGTGGTTTGTAGATCGTTCTTATGTTGTATTTTTTTTATGTTGTAAAATCCTACCAATCTTGTTGGTTCCACCTGTTATAAATGGAAGGGAGGCTAAGCTTCTTGGCTTTGTATCCTAGATTTGGACTTTCCAGCACATATTGTGGACCTAACAGAACACTGCTTGAAGAATACATATTTCAGATATGAGGAAGAATACTACAAACAAATTGATGGAGACCCATTGGGATCCCCGATTTCGCCTGCAGTAGCCAACCTATTCATGACAAAGTTTGAAACGGAAGCACTGGAACAAGCAGAACGTTTGGCTGAGATATGTAGACGACATTTTCATAATCTGGCAACACGGAGAAGAGAAACTAGAGAGTTTCGTACAACAAATGAACAAACGCCACAAGAAAATCAAATTCACCCTGAAACTGGAATCCAACGGTCAACTACCATTCCTGGACGTCCTGATACAGAAAACAACTAATGGCAGATTGAACTTTGATGTGTACAGAAAACCAACACATACCAACCGATACTTGAATGGAAACTCACATCACCATCCCGCCCAACTGAACTCAGTAATCAAGACACTCGTTCACCGATCAAAAAGTATTTGCTCTCCAAACAATACAAACAAAGAATTGACCAAGCTCAAAGATATTCTTCAACAAAATGGACATAGCAGAAGAAAAATACACAAAGCTATGGAGTACAATAAACATCTCAGAAAAGATTCAGAAGAGGCTACAAAGTCTAGAAGTGTAGCCTTCCTGCAATTTATAAGAGGTGGAACCGACAAGATTGGTAGGATCTTGAAAGAACACAACATAAAAACGATCTACAAACCACACAATACGATACGTAAAAACCTAAGAACACCAAAGGATCGGATACCGCTTGAAAACCAAAGAGTCTACAAAATTCCGTGTACAGGCTATAAGCTCGTCTAAATTGGGAAAACAAATAGAAGAATGGAGGTTCGGATACGAGAACATAAGAACTCAGAGGACCAACAAACCAGTATATCTGATGTGTTTTAACACTCGCACAAAACAGGCCACAAACTCGATTACGACAACACTACATAGGTAGCCAACATAGAACCACTCCGAAAAAGAAAATAACGAGAAGCCATTGATATAAAAAACACACGACAATGAACAGGAGAGATGACGCCCCAAACATACCAACAATATGGAAATCTATGTTGAAACCTGTAAAAGTAAGAACAAGAGAACCCAACGCAGACACGAGTAGGGAGACACCGAGGACAGAGCCAATCATCACAACCTGGGACCGCGAAGAAATATAAATTCAGCATACAGTGGCACATAGAGCACACTCCAAGAGGCCGCAGACCAATTGGAGAAATATTTTACTAAGTGGCTGATCACCATCAACCCAGAGAAGAGCTCGGCACTCTATCTGTCCAGAAGAAGACGTAGCCCCGAGGAGCAGATCACCATGAACGGACAACCCATCCCTTGGGACAACAAGGCGAAATACCTGGGAGTCACACTCGACCGGCGGCTGACATGGCGTCAACATCTAGAGGACTGCACGAGCAAGGCGAAGGCAGCCCAAGCCTTCCTGTATCCCCTGATGAACAGGCGGAGCAACCTGAGTGCAGCGAACATGCTGAAGCTCTACAAGACCATCATCAGGCTCCAAGTCGTGCAGAACAAGGCATTGAGGATGACCGTGGACGCTCCCTGGTACGTGCGAAACTCCCAGATTCATCGAGATCTGCATATGCCGAGTGTGATGAAGTTCATCAGAGAGACAGCGGTGAAAGCATTCCGAGCAGTTGACGATCACCCAAACCCATTGGTTAACACCCTAGGAGACTACGAGATAGACGAACCGAGAAAATACAAGAGGCCCAGGATGGTGCTTCGAGAAGACCCGGATTAGCTATAAGAGTCTTGTGAAATAAATATATTAAGACCGTCGTCACTAGGACGACAAAATGAATTTGTACTTAAATTAATCATTTTAGGTTACATCATCAATCAAAAAGATGTAAAGTTGACTGAACTGAAACATAGAACAGTAAACCAATATACTCCGACATGAAGATGGCTGGTGCGATCCAGCCGAAACGTCGTCAACAACAACCAACGAATGGTCATATATATATATATATATATATATATATATATATATATATATATATATATATATATATATATATATATATATATATATATATATATATGTGTGTGTGTAAATCTGAGACAAGACGAATTATTCAAAATCCGTAGATCAATGAACCTGACAAGAGCTAGTTTCCAAATCTGCCCGCCATGCACGCAGCCCCCAAGCGCCACAATAGTGCAACCAGGCAGGATACCGAGAAACTAAGCGGCAGACTGCAGTTTCGCCCTTATTGAGAGCTCATCAGTGTCGCATATCGCTTCTCAGCATCATACCAAGCTACATCGGGGTACCCTATCAATTCCAGAAAGGACGCACCTCGTACATACGTACGAGAGTCGCCCTCTATGGACCGACACGGCGAACCCGCTACCGGACTTCGAGAAAGATACGAACAGTAACAAACAGATGTGGAAACGTTAAAAATTCCAAACATTTGGGAGACATCTTTCGCCGTTCCTTGAATCATCAACGGTAGAAAACGTGCGAAATAATCCCGCTTGAATAGTGCTCTGCTTCCGAGATAACCCTCCCGTCGGTGAATATTTGGAAACTAGCTCTTGTCAGAAGGGATTATTCATTGATCTACGGATTTTTTAATAATTCGTCTTGTCTCAGATTTACATACATAGACTCCACGCGAAGTTCATCGCGGAAGAGCGGAAGATATTTGACCATATATATATATATATATATATATATATATATATATATATATATATATATATATATATATATATATATATATATATATATATATATATATATATATATATATATATATATATATATATATATATATATATATATTTGTTCATCACAGCCTCAAGTGTAATAAGTGAACAATAAAAAACTCAAGTCGCCGTCTACTAATCACTTGTGAAACAGAGGATATTTAGGTGAACATACCAATAGACTATCCCACACCGCTATCTATCAAAATTATAGATTTATAAAACATTCTTGGAATGGTTTTCACTTACATAAAATGCTAATATAGTTAAGAATCAGTGCAAACTTCACAGGAAAACTTTTTTGTTTTTCGGCGTGCTAATAAAGAGAAGTGATTGTTTTCAAACAAGCGCCATACAAATACTTCCACTTCATTCTTTAAACTTCCAACTACCGCTTTTATGATTTCTTGATGAAGATCGCGAAACCCCGAGGCATTGAGAGCTGTATCCGTTTGGAATAAAATGGCAAAATATTCTTTTCTTCGTACTTTTCCATGATACTCGTCGCCTAGTTGAGGTTGATTGATGCTGCGTAACTTGATGCAGACTGAGCCTGCTCTCAATTGCAAATTGTTAAGTGGCAATTCAAGCGAATAATTCAATGGTATAATTGACAACCTCAGTCTGGTTGATAACTCTGCCACAATCGTCTTCTGTTTAATGTAATCCGAAGTGGCAATTTCCATACAAAATTAGCAATTTCGATTTTGTCGACTTTTCCAGATAACACGATATCCGTATACGTTAATCACGTGATAAATCAAACCCTGAGTTACACGAAATTTGAGTAGGAAAATACAATCGTGATAAGGTGCCGCTTACCAAAATACTTCTAATGATTAACCAAAAACAAGTAAGTTAAGTTCTTTGTTAGCAGAAATTTTCATGAATAGTTTAGAGAAATTAATTCATAATCATCCAATAAGTATTATTGTTTATACTGGTATCGCTATGTAGACGATATCATTATTTGCTTCACAGGAACAGTTAAAAATTTTCGAAAATTAAATAAATTCATTACATCCAAAATTGAATTCACAACCGAAATAATTCAATAATTTTTTCAGATGTAACAATTTCGAATGAAAATGGAAAACATGTTTTGCAATCTACTATAAGCCGTCACATACAGATATTATAATACACAACTCATCTTGCCATCCATATCAACACAAAATGACAGCATTCAACAGATTTATTCATAGATTGATTAACATTCCATTATCATCAGAAAATTTCAACAAATAATTAAATTCAATTGAACAAATAGCTAAAAATAATGGTTATAATCCCAAAATAATAAATATTATTTTGAATAAAAACGTTGGCATTACAAGTGAACAACTGGTATCATTCTAGAGTAGAAATAATTTCAACATAGCTTTTAAACTAATAATAGCTTAGGCAAATATATAAAAAACAATAAAACCAAATCAGATAAAAATAATGAATCAAGTGTTTTTAGATTGAATTGCAATGACTATGGTAATTTCTAGATTGGTAGAACCCAAAAATTTCAATATTAGAATATCGGAACATAAACGCAGTTTTTCAAATAAAAAATCAGATTCAAATTCCGCGAATCATCTCCTAGAAAATAATCACTCTTTCGAGCCACAGTTTGAAATTCTGCATACAGGTAATAAATATTGGAAAGTAGATCTTTGGGAAATTTCAGAAATTAACAAACACAAACACTCTCTTCAGTGAGCAAACTATTCCTTAATTTTATTGGATATACCTGTCACCAATAACCACTTAAGAAGAAGCAAATTAATTAGCTTTTAATTACTTAAGAACATTTGTATTTATATTCTCAATTGTTTCTATATATGTGTCATAGTTTCTGTACATTTATTCATTGACATTTTCCAGCCAGCAGTCGTCCAGAGAGCATCGTTCTTCCGATCCTTCTGCCTGCCAGTGCCAGAGATAACTTTACGTTACGAAGAATACCGTTAATCGAGGATTCGTCCCACAGACAGGCGTTATCCAATTTTAAAACCCAACACTTTATAGTGCTTGTTGGATTGCGTTATTTTAGTTTGGTTCAATGGCTAATATAAATTTCTCATTTCTTCCAGATAATAGCAGTTAGACCTAGTCTGCGGATCTAGGAGTAGGAAGCAAGAGGTAACAAGGTTCCACTTGATTAGTGGGGCCTTAACCACCGTGCCCACTTAAGAGGGTTCTTGCCCCCGTGATCCGGCCTGATCCGAGCCCAGCAGAAAATTTTTGATAAGAGTCCTTTTCTTTAATCTAACCCCCCCTCATCATGGAGCGCTTAGTGGTGGAACTAAGATGCGACAATCAGCGACTGACTAACGAGAACGTATAACAGCGTAGTCGGATCACTGACTAATCGCACAAATCGTGCGACTAAATGAAAAAATGGATAGACTTTTGGAATCTAGAAATTGGAAAAGTCGCAAAAACGAGGGAAACCGTGAAATCTCCCTCGCCGCCATCTCCAGTCCCGGAACCCACAATGATAACTGTGGAAGCAGATGTCCATGCAGAAGACATGGAGACAACTTCGACTCCCTGTGAAGAATTCACCGTCTAAAACGGAATCCGAAAGCGAGACGAAAAATCAGCTTCTCCGTGAGAAGAAATATTGGTCCCGCCTTCTGGAGGAACTGAGGTCAAAGGACATCCCTTACCGAAAGGCATAAACACGTGGGAGTGTGTCAAAATCTTCCCTAACAGTTCGTCTGGTGTCAGGACTATCACTAGATACCTGACTGAATAATAGGTGTTATATAACACCTTTCAACTAGCCGAAGATCGCTTAGCGAGAGCAGTGATCCAAGGCGTCCTCGTAGGCCAAACTGACCAGGAGCTTTACCTGACCCCTCTTCATCAGAATGAAGCTTAGTTAAAGAAAATTTAGCAGAAATTTAAAAAAGTTAATAGGAAAGAGAATTATTTAAAATTCAAAAGATACATATGTTAGTACCTAGCGTTAGGGAAGTTAAGTTGAAGATAATGTATAGAGATGAAAATGCAACAGACTCTGTTTTGCGCCGGAGCCTGACCCACTTTCATCGGAATGAAGCTAAGTTAAAGAGAATGTGCCAGAAAACTAGAAAAGTTGATAGGAAAGATAATTATTTCAAAAATTCAAAAGAAACATATATTAGTACCCAGCGTTAGGGACATTAACACACTGAAACGCATCAAGGGTTCGCAGGTCCTATCCGCAAATTGAATATAAACTTGCCGGGTCTCTACCTTCCAGTAGAGACGAAACGGAAATGGGTTGATGAAAGACTATTTTGGGTATGGCTCTTACCACCACCATTACTACTACCACTACCACTAAAAAATAAGGTTGCACAAATACATCCTGCCTCTTCTCTCCCGGATGGTACAAAATAAAGAAAAAGTTTCAAACCAGCGGAGAGAACCAACTACGAAACTGCGACAAGGTCACAGTTTACAAAAAAATAGTCATGTGACAAAATTCCCCCTCTTCCCCATGGGTAGAAAAGGCCACATCCTTGTGATGTTTGTATCCTTTTGATTCTGGTCTATGTCAGTGTACGGTGACCCGATCCCAAAGAAAATATCCTCTCCACCTGTTTCATCGCTGATTTTATGCGACTAGCCAGGTATTACTCCTAAGAGTGATAGAAAAAGGTGCTACTCATGCCTCGTGTACTTGACAGATGGAGAGAACACTAGCTGTGAGATCAGTCCACAGCACTCTAAGACAGCAAAAAATCAACTCTAGGCAAAATCCGTAAAAAGAATTCTAAATTAGAGAATGCTTAAAATAGAAAAAAGTAGTTCTGACTTGACCAGCTGAAATGCAGAACAGTACATCGAAGATAGAAGGTGAAAGCATTTCAAGTCTCCTGAAAGGTGAAAATAAACGAAAGGCATTATTGTGTAGAACAGCTAGACAAGGCAAATTCGAGAGTCACATTCGGTAAATATTCCACACAACATGCAGCCACTGAGTTCCTTGTTCACACTGTAGGAAATTGAACAGAACATGTTCACCTAATTCCTGAAGGAATATGGGACTGTGCAGTGTTAACACAAAAAATCAACAACTTACATAGGTGGATGTCGAAATCGGTAAGAAAAGAACTCGAGATACCAAAACAGGTCTTGTCTCAGGAACGATAAGATAATGAAGATAAACTGAAACGAGTCTATCTTAGTATGTTCAAGTAGAAATTCACAGTCGAGATCGGTAATAAGAGAGAATTTATTTGAGATACCAAGATAAGTTTTATTTTCAGAAACGATAAGATAAGAAATAAAAACTGAAAAATCTCTTTCTCAGCATCCTCAAATAAAAATTTGAGTCAAAATCGGTAGAAATAGACCAAAGGAAATCAAAATCAGGGGATGGAAACAACAAATTGCCGCTGAATTGAGATCCTTGGAAACGGAAAGTATGATAAGAAATGTATAAGGACGCTCAGTTCCCAACAACAACCTGCATATTCCGAACATAGTCAATCCAAGATAAGTGTGTATATGTCAATTAAGGTAGCAATGATCTATTCAAAGAAAAGCAGGCACCAACAGAATTTAGAATGCATAAAGAATCATTACAGGTATATAAATTCATATCAGGATAATTAAAGAAATTTAAGTAATTAATGGATCTAAACTTTCATAATTCTGTAAGCACAATCGAGAGATGGTATAAATAGACCACATGATCACCACCCTACCATAGTCAGTGTTACTGGCAGATACTAATAAGATCAATACTTTTGACCTACAAATTGATTTTCAAGAGATTGAAAATTACGCTACAAATTTGGATTTCTCCTGTATTGCATAATCCAATTACTCGAAGAAATTGTAATCCGGTTGCCACTATAGGATAACAAGACTATAGCAAGAAAATGAACCTGAAACTAATATAGTAATTAAAATCTGAGTGAGAAATTAATTGAGTTTTTCAAAAATACTCAACAAATTGACTACAGACAGTATGATGTAACCGGTGGCATTATCATAGCAGAAGTGAAGCTCCTGGCCTGACATTAGGTGTAACGTGCTAAAATGACGTCACAACAATTTGAATTTAAACACCTGATTCCAGTCAACCCTCTATCTGTGTCACCCTACTGGTTAACAGTCTGATGCATAATCCGGCTATCAGACGATACGTGCATGTGCTACCAACTTCGCTTCAGATTCTTCATTTCGCTTTCTTTTCTTTGCCGACCTTTGGACTAATTAGTCGAACTTGGGAATCATCGTTGATTGTATTTGAAATAATTAAATTATATCAAGATTCTCAAGTTCGACTAATGTGTCCAAAGGTCGGCAAAGAAAAAAAGCAAAATGAAGAATCTGAAGCGAAGTTGCACATATCTTCTGATAACCGGATTATGCGCATCAGACTGTTAACCAGTGGCGTGACCCAGATAGAGGGTTGACTGGAATCAGGTGTTTTAACTCAAATTGTTCTGACGTGATTTTAGCACGTTACAAAATCGAGCACTGTAAATAAACTAAATGACAGATCGTATTCAAACTCCATGTCTTTTGGAAGAATGTATATAATTTTGCCAACGGATAAACCTTTTCTGTGCGACCTCACAAAACTGGGGTAACCAGAGACCAATTAAGTAATTCCGCCCAGATATACCTGGTTGTGTTCAGTGCTAGGAGAAATGAACGAATATAGAAAAACAGTTGAGATAATGCATCAAGGAGGCATTGCGGTTTCTCAATGAATCTCTACATTAGAAAAGATATTGGATACATTCGTATCAAAAAGGGATGGGACGTACCAATAGATTCCTCAGATTTTATAGCAAGTTGATAATTACGAAGATAAGTATTTGAGTTATTATGGCATGTCCGCGAAATCGTTCGATAACTTATTAGAAATCGTACAACTTCATATTACGATGCAATCCACATATTGGAGAAATCCAATTTCTGCCGAAGAAAGATTATCCATAAAATTTTATTTATATATCCGGTAGAGAAATATGTGAACATTCCGATAGGGTGCCACTTGTCCGAAAAGATTACTCGAAACTGATATTACTCTTTTCGTAGAAAAGAAGAAGAAATCGTATAACAATATCGTAAATTCCTCAATATCTGCTCACAACGATATATTTAATTGGTAGAGACTTTATCTGTCGAAAGTGTAATTGAAGACGTCCTTTTATGGATCAAAAATTCCATTGATAGACATGACGAAAGTAATCGATAGGGGATTATTTTAAATATCATGCAAAAATTTGAGTAGTGAAATAAGAATAATTTCTATATTTGATACTGATCGATACCTCAAACGCTCCGTTCAAGAAACGCAATATGTGATCGCTCCCATTTGATTTTATGTGATGTGCCTTCTTCCGTTGTCGGATCCAACCGTAATATGTTGCCCTGAAATTTTCCAACAAACCGCTCATTCCACCGCAACTGATGATGTGTAGTCATCTCCAGGTTCGTCCAAACCGCTTCTCCGGTGATGTCTGTGCAAGAACATCCGTTGATACTGGAACGTGGGGCCTTGCCCCGAAAAATTCCAACCGATGGTTTCACATCCGTTGGTACCAGAATGTGTGGTCGCAGACTCACACGGTTGCCTGTGACAAAATATCCGCATATCGGAGGTGCTCACCCTCAACAAAGTCTGCTATCATTGACGAAGCGAAAGCGTGATAACCTGCAAAGTCGATCGTTATACAAGACTGAAGTTATATAAACATGGTTTTGACATTCTACAGGCACTTTGTTCGCGTTAAATCGGCACACATGCGGAAATATTTTTTGTTCAACGGTTTTTGAGTTAGAACGCAAATTTGCATATTTTTAAGTTGTAATTATGGGTACTATAATCAAGTTTAATACAGCTTTTTATTTCTTTTCAGAAATATGTCATATGTGCACTAAATGTTTTTATTTATGACTTCTTTTTACGAAAACTGAATTGAGTAACTTTTCCTAGTTACTCTATATCAATTCACAGAATACTCCTATACACGAAATGATTGAAACAGCTTAAGTATGGTCTGCAGTCTCATTATAACAGTTCGAAAATTGATTTTTGCAATGACAATTCAGAAAAATTATACATTTTCAATTAGTTAAAACTATGGTATTTAGATTTCACTATATTAACAAAACTATGACCGGTTTCACTACACTATGGCTTCGTCAGATAGATACAAACTAATGAACAGAGTTATTCCTTATATATTACTCTTATTACCTACTTAATATTACAAAAGTACAAGTACAAGTGGTATATTGGAAAACCCATCGGAGTTGCTTGCTTTATGAATTGAGAAGATTGAGTAAAGGAGAAGCATTTAGATCTAATTGACTATTAAGTAACCTACCTGAATTCTTTTCTTTGTTAATCTTTGAAATTTCCCATAGATTGAGTTTTTGTCTATTATGTTCATTGTGTAAAATTTTGAAATTATCATTAAAGTTAGGGTTCTCTTTGAGTAAGTGATTAGAATAATGGAAATCTGATTTATGATAATGAAATAATTGTGCTCGGATAATCTAACTTTGAAATTTGTGAAAGTTTTACCAATATAAATTTTATTACAATCCCCGCAAGACAGTTTATAAACACCGGATTTATTACTTTCATCAATTTCAGATTTGCATTTTTTGATATGTCGGCCTAAAGAATTATCAGTTCGGAATGCTATATTGAAATTATAATGCGAGAGGAATGATTTTAATTTAAGTCTAAGATTACCAATATAAGTTAAGCCGTTGTATTTTGTGTTAGAACTTTTCATACTTGGAAATACTTCCTGTATAGCTTTTTGAAATTTTTGCGTGAAATCATGTTTTCAATCATACTTGGACTGTAACCGTTATTGACTGCTATTTTATTAATTATATTTAGCTCTTCTATAAAATTATTTTGTGACCTTGGGATATTAATGTGTCTATGTACCATACTATTGTAAGCAACTAATTTATGTGGATAAGGATGTGTGATGAGCTGTGTATAGTAATATCTGTATGCGATTGCTTATAAAAAATAGAAAAATTATGTTTGCCGTTAATTTTAGTAATAGTTAAATCCAGAAAGTTAATGTAGATTTCTGTTTCTAACTTCAACGTGAATTTAATATTATCGTGAATTTTGTTAATGAATTTTTGAATCTAATTGTCTGTTTATGACAGTGAAACAACAAATGATGTCGTCGACATATCTAAACCAATAAATGAAGTGTTTGAATAACGGATGTTTTTGGATAGTTTTTTCAATATTTTCCATGAATATTTCAGCGAGTAGAGGGCTCAGAGGATTACCTATGACTAAACCTTTTTTACTATTATATAATACTCCATTGAAGTTAAAATAATTTTGTTTTTAAACAAACTTCTAAAAGGTGTAAGATTTCTGATTGAATTACCGGATTGAATTTATTAATTTGAAGAGCGTTGTTGATGAGTTTCATGGTACACTAGGTGGAACACTAGGGAAAACATTTACTACTTCCCATGACATAAGTTTAGCGTTCGGCGGTAGTGTCGTGAGCTGAATTTTATTTATTAGGACTGAATGGTTTTTTTATTGAGAATTTAGGTTGAAATGTGTGTGGTGAAAGCGGTCATAGTTTTATTAATATATTGAAAATCTAAATACCATAGTTTTATTTTATTTAAAATATGTATATCGATTTTCATCAAGTAGCTTCCTCGTCAATCAAATCAGAAAAATTATTCAACAAATTTCCGTCTAGTTACAATTGTGTGAAAATAGTGTCGTTTATAACAACCAAACGATCATGCTGCAAGAAAGTTTCGAAAAGTTCTATATGATTGAATGTTATATTCGAAATAATTATGCTGCAGAAGCTGCTTACTCGAATCGTTTTACTGAAATGCGACAACTTCATACAAGTATATCCGATAAATTGAGGAAAAACCTCATGAAGCATGGTATATTCAACATCCCAAGGAAAAAATAATAAGAAGTTGTAGATGGGAATGATGCAAAAATTGATGTAATATATAATGAGATTGTAGCTGCGAATCCATCGATTTTGAACAGGCAAATTGAAATGGAAACAGGCGTATCTGACAGTCTCAAGAAAAATAGATCCCACCAAAAACATTCTGTAAAAACTAAAAATCTCGATGGAACTGCTTGTTTACTTCGAAAAAATAATGAAATCTAGACGAAGTCGTGCCAAGTTCAAGGTTCCTTACTGTGATTTCTCTATTATTATAGTTAATGTTGTGTTACTTGACCGTTGAACATTCTTTATACGTTAGTGGTAGGTACAAGTCAATTTTGTTTACACGTAATGTTATATCTGTTGTAACTTATTTTAGGCTTTCGTAGATTGTGCAACACATGCATTCAGCATTGACAATGCTGACTTCTGCTCTCTTTTTTTGGACCGTCAAATCGGCCTCCGATGTAACATAAAATAAACTATCAAAGATTAGAAGTCCATCTGTACTGGAAACATTATTTTATACTGTTTATTTCAGGTTCGCCTATACATAAGTATTATTGAAATACGCAGTTTTATCAAGCCTACAATTGACTGGTTATTCAATCAACTTTTTCCAAGTGGCAATTTTCCATCGTCAATAGATAGCGGTTCTGGGGACAGATTGGTGCAATGGTGTCATGGAGCACCTGGTTTTATACCCTTGTGTACCTTTCAACGGCCAAGTCACATAACTTTAACTATAATAATAAAGAAATCGCAGAATAGAACCTTAGACCTTGGCACGACTTTTTCTAGATTTCATTACTTTTTAGAGACGAACGAGCAGCTATATCGAGAATTGGCTAGTTTTTTACAGAATGTTTTTGGCGGGATTTTACTTATTCTTGTAGAAACGTGGGCGTATTGATTTATTTTATCTGACAATTTATTTTTTCTTCTCAGGAGTAGTTTTTTTACTATCACAAATCTTTCTTTTCTTTTTTTTTTCGCTTCTGATTCTTGTACATTAGCAACAGTTTTTCCTATTGCCCAATCGCTATTTCTTTTATAAAATTGTATGTATAAGTATAAAAGCCAGTTAAGTCTCATCCAGAGTTTTCCTTTAATTTTATTGTTATGCGTATTGAAAGCAGAAGGTGAGACATTCGCCTATCAGTGACTGTTGGACGCTATAGGCTAAATTAAATTAGAAGATGTGTCCACTAGATTTTTCCAATGACAGTCGATTTTTTTTATCTGAGACCAGCTGAGGGTACTTCATCAGATACTTCAGACCTTCGATTTTTGACATAAAATGAAGCGGTCCACCAAGTTGAATATTTTCTGTGAAGGCGGTATGTCGATCTTTAATAGTTGGTTTCTAATCAGGGTCACCAGGTACTCCAGATCTTCGATTATCCTAGTTTTCTCTATATATTGCCATTAAACCCTAATTATGTGCCTAATTTCAGCTTATGGGAAGTACAAGTTCTATTCTGATGATCATGAGTGAGTGAGTGAGTAACATAAATGCGAAATTTTGCTTTCTCTTAACTTCGGAACTAAATGACCTACAGACTTGAAATCTTGGATTTCAAGTATCTGATTATAACTTACTGGATACCGAAAATTTCTGCGCTCTGGTCCCATCCAGAGGTTCTCAAATAAGGGCCTGAAAATGCGACACTGCCGTGACCCCTAATATAAACCTTATAAAATGCAATTTATGCAACCAGGTGATTTGCAACGTTGACTTGATTTCTGCAACTGGTTTGTGCAGAAATCCGAAGAAAATCTACCATTTTTCCGAGAAATAATTGGGACTGACAAAGTTCGCATCATGATGGAATCTTCAATCATCGAAATGAATAAGGGTGATCGGATGTAAGTCCACATCGCCATATTATTATTCAACGTCAAGGCCGATAAGGGTTCAACGTAAGTTGTGCATTGACGCGTTCAAGCGTATATCATGAAGTTTTGAGTAACAATATTATCAATGGATATTTGGATGAATTGTCCCTTGCTTGGAGGAAAAATATCTATTTTCAACATGATGGAGTTCCTACTCATCAAACTTAAATTTTGTCGATAATTGTATTGAAACCAGAGAGCCAGATGGGCGGACCGTTATCCGGATTTATCGCCGCTGGAGTTGTTCGATTGGGGATGTATCAAGTATGTATAACAGAAAAGAGTTACTTGAAACATAGATGATTTGAAGCGAAGTTTGAATCATTGTCTTCATTCGGTTATCAATATTGAAATTTCCAAGGCCGGAGTATCCTCAGATGTTGTGAATTATGCATACAAAATAATCGAAATACATCTGAATACTTACACTGATTATTTCCATGAAATTCCATTTCATTCAATATATAGTCGTTAATTTTATATTCCGAAATAACGATTGCATGTTACTATTCAAAATTTCCGTACGTCATGGTCGCTTCGATATTTCAAACGATACCATATTCACACAAATTGTAGCTTGACGAAAAACCATCAAATGAATTATCTGAATAGGGATTGCAAGAATTAATTTTTGAACTATCCTAATGAAAGCACAGAACATACTTAAGCTACTTCAAACATTCCATGTAAATTTTGCGAGTGGACATAAAGTGACTGAACAAAATTAGGGATAAATTATATAATTTTCGGTTTTTGATGAAACCACGTCCTGGATGGAAAATTGAGTACCCATCAAATATATTTTTGGAAAGGAAAAAAACACTAATCAACGAAATCGTCAAAGTTGCCTATGGATCATATACAAGAGAACACAAATTTGCATTATATCTCAAGAACCGTGTACAGAAAAAATCTACCGTACGTAGTAGACTCTACATAGAAAATGTTAAAAGCAATTCAGCTTAACCTCTGAAACAATCGAGATATTGGCACCCGAATGATTCTGAAAATTTAAAAATTCCTGATAACTCGAAAACGAAAACAATTAGCTTAAATCTGTTTGCGGCAATGACTTTCTCATGTAAAAAGAAAACGCGGAAAGGGTGGGAGTGGTTATCCTCTATTCACAATATTTCACATAGCAGTAGCAGTTAACTGTCGAAGCTGTTCAGCCTGTACGTGTTTTCATATGCATTGCGCATGCCCTGACAAATAAGGCTCTCGAGCAGCACAAACAGTAGGATTAATTACATATACTACAGAATTATAATTAGTAAATTCTTTGTTTTGTTGCCTTTTCTAAGTTTGTGTTGTGTGATTCGAAACAAGTTCATATTTTCAAGGACAATATTATACCATTCGGTCTTGTATGACCATCTCAAGAATTTTGGATAACACGAGGAACAAAGCTATTGGTCTATAAGAATCAAATTTGATTTAACATTTTATTGTGAATTGGAATAATATTTACTACTTTTAGCTTGTCAGGAAAATATTCATCTCTATAAAATTTATTATAAATATTACTAGGGGAGTTGCAGGTTCATTTTTGAAATTTTCAATAAAGGTTGGAAATAACGTATATATCTTGAAAACATTTTGGATCTAATGAAGCGATCAAATCTTTGATTGGTTTGACCGAGCACTCAAAGAAATAATAAGTTTTTGTGCTCCTATATTTCTGATTGGCAGCTGATCAAAAGCGATGCTTTCCATTGGCGCGGCATTTTCCTGCGATGCTTTTCATTGGTGAGATAATAACCAAGCCAATGTTTGCAAAAACTTATCAAATTCAGATGCAGTCGGCGTCGTAACCATCGATATTTTACTTTTTGTAACCTTGGTTTGGTTCCGAATGATATCCCAAACTGTCTCTGATTTATTTTCAGCAAATTTAATATCATTTTCATTATCCTAGAAATGTATTGTGATTTATATTGTTTGTAGACCTGAGCAGATTGTTTTGACATTATAAAACTGTCTTTCGTTTGCAGAATTAAATAATTTAGACTTCATTCTTTTCATTTCTACATTGGCAAGCTGTACATTACGTCTAATTGAGTCCTGTGCTTTCAATTTCAGGGTAATTTACATCTTGAAGATTCATCCAAAGAGCATGAAGTGCTACAGTTCTTCACAAAAAAACTTTTTCCAGTGAATATCTCAGAGCAAACGTTGAAAATGCAGCATAAGTGCCTTCATCCGAGATTATACGATTTTTAATATATATTTATATATATTTATATATATATTTGATATATATATATATATATATATATATATATATATATATATATTATTATATATATGATATATATATATATATATATATATATATATATATATATATATATATATATATATATATATATATATATATATATATATATATATATATATATATATATACGGTGCCCACGTGAGATGGGAAGATGGGACATTAAAAGTAGATGGAGAAAGGAATGACCGATTGGAAGCATTTTTTTGTTGTCTTGAATGTTACTCGAACTAAATGTAAACACCTCAAAAAAGTTTAGGAAACACTTACCAATATCTTCAAAATATGAATTTGATGATTCGAATTTATAGAAATCTATCGGTTTATGTAAGGATGTATTGTATATAATGTATTCTCAAGAAAACAAACTAATATTTGACTTCTCCAAAGCACCTATTATAAAGAAATTTGAAAATCCTGAACTAATATTTTCGAAACGATATGGAAGCACTTATATTTTTCGGTACCCAGAAGGTCCACCTCGGTTATTAACTTTTACATCGTCGCGGCATTCTCAATATTAAATTGTCTATTACATTTTGGCCTAAGTCATTCCAAGCCCCCTGAACTGCTAATCGAAGCTCCTATTCATGATGGAAGACGTTTTGACGCAGGAGATTTCTTTTTAGGGTGTCCCACACATGCTCGATAGGATTCAGATCTGGGGAGAAGGATGGCCACGGTAGAAGATCGATATCATTTTCTTCAAGAACGTTCAAGACAACTCTTGCACGATGAGGAGGGGCATTATCTTAATGGAAGAGTGGATTTTGACCCATTGTTTGGAGATACGGTACCACTACAGGTAAAACTATCTCATTTGCGTAAGAATTTCCCGTGAGGTTGTTCTGTATGAAAACGAGGTCAGTTCTTCCACCAAGGCGTAAACCTCCCCAAAACATCACTGATCCGCCTCCCTGTCTAACAACTTCTCGAGCATGCTGGAGACGGTTTTGCTTTCCAGGTTCCCTCCACATTCGAATTCTCCCCGAACCGAGATAATAACTAAATCTAGAGTCATCACTAAAGAGAACTATGGCCCACCTCTCTTGATCCCAGTTTACGTGTTTTTAACACCAAGCTAAACGAGCAGCGCGATTTCCATGGGTCAGTTGTGGAACTCTTAAAGGACGTCTGGAGTGGAGTTGATTTTCGTGCAGTCGATTTCTCACAGTTTGGTCGGAAATTTGTACATTATGAACTCATGATAGCTCTTGAGCTAATAGAGATGCTGTGGTAGTACGATCTCTTCTGGCTTGTAGAACCAAAAATCAGTCTTGGGCGACTGTAGTAATCGTGAAACGACCTGTATGGCGTTCTTCTACGCTACCTGTTTCATTGAAACGCGACCATAAACGGTTTATGACACTTGGGCTAATTCCCAGAACCCTGGATACTTCTTGTTGTGAGCTCTCAGCTTGGAGCATGCCAACGGCTCGTAACATCTCTTCTCTAGTGAAATGTCGTCTTTCCATGGTCGAATCACAAAACTTGAATCTTCTATTTGTGCTTACAACAGAAACAAAGTACCAACTAACTGATTTCAAACACTGAATAGATGAAATGATTATGACGCAGCGTCGCATCTGCTGCATTTTTAGTTTTTTATAAAAAAAACAAAATCTGTTGCGGCGCTCTACATAATTTGGTGAGAAATTGATGCAGGTGTTCATTTCTTAAAAAAAATCATACATATTGATCGTTCTGGATGAGATATATCGATATTCAGAAGTGTTCCCTAGACTTTTTTGAGGTGTTTATGTTTCTATTTTGTCTTAATGTGGAAAATTCAATTCTAAAGCATTTCTCCCCATATCATTGCCACTCGAAATCAATCGATAGGAAGATATGAATTTTTTAATCGGAATTTAGCGATTTTTGGTAGTCTCTTAGAAGCCATCATAAACATAGTAAAGATGATTCAATATAGATTGTTTCTAGGTCGTTGTAAAGAGGTTCATTCAACAGAATTCAATGCATTTAGAGGCTAGACGGTATACAGGGTGTTTCCAAAGCATGTGGCATATCGTAGCACATTCAAAGATACAAAATTCTGTTTTTTTTTCAAATTAGACCACCTATTTTTGCACACACCATTCAACTCGTTATATCAATAGGCATCGGAATCTGGTATAGGTTCACCTATACCCAAAATGCATCGTTAGATGGTTAGATCTACTTCACAAAATATTCACTACGAAAAAAAATTCGAATTTCAAAAGTGTAGATCTAACGTCAATAACTATAAGATCCAATCATCTTGGAATACGAAAGTACCTCTTAAGTAAGATGTTCGAATCTACCTCAATCTTGTTGCAAACATCTGTACCTTGCTAGCACTATTTCAGCATTTTTTAATTTGTTGCTAAAAAAGCTAAGTAACTGACTGCCAAGTATACAGTTCACCTCTTGAAGATATGTTTATTACTAGAATCACCAGGTATTCAAATGAGATATAATACGTATTCCAGAAAATTCTCAGAATTATAAAGTTTTTCCGTCCCTTCATTAAAACTGGTTCAAGACTATTTTCAACTGCTATTAGAATTTCTCCATCCTTATATTGTTTCCGACATGAAGTAACTATTATACACTTCCAATTTTTTAAGGAGACGGTTGGATACCAAAACCTTGTCCATTGGGTTGACTTCATCTCTTCAAAGCGTCATGTTCCAAGTATTGTTTTATCATGAAAGGCAGGCAGTACTTTTAATGAATAATTTGATTCGGATTTTGATCTGCAAATCTCGTCAATATCATCATCAATATTATTGCATGCCGATGTGATAGGCCCCGCTACGGTTTTCTGATGCCCAATCTTGTAATATGAATCCCCAATTCGGAGGACCAAGTCATACCTCCCTCTGGACGGTTAGTGTATTGCCAAGGTTTTCAAAGAAAGCTATTTTATTTTCCTTAGACTCAACGTTAAATCAAGATTATTAATATGAGATAGCGAGTTCTGTGAGTATTGAGATTTTTATCGGAAATTTCTTCCTTTCTGTTTGAGATAAGTTTTTTGTCAATTTCTTAGTTATTTCAGAATTATTCGCAGAAAAACTGAATAGGCTTATTGTTCTCCTGAAGTTGCTCATAACTTATAATTTTTCGTGATCTTCTAAATTTGAGAAAGGTCGGAATATCAAGTCAACTCCCATCCTGAAGCATTGGAACGAGCTGTAAGGATGTGGAAAAACATAGTGGAGATTAAATTACTGGTTTTATCTACATACCTTTCCCAAATATTTATGTAATGAATTTTTTCTACGCATTAGTCTCATCAAGTCGACTTGTTCAAACATATTCCGTTTTTCTCTCATTAACCGCAAAATGAATTATACTTTATGCAATCAACTCCCATTTCCATATATGACACCTATAATGAACTCATGAAGTTTCCGACAATTCCTACGCTCAAGATGATTAATGGGTGAGCACACCATTAATAAAATAATTTGGAAACACATACTATATTCAAGAACATTGTTTGTGCATTTAGAGACTGCTTTTAATCAAACTCATTTTTCAGAATTCGTGATGATCCTACTAATTTTCAAGTGAAAAAATTGAGATGATAGCTGGGAATTCTTTCAACCTTACTTTTTTAATTTATCACTGAACCTCTGAATTTGGGCATTACTGAAAAATATTGATTAAAATTTCCGGGCGAGGTTATATTGGCTCATGAAAATCTTATAATCACTTAACCACATTCTAACACTACGCTTAAAAGTTTATCGCAAAGTTTATGGATAAGATTGTTATTATTTGTTATTTTCAAATGTCAACGTGCTCCATTGGAAAATCATCTATTTTTTGGTTAGTTTTATTATTGAATGTGAGAGAACACTTCTTCAAATAAACTCGTACTAACAGCATCGTTTCTAATCCTAAAAATACACCTTTGACCCCTTGACCCCTCAGATCAGATTTGAAGCGATGCTGTTAGTAGAAATTTTATTTAAAATTCAATAATAAAATTTACCAGTAAGATGATGATCTCCAAATGAATTCTATTTATCTCCTCTTCAAAGTGAAATCTTCATGATGAATCTTAAAATTTTGTTTTCTCCTCATAAAATTTATTTTAAACAAAACATTCTTCACTAGAAAAGATAGGTTGATGACATATTTCTTAATTGGACAATTTTGATAGGCAGATAAATCTTATTTCAAAACTCTAAAATTGAATTCAAGATATGATCCACTACAGAAATTGAAAACATACATAAAACACTCAATTTCTTACTTATTCGAATTATGAAAATAGATAATTATCTTGAATGAGACAATGATCGATAACCAATTTTCATTGATATAATAGATTTATTATAGTAGTTTTCATCAGCACATTATCAAAGAGTCGGATTTTTCGCACATAATCGAAATGTCCTAAAGGGAAACCGTGAGTACTCACTTTGAAAAAGAAATTAGTGTTTTGAAACATAAGCGTAAAATAATGGGTAGGATAATAATCTCATAGACAAATAAATAGCTAAAACGGAACACGGATCAATATTTTCCTCGATTAACACCACCCTTCAGGTCCGATAAAAAATAAAATATTACAGCTTTACCTATGTTCATCAAATAGGTACTAAATTATGTCATACCGGATAGCGCAAAAGTCCTTCATTAAATTAATAATTCATTCATTGTCGGTTTTCATAAATAACGCTCGCACAGATCAATTATTGATCTTTAATACCTAACTTTTTATGACAAATTGAGGAGTTTTCGCCAACCTTCTAAACCCCATCCACCCACGATTGCTCTCCTAAATACAGGGTTATGAAATACCTATTATTTTCGTCACATAGTCGACGTAATCCTGTTTCACAACAAAACGAAAAAATGGTCGAAAGCTATACTTTCAAAAGTCAAACGAGACGATGGCCTTTTGCCGTCTTCTCCAACATGCTCGACATAATTGGTCTGAATGCTTTCCAGATATTCTCTCGAGGCAATCAGCAGTTTCACGAAAATAAAGGTCACACGTAAATTTTCTTTCTAGAAAAACTCACCAAGCTGTTAGTTCTTCCACATACTATGCAACGATCTCACAATCCATTCCTGCGTCGGGGACTTTTGGATGAGATGATAATCTTCATTGAGTCTCGAGAAGAACTCGTTGAAAAACTCGGGAGAATGAGCAAAATAATTAGTTAGAAATGTACGCCACATTTACTTTTGAAATTATTTAACTGCAATTAAAAAATAAAATATTATAGTTTGTTCCAACTCATTCCTAATAGATCTTTTTATTGTGTCAGAGTTGCTCATCTCTGTCTGGCAGAAGGCCAGTGTTGAGCGGTGTGCCGCAGGGCTTCGTTTTGGGACCAACTTTGTTCAATGCCTTTTTTAGCGAATTGGAGAGTGTTATTGGCTATAAAACTGCATTTTACGCAGATGAGACAAAAATATTCGGTGATCCATTAACCTGCCTTCAGCAGCTCAAAGATGCTCTACTTGCAATATATAAGTGGAGTCGCGTTAAGTACTTACCGCTACACGTCGAAAAATGTGTTGTTCTGCACATAAATAGATAGTTAAATCTTACAATAATCTTGGACTGAATGTGAAGGAAGTTCTAAGCTAGTCAGAATATATACATAACATTGTAAAAAGAACCAATAGGAGGGTGTTCGTGTTGAGCAATGCATCTCCGGAGGATACCTTTGCAAACTAAATTGGAGTATATAAGGCATACGTTTGTTCGTTACTCGAATATTGTGGCACAGTGTGGTCACCTGACCTTTTTGCGCGACAGGAAACTTCTCGAAAATGTGTAACGCCGTGCTAGTCAACTGGCTTTCGGCCTCTCACGACTGACCTACTCAAAGAGACTTAATGCAATTAACCTCAATCTTACACAGACTTCGTGGTGATTTAATTACAACGTTTTTAGTGTTGAGTAACAATTTCGGGGACTTTAAAGACATGCTCTAAAGCAGAAAGAATTTCTTCTGCAACAGGGTATTTTGGTAGTGAAATATTTTTCCTGAGGAAGTGGTTGCTGTTGTTTCGATTTCTGCCTTCAAAATGGACTAGATAAACAGGTTTCAATTCTGATCTGAACACTTTTTAATTTCATCGTTGAAGCTTTCTTCACTTAGCCAAAATGTAACTTATCTCATTGTGCATAACTCAATTTTCTTGAAATTATTCTCTACTCTTATTTTTCTGTTTAGTTTTAATTCAATATTATCTATTCATTTCATTATAAAACGGCCTATGGGATAAGCCTTACTTTCACTCATATGGCAATAATATTAATATTAATAATAATAACATTTTAGAACAGTTTCGTAATGGTTCTGATATCAGTAGAACTAATTGAATGCCCGGGCGCAAATCTTCCATCGTTCTAAAAAGATACCGAAATTTTTTTCATTTAGAGTGTTTTCAGAATCATTTAAATACTCATCGTGACTGTCAACCCTTCATTTTTAATTTTCGTGATTGCCAACCATTTACTTTACTTTAGTCTTCAATCCAATTGATTTTCACTTCTCGTTTGTTTCTATATGGTTCTTATTCAAGTACTATCTAATGGTTTGTTAACCCAGAGTTTGTGCGGAAAAAAAAATACACGAGACTATCAATTTAACTACAATGAAGTGAAGCCATGAAATAATATATAAACACAGAAATACTGATTAACTCAAAATTAGGACCAAACAAAATAAACCCAGTTATTTCGTTGCATACAAAGAATAATACAGAGAAGGGCAATTAATTTCTATAATAATATGCCAGATACGATAAATGAATTAATTTCCCAAGTCAGTTCCGATAGTTCCCATTCTCGAGCGTACTGAAATTACTCCGGGACAGTTCTGGAACTATTCGAAAATGGAACAGAAGAGGAACAGTTCGAAAATGGTAACCATTGCAGTTGGAGCGCTTTCAGTCGAATACGCTTGCGTAAAACCATTCTCGAACGACTCTAAACTCAGATGGAACAAACCTATTATGATCCTGAGTATTGGGTGTAAAATCGCTTCAATTCACAATTGAGTCCATGAGGCTCTCCTCATGTATGCAATGAAAACTTATCTTCTATGCATCTTAAGGTTGAATAGGTGCCGATGGGGACAGCAGTAGGCGTGTATTTTTATGAGAAATCATTTTCTGGTAACAGTTGCATTGAAATGAGAATCATATAAAGTAATCGAATGTGTATAACGGAAATATAATCATTGCAGACAATCAGAATGAACCATTTCATATCTCAAGAAGCAACCAGTATCAGATTTGACGTGAAATTTTTCAAAGGTAACGGGAAATGACTTTTACGGAACTAATCGAACAAATGCTATCGAGATTGTGAAAAATTGAGAACCTCGCCTGTCGACAGTTCAGTTCTTGTAAACCAGAAAAGTGGGGCCTAATCGAATCTGTCAATAGCAGCCAATTTTTATTGCACGAAATCATATATCTCATTTCTGGAAGTTGTTATAATGGAAACTTATCTGCGATGTTCCTTCTTCCGATTTTCACTCACGCGTGGTCTCTCAATCATTTTAATCAGCTTTGACAGTTCATAGCATTACATATACGCATTGTGAAGGGCGAAAAAAGATTTCAACTAGATGCCTTCGTAAGTTTAGATGATCGATTGAAATATTAAAGGGGGCTTTCTATTGGGCGTTTTATTGAAAATAAATGAACTCGAATTGCAGAAACATATTGTTAGTTATAAAGTACATATTCAGATCAGATTGTTGACATTTTGGTTCACTTTTCAGTATATTTTTGAGGAAATTCTGAAATAACTATGGCTCTGATTCAATAAGAGCACAAAGAATTTCATCCATTAATTCACGATTATATGTAATTATAACTCATTTTTAAACACTTGAATTGACTAATAGCAACCAGATGAACAAGCGACCTTTTGTGTTGATGTCTTTGACCACTTTCAAGCACTCAAATAACTGATTCGATAAAAGTATTCGGGCATTAACGAAAAATCGTCGACTAGAAAACTTGACCTTTTAATTCTCTATGGACAAGTAGATTCACTTTGCTGAAAAATATATGACGTGAATTGAGGCAAATAAGCCTTAGAGGCTAGGAATATGAATAATTGCGAAATTTTTCCACAGTCCTAGTAAAAACATCCCTGATTTTAGAGTAAATTTAATCTTTTTTGATCAGGTAATCAGTAGGAGAGAAAGGAGCACTCTTCCCTCTGTATAGTAAGTGAATAACTATTCCTTCATTCTTCAGCCAGTTTTGCTGTGCCTTTAAAAATTGGCAATATAATTTTGTTGACAATAAATTCCACAACAGTATTAATAATAACAATAACAGTAAAGAAAAATATTAGATCATACCACTTACATTTTGGGAATAAGTACTACAAAGTTTGTTTGTGATTTTATTCAGAATAATTAAAAATAGTTACGAGCTGGGGACTCTATTCAAAGTGGTTGGTCATAAATATTTGAACCGATAAAAGTTTTAAGACAGAAGCTAAGTACTGTAGAAGATTATGTTATTTATATATTTATTTATCAATTAATATCTTCCTTTTATAATCTCGAAGCCCACAACAATTTTTGGTACTTTCAATCAATATCATTCAATTGGTCAATTGATACCTGTTTTTAGTTACTCCATTATTTAACCGAGAAATGGTTGAAAGAAACAAAACCTTAGATGTGACAACAGCTAGTGCTGAAATCCTTTAACTTTGACAGCAGATGTAGCATAAAGAATTGAGATCCTTGCAGCTGAATGCATGCCTTCAACATTTCGCTAGACTAGTAAAGGTAAGATAAATATGTATACCAACGATATTAAACCACGTCTCAGTTACTAGCCCAATTCGCTAGCCTTTACAAAAATCACAGGATAGTGCTAGATATAGGCTGAATAAAAATATTAGTGAGGATCGATATAGGACTACTTATGCACTATCTCAGCTGTTAGCTCGATATAATTTACCTTTCCCAGATTTTGCAATCAAAGGGAATAGGCTCGATTACAATATTCTTGACAAAAATTTCCTAAGAATTACAACTTTTTGCATTTCTATATAGGTATTCTTATGCAATTCTAATTTCTTAAGGCTATCATGCAAAGTTTTGGGTATTAAACCAGTCGAGGATACGATGACAGGAACAATATCTATTTTATCGAGGTGCCACATCTGCTTGATCTCAATAGCAAGGTCTGTGTATTTGGACTTTTTCTCTTGGAACTTGTTCAGCACGTTGTTATTATTCGGTATGGCGACATCCACCAGCATTACTGTTCTGGCTCTCTTATCATACACCACTATGTCCGGCCTATTATTCGTCACCATTCTGTCAGTGATAACAGGCCTATCGTAGTATAATCTGATAGAGTCATTTTCCAATACGGGCGCCGGCTGATACTTGTAATATGGCTGGAAGGTGTTCAGAAGTCCGTACTTGTGTGCAAGTTTCTGGTGGATAATGTTGCACACTTGATTATGCCTGTGAAGATACTCCGTATTGGCCAGTTGTTCGCATCCGGACGTAATATGCTGTATAGTCTCCGATCTTATATGGCATTTTCTGCACTTATCTGTTTGTAATGTTCCATCCTTCACTATAAATTTTTTGTAATTGTTTGTAGCCATCACTTGGTCTTGGATGGCCATAAGGAACCCCTCTGTTTCTGCGAATAATTCTCTTTTCATCAACCATTTGTTGGAGGCTTCTTTGTCGATGTGTGGTTGATTAATCTCATGGTGATGTCGTCCATGTAATTCTTTTCTGGACCATTGCTCTTGTTTTTCAGTATCTGATAGGAACGGTAGATTCAGCAGGTCATCTCTGGTAGCAAGATTCAGAGGTGTAGGTATACCCCTTATCAGCCAACGATACCACTCTATGGAGGTCAGAAGTGAGAGCTTTTGCTGAGAAGAATTCTCTGAGATTTCTCATCTGTTCGGTGTTTAAATTGACAACATCTATTAATCCGCGTCCTCCTTCTTTCCGCTTCAAAGTTGTTCGTATCACAGACGATTTTGGATGATGATTGTCTGTCAGCATCGTTCAGAATATCATCCAGCTCTGTCTTAGTCCATCTGATTATTCCAAATGAGTAAAGCAACACTAGAATGGCGTAGATGTTAATTGCCTTGACTAGATTCCCCGAGTTCAACATCGAATTCAGCACAGACTTCAGACGCTGACTGTATTCTGAACGAATCTTCTCCTTTGATTGTTTTTGGTCTAACAATCTGGCTTGTTGGCATCCCAGATATTTGTATGTTTCGCCATCTCTCATGCACTGTATAATATCACCGTTTGGAAGTTGTGTTTCACCATCTATGACTTTCCCTCTTTGAATGTTCAGGATCTTACATTTTTCAATCCCGAATTTCATATGAAAATCTGCCGAGAACTCACTGACAGTTTTCAGCAAATCATCCAGTTGCTTCTTATTCCAAGCATATAATTTGATGGAAATAGGACTACTATTATTACTATTATTATTATGATATTAAGAATTGCATCAGAAATTTCATTTTCTTTACGCAATGCTAAATATAATAAACTTTTAACAGTAATTATGATAATATAAAATTCCTTTCAGATCTACAAAATGGAGGCATCTGCATTTAGTGAATAATAAAAAGTTGGTGATTTCATCCCAAAAGCAAGAGTAATATATCAAGAATTAAACTCTGCGAATAAATAATTATATACCACCTTCAGTTAAAAATTGGATTCACTCATTGAAAATCATAAGGTTTACTTGGTCGAGATTGAAAAATAAAAATTTTAATTTTCATTCAATGAGAAGTTTTATCCAAGATTTCATAGCAAATGAATTTGGTAATTCAAGACACCATGGGCTTAGGAATCTAAATCTAACTTGCTAATCATTTGTCAATTATTTTAAATCATTATCAATAAAAAAATTATCATCCACTACATTTTCTAGTTTCAATTGTGAAAATGGCAAGTCAGTGGCATTCTAAGGAAGCTTCTTTTAAAATTCAAGGATAAATTTGCCAATTTTTGAGATACCTGATGTTATTATAACTACTGATCAGATTCCAGAACAACAGCCAATGAGTGGTTGTTAGTTACCTAGCTGAAAAATGAATTGAAGTATATGCCAACTGTAAAAGTGACTTATTAGGAGAAAAAGGGGACCTATTCATGAAGGATGCATTCTTCATTGACAATCGTCAGTTTGAAGGGCGAAATTTAGTATACTCCTCTGAAGATACAATTTTTTATTTCAAAAATGTATTAATATTCTCGAATATATCATGCGAAATCTCTGATAATAAGAGAACATAAATTTCATCATTTGAGCCAAGCCGAAAGTAATCCTTCCACTTGTTATGCTCAAGTGTTGGATATTATTATTAGAAAGAAATATCTCGTTCACATTCTAGCTTGGTCGAAAAATATCACAAATATATTGAAATGCAAAACCGACAACATTTTATCTACAGATCACCTTAGAGATGAAGTTGAAGGTATTTAATTTAAAAAAGGTCTATAAAAATCAGAGATGCAAATTCTTCAATTGTTGACAATTGGTATGCCAGTACCATAGTATTTAATAATTAAGAAAACTTATTGCTTCATTACTTTCGGAAAAATTATTACTTTTATAAGTTTGTAGATCCTAAATGTTTATGGTATAGTGTTTATGAATAAACTTACCTACAAAGAAATAAATCAAATAGTGATACCTTATTTCAGAAAAAGCATTCTGTTTTTTTCCATTATTGCTCCTACGCATGATCAACTATTGAAATTACAGCTTTTTGGATATTCAAATCGTGTAAGCAGCCGAAACAATGAAAGCACAAACACAAATCGTCTACAAATATTTTGAAATTATATTTTGTTTATGGGATAAAAATTCTTAACATTATTTCAGTTTGTATTTGGGGGCCACTCTTTTCTTTCCTTGCATACTCTTAACTGCTACTTTCATGTCTAAGAACGTGCTTTCCGCTTTCTAGTAAGCACCGAATACGCTCATCAGAGTCCTCGCAATCATGAAATGTCAGCATATGGTTGTCTATTTATATATTGATCTTGACAATTCATAAATCTCTTGTCTGGGACTTTAACAACGGAGTCAGGCAATTCGGTGTTATTGTTTCAGCCAGTGCCTATGTTGAATATCAAAAGTAGGTATTTTTACTCTTTCACACATATTTCATTCAGATTTATCCGAAAGTCGGGTCTCAATAGTTATTTCATTTTGACAATGTTAAGTGATTCGAATCAAGTAATTGAATTTTCATTTAATGGAGGGTAAGCTGATTGTAAAATCATTATATCCGACAAGATTGTACCGCTGCTGTTGTGGGCCTGGCTAACGATTATTAAGATGAGTAAATCAGAGAACTAGCACCTTCAGTGGGAGATACATACTACGGAAAGTTGAATATTTAATATTGAATGAAAATCTGGAATGTTTTTACAAGTATAAAAATGAATTTCACGTTATATTTGACACTGATGAATGATTTGGATCAATATCCATAAAGTACTGGAGCGTTATCAAATTTTGACCCCTGCTTCGAGCAGGCGCAGGGGAGGGGCCGTTGATTGTGTGCATGACATCCGACTAGATTGTACCGGTACTATGGTAGGCCTGGTTCACGATTATTATTATGAGTAAATCAGAAAACAAGCTCCTGCAGTGGAGGCTATAGTCTACGAAAAGTTGAATATTTAATATTGAATGAAAGTCTTGACTGTGTTCACAAGTATACAGATGAATTTCGCGTTTTATTTGACACTGATGAATGATTTTGATCAATACCCATGAAGTACTGGAGCGTTATCAGATTTTGACCCCTGTCTGGAGCAAGCACAGTATGCAGCGTTGTGGAAATAGTCAAACCAGTATTCATCGTTAACTGAAAGGCCCTAGTATTCTGTTGTTTCCATTCGTGAGAGGGTGTCACGTATATATGATTACTTATACATATATTCGATATCTTCCAACGAATTCATACGAGTACGAGGTCGGTTTGTCCTCTGAAATATCTTCAATCATCGAACTCAGAAATGCAATATTCTCTCTCCTATCAGAAGGGTCAAAATGATCAGGTCCGATGTTCCAGGTGATGGTTATTCTGTTTTGACTACAGAGATAGAAATAATATCAATTATAAATATGGCATACTTCTATTTTCAATTTCCCAATATCAAAAGAAATATTCACGAAAATTTCAAGATAAAATATTTGTCAAAATAATCTCACTGACATATAACAATGAGAAAAATCTTGAAAGGAATGTAACAACATTAGTGTTGTTACACAAGACTCTGATAAAGCAAAGCTCTGGAAGGCATGATGTATATCAAAGAATTGTAGAAAGAGCTATCTGGGAAAAACTCCCATGAAAAAAGGGGAAATTCAAAAACATACTTAAGTTACTGATGTGTTACGCCGAGTAGAAGCACTGAAATAGTAATGAGCAGCTAGCAATAGAGCAAAACCTAGAACGATACTGCGCATACCAGCCAAATCAGTGTCGTGTGACCACAAGATAGATGAAAGGATTATATAAAACCAACTGCCAGAAACCATTGGATGAAAATCGGAATGGAGAAAGGTGCCTTTATTCAGCAGCGAATTCAAGCGGGCAGAAGAGGATCGATGAATCGTTCTCATCGACTAGATTCTTACATAACCCCTCAAGAAAATAGTTCGACGGCGATAGATCAGAAGAAGGATGGACAGCAATTCTTTTGAAAATTCTTCTAGAAATAGGTTGTCTGTACGAAGCCATTACATCATTAATTTATTAGCATAATTTAATGTATCATCAGTTCGAAACTATATTCTCTCGTAGTCGATCTCATTTATCCAAATCCTCAACAACTAATTTCCAATTTCACAATATGGAACGACACCACTCACTGTTATAACATTATTAGCATAATATGGGACGTCTAACCCTAATGTGTTTCAAAAAACTTCTATTTGTGAAGATTTCGAAGTACCGATGTATTTTTCTTACCTCAAGTTGGACAATTTTGTTCATAGGCATAACTTTCTTCTTCTTGCGTTGCCCTTCTATACCAGAGATTGGCGATCATTGTCGTTTTCAGTATTTTTGAGACTTGCACGGAATAATAATCATGTACTGCAGCGGTCGCGGAATGGGGTAAAAATTAAATTTTTGGGGATAAAAATGAAACTTTTGTGAGTAAAAAGTATATATTTTAAAGTTGCTATTTCATAAACCTGTTAGTATTTTTTTCAACTTAAACAATTTAGTGACATATGCAGGCCACGCCATCTTACTACCAACCACTAAAGTGTTTCCGAGTTATATACTGGCGCAGCCCCGGCTATCTGCTTAGTCCGTGCCATGCCGTCAAGATACAAATATACTGACGAGTCAGAGAGCGAGTTTTCCCTAGTAAGTTGCTGACAAGACTACCATTTAATCATTAATCACCGATATATCGATAAAGGTAAGCCGCAATTTAGAAATTTAATTTAAGTTCCACAAATATTAATGTCTGTCTGTCTCCATATGGCAGCAAATAGAAAAAGAACATACAAAGACGAATTCCTTAATTACGGTTTTACACAAATGGAAGACAATGGCACAATGAAACTGCAGTCAGTTGTATGTATGAAGGTACTGACTTCAGATTATTTCAAAAGTCAATTGAAGAAACATTGAGATAATTTGCATTCAGTCCTGTCTTCCAAACCGCGAGAATACTTTGTAAATTTAGAAAAAATCTGTTGAAAGACGAAGAATGAATATGTTACGTTCATTTTATCAGCGTTCAGCATCAAGGGCTAGCTTTGAAGTAGCGTGGTTGAATGCTCAAAATAAGAAACCCTACACTATTTGAAGATTTGGTTGAACCAGCTGCTGTAAAAATGGCAGAGATTATGTGAGATCAAAAAGGAGCAAAGAGAATGAATTCAGTGCCCTTGTCTGCGAGAATTGTGAAAGAACGAATTTCTATATTAGCAGAAAATGTGAAAGAACAGGTTATTTTCCCATTAAAACAGGCTCAATATTTACTCAGCTTGATGAGACAACTAATTTAAGGAGCAATTTACAGGTAATGGTATATGCTCGCTACAACGATGCAAATAATTTTGAAGAGGAATTACTGGTTTGTTCTCCTCTCGAGTTCAGATCTCGTGGAATTGATATCTACAATGAAGTAAATTAATACTTCAATGCGCAAAGTTTGAAATGAGGAAACTGTATTTCTGTATCTTTGGATGAAGCTCCAGCTATGCTGGGTCATATTAATAGTTTTTCGGCTTTCGTAAAAAAAACAACGCAAATATTGAAGTTACTCTCTGTATGATCCACCGCCAGGCCTTAGGGATATGCACTAAACACGCGGTTATTTCGTGAATTATGTCAAGACGGTAAAGCTGAATATACGGACCTACTTTATTACACAGAAGTAAGATGGTCTCTCGCAGAAATGTACTAAATCGAGTATAGAATCTCAAAACTGAAGTCGCAATTTTTATGGTTGATCCAAAAGATATTCTCGCAGATAAGTTCAAAAACTCTTCCTGGGTTGCATATCTCGAATATTTAGCGGTCATTTTTGAGAGTATAAATATACCAAACAAAGAATTGTAAGAAAAGAATATTAATATCATTTCAGCGAGATAAATAGTGTCAGCGTTTGGATTAAAGCGACAATATTGGAGTCAGAAAGTAGAACTGAACAAGATAGCTTCTTTTTCAAGGTTAGCTTTGTTTTTGGAAGATTGCGAAAATACTACTTTTGCTAATACAATTGTAAGACATCTTCTCAAACTCAAAGAGGGGATTTCAGATTACAATCCAGGTCTTGATACACGCACTATCAGTTGGATTCTAGATCTTTTTAGATGAGAAATTGCTATAATACCAGATGAACCTTCAGGTTTAGCAGAAGCAATTCTTGAATTTCGATCTAATACTGCAGCATGTTTTCAATTTAGGAGTAAACATGAAACAACATCATTTCTCCAAAACGCGAAGGAAGAATGTTTTCAATTATTTTTTTCTAATTTTTTCAATTCTAATTTTTGTTTGTACCACCATTGTGCACTATCTCAGCTGTTAGCTGGATATAATTTACCTTTCCCAGATTCAGCAATCAAAGGGAATAGGCTCGATTACAATATACTTGACATAAATTTCCTAACTATCCTACTTGTATTAAGAATTACAGCTTTTTGCATTTCTATATAGGTATTCTTATGCAATTCTAATTTCTTAAGGCTATCATGCAAAGTTTTGGGTATTAAACCAGTCGAGGATACGATGACAGGAACAATATCTATTCTCTCGAGGTGCCACATCTGCTTGATCTCAATAGCAAGATCTGTGTATTTGGACTTTTTCTCCTGAAACTTGTTCAGCACGTTGTTGTTATTCGGTATAGCGACATCCACCAGCATTGCTGTTCTGCCTCTCTTATCATACACCACTATGTCCGGTCTATTATTCGTCTCCATTCTGTCAGTGATAACAGGCCTATCGAAGTCATTTTCCAATACGGGCGCCAGCTGATACTTGTAATATGGCTGGAGGGTATTCAGAAGTCCGTACTTGTGCAAGTTTCTGGTGGATAATGTTGCACACATGATTATGCCTGTGAAGATACTCCGTATTGGCCAGTTGTTCGCATCCGGACGTAATATGCTCTATAGTCTCCGATCTTATATGACATTTTCTGCACTTATCTGTTTGTAATGTTCCGTCCTTCATTATAAATTTTTTGTAGTTGTTTGTAGCGATCACTTGGTCTTGGATGGCCATAAGGAATCCCTCTGTTTCTGCGCATAATTCTCTTTTCATCAACCATTTGTTGGAGGCTTCTTTGTTGATGTGTGGTTGATTAATCTCATGGTGATGTCGTCCATGCAATTCCTTTCTTGACCATTGCTCTTGTTTTTCAGTATCTGATAGGAACGGTAGATTCAGCAGGTCATCTCTGGTAGCAAGATTTAGTGTTGTATATCCCCTATCAGCCAACGATACCACTCTATGGAGGTCAGAAGTGAAAGCTTTTGCTGAGAAGAATTCTCTGAGATTTTTTATCTGTTCGGTGTGTAAATTGACAACATCTATTAATCCGCGTCCTCCTTCTTCCCGCTTCAAAGTTGTGCGTATCATATATATTTTGGATGATGATTGTTGTACTTTGTCAGCATCGTTCGGGTAAAGCAACACTGGAATGGCGTAGGTGTTAATTGCCTTGATTAAATTCCCCGAGTTCAATATCGATTTCAGCACAGACTTCACCACCATTATTATTATTATAATTTGTTACAGTACGCCAAATTGTCAACCCTCAATTGTACCCCAATGGGTTTATGGGTTTCAATTTGTGTCTATGGGGTAATATCAACTTACAGAAAAGTATTTTAGGGTAATGATTAAAGAAGTTCCCCGACCACTGATGTACTGTCACCACATTGCAGGAATGTCCGCCAGTGAACGTGTTTTCTTCGTCCTTATATCTTTCTTTGCATGGTAACGTTCGAAATACTATATTTTCTACGCCACGTTTACAACATCATTCCACTTAGCTTATATTCCTGAGTTTTCTGTTTGATTTAAAATCAAAAGCGCATCTTCATTGCGTACTCGATCTTAGTAAGGAATCCGGAGTAAGTGCTGGTCCATTAAGGTCTACTTCCTCATTACGTAAAGAAGAATAAAAAAATATAGTATCCAATCAATCGATCGTAGAGAGAAATTTAATTGTCAGTACAGTACAGGGTTGTTTCATCCTTACAAATGCGTTCCAAGCTTTTTCCGTCCGAATACTTATTTCTTATTTGATATTTCAATATTTTAACGAAAGTAGTTAAACTTTTCAACACGATCCATAATTCATTGCCTGAGGTGATTTAAATGTCATCTCTCTCCTATTTATCAATAACATTTAGTTTAATCTTTTTGAATACATAAGCATTGCTGACTTCGTTCATCTTTATTGATAAATATTGAAGGTATTTAGCAGAATTACTTAATAGCAATGTGTCGTCGGCGTACCGGATGTTGAATATGGGTATATAATTCACTCGAATTCCTTTTGAGCATTCCAATTGAATTTCTTATAGTATCAGTTAGTGGAGCAGATGATAAATAATATAGGTACAGTATGTTTTTACTCCTCTATGTATCTCTACTTTCTCTGACAAATTGGTGTCTACTGCAACTGCCACGCGGTGATTTCAGTGAACGTTGCGAATTATTCGAATGTCTAGCTTCTCTGTATGGTTCAAATTATTGTAAAACGCTCAAGCATATTACAGAACCAAAATTGTGCATTCGATCGATTCTTTGAAAAATATTTGTCTCTTTCTTTCAAATATAGTTTCAGTGCGTGACATCTTATGCTATATTCTGGGCAGGGTTAGGTCATCGCAAATTTAATGTTCAAATTGGATGAATTTTTGGGAGAATTCTTGTAGAGTTTCTGATCCGAATTCTTCTGTCATTTGAAAGTTAGATCATTTTCGAGTTGGATACACACATTTGTGAAATAAATAATTAACCTTTTTTATAATATTGGGCACAAATAGCTTGTTTATATTTTGTTGCATTCCATAATCGTGAATGAAAACTAAGATTTCAAACACTAAAACTTCAGTGTAATATTGTTTCAACATTAATCTTCACCCAGATAATGAATTTCAGAGATGTCACATGATTATTTAATCAAGAAATAATTTCAAGTTTCATGAATTCTTTCCTGTTAATATATTTCGTCTTATTATTGTAGAATACCATCTTATTCCAATGTGACTTCCGAGTTTGATTTTGAAAGAATAAGTTGCTCTTCTAGATTTATGGTTATGAAAGTATTCAAACACAGGGATATATAGCAAGAGTTAGTTCTGATTGCGAAAACATATATATTCTGAGATTCCGGATTTGCTCAGATATTCTTAGACGAGAATTTTTCATTTGGACTTTTTTGGGGCTTCAGGTCCCGTATCGGATCTGGATACCGTTTCAAACTAGGAAAAAGCCCGTTTTGTTTTCAATTCAACATTACCATTTAACATTTTTACCTTTTTAAGATCGTTATTTTAAAGTGATAAAAAGGGATTTTCAACCCATGACTACCCAAGCAAGATATACTCTAAATAATATACTTTAACAGTTCCAAAGGCTATGGTACCTGTTATCAGTTCTGTAAGGTTGGTATTAAGGTCTTTTCAATATCCGGCCAACATGAGGGAGCCAGCACAAATAGCCCTCCAATGGAAGATGAAATTTCAGCATAAACGGAAAATTTTTTAGGTTAGGTTAGATGTTACCAAATACTACAAAACATTATTTACTGCAATTCAATTTCAAATGGGGGTAAAGAACAATAAATTGTGAAAATGAGTTACGTTTGAGAGATCATAAACTAGTTTCAGGAGAAAGATGCATAGGATCATGTTTGAGATCAATTTCACTGGCTCAAGTTTTCAAAATAAAAGCGAAAAATTGAAGATGTGGACATTAATCCCCATTCTCCTTTCTTAAACAATATTTTCATATGCTTCACCATCAATAATTACTATTGTACGAGATTATTTGTTCCCCAAAATTGTGTAATAACAAGAAACATATTCCTATCTAAAATATGAGTGAGTTCAGAGGAACAAGTAGAGATAAAATGATAATAAATATGTTATTCCAACGTGAGAACTAACAGGAATTCATCATAATATGCATTTATGTGATAAAGCTCTAGAGTTCAATGAAGAGGCAGAATGAACAGAAATAAAAATATATTTCTGTAATAGTGACAATTCAGTGGTACGCCCTACCTCTTCAAATTTAGTAATATAGGATCATTTGAAGATACAGTCAAACATCAGAATTGTATACATAAATATATATATATATATATATATATATATATATATATATATATATATATATATATATATATATATATATATATATATATATATATATATATAATTGTGAACTCCACTCATTTCAAAGCTAACTCTATGAAAATCTTTTCCAAAGGACTTGATACTAGCATGTACATATACACGAGATATGTATATCATAGACAAATCAAGAGTTTATCTAATACACCACGGAGATCATGTGAAAGTCTGCATAGATTTGGGTAGACACACAATATTAGACTCGGTTCGGGAGTTTCTATATTCTAAGGAGATATTATTATGAACCCAACTGTAATATCCATTAATGGAACGAAAACAAAAACAAGAGCGTTTAAAGAGAGTAGATAGAAATCATTTCACCAGTAAAATGCTATGGATGTTTGAACGAAAGGGCATCACAGAGAATTTAAATGGGAAGAATCGATAATAGTTGTACAATAACGATTTTACAATCACCAAATCCTCACGGATTGAAAATTTGAACTATACGCAATGAGTCTAAAAATGTGCTGGAGGATCACAATGAAAAATTGAGAGGATTAGATTAACGGTACTTTGAAATCAAACTGGGACGCCCATACTGCAGTATATTCATCTCGATCGAGGGCAGCTTATAAATCATTAAATCATTAAATCAAATCATTAAATCATAATCATCTAGGAAATAAAATAATGAAACCTTACTTTACAGAGTGAAATAAAGCGAATCTCAGAGATATACTACTGATGATATTCTTGATGGATTTATTGAATGGAAATTAATTTTATTATAAATAAAATCAAACGCTTTTGTCTGATTTCCACAGTAACAACTTTCAATACACACGGCCGGTTTCTACAGCTACGTGATTGTCAATTGTCTAGATCTAACAGTTATGAGCAAAATGTGCTAATTATGCTTACATTGAATGTTGAGTAGTGGAGAGTGATTTAGTTCTAGTTGACTAGTGAGAGTGGTGAATTTTGGGATTTTACAATTTTGTTGATTGCCAAACAATCAAACAGATTCATTATCGTGCCTTTATTACATATGTGGAGAATCTTTCAATTATCTAATGCACTTATGTGATTTGTAGATTTAATATGTTCAAAAACTGAGTATCTGTTATCTGGGGAGAGATGTTCATCAAATCCAGATTCAAAATTTCGACTTGTTTGCTCTACGTGAACTATTGGGCATTTATTGTATTCAATTCTAGACTGTTTGAATTTATTAGTTTTTTGTTTAGCATTGAAGAGCAATTTTCTGGTTGGGACCACTGGAAAATAAGGTTGTTAAATTGAACTTTGAAAGATAATTGCTGATATTATTAGAAAGGGACCGATGTAAGTTAGACATGCGTATCTCTGTTTTTTTTTATAATCGAATATGGAAAATGTTTATACTGTTTATGTGGGAGAATGAAATATTGGTGTTTGATGCAATTTTTCAATGATATTCATTTTAGTATCGAAGTTTTATGAATGGGTGAATGCAAATGAATGAATGAAAAAGAATGCATCATTGAATTACAAGCGGCTTATTTATGTGTAATGTAATTAAAAGAATCTATGGGATTCTTGAGTCTGTAGATGTTTCTTTTCTATATATGTTATAGGTGATAATAATTTTGAGTTTAGTGATGGTTCTGTTTAGGAAATAAATCGAATTGCTGTGTTCAATCTCTGCAGTGAAGGTAATTTTATTATAAATTCCATTTAGAAAATGTAAAACTGGTCTCTTTATCGGTTTTAGCTGCGAAAACATAATCAACTTTTCTTCATCAAAAATAATATATTTTGTGATATCATATTATTTATTATACATTTTTTACATTATTCATTAAAATATCTGCTGATAAGGTGCAGAATGGGGAGTTTCACTTGAACATTTTCGATTCAAATTGAAAATAATTTTTCGACGTAAGGATTTCAGAGAAATCAAAAATTCATACATAATGTGTGGAGAAATTTCATTTTGTTTGAAGATTTCTTTTATCAGAGACTGTACGTATTTTTGATATCAAATTTATAATTCAAAATATTAAGAGCCGAATCTATCAGTTTCAAATATTTTAAACTGGCGTATTGCTGATGAAAGTTGAATGTGCAAGATAATGCAATTGTTCCAATTCTTGTTTGATTCTTTTGATGGATTGTACTGTAGGTTGCTTGGAGATGTCAGTTACGTCTAAAGAATCGGTATATATGATACTTCGGACGTAACATAAATGTCAAAGAAACCCAAATAACAATTCACTAAAGAAATTAAACAAGAATTGAAACGATCGAAGTATTTAGCACATTCAGAATATGACATGAAGAAAATTATTCAAGTCAACCGTCTAGCTTCCAAAATATATGGTTTATTGAAACCTTGTATCTTACTGAACACATCTGCGGGTCAAATAGCAACAGAATTATGTAAAGTTACACAGACCTGTTAGTCACAAAATTATTTTCAATTAAAATCAAAATTTTTCAAACAAAACTCAGGACTCCTAATATGATCCCCACTCAGCCCCTTATTAGCAGATATTCTTATGAACAAACTCAAAAAATCTATAATGATGAAATTAGCCCAAAAACATAATATTTTTTGAATTTTTGATATTCTCGTATGTTTTCAAGTTTCGAGCAGAAATAGAGCAGTTTTAACATTTTTCAAATAAAATATATCAAAAATCACCTTCACTGCTGCAATTGAAAGCAGTAATTCAATCATTCTAGACATAACCTACAACTCAACAATTCAATGTTTCATAAGGCCCATTCCACTCCCATATCGTCTAATACAGAAAGCATTTTCATGAAGAAAATTGTTTCAAATAATAATATTCTAGTCGCTCACTTATGTTTGGCTATACTGTAAGAAGCAAAAAGAAAGCGACGTTCTCGAAAGCAAAGGTTCATAGGGGGAAAACAGCATGTAATACTTCCACTCAGTTTTCGCAGGGTTTACCGAGGGAAAATGTAAAAACGCCATGACCCTGTCCTCAGCAACGAGGAAGCAAAGTTTTATAGAGACGAACCAGCATACTGTACTTTTACTAACATAAAAAAATGAGTATAACACCAGAGAACAACCTTATGACCTGACTCTATCGCCTTATAGTGAATATGAATGAAACAGAATTCTTGAAGTTATAAGTTTTGTGAGTTGGAGAACAAGATAGCGTACAATCCAACCAGACGATTTTTAGATGTTTAGTACGATAATTGTAATTCTAGAGGAGAAGGATAATATGATAGTTCGTCACAAAAAGAACTAGTGGATTTTTGGAGCTCATAGAAAGATGTTCGGTTAGTAGGATTAGATGCTAGGAAACAGATAGAAGCCCACCATGTTATTTTCGGAGGATCTTTTTATTCTTCTCCTCTACGATTGCAATTATCATATTATTTAATATTAAGAATAATAATGAAACTCTGAAAGTCAAATGGTATATCGTTATGAAACACTGGTCTGATTTCCACAATGTTTATTTTCGATACACACGACCGGTTTCGATAGGTGAGTCATTGCCAAGTGTCTAGAGCTAACAGTTATGAGAAAAAATTTGTTAACTATATCTTTTTTGGATGTTGCGCTGTGGAGAGTGATTTAAATCAAATGGGCTACTAGGAGTGGTGAATTTTATGCTTTGCAAAAATTGCCAATTTCCAAACTTCCCAACCGATTCATTGTTATCCCTTCATTGAATTTTTGGATAGTTTTTGAATAATTTGATGCAATTATGTGATTTGTAGATTTGATATGTTGAAAAACTGCAGATTTGTTGTTTGAATAGAGAAATTGTTTGGATCTAGATTCAAACTTTTAATCTGTTTGTCCTATGTAAGCTGTTAAGTCGCCATTCAATTCTGTATATTCCGGGCTGTTTGAATTTATTAGAATTTTGTTTGGCATCAAAAAGTAATTTTCTTTTGTTGAAACCTCTAGAAAGGATGTTGTTAAATTGAATTTGGAAAGATAATTGCTTAAGTTATTGGACAAGGGGCCAATAATAGTTAGACATGCGTATTTATTTTTTGGTTTTTCTATAATCGAATATAGTAATTGAGAAATTTGTTTTTTTATCTTTGCGTTTATGATACTAATATTCCAGGCTCCCACATAAGTGGGGAATAATAATACGCATGTCTAACATTGGCTCCTCCTCCAAAAATTCGCAGTTTTGCAACATATCAAATCTTTAAATCACATAATTGCATCAAATTATACAAAAATTATACATAAATGCAATAAAGGGATGACAATAAATCTGTTGGAAAGTTCGAAAATTGACAATTTTTGTAAAACTACAAAATTCACTCTCAGTTGCCAACTAGAATTAAATCACTCTCCACAACGCAACATTCAAAGAAGGTATAGTTAACAGTTATTTTTTCTCATAACTGTTAGCTCTAGACACTTGAAAATGACTAACATATCGAAACCAGTCGTGTATGTTGAAAATAAACATTGTGGGAATCAGACAAAAATGTTTCATAATGATAAACCATTTCACTTTGAAGAAGAATTTGTGAATTTTCATTATTATTCTTATTATTAAATAATACGATAATTGTAATCGTAGACGAGAAGAATAATATAATGGTTCGAAAATGACACAGTGGGTTTCTCTCTGTGTCCTAGCATCACATCCTACTATCAGAACATTTTTCTATGAGCTGGAAATATACACTAGTTCTTTTTCAGGCAAACTATCATATTATTATGCTCTTTCTTCTTTAGATGTGCACCGTATTGCACATCTAAAAATCGTCTGGTAGGATTGTACGCTATCTTGTTCTCCAACTCACAAAACGTATGACTTCAAGAATTCCGTTTCATTCATATTCACTATAAGTCGACAGAGTCAGGTCATAAGGTTGTCCACTGGTTTTATACCCATTTTTTATGTTGGTTGGAGTACAATATGCTGGTTCTTCTCTATAAACCTATACTTCCTCGTTGCTTCTGAGGGCAGGGCCATGACGTTGTTACATTTTCCCTCGGTAAGTCCTGAGAAACTGAGTGGGAGTATATTACGTGCTGTTTTTCTTCTATAAACCTTTGCTTTCCAGAACGTCGCTTTCCTTTTACCTCTCCCAGTTTAGCCAAACTTTGAACTTGTACAGGAATTTGCAATTTGAAAATTGCATTTATCGCCTATTCTGGAAGTAGGTGTTACTGCGGTTGTCGAAATGAAAATAAAGTCTTTAGGGACATCTCACTAGCAAGTACAAAACCGCGCAGTCGAATGGTTGCTGCGCTTCATGAATAACACAGATGTTTAATAATTATAGAATCGACAGTGGTAGGATTTGCGAGTACAAAATGTGACATCTAAACCTCCAACAGCAGCTTATCTTTGCGATTGAATAAGGTTTATTACTACGTGAAAGAAGTAAATGTAGCTCAAGGTCAACCAGCAAAAAGATACCTGGGTCCCTTTTTCGGAGGATGGTGTTATAAAGTTGGCCACATTGCCGAAAAACACGTCGTTTTTAATACGCATGCAAGAGTTGGCTACTCAGTGATTCTTCAGTATGTCCTATGAGGTAATTCGCATAATATGTTGCCATCTTCTTCAATTCATGAAATTCTTCACCGATAATTGAGAAATTGAGCACAGTACCCATACAGCTTGTCTAATTATCGCACCTAGATCGGGTGTCCACGCGAGATGGGGCATTAAAAGTATATTGAGAAAGTAATGACCGATTGGATAATTTTTTTGTTGTTGTCTTGAATGTTATTCGAATTCGAAGTTCCGAAAATATTTTCAATGCTGCGGCACTTCCAGTTATACCAGAAGTTGACGCCATCTTTGTTATTTCAAATAGCATAATGTATGTTTCTTTTTTTTTATTGTAAAAAATCAAATTTTGAACCATTTTTTCCATATCTTTGCCACCTGAAATCAACTGAAAGTAAGGTATGAATTGGATATTGTGATATTTGGTTCTCTATTAGAAGGCATTTTAAAAATACTAAAAATCATTCAATATCGATTATTTTTAGCTCGTTGTAAATTAAAGGACTCATTCAGCATAATTCAATGAATTTAGAGGCTTTACGGTATACAGGGTGTTTCCAAAGCATGTGGTAAATCGAACGTACAAAATTCCCTTCTTTCAAATAAAACTACCTATTTTTGCACACACCATTTAACTTGTAATATTAATAGGCATCGATCTGTTATAGATTTCTCTATACCTAAAATGCATCGTTTCCGAGTAATTCGCGATTTTATCCCAAATATGACCTTTTTTTCACGCAAGGATCCTGAAATTCTCGGATTATATGCCCGGAAATTTTTCAAGTAATGCATTTCGATCTCTCAGTACCAAACCCATCTCAAAATCTTTGTTGAAGTAATTCTGATCAGAATTCAGAGAGAAAAAGTACGAGATCAATTACTATTGAAGTGGATTGAATCTGACTTCTCGTTTTTCTTCTTTTCTAGTGGGTATTCTCGTTTACATCAGTTACTTGTCACGAAGTCATCTTTGAATTGATTTCCGACCAAGATGTTTTGAACTCCACAATTTGTCCCGAAACAGAATATTTCAAACATTATTTCTCAAGATAATACTCTGTTTTTCTTCAGCATGATTGAAGGAGTACGTTTATGTTTTTTTGGTAGGAAATATTTTGAAAAGCTAATCTAACCTAACTTACATTCAAGCAGAAATAAAATCGACATGCTTTATTCAGCGAGATAATTCTCGTAAGTCGAAGATGACTTTCCTGACAAGTAGCAGATGTATTCGAGAATACCTACTAGAAAAGAAGAAAAACGAGAAGTCAGATTCAATCCACTTTTTCTCTCGGAATTCTGACTAGAATTACATTGATGAAGATTTTGGGATGGGTCTCGTATTGAAAGATCGAAATACATTATTTGAAAGATTTCCGGTCACATAATCTGCGAATTGCAAGGTCCTCGCTCGAAAAATCGTAATTTTTGGGATAAATTCGCGAATAACTCGGAAACAATGCATATTAGGTATAGGGAAACTCATATCAGATCGATGCCAATTAATATCACGAGTTAAATGGTGCGTCCATAAATACGTAGTTTAATTTGAACAAACTGATTTTTGTAACTCTGAATGTACTACGAGATGCCACATGCTTTGGAAACACACTCAATACCGTGAAGTCTCCGAATCCATTGAAATCTGCTGAATGATCCTCTTTGCTTATAACGTTTAGTATTTTCATGACGCCTTCTAAGAGACAACCAAAATCGCAAAATTCCTATTAAAAAATTCCTATTGAAATATTCCTATATTCCTCTTGTTCAGAATTTAATTTCCCCCAATAAAAAGAATAGAAATATATTTTATGCCATTTGGAATAACAAATATGGTGTTAACTTCCAGTATGAACGGAAGTTTCACAGCACTGAAAATATTTTCATTACTTAGTTTGGATTACATTCGAGACAACCAAAAAGAAATTTCTCCAATCGGTCATTCCTTTCTCTATAAACTTTTAATGTCCCATCCCGCGTGAACACCCGGTATATCCAATTATTTAGTATAACTATTTATAGGCTGGGGCCTATAGATAGCAGCGTAAAAAGATAACTCGTAAACAATATTAAGAACATTCGTTCGCTTCGGAACTACCTGATATTTGGAGAAAATAAAAGGAAACTAAACCTTCAAATAGAAAAAAAACTTCATTAGCAACAAAAGTTGAAAGTAGGCTGTAATGGGTAACTACCTCCTCTCAACAGATAATCAAAAGATATAGTAAAACCGAATATTTCTACACAAAAAAAATAAAATCATCATTTTAACAAGTAAATACTTCTCTATGCATAGCGATAAGCATGCTCCAATTCCCTTTCTTTGTAATCCAATATCTACTCCAACACGTTTCGTGGCTCGAACTCACCTGAAACGAAAAAAACCGTGACAGATATGACAACCAAAATAGACGAAGTTATATTAACAAAGCATAACACAGTTCGAGTAGCATCTGGAGCATCAAATAATTGACGATTATTGTTATTTCTTCTTCCCACGAACCTCTGATAAGAGCTAAATGAAATACGATGTCAATATAAAAGGCGGAAGCTACCATAAAACATTCGAGCAAGCTGGATGCAGGAATTTTATTTTCAGTTATACAAGTATCAGTAAACTTCGTCATCGAATATATTACACCAATTTTCCCTAAAGTCGGCAATAAATCTGCTAACTTTACGCACTCAAAAAATTCTGCGTGATGTCGTTTTCGTCTGGTCTGCAAATAAAACACATCAAGCGTAGGATTGTTAATATATAGGGTGTTACACAATAGTATGTCACAACTTAGGGAAATAAACTACGTGCAATTTTAAGAAAAAAAAGTTTATATAAACAAACGTCCGCGAAAGCTTCGTAACAGAGCTACAGGGTGTTGAAATTTCCGAAAAAATTTGTGTTTTCTTCAAAACTCCTGCAGTTTTTGAGATATTCAACCCAAATTTGGAATGCAAGCTATTTTTTACAGCCTTCGTCATTACAAGTCCTAGATTTCAACTGAAAGTCACAAGGTGTTTTCTCTTCCGAGGCCATATCGTCTTTTGCCATTTCAAACATTTTTGCAGTATGCCACTGATCAGCGTACAATCAAAGTTCGTCATTATCATTCAATCTAAAAATCTTTTTTGACACTTGTAATTTTTTCGTATCTCTAACCGTTTTCGAGTGAAAAATTATTGAATCTGAATAATTTAAATTGAATGTTATTCGCTTAATGAAAAAAATAATTGAAATACCCAAAATTTGCTTTTATTTTGATAGCTCGTCTTCTGAGACTCAACTTATACTTATTCAATATGAAACTAAAAAAATGAAGAATTAAAAACTGAATAAATTGCTGGAAGTGTCCTCTAGCTGTAAGAATACAGGCCTCTGTCTTTCTTCGCATATTATTACGCACTTTTTGAACTATTCCTGGGGTATTTCTTATCATTTCACAAGAGGTTATTATTCGATTTCTCAATTGTTCTACAGTGTTCACTGGAGTGTTATAAACGAAACTTTTATTTAAGTCTGAGGACCCAGGAGAAAATGGTTCTGGCCCATCCCGACCTATCCATCGGTTGTTGAATGTATTATTTAAAAATTCCCTAGCTTCTCCATTGAAACGTGCTGTTGCCTCATCATGCATGAACCACATTATGTTTCTCACCAAATGTGGCCCATCCTCGAGCAATAAAGGTAACTCCTCCTCAAGAAATTGCCGATGAGCAGGAACGTTTAATCTGTTAGGCAGAAAAAATCGCCCAATCATATAATTTCCAATTATTCCGACCCAGACATTTAATGAAAATTGATCTTGATGCTGAGATTCATTATTTCACTATGAAAATGAGTATTTTCTCTAATTTCATTTAAGAACTGGCGGAAATTCAGTCTTGAAGGAAAACCTCGAGGAAGTAGAGTTTGGACGCGTTGAATATGAAACGGGTACAATAAAAAGTAGTGGAGAATCCTCCAAACTGAGTATCTGAAATATTCAACGGATTTCTTGTACTCACATGAGGATTTAAATCAATACAATTCAAAACTGCTTCCTCAATATCTGGAGTTCTCATAGTTTGAGTTGCACCTTTTAAATGATTATTTGCAGTAAATGTTCCAGTTTCCTTCAACCTTCTGTGGATATTTGAAAATGTTCGCCTGTCTTGTGTTACTCGATTTGGAAAGCGCACCTGATATAATCGCCTAGCTTCTGTTGTGTTTCCGTCAGCCAGACCGTACATGTAATGGATATCAGCCAATACGGCGTTAGTATATGAGCCCTTTTTTTTCAGCAATAATTTCATATCTCTTAAAACTAATCGTTAATTTAACAAACAATTCGAGCAGACACTGGTTCAACTTTAGCAACTGTCTAACTAAATAAATAAATGAAAACAATCAAAACCTACTAGTCATTTTTTAAAAAGACGTGCTTTCAATTCAGCAAATGCATACAATCGTTTCATAATTTTTTGCTCCAGAACGGTGGGAGATACGGAAAAATTACAAGTGTCAAAAAGTTTCTAAATTGAATGGAGATAACGAAAATTCATTGCACGCTAATCAGTGGTGTACTGCAAAAAAGTTTGGAAGGGCAAAAAGACATGCCTCGAAAAAGAAAACACGTTGTGAATTTCAGTTGAAATCTAGGAAGCGTTATGATGGAGGCTGTAACAAATAGCTAGCATTCCAAATTTGGGCTGAATATCTCAAAAACTGCAGGAGTTTTGAAGAAAAAAATAATTTTTTCCGGAAATTTCAATACCCTGTAGCTCCGTAACGAAGCTTTTGCCTATGTTTATATGAACTTTTTTTCTTAAAATTGCACGTAGATTTACCCCTTCAGGCTGTGACATACTATTATGTAACATCCTGTATAGCGAACATCCACTGACTGCAAGATAAAGATGAGGTTTTTGAAATCTAATAGAAGAGTCAATTAATAATAATAATAGTAATTAATTAACGGAAGCCTAGGTACAGTGGATAAGTAATAAGACACTCTACAAGAAAAACATCATTTAAAAGTGTATGAATTACAATGATAAGAATACATTATAATGATCGATTTACACAACACACTACAATTAGAACGTATCTTTTTAAGGTCAATCTGAAAGCTGAGATGATGCCTGCAAAGAAGAATTTATTCTGCAACAAATTCTCGAAAGGGATGATTGACGAACATAGTTTATTTAAAATTTTGTTATTTCTGATAGTCTTAGAGAAACGCGAAGAGAAGAAAAAATTAAAATGTCTGAGCGATTTATATTCTGTCGAAAAAGTACCAGGAACTGATCAATGAAATATCATCCAATTTTATTGTACCGCCCCCAAAGTGTGCCCTTCCGAATTTATACATTAACGTCAACGAATAATCCAATTATCAAACCATTTTTCAAACAAATTTGCCGAAATCGACTTTAGTTCTCGCCGCGACTTCTCTTTTTCGTCTTCTATCGATTCAAAACGGGTACCTCGAAGTGGAAATTTGAGTTTTGGAAAAATAAAAATGTCGGCTGGAGCCATATCATGTGCTTGCATTGATTGTTCGATGGTATTTGTAGAGTTTTTGGTTAGAACTTCATTCACAATGATAGCAGCGGTGCATGAGTTCTCTTCTTACAAATTTGACCTCTTTCGACAAATTTGCTCTCTTAAACGTCGCATAATGCTCAGATGATATTCTTTATTTACCGTCGGGCCTTCTGGCAGGAATACCGAGTGTGCAACACCGCATTGATCAAAGAAAACAGTCAATATTTGTGTGATCTTTCATAGACTTTGACGTGCTTTTTTCGGTTTCGATTCAGTTGTAAGCGGACATTTCGAATCTTGTTGACTGGTTTGCATGTCAAACTCATGAATCCATGTCTCATCAATAGTTACAATGCTGTTTATGAATGCGGGGTCGGAATTGACTCGTTTCACCATGTCTTTGGCGACCTCTACGCGATTAAACCTGTGAATACTATTCAGGTCTTTTGAAACAAGTCGAGCGGCAATGCGTTTCATGCCCAAACAATCGTTTGAAATGGTATAAATTGATTCGTGGGAAATTGAAAGTACATTGCATATGTTTCTTAAACTTGAATGACGTAGAGTAGGTTCATCCTAAGCCTTCTTTAACATGTTCAGCGATTCGGGACACGAAATTCTATCTGCAATACAAAATTCGAGACAAATCCTTCGATGAATAATTTTATCCATTTTAAAAATCGAAAATCATACTTGTGAGAACTGACAAATTCGAGAAAGCTAAATGACAGGTTATTAGCGCTTTTTTATTTGAAGAATATACTGAAGGAATTTTTATTCTTTCATATTTAACTGAAAAGCTGATGTAATTGGAATAGTTGAGGCCACTAACTCAGTCGAGAAGGTGGGTTCGACTAATAAAAATAGAATTGAATATATCCGGGGGGCGCTAAGGCGATTTGGGAGATACTCTCAACTTCGGCCAGCTAAACAATGTAGTATAAGTTAAATTGCGAAATCCTTATTTAAATTCCTTTCAATATAGACCAAATGTAGTTAATGACTTCAGAAAAACACAATGTAGAGGAAACTGGTTATATAATACCACTAACCCTTAGAACTTATAATTCTTGAAACAAATTTGTCAAATGTTGTCAAACTGACTCGACTTCAAAATATTTATAGAATAAAGAGAACATATACAGAGGTTCAGCAGTGAGTAGGCACGCGCAACGGTATGAGAAAACTCAGATTCAGATTTAGGACTGGATAAAAAAAAAAGGGAAGGAGCTAGTTGACGCGCGAGATTGGCCAAACTCGATACCACTAACTGTTTTGATGTACCTGTTGGTCTCTGAAAACAACTACATTTGAATATGGGAGGCTTTTACTTGGTAAAATTCCATTATCAAGAATAAAAAACAAGTACTGTGTTTTAAGGAATTTTACTTAATAATTGCGATTCGTAACGCGTTTCACTACACCGTAGCTTCTTCAGACAAATGAATATACAGGAAAATATAAATGGGAATATAACTATAAATGTTCTTGAGTAATTAAAAGCTTATTGGGTTGCTCCTTTTAAGTGGTTATTTATGACAGGTATATCCAATAAAATTAAGGAATAGATTGCTCCCCGAAAAGATTCAATAGAGATGAAGGGATGAGATAAAAAATACAAGGTTTAACTTTAATCATGCAATAATGCAATTTTTGGATGTAATGAATTTATATGATTTTCGAAAATTTTCAACTGTCTATCTGTTCCTGTGAAGCAAATAATGATATCGTCTACATAGCGATACCAGTATAAGTAATATTTACTGAGTGGATGATTATGAATTATTTTCTCTAAGTTATCCACTCAGTAAATATTGTTTATACTGGTATCGCTATGTAGACGATATCATTATTTGCTTCACAGAACAGATAGACAGTTGAAAATTTTCGAAAATCATATAATTTCATTACATCCAAAAATTGCATTCACAACCGAAATAGAAAGCAATAATTCGATGAATTTCTTAGACGTCACAATTTCGAATGAAAATGGAAAACATGTTTTCGCAATTTACCATAAGCCGTCACATACAGATATTATGATACATAACTCGTCGTGTCATCCATAACAACATAAAATGTCAGCATTCAATAGTTTTATTCATAGATTGATTAACATCCCGTTATCACCAGAAAATTTCGACAAAGAACTAAATTTGATTAAACAAATAGCCAAAAATAATGGTTACAATCCCAAACTAATAAATAATATTTTAAATAAAAACAAAGTAGAATCGCATTGAATGAAGTTCACCCTGTCGATAAATTGAAACAAAAATTCAACACCTTAACCTACGTTGGCATTACAAGTGACAAACTGAAATCATTCTTAAGTAGCAATAATTTCAACATAGCTTTCCAAACTAATAATAAATTAGGCAAATATATAAAAATAATGAAACCAAACCAGGTGAAAACAATAAATCAGGTGTTTATAGATTGAATTGCAATGACTGTGATAATTTCTACATTGGTAGAACACATAGAAATTTTAATATTAGAATATCGGAACATAAACGCAGTTTTCAAATAAAAATCAGATTCAAATTACGCGAATCATCTCTTAGAAAATAATCATTCTTTCGACCCACAGTTTGAAATTTTGCATACAGATAATAAATATTGGAAGGTAGATCTTTGGGAAACTTTAGAAATCAATAAATACAAACACTCTGGTAGACTCATCAATGAACAAGTCGATTTAAGTCCTTCACCTCTATTGAATCTTTTCGGGGAGCAATCTATTCCTTAATTTTATTGGATATACCTGTCATAAATAACCACTTAAGAAGAAGCAACCCAATAAGCTTTTAATTACTCAAGAACATTTATAGTTATATTCTCATTTATATTTTTCTGTATATTCATTCGTCTGAAGAAGCTACGGTGTAGTGAAACGCGTTACGAATCGCAATTATTAAGTAAAATTCCTTAAAACACAGTTCTTGTTTTTTATTATTGAAAACAAGTACCGTTAATCGCCCTACCTTTGCAAGTAATACAACTCTCAGTAATTCCCTCAACACAGTTTGTATCGCAAAATCAAGTAAATATATTTTATATAGTCAAAGAAATATGAGAATAAAAATATGGGGAGACTACAAATGAGTATGGTGATTAATAACCCTAGCTCTATGTCAACTTCGTAGCTGATAATGAATTGAATATTATAAACAATATTTACAGGTTAATTCGAATAAAGGGTATCCATAGAAAAACATTCAAATTCAAAAAACAATTCAACAAATTATCGGTCACCCTGTATTCGAACGATAACTAAGACTACTGTTATATGTAAACAAGAACAAAAACTAAGGAAAAGTTGCCAGATAAGGATCCAATGCAATGTTTTATTCCCACAAAATGAGCCGCATATACTTTCACTATGTTTCGTTTTGTGACGGAACTGCTGAACTCACAAGTTTCAAAGTTAAAAGGAATAAAAAAAATGAGTACGACCTTTATAGTGCCTCGTTCTTTTCTTCTCGCTACTTGTCAATAACGTGGTTGTCCTAACGCCGACTCAAAACATAGAGCTCTCTCCACACCAGAAATGGCTACGTTATTGAAATTCCAACTTTTGTAGGCGAACCAGAATTCAAGTAGCGGTATCACGATCCAAAATTTCCCATATAAACTTATTTCCAAAGCCCAATAGAAAGAGGATCTGAAATGATCCTCTTCCGATTCCAAAATTACCAACAATAATTCTCAAATGTGAATTTTCGAAACTATCTATCTCCTCGATAGATATTATATATCCATATATTTTCGAATTACTAAACCAATTATTATAATCGTATCACTGTGACAAATCGCACGCAAGAGAAACCTTATCAGTCGGCCAAGTAAAACAAAAATTTACACAAATATTCAACTTTCTTGAGATAAACATGAGTGCGAAATTATTGATGCATAATTAATGCGGTTTGATTCAGCACCTCTCGGGTGACTTTCATTAAGAGGAATTATCAATCCGCGAGATGTCAAGAATGACCATTAAGAGTCGGAGACTTAGTGGAATTTTATTCAATCAGTAATATTAACATGCTTTTTAAATGATTGAAACGTGTTGCGGAAAATCCAGACGTAATAAGATCACGTTCAAAATTCGAGTCAGTATGGAAAATGGTTGTGCCAACTTAGCAACAACAAAAATTTTGACTATTGTTTTAGGCAGATGTGTTCGATATGTTGTTGTCACAAATTTTGGATCCTAGGTAGCGTATTTAGTAAAATGATGGATCTGACTTGTAAATTACGTAGTTCTCTTTCGGTCAATATATGTAAATCTCCTATCGAAAGATGTTGGGTTCGATAGATCTCATCTTGTAAATAACCCCAAATAAAAATGAAGAATTTTCAGTTCTCGATACCTTGCTCGTCATCGTATGGGAACACGCTCGTTCAGATATTGCGCTACTATTTTCGAATAATGGGTAGAAGCTCCATCCTTTTGAAAATATATGAAATTTATTTCTACCAACGGCTTTTAGTTTATTATTTCTGGCTAAATAACTTTAAGTGTGGGTAAATATCACTCTGCAGTAAGAATTTCCTCGAAAATATGGCCACACAAAGTCTTCAACAATAAAAAGAAAATAAATTTGTTCTGAAATATATTAATTTATTATGAACATCATTGTGTATGACCTATATATACCTATATAAGACCTGTATATAATGTAATGGCACACATAAATGTTATAAGGAACGCGCTTTCCTTTCTCCCACATATGCGGGCAATATTGTTTTCTAGGTGAAAGAACTCGGATTTGAATTTTGGCGGCGAAAAGTCGGTTGGTGGCATAATAATTACTTTTTGGGACCTATCAGCAATAAAACAGGTTACTTCTTTTGATCCCTTCTTTTATTAATTACCTGCAGCAGTGCCCAGGATCTCATAGGGTAGGTCTATTGTACACTTCATTTTCGACATTTTGGTTCGGATGTTTGATTTATCGAATTTTCTTCGTTTGTGTGGAAATCACAGTCCGCAATTTGAATAAAACCTACAACAGCTGAGTCAGACCATATAATTTTTACTTAAAATTTTCCAGTTTTGCGATATTTTCTATTTGTTTGTTTTCCTTTAACTTGCTCTATTTCCGCCATTCGGCCAATGACACGCCGATGAATTATGTCACCGCACTAACCCGGATATTTTGCCCCTCTCGTGTCGAGGGAAGGGATCTTCAATGCCCAACACATCTCTGTTAGATAGGACCGACGGCTTCACATCTCCATCAAAGGATGGATACCAAAGCGATTCCCAGTATTCGAAAAACCGCAACTACTTTATGGGGATTGAAACCAGGTAACTCTGCGCTGGAGACGAGCATCATATCCTCTACGCCACCGAGCCGGCGATATTGCCCAAATACCAACCAACTACTAAACTCGAGTCGTTGTTCAGGTTGCAGATTCTGAATCAACTTCAAGTTATATCGTTTATATTTATGTTTCCTCAATATTCTATGGTTAGGGTCTTGGATACTCCGAGTGCTTCTATAATTCTCCTAGAAGATTGAGTTGGTTCCATCACAATTGATGCTAATGTGTTAATTTTATAAATCTCCGTTGAAGTTTCCTATAATTTGTTGACAAGGTCTCCCAAATGATCCATAACTGAGCAGATTTTTCTAAACGAATGTTTTGGTACAAGGTACCTTTCTTCTGAAAACTTACGTAATTATATTATTAATGAGTTCAGTGAACTAGATTATTTACGTGTATAAGGTGCTGCATTCTCATTTTCATTCCACTCAAAACAGCTTGAAACATAATATTCATCCCTCGAGTCGAAATTTTCAGTCGCAGATATATTTTAGATTAACGAAACACAGAATGTTATTCTGTATTTACAGACCGTAATGATTCCAAAGGCGACGATGAAGTTTTCTTGTTCTTATACCGCAGTAAATTCTTTAATATGAAAAAAGAAGTGTTATGAATCGATTTCCGGAAAGAAATCTGATGAATACACAAATGAGGAGAATCATTCATAATATTTCACCGCTCCGATCGATTTTTGAGGGCCGCCTTTCGAAAAATTTATGAAAAATTTCGATTCATAACATCGAAATAGCATGTTCGTCTTCCAAAAATATTAAACCCCTGAGTGTTAGTATAACATATATTATTATATTACGATTACGTAAGAATATTTAGAATGTACCATTAACAAATGTATGAGTTCGAGATAGAACTCACAATCTGCACCCCTTAAATGAAATCGGGTTACACCACCCCGCAGAATATTTTGTAAGATGCACTTTTCACCACTGCGATATGTTAAACGATAACCAAGATACGAGGTGTAACGGAAAATTGAAGGTTTCAAAAATCATCCTTTATCTCAAAAACAAAGGGGCCTTGGAAAGTTTTGTTGACTGCATCTACTTACTACTGGAAACAGTATCCTTCTATCCCTATTAGTCCGGAAATAACCAAAATGTGCCATCCTGCTGAAAGCACTTATCGTCGATAACAATATTTTTCAAATGCCGCATTACACTTGGCTTATTATAGCGCGAAATCATTAATTCTGTGCCCTAACTCTGTGTCACTATGACAGCTAAAACGTCACGGAGTTCAAATCTTGCAATTTTATTGAAACGGAAGCTATATACCCTTGAATATAAGAAGCAAAGCTCAAGCAGGTTAATGAAAAGAATTCTATCCTAAAAAAATATTCCAACCCATCAGACGTATTTCAAAGAAGTAAGTAGCCGCTTCCGTTTATCACAGCTTAACTGGCAACCTGCTCAAGTTAATTGAGTGTTTTTCTCTTGAACGTATATCATCACCCCTGAGCTACTTCTGAAGAACTTTCGTCTCAGAGCATTATCCGTCTTACAGAGGATAATTCTGATCTGCAATTAGTACGAGATAGGAACTTTTACGTTCTACTTTCTTCGAGAGCGCAACGAAGTATTGGACACAGCATAGAACCGCATTAGCCCAGAACGCCCATAATATAGAAAAACTTTTCATTGTATTTCTCAAATCACCTTCATTAATTATTTATTTCATAAAGAATAGAAAATTCTTGAAAGAAATTTGTGAAAAAAGTATCTATCATTTGCAGACATGACTTTTATCGACCAAATTTCAACATTCATGCATTATAAGATTATAGATAAGATTACACAGAAAAACTTTATAAAGACATCGTTTGCTGTTTCAATGAAAACTAATCACTTCCAATTTTGACAGGTAGAAACGTTGGTCAAACTTTCATAAATTAAATGAAGACCCTTATGGAAGAATGATTTTTTTCTCACTGAACTTCTTATTTCATCTTACAATGTGTTATACAAACTTTGTAATATGTTACACGGCCACAACTTGGAACTAACACTATCCGAACTGAATTAAGTATAAATGAAAAAGCTGAAGAACAAAAAATGTTGAATTTGCAGAACACTAGAGCTAGGAAGGAGACTGAAAATTTTCGAATGGCCATAGTGCAGAAACTATGAAGTTTTGATTATTTGGTAAATTAGAAACATAATTATCTATTGTTTGTCTTGTTGGACAATGAAAATTCAGACTTTCCGCTCTATGCGTAAGGAAGTTTGGGTCAACTATGTATGGCTTCTGCTCGCATTAGCTGGGGTTCTTTGGTGCCATTAAACATAAATTATAACTATTGACTAAAGTAACAGATGAGAATAACTATCCGCATGACCACCTTTTCATATTGTTCTTAATTTCCTCAAGCTGATTCTCCCGGATTCGTTTCCATTTGGTTTCGACTGATGTATATTGTGAATACTAGCAAATGTATTATAAATATGAATGTAAATCGCAGTCTACCTAAATTGGTATAATGTTTCGCTTTTTTGCGTCAATTTACAATAACTATTTTCAGGTATGTCTCAGAACCATTTTGTGGTAAAGGATCCATCAAATGTGTCTCATGATTCTAGTTGACGTTCTCGATATCAGAGATCGAGACGTCTACACTGTTTGAAATAAGCGACCCCAATATTTCCTAAAACATTACTCGTTTCGTAAAACCATATTCAAGAGGCGAAGGCCGATTGTATAAAGCTAATTGACAAGTTGTTGAGCCTGACAAAATGTCAACTCTTTGTTAAATTCATATTTGTAATGCATAAATTATTTAATAAAAATTGGCAACCAAGTCATATGGCGAATTATTATACCAAATGTAAACTAAGTATGCCAATTAGGCAAAGGTTAACTCCGTGCTAAGCCTATGTAAACTGCTTAACAGCTGATAGGTCAATATCCTTTGCTCAACTCCTTGTTAAATTATATAGGGTGCGCCAAAGAAATCCGGACTTTTTTTTTTCGTTATAACTTTCGCAATTTTATAGCTAGATCATTCGTTCTTGCTTCATTAGAAAGCCAAAGGACTAGTTTTTTCAGAAATTGTATCGAAATTTCACTTCCGGTGAAATCCAATATGGCTGACTCATTCGAAAACGAGCAATATTTCGAGATCGTTGAACCGTTTTTTTTTCACTAAAAAATTCGAATGGGACATTCACCCGATATTTCAGTCTTTTCTGAACAATTTGACATATTGATTCTGAAAATATTATAAGAATTGGTAAAAAAGTAGGGTGAAGAATATTTTTCATTCTGATTTTTAGATGAAATGGAAATAAATTTCTCACCTATTGGCGTTGGCACTCCTGAATTTGTTGGGTTTTACTTGATGTCCTAGGAAGACAAAGAACCATTCTTTACTAAAACCAACCTAAAATTTGATTTCCGTTCGAATTCAGAATGGCCGACTTCCTTAAATATTAACAATTTTCCCCGCGCATTAAAATAGTTTTAGAGGTCGTAGTGAATCAACTGAGTAATTAAATTAATATATTGAACGATTCCTAACATTTTGAGGTGTCGAACTCGAATATTGATTCAGAATTGGGCCAATCGTCTTCAATAATGTTTCTCTTTTCCACGATCCCATTGTGAAACCTCTGAACATAGACTGCATTCATTGACTCTATGATAAACAACAAATAATGAAATGTCATCTAGTTTTAGACGACATCTGGTTTGAACTCGAATTCTATCTTGGTGTTGCTTGTTCTTGACGTTTGAAATTGTTAACAATGATTTTAACAAATGAGGATAAACGTTTCATTGAATGTTTATTTGTGCGTAGCTATACTGCTAGGCAAATTTTACGCCAATTTCCAGCCCCTAATTACAAGAGAAGTACAATCTTTGATCTTGAGGAAAAATTTCGGACAACATTAAGAAGAAGACCAGGTACTGGTGCAGCTTGAACTGTAAGAACACTGGCCTTTTTCATAATCTGTTTGTTTGTTTGGTTTTCCTTTAACGTGCTCTATTTCTGCCTTTCGGCTAATGACACGCCGGGGAATTCTATCACCTCACTAACCCGGGAATTTTGCCGAACCCCTCTCGTGTCGAGGGAAGGGATCTTTAATGTCCAACACATCTCTGTTAGACAGAACCGACAGCTTTACATTTCCTCCGGAAGATGGACATCTGCGATTCGCAGAATCCGAAGAATCGCACCGGCTTTGTGGGGATTGAACCCAGGTAACTCTGAGTAGGAGACGAGCATCATATCCCATATGTCTCAAGCATCAACTCTACATTTCTTGTGTAACAAACTCAATTGACAATTTCAGGATAACATTCGGTGAATTTCTGCATTAGTAGTCAGCCCTATCTGACCTCTAGAAACCAGCTTGAATTTTTCCCAAATGTCTCAAAGATGCCAAATCTCAAAAACCTCTGTGAGAAGAATAATAAGACACTATTTGTGTTTTAAGTATTTTCCGAGGCAGTATAATCTTCAATTGACTCAAGCTGTAAGAGAGCGCAGATTCGAGCGATGCAGAAATTTATTAAATAGATTTAGAACACGTAGACAAATTGAAAATATCTGGTTAACAGACGAAAAAATTTTCTGTGTTGCCCTACCAAAAAACAGCCAGAATGATAAAATTTGTGTTCGAACGAATGAAATGAGGAGGAATGTGCCCTCAATTCGTTTGCAGAGGTGAATACAAAAATTTTCCAGGCATGTGATGATCTCTACCGGTATTTCGAGGAACTTCAAATCAAATATCACTTTCATAGAACAAGGCATAAGAGTAGTTTCGGAAAATTATCCTCAAGATCATAGATTCTACTTCTTTTGTAATTAGGGGTTGGAAATTGGCTTAATATTTGCCTAGTAGTATAGCCACGCAGAAATAAATATTCAATGAAACGCTTATCCTCATTTGTTAAAACCATTGTTTACAATTTCAAACGTCCAAAACAAGCAACATCAAGATAAAATTCGAGTTCAAACCAGATGTTGTCTAAAACTCGATGACATTTAATTATTTTGTTTATCATAGAGCTAATGCATGCAGTCTAGGTTCAGAGGTTTCACAACGGGAGGTGCATATGATGGAGGAAAAGAGAAACATTATTGATGACAATTGGCACAATTCTGAATCAATATTCGAGTTCGACACCTCAAAATGATGGGAAAGATTCAATGTAGTGTTTGAATTACGCAGTTGATTCATTACTAACGCGAAAACTTTTTTAATGCGCTGGGAAAATTGTTAATATTTGAGGAAGTCGGCCGTTTTGAATTCGAACGGATATCAAATTTTAGGTTGGTTTTAATAAAAAAATGGTTCTTTGTCTTCCTAGAACATTCATGAAAAACACTAGAACATCAGGAGTGCCAACGCACAAAATATTTCGATTTCAGCTGATAGTCAGAATGAAAAAATTCTCCACTCTACCTTTTACCAATTCTTGAATATTTTATTATCAATATGTCAAATTCTTTAGGAAAGACGGAATTATCGACTGAATGCCCCACTCGAATTTTTTAGAGAAAGAAAAAAGTGCCAGCAATCTTGAAATATTGCTCATTTTCGGATGAGTCAGCTATATTGAATTTCATCGAAAATAAAATTTCGATACAATTTCTGAAAAACTTAATCCTCTGGCTTTTCAATGAAGCAAGAACCAGTGATCTAGCTCTAAAGTTGCGAAAGTTATAACGGTAAAAAAATTGTCCCAGTTTTCCTGCGCATTCATAGTTACATTTTTTAAACACCACATATAATAATATGATAGAGAAGATCATAATCATTCTGAAGTATAACAACCTCAAATATATAGAAGGAGAGTAAACATTCATCTTTTAGAGTGTACTTATTAACTTTGTTGATTTCAATTTAGTGTTAGAAAATATCGTAGTCCACCTGTTGATCTTTTAGTAATGCTTGCACAAGACAAGGCAGTTGTTCTGTAATTCTTTTCGTTTTAAATAAATTTTCTCATTGTGTGTTTCAGTTTGCCTTAGTTTGTGATGTCTGGACTTGAGGTGGGTACTTTAGACTGAGGAACTTGAGATGTACATGCAAATAAAATCGTTTCAGAATGGAGATTAGAGTATAAATTCGGATTACATTTGCTTGTTGACCAGTAAGGCATATCAGTTTCTTCAGCAGGCGGAGCGAACCTTAATATTCGAAAAATTACTTTTGAAATTTATATCACATTAACATATCTTGAAAAAATTAGCTGCAACATCGACTAAGGAACTTGGGAATATAACGACTTGCATCAATTCTTTGAAGCTGTTCCTTATACTTCTCTTATGATTCTTTCACAAGAGATATCCTTTAGAAAAATCAATGAATCAAGGATAAGTGAAATGAAACAATTGAAGTTTATTCTTTAGTATTCTTCAACAACTTTTTTCCCTTTCAGATTGGAATAAGACATTTGAGGGTAGTTTGCAGTTCTTTTTTTTAAGCGCGATTCCCAGGAATAGGCGAACCTGTTACACCACATGAGTGGGCGCCAGGGAAGAATTGAGGTGTTTGTTTACTCACTTCTCGAAGAGCTCACCGGCCCTATAAACGAAGAAATTCGTATAGAGAGAGGTTCGAGGGATCATTGAATGTACTGCCATATGATGATAACTCACCGCCAGCCTAGTGTTGCAGCAAAACATGATCTTTCCCGGAACAAGATACTTCAGCTCCTTGGAGCATCTTCCGTGGAAGTTTCTGTAAAACAGAGAAAGGTCAGCAACTTGTCTTCTGAGAGCCAGCGGTTGGAGATCACGGGTGATCTCTGGGTGGTCGATGAGGCGCACAGCCCGTTTTTGCACACTATCCAACATCCGCAGCGAATGTTTGAGCGCAGATCCCCATACATGGGAAGCAATCTATAAGAAAACTAAGTTAAGCTGATGTCGACTTAGCTATTGCTGGTACATGTTCATGCCAGCCAAAGCCGGAGTTGACCGTTATTCCGATAAGAGGCGTCGAAAGTTCGGATGCAATTTGTTGGCCTTGCATCATTAGAAGAGGTTCTCCAGCGGGAATCTTTCTAGAAAACGTAGTTGCTGCATCTTTCTCGCGGTAAAGCTCACCAGGTTGAACTGACTCACTCAAATATCCTCTGTGAGTCAGAGTTTAGGTTGTTTATTCGCTGACATGTCTGACGCTGAGATTTCGCAGCTGTAAACGGCCGCAGACTACTGAATGACGAAACCAGGGTACAATCGTCTACAAAACCGAAGATCTTGTTCTCTGTAGATGACAGAAAATCGTTTATCTGCAACATAAACAAGGTTGGCAAAAGAATGGATCCCTGAGGTACTCCTGCTTGCAACCGGAAACAATCAGATGTTATACCGTCGACCACAACTTGTATTGATCTATTTGAAAGAAAGCTGATTATCCAACCCCGCAATTTTTCGGGAAGCCCACATGAAGCAAGTTTATTCAACAAGGCTGCATGCCAAACCCTATCGAAGGCTTTAGAGATGTCTAGGGCTATTGCTCTAGATTCCCCATGCTTTTCTATCGTTGATGTACAAACATGAGTGACGTAGGTGAGCTAAACTCCTGTCGATCTTTGCCTGCGAAAACCATACTGACGGTCGTTAACAATTCCCTGCAACTCAAGATTTTTGAGGAGTTCATCATTTATGACTCTCTCCATCACTTTGGACATAATGGGAAGAAGTGCAACTGGGGGTAGTTTTGGGGTAAGGACTTCTTTCGTTTCTTTGGGATCGGTTGTATTCTCACTCTTTTCCAGCTGTTCGGAAAAGTCTGGCTTTTATAAGAAATCTAGAACAGACGGTTAAGTCTCAGGACGATTGGCGGTATTTCGTCTAGACCAACTGCCTTCTTGCAGTTTAGCTACACGAGTGCCCGTCTCACAGTGCGGACTCTGAACTTGATTTCTGCCATGGAAGAGTTTGTAGGTGGAATGTTCGGTTGTATTTCGTTAGATGAATCTAGCACAGAATTCTGTGAGAACAAGAGAGCAAAGAGATTGGCTTTCTCTTTCGGAAACGATGCTATACTTCCGTCCTCTCTAACAAGAGGCGAAAACGGAGATTTGCAGAAATTGGTACTAACAATTTTCGCCATAGACCAGAATTGTCTAGTCCCGCTTGCCTGTTCAGGGAATTTATTAGTTACCCCTTCGTTGAAATTGGCCTTTGCTCTTGCAGTTATCTGGTTGCATAAGTTCCGTATTCGTACGAAGGTTGTTCTTGTTTCCTCTATAAGATTTATCTTCCATGACTTGTAAGCTCTGCTCTTGGCAGCAGAGGCTCTTTCGCAGTCTTTGTTGAACCATGGCTTTGGTGCTGTTGTTGTCTTCATGGAATGAGCTGTTCTCAAAACGCCTATTTCAAATCTTCAGCTATCTCGTTTCGAGTTATTTTTTCTAATAATTGCACAGAATGTATCCTCAGGCTCAATGAAATTTTCTTGTTTTAGATGAATTCCAGAAATAGTTGAGTAAGAACCTGTAAATGACCAGAAATTGGAAGTGAATGGAAAAAGAATCATTAATAGAAATTAAATAATCATAAGCTTCTCTATTTTCACACGATACATACTCATGTACTGAATTAATTGAAACTTTCCTGTCCCTAATTGCAGAAATTTTCGTAGGACACATATAAAACCTCTTCAAATCAGAAAATAAAATCGATTAATTCAACGAATTTCTTCGTAAAAACGTGTTGCCAAACGGTCAATGGAATGAACATTTGAAACATAACCTATAGTCTCAGTTAGAGGTTTCACTTTGAGTTTTTGAAATGACATATAAGGGACAGTGAAGACATTCTGCTAATTCTGAAACCAAATATTCCTAGGAACCTAATGTCGTAAATGAAGTCACTAAATTTCTAAATCAACAGTTTGCTTTATGCTAGCTAACATCAGGTTGTTAAGGCATTATCCAAAGTAACTAGAATTAATTCAACGTCAACTCATTACTGAAGTTAATTAATTGAACGTAAACTTATTGCTGAAGTTAATATATTATCAAGTGGCATGAAACTCAGTATCAATAACAGAACCGACCTTTGCTTTTATCACAATGTAATAAATTAACAACACAATCGGCCAATCCTCTACATTTTTTGAGTTGATCATTTTCATAGAGCCTAATCATTGCAATTGAATCTCATGAGTTATGAATTCGAAACCACCGCCGTTAGATAGTGAAACAGGCTCCTCATTAGTGAAGAACTTTATTTTCAAAATCTCGACGAGTCCCTAGATAACAATATTAGCTTCATCAGAGAAAAATTATATATTGAGTAGAGTTTGAACTAGAGAGGCAATTATCATTTCCAGGAAACTGCTCGAGCACGTATCGTTTCTTGATTAGTCGATCTCTTCAGGCCAGGATGAATTCCAATAAAAGTGTATAGTGGGCTAAAGATTAAACCTATTCTTATTGAGTCAATTTGCAATTATTTTCAAAGTCTTCAACCAAAACTTTCGTTAAAATTGTAGATATTCAAAATTCAATTTTATGATACTGATAAATTCTTGCTATTCAGTATTAAATTTCTATGTGCACTGTTATTTTCGTGTTATAGGAGATCAAGTTGTCCTGTATCGCGAGAGCTTCAAAGTTATTCACATTATATTCACAAATATTTTCATTTTATTTCACATTTACGTGGATTGTTTCAAATGAGTCCGAATGTGTCCACGCCAGAACGTCCGATGGATATCGGTGGGACATCGACGTAGGTCTACACCAGAAGAGCCCAAACTTGAACTGCTGGCGATTCACCTCAATATTTTTAGACTACTTACGACCGACTCTGAGAGGCTGCAAGTATGTGTGATGCAGGGTTGTCGTACATACACGATATACCCCAACTACCTACCTACCTAGGTAGGTTGTACAGTAGCATATATAGATATTAGCTTTCCGCACAATAGACATTATTTCAGTCAAGGTTTGAATTGGGTTTAGTTATGTTCTTCTCCATAATATCAATGAAAAAACTCATAGTTATTCAAAATTGCGAGTTTATTGGTTGTTACAAAACAAAACAGTAACGTATGGTGTTAAAGTAAGGAGTGACTTTTGGTGTTGAATGGTGGCACTGCATGTCCTCAGCATACTTTTTATAAGATGGCATAAGTAAATTGACGCAAACAGTGCCGTCAGTTAAAGGGAGATTTGCCTTAGATTCGGATACTGATCTTCAGATATAAAACACTAGAAATTTATATTAGATGCTGTAGCTTTGACATGTATATCTGATATAATCTGCACCAATTCATTCTCAACAGAACATGAGTTCATATTGAACTGACTTGCTATTTCAGTAGCTAATTCCCCAATGTTTTTACATAAAAAGGATAACTCGTGAATGATGCTATATTTGCCAATTTACTGCAATCATAAATACGCATTTCGAATTGTCCCAAAACATTTGATAATTCGGCCTCATACGTATCATAATTCATCTGAGGAATCGTTGCTTTCAAAGACGGAAAATATTTCAGATCCTTTCTTTTCAGTTGATCTGTCATAAGTTGCAATTTACTTTTTAATCCGTTTACAACGCTAATCATCTCAATAATAGTTTTTCCTTTACATTGAAGCTCCAAGTTAACGGTGTTTATGTGCATTGTGATGTCAGTAAAAAATGCCAAATCAGTCAGCCATTTTCGTTTTTCAACATCTGAGTGTCATCACCTCTTTCGTCTAGAAAAGCTGTTATTTCTGGCAATAATTCTTGAAACCTTTCTAGAAATTTTCCGCGACTCAACCACCTGACCTCCGTGTGAAGAACTAAATCAGTGTGTACAGCTGACACCCTATCTTCCAGCTGCAACTTGAAGAGCCGCCCTTGCAAGCTACGTGCACGGATGGAATCCACAATTTTTGTTGCAATGCCCATAATTTCCTCCGTGTTTAAAACTTTTGAACACAAAACTTGTTGATGTATAATGCAATGGAATAAAAAAAAATGAAGTGTCTGTATACTTATTGACAAGTCTAAATACTTTTGTATGTAAACACAATAAAACATTCTATTCGATTCTATCATATTCTATTCTAGAAAGATAGATTGAAGTACATTAATTTCTTTCAACTTAGGCAATTGTTACTCGAAAATAAATAACAATTGGATGAAAATATTAATCCTTTGACTGTCCTGTAGAAAACATTCCTGAAGTTCGGTTCGATCTTCTCGACTCACCCTGTGATGTGGAATACCTTTCTTAATGAGTTTTTCTGGTTATTTCAGGAAAACTTAAATGAATAATGTTCTTCTAAACTTCATTTTATTATAAAATGTGTGATGAATACTTGAACTCTTATCATTATTAAGAACCGACTTCAGATCAGGAAGTTGACATTTTTTAAATTCATCTTGTTATGTTATGTTATTATTTGTTCAAAAATGAATAAGTGAACAATGAATGCATAGGTACAATACAATACAGTAGACAAGTTCAGTCGTACCTAATCTCATTTGGTCTATCCAATTTCAGAAACTTTTTCGAATTGACCATCTAGTCCTTTTTTAAAGAAATGAGAACAAAGAGATTGAAAATCGATTCTGCTTCAGTAAATATTATATTGTACAGATTTGTATTGACTTCAACATCCCTGACGAGCTTTCACTATTAGAATAATTTCATTCGAACTCAAGTACTGAAGAAGACAAGATAATTTGCAATATAATCCCCTTATTCGTGCAGGAGTCCACCAATAACGAAGCAAACTAAGAACTAAGCTGGTTATAACCCCTCGACCTAGCAAATTCAATAAAGCCATGTAGCCACCTTCGTTCAGCCAATTTTTTATAGTCTGTCGTCTGAAGCTGCCGGATAAATTCACGACACTATTTCATCATAGTTTTTAAAGAAAACTTTTTGAAGAATATTAGAATTGTCGAAGACTTTATATATTCTGCATTTTATTTCTGAATGCTATATAAAATGGAAACACTCTGTTTTCAGAAGTAGGTGAATTCTTGAGAAAAATGAAATTAAGAAGAATTCTAATGTTACAGTGTATGTTCAATGTTTTAATACTGAGCAAATTTAGCCGAAAAATGTAATCACCACTCAATTGGCTTGAAACAATGCGGGACATTTTCAGAACTAAGGGCTGCAATTAAACAGTTTCATCAAAAATATATTTATACACTCAAGGAGGAAGCATAACATTATAATCAAAATTCAACAAGAATTGAATGGAAGATTTCATTTGGATTTCGATACATTCCTACAATAACAAAAATTACAGAAATACATATTCTTAGACTTTTATTTACACCTCGCAAATATTTTAAACTATCGAGCCTTACATTCGTAGTTTGTTAGTCTTGTTTTAGTTTGATAGTTTATTAAATTTTCACTCATTATTACAACATGAAATGAAAATTTAAAAATTTTCAAATTCGTACAATCAAAATTGCAGAACTAGACAAGGGTAAATAAAATTGTAAAACATTCAGAACATTGAGTTACTATTCAAAATAAATAACAAACAATGGCTTCATACTAACAACAGTTAACACTTATTCAAATGAAGGTACTTAATTTAAAAACTAGCTGCCAAATATTCACGAACTGAGTAGAAACTATTCCTCATCAGAATTTTTTTCACTGCTCCTTCAAATCCATTCATCTCCAAGTTGTTGTGATATGTGTTGGCAATTTGTTATAGAGCTTTGGTCCCCATACATCAATATATATTTATGTGGACGTCAAACGGTGATACGGTATTGAATAGTCATGTCTCTGCCTTGTGTGGAGATGATGAAATGTCAAATTTCTGGGAAACTTATCTCTGTTATTATGTACAAACTTCAGACAAGTGGGTATGTACAGACATGGAATGGTGAGTATTTTTTCAGATCGAAAATATTTTCTCCAGCTCTCACTACTTCTGATTCCAGTCAAGGCTGGAATGACTCTCTTCTGCTGAAGAAAAACCTTATGAGAATCAACCAATCAATTTCCCCAGAACATAACGGCAAAAGACACTGTGCTATGGAAATAAGAGAAATAGGTGAGTCTTGGAGCCTGATGTGTGATAAAATTCTCCATACTTATAATAGGCTTATATGGCACTATTAAGCCTCTTCTGCATGTTTTCTAATTGAAATTCCCAGTTTAGTTTGTTGTCCATATATGCTCCAAGAAACTTCACATAGGTTGTTTCGATACTAGTTTTTGTGGAATGCAGTGTTTGCGTTTTTTCTTTGTTCAAAAGTATTCGTTTAGCAGCATCCCCAATGTTATTCATGGCCATATTCGCATTCTCATTAGCAGATTCCTTAGAACATCCGACCGGAACAAACGAACTATCATCAGCGTACAGGAATAGATCCAGTGAACCTAAATCATTGATGAAGATGATAAACAACAGTGGACCCAAAATGGACCCCTGTGGCACGCCAAGCATCGATGTAGGCTCTTTCGACCATGTACCGCCCCAATAAACTAGCTGACATATTTCCGTCAGGTGAGACTTTAACAATCTCTTAATTGTATCTCTAATACGATAATAGTCAAGCTTTCCCAACAACAAATCGTGATCAATGACGTCGAATGCCTTAGTCAGGTCACAGCAAGTCAACCTGCAGCATCATCAACAACTTCAACAATAGCACTTTGCACTGATTTATTTCTTCTATAGCCAAACTGTCTATTCGAAAATAATTTTTTCTTCTCGAAATATTGAACTATTCTATTCTTTATACACTGTTCGAAAATCTTCGATATCACTGGCAAAATTGCTATAGGTCTATAGTTTTTGGAAGAGTTTCTGCATCCACTTTTGAAAAGAGGAATTATTTTCGCTACTTTCAACTCACTCGGAAATACCCCCTCAATTACACATTTGTTTAGAACCTGCACAAGTGGTATGGACAATTCGACCCCAATCTTCTTTATGAGGTGTGATGATATGTTATAGATATCAATCGTATTCTTATTTTTTTAAGATCCGATGATTTTTTGGGTTTCTGCTATGGTGATGGGGATGAAAAATAAAGAAGATATTTGACTAGATTTCATATTTTCAAGAAATAATTCCGATTTATGTTTAGAATCAGGAATAGATTCTGCTACTTTTGCTACCAGTTCTGAGAAAAACTTTGCTAGATCTTCAGCTTTTAGATTTGTATTAGTGCCTGACCGATCTCCCTTTCTTACGCTCAAATCCTCATCGATTATCTTCCATATCTCTCTCTGTTTATTATGAGCCCTATTTAGCCTTTCTTCCTTCCACATTCGTGTTTCCTCTTTCAATTTCCGATAGTATTATTTTTTCATACGCTTATAGGCGTCGTACAGTCTCTCTTCTTCAGTAACACTGATAGTTGTAGCCAGGATATCATCAGCTTTATTTTCACCAGTGATGCTGAGCATTTAGCTTTAATCTCTGTTTTCTGATCCTTTCGTTTTTTGACTGGACAACACTTCTCAACCATGCCCATAAAAGCAATATGTACTTCAGATGCTGCCTGTTGAGCTGTTGTATTCTTCACTTTGTCCTCCCAGTTGAACCCTGCAATTCTTTTCTTCAGAGAAAGTATTCTCCCAGCTGTAATTGATTGTGTGTAATACCATTTTTGTTGTTCTTTATTTTGTTCATTTTTCTGACAAATGAAACTTTGCGATCTATGATCTGAAATATGCAACTCATCAGTCACTGTAACAGACAATTCGGAACTAAGGTCGGTAATCACGTTGTTTATACATGTTGCGGAAAACTGAGTTACCCTAGAAGGTTCGATGGTTGTTATGTTGAGACCGAAAGACTCAATTAGATTGAGTAACTGATTTCTATAAAATCAAGATTGAAATCCCCAGTCAAAATAATATTGAATTTCTCAAAGCTGACAATTCCGGTAGGGCATCCGTTAATTTATCCATAAAACATTTAAAATCCCTAGATGGCCTTTGGTATACTCCTAATATAACAATTTTCCGTTCAGGGATCTTTACTGTCACCATTTCCACATTCATCTCTACGGACATGTCTCTAACAACATGAGACATCTTCACACTCGATACCATCTCTAGTAAGTATCATGACGCCCCCCTGAGCATGCTCGGGTCGGCTGTATATCGAACTTATATTGTAATTTTTAATTTTCAGGACTTTTGATGATTGAGATGTTAAAAAACGTTTGGTGAGACATACATAATCATATTTTTTTTAATGTTAGTACCACATTTAGATGATTAATTTTGCTACTTAAACCTTGTATATGCTGATTTAATAAAGAGAAATTTTTATTACCTCTTATTTTGATTTCATTTCCTCCATTTTCCAGTTCTAGAGCATTGTTTGTCTGACCATCAACTGAACTATTATTGAAAACTTGTTCCTCTCTGGCCTCGAAAAAACGAAAATCTTCTCAAAGACACTCCCGACGGCCATTTATTACCATTGTATAGATAATTCATGATAGAAAAATGAGCACCTATTTTGAATGATGCACTTTTCGCACCTTCCGGAACGGTCAACGGTTTCACAAAGAAATCTTCTCTTTTGTGTACTTTCTTGAGATGAGTCATTATTTGTTCCATCGTAACATCCGTGGCTACCTTTCCCAAGCTTATCCACGCACCCTCTGGGGCACTGGTGAACTCTTGAATATCTTCATTCACTCCAAGGATTAATGATGTACGCTTTGTACGCTTTCTACGCTTGTCATGATTATCACTTTTTACCGCAGCATTTGTATGTAGAAACACTTCTGGAGCAGTTCTTTTCTTGCCTGACATTATACTTTGTTTCAGCATATCATTTTTATGTGTATTGCTTGGTTTCTTCACGGCTTGTGAATAATCTCTCAACGTGGCAACGTTGCTCTTGGTTTATTTTGGTTCAAGTGTCGGAATTTCTTTATAATTTTTCATGAATGAGTCGATTAAAATCTGCTGATTAATCACCGACCTCTACAATTCATGTATAAGCCTTTTAGAGTATTGTAGTTCAATATTTGAGCACTTGAAATAATTTTTAAGGCGTGGATGCCTTTGTCACTTTTTTGCTCACTTGTATTGTTTATTTCACTTATCACGTCACTAATTCTATTTTCCGGATAACTTTTCTCAACTCGTCAATCACTACAACATTCGGTGGAATTGCTTTATTCAAAATAATATCTATCAAAATACCTTTTTTAATTTATATAGTTCAGTCTCGATTACACTCAACACTGCCATGTTGCCACCACGTAAAGTGACTTGTGTATGTTAATTTAATCACTAAATTTTCAAAACGAAAAAGTCTGAGAAAATAAGTAATACTCCTAAGAATAATATTTTGTATTAGGTAAGGTTAAGCTACGAAATAAATTTTACCAAAATATCGAATTGAAATGAGTAAATTCGAATTCCAATATAATAAGTAATACTCGTAAAAAATATTTTCCAATAAGTTCGGTTGAGTTCCCAAATAGTTTTAATCCAAAAATTTCGAATTGAAATGAGTGAATAAGAATTCAAACCCGAAAATCGTGCAGACTGGTGTGATTTTCTACATAATGGCTTATCAACTAGTTCTCCTACACAAATCAAAATAATTCGCAAATTATGAAAAAATCAATCGATTCGGGAAATGAAGGTATGCTTTCCATTTGAGAAAGTGCGAAACCGATTTCGAAAACATAAGTCTAGTTCAAGTCTAATTCACCGAATGTGGATTATGAATAAAATTCATTATTTTTTCATTTAAAATTTTGGGAAAGTTGTTTGTTGGATCAATCAATTATTATATTTACATAGAAAATTGATTTTTTCAGTTATTTGTCAATAAATAATGTTATCGATATTTTATTTCAACTAACAAACCCCATTTTGCTGTGCTCTCTGATATTTTTCGTAATGAGTTCCAAATTTTGCAATACATTGTTGACTTAAGTTTTGTTTCAAAAGAACTGGCTTTTTGGTATGGCAAAAATAATCCCTCCATCCTTTACACCCCTTAACATAAAAATCTCGACAGGAAACAAAGGTTGAGTGACATCTCATCCTAAATCGACAAAAAAAACATCTCTATCTGGTTGATGCTCAGTTGTAACGTGCTAAAATCACGCCACAATAATTTGAATTAAAACACCTGATTTCAGTCAACCCTCTATATGTGTCACGTCACTGGTAAACAGTGTGATGTGCATAATTCAGCTATAAGATGATTTTCCCTACCGATTTCACTTCTGGAAGATTCAGCAGTTTCTTACTTCTGCCAACGGTCAAGCTTATTAGTTCTTGCAAATCATCGTTGATTGTATTTGAAATAATCAAATTATATAAAAGTGAAAATTAGAAATATATTTTTATCTTAAATACTGTGTAGTGACCTACATCAAAATATAGGTCGTAGGTGAAGAGTCGTAAGTGGAGTGTCCTAGGTGAAGATTCCTAGGTGGATATTCTTAGGTGGAGAGTCCTAGGTAGAGCCCAGAGGCCGAAATATAATTCATATCTGAAGCCTAGATCTAGATGACTTCGAAGTTGAAATAGAGATTTTCACTCCATACGAATACAAGAGACTTTTGGAACTTCAACTCAAGACTACTTCTGCCTCAACTGTTTCTACAGGACCAATAATCTTTGACTATCACCAAGATAAGTGTATTAATTGTACATGTAAAAAGAAGCATTTGTTGATATTGTTTGCTTCAACTTTTACTTATAATTATAATATGTAATTAAATATCTTAGCAAAACTTCTCGATTCTTCCAAGATTTCAGTGACAATTATTGTTTCATTGCTCATATTTCCCTGGGCTTAAGTAAAGTTTTCATTGTTACACGAAAAGTTATTTTTGTTACACAATCAGAAAATGAGAAATTTCATATATATATATATATATATATATATATATATATATATATATATATATATATATATATATATATATATATTCTTTTGAAAATAGAGGGTTTACAAAAATTTGAATAATTGTATTTACAATAAATGCTTATATCTATAATTTTGGTGTGTATCGGAAAAACACAATCGTAAAAAACAAGCGAATAAATAGAATACCAGCGGAAAAAACAGACCATGCCTGTTCCTTACCTGGCTTCTAAACTCGCATCATGCCTCCTACGATTGGCCGTAAAGTGCGAGCACAGGAAATGTAACAGAGTAACCATACTATCTTGCGTATGATTCAGTAAATGAGTGAAAAAACCTGTGGAAAAAACTCGTTTCCCTGTCACTATTGCACTAGCTATAGCTTTTCTGTTTATGTTGTGTTAGTGTCGTGTGTACAAAAAGAGTAACAAAAATTTTTTTACTTAGCAGCCTCATTCTCTCATTGTCATCTTGCACTCCATGATTTCCAGGACTTCTTCACGAAGACAAGGGTGAAAAGGAGAGGGATTGGGACAATGGAAAAAGAAAACCAGCAGAAAAATATTTCATCAAAACATACCTAACTCTTATACGTCTAAACCCACTTGAATCTGAGAACTTAACTAACGCTCCTTTGTTTTTCAACTCAGTTCATACACTTTTTGGGAATGAAGCCCTACATGGGTGTAGCCCTTGCCTTATCAACATACACCATGGGAAAAAAACACTAAGGGGGAGCAAAACCTAATCTCTCTCCTAAAGTTCTCTACACAGTTGATAAAATTATCTGAAACGGAATGAATTTCTTGAAAACCACCGGTAAAATGGTAAATAGGACAATCGAGGACTAAATGTCTTATTGTTTCTTCAGCTGCGCCACATTCACATGCCGGACTTTCTACAGTATTCCATTTGAACAACATACTATTATTACGACCAATTTTTTCTACTTATATCGAAACCTGCAACCCTTTTGGAAGGTCCCTCTATAAGAACTTTATTAAAAACATCAACTTCCTGTCATTCAGTTTTCCAAAGATCAACAGCCTTCACCCATGTACGCAAACAGTCAATCGACCATGAGAAGGAACTATATTAATTTACGACGGACAGGTAGAGGAAACAATTCAGAGTCGTTAGAAACCAGACAAAGATCAGGGTTATAGTCGCGATTCCATCTGGCAGAATGAAAAGTGCCCTTTGCCTTCGCATTGTTATGATGAAACATAGAGAGATATCTGTCTGCTTCTCATGAACCATGTTGTTTTAATGTAGAAAAATTAAGGAACAGAACAGTGGTTCCTCAATTGGTGAAAATACGTCAAAACATTTTTTCATAATTTGTTTCTTACGACATCCGCTACAAATCAAATGCCACATAGTTTCTGCTGATTTATGTGGCTGAACTAGTGAGGCTTATATTTAATGTGAATAAACTAGTTTGTCTGATTTCCACAATGTTTATTCTTGATTCACACGAGCAGTTTCGACAGTAACGCCATTTTTAAGTATCTAAAACTAACTGTTGTGAGAAATAAATTGCAAACTACACCTATTTTGAATATTGAGTAGTGAACAGTGATTCACATTAGTTCACCATTCTCAATAGTCAACTAGAATCGAATCACTTCCCCTTACCCAACATTTAAAATACGTATAGGTACCAAATTATTGCTCACTACTGTCAGTTCTAGATACTTGAAAATGACGTACCTGTTAAAACTGATCATGTGTATCAAAAATACACATTTTAGAAATCAGACAATCATCGAGATAATCAACTCAACATTTGTAGAATCTACTTTTCAAGTAACCCAATAAAAAAATTCGCAGTGATTCAAAACAGGGGTACCGAGCTGACGTTTCAAACCGTCGATATTTTCGAAATTATCAAAGGAGATTCTGAATGATTCGGTTCAAAGTGTCCTACGTCATTGCATTCATTCGTGATTTTAATTTAATGTTGAACATAGGCGCTCCTTCATAACACTATTTACACCAAACACAATTCTTTGAATCCAATACTTTGAAAAGGTTATAATCTGGAAATTGTTCTGACACATTATCAATTTTCGATATGTTTTCGTAACTCTGCCTGCATTGAAGACCACAAGAAGTGTTCAAAATAATTTATCTCAGAATTTTTCACTTTCAGGAAGTCTACACATGTAAGCTCGAAAATATTACGTCATAAAAGTATTCGAATGTATCGAATCTTGTGAACTATATAATAATTTAAATAACATATTTCTCTGAAACTAGTAAAACAACCAACCAATTCATAAGTTTTGGTTAATTTTAAAATTCTCAATAAACAAAATTTAAACTTCTCAAAATGTGATCTCGTTGATTTTTATATAGAAGGATATCCAGAAAGTGAACAATTCTTTGAACCAGTTATTGAAACATTCTTATAGGTCTTTCATGGAAAGGTAGTTTTGACAATATTTCCTCGGTTAATAATTGCTGGACTTTTTGCGGAGTAACTAATAATTTTTTTTCAAATTTCTGAATTAATTTTGTTGTTCGTTTGAACAAATCAGTGGATAAAGTCCTGCTAGAAAATGAAAAACTGAAATCGAAAAACAATTCGTGAATTAACAATTATAGAGCTTTTTGAAAATTCAATTAAAACAATATTTTTTACAGTATGACTTCGTGCTTTCAACTGTTTGCATGGCACCAATATATATATTCAAAATTTTACTTCGAAATTAAACATATTAAAGACCTAAATTTAATGTTAGATGTAGGTTCTAATCAAGAAACTTGAAGTTCCGGTATTTGACACATTTTTAAGGGAAATTTCGTCTTCTTTGGGAATGTTTAGTGATAATTTCTAAATTATCAGCAATGCCTGAACAATAAGATACTTTTTTCAGTTTAGATTGCTATTAACTTTTACAATTTTTTTGCGGAAAAAAACATTTAAATACATTTTTCTGTGGGTCACATTGAATCGGATGATCTAATGCTCACGTCTTTAGAAGCTTTATAAAGAATAAACACTGAACTTAAGGCTAGACTGACGATTCGGAAATACCACATTCATCAGTTGCACTCAGTTTCAAGGTTTTTTTTAATACAAAATATTTCAGGTTCTGAACACATCGGTCAAACTGATCTCAGTATTTGTGCAGTTTTCTGGGACTACATAAAATTAACTACTGAACTATGAGCATTGCTCCAACCTAACGAGATTAAAATTATTTCACGTTTCTCATTCATTCCTCTCTGCCTCTAGTTGATTATATTCAACATGAAATGCGATATCTGATCTATTATTTCCTATTGTTTTCGCCCATACAAATTGTGTTGTTGTTTATAGATTTAATATCCAAGATATAAATCGCTAGGATGTCGAATCTAAATTTAAATGATGCTAATCTTTCTTCGCCATCAACGACATCATGATCAATGAACTGATTTAAGAGAGTTATACCACCATCATCCACCATGCCAACGCACCTTTCCATAGCGTCCTGTCGGTGAAGAGGATATTGGCGCATTTCCTCTTTTTAGAAGCACCCTTCGTGACTAACCATCTCAAGTTGATGATCATAACTACCATCATAACTATTGAAAAGTAGTATAATAGTGCAAATAATATGACTGGAAAACAACTGTGCAGCAATATTGGTCTATTATTCTGCAAGTGCAATAATATGAAAACAGTTATACTAATCACCAGTTGCAAAAACCCTCATATATTCGAAATAGATAAAAGTATGAAGGATAGTTCACAGATGAAAATTCCGTTTCAACGGCATTTTCTACTTACGGTGATTTTGGTTCACTGTGTAAAAATATCACAAAATTAGGTGGACAATATTTAATTAACAAACGTAATAGCTAATTCAATATTTCCATCATCATCAGATGTTTACAAATTGTGAGTTAATAAGGTTCAGTTATAAACTTTGTCTTAAATATAAAAAAAACAGGTATGAATTATAAAGAGAGTAGAGAACAACATGTTTTCTACTGTTGGAATATAGATAAATATTCAAAGGTACATTCATAATTACTTGAAAATTCCAAATATTTGGGAATAATATAGGTCTGTGTTGTCGTTAAGAAGGATAACATTGTTTCTATTGTGCTTAGCTTTGAAAATTTCAAGAGATTCCAGGTAATTGAGTTTAATGGTTTTCGGGGCAGGATGAATAATGTTGAGATTATCTATACTAGGAAAGAGTTGGTTGTTATCAAGGCAATGCTGTGCGATGGTGGAGTCACTTTGTTTTTACAAAAGGAAGAGTGATGTTCTTTGTATCTTACTCGAAAAGATCTTCCTGTCTGGAATATGCATACACGGTTACAATCAGGGCAACACAGTCCATATACTCCTGAATTGTCTAATTTGTGAGTTTTGTCTTTGCACTAAAAATAATTGTGATATTTACATGTAGGTCTAAGTTAAGGGAGAGAATTTTTCAATAACGGTACTTGGTTTAACATGGGCTATGTAGTATTGTGAACTAACTGTGTTTTTTTTTAAGAACTATTTTGTCTACTATGGTAGGAGGGTAACCGTTATTACTGGCGATTGTTTTTAAGAACTAGCACTTCAATGATTTATCAACATAGTAATTCAATAAAACACTTCGCCGCATACAAAACGGTTGCAAACATAAGAAATTCACAACAACGAGGGAGGCAATAGAAATTCAGAAAACAAACAATTTTAACAAAGGAGATCACACACTCAACTTCGAAGACTGGAGAATGATTCTCGTATAGAAGAAACAAACTAAAACGCGAAACCATTCCACCGATACGCCACAGACGAGCACACTCTGTTCATACTGCAACAACACGCCACAAATGGGCGGAGGCACAACTCAAACATCATACTACCTGAGACTGCGTATAAATAGGCAAGTCAGTGTATAAACAACTCAGTGTGATCTCGAATGTATACTGTAGCTTGTATAGCTAGGAATGATGTAGTGTGTCAATTTACACTGCTTGTAATATATATATATATATATATATATATATATATATATATATATATATATATATATATATATATATATATATATATATATATATATATATATATATATATATATATATATATATATATATATATATATATATATATATATATATATATATATATATATATATATATATATGTGTAAGATAAATTATTTGGGTCTGCAACATGCAATAAAAAATGGCATTCTTTTTCTATGAACTCGAGCTTTCAACATTTATTCTTGTCTTCATCAGGAGCACTGTAATACAACGAAAAAGTTGATAATTTTTCAGTTCCACATGAAAGAATTCACTCAAACTTACAGAAGTTGAGATTGGTTGAATAAATAAGAAGTTGGCCAAATTACATAACATCACAATCATTACAAGTCAAAATTTCTGTCCGGAAAACAGCTTAAATGTTGGTCACCTTTCTCTAAAACATGATTCTTTATTAAGATGTCAACAAATTGGATCTGGTTAGAGTAAGATCTATTCTTCTGTTCACAATCACAAACTTTTCATTTAACCAATCTCAACTTCTGTAAGTTTGAGTGAATTCTTTTATGTAGAACTGAAAAATTATCAACTTTTTTCTTGTATTACAGTGTTGCTGATGAAGACATGAATAAATGTTGAAAGCTTGAGTTCATAAAAAAGAGTACCACTTTTTATGGCATGCTGCAGTCCCAGTTGTTAATGTTGTTTGTGGTGTAGAAAATGGTTCGAATATCCAACTTTCTCAATATTCTTCCTATTTTATCTGTTATTCCCCTTATGTACGATGGAATCGCTGAGTTCCTGCAATCTGAATGTGTTTCGTTCTTTTTCGATTTTATTGTTCGTTGTTGTTTAATGGCTTTCTTAATCATTGTTTCCGTATCCATTCTGTCACAGTCCTTCAGGTATTTGTTTTATTTCTTCTTTTTAGGTAGTTACTTGTGTCAGACGGAGAGATCTACATATAAGGGTGTTTCCACGGACTATATGCCGGATGATGATGAGAGTTGGCATTCATATGCTTATTCGTATTTGTTGGTTTTCTCGATACCGTATCTTTGTTGTGCCGATTTTTTATGTGGAATTCTACCTGTTCTACGAGTGCATGATGAATTTTGGCTGAAAATTAAGCTCAATTCTGAATGGGGGACCCTATGGCCATATGTGTCAGAGGGATCTTCGGTTTAAGCACTTTAGAGAGGCTTTACAAATTTGGTCACGTGCTTGACACGTCTGTAGGTATTAAGGTGCAATCTACTTCTTTTCCCAATTTGGCTTCTTCAACAAAACCAACAAACAAAAGAATAAATTTAATAATCTAAAAGAAATAGATTCACAAATCATCCCTCACTCCAGGTTGTGTGGTTTAAAATCTGTCAGATCATGATTTAAACGATCATGAGAAATAAGTACTTCAATTTCGCTGTCACTCCCAGGAATCTTTCAGTCGAAAAAATAATCTCCAAAGTAGAAACGAGCTCGCGCAATAAATTAGAAAAAGTTGCAGAAGAGGCTCCATACTAATTTGCCAACATAATAAAATCCAGTGTGCATGCGCATAACGCCGACCGCAGTGATGTGGCCGCGTTGTGAAAAAAAACACGCCTCGTATCGAAAAGATGTGTTCTAGGTCCCAAAAATAGTTAGTATAACAGACTTCTCTATTGATTATTAGTTCTCGAAATTTTCCTTTCAACTTGACTGATTTCGTTATCGGAAACAACAGTTTTTCAGATTTATTCCTTGATTCAACTCTATTTCTTCGAAAATCTGTTCGGAAATAACTTTTGCAGTTGACTTTTTATATAATTACGAATAATTTCTTCATAAATATTTGGTGATATTTATTAGCTGTTTTGAGATTTTTGTACCCTAATTTACTCAAAAAATATATGTCATACCCGTGTTAGATGAAAATCAATGAAAGTTATGTTTATGTTAGTACAGCAATTATCCAACGAGAACTTGGGAATCTCGCACGTAAAGGTACCAATTTGCCGTCTATCGAAATGGGTGATATTGAAATCCCCCATTTCTGTAGAAGAAAATACATCTGCAACAATATCGGAAAACGAATATCATGCACATCATTGGAATGGAAACAATCGGACAAAAATCGGGAATCTATATATTCCTCGCCCACAAAGGTTAAGAAAATACGGAACTCATTTCATAAACAGATGAGATACGAAATGGAACGAATCGATTGGGGTACAAAAAATCATTCAATTTCAATCGAATGAAAGTTTATTTGGAAGTGGAAATTAGTTCTGGCACGCTTGTTGAATGAAATCTGAGCTTGTGTTGAAGCATTGCCATGTTGCCAAATCGAAGCCGAGGGAAGTCTTGAGGAAAAGTTGTTATCTCTACGTTTGGTCATTGGCAATATATATTTCAATAAGTTATTTGGCAATGTTCGTTTGTGAAAATAATTAATCGATTCTTCTTAATATTGAGAGAAGGAACATTTTAAAATTTTGTTTTGTTTAGTTTTTATGTTTGAATCTTTCAATTGCCTCTTCGTGTATTATTAATTTTGTCTAAAACTTCTTCAGAATTTATGATATGAGCTATCTAGCCTGTATATCCAAATTCATCGAAATATATGAAAAATAGTTGTTTTGTCATTAAAACTTCAATTTGTGAGATATCCAGGGTGTTCGTGAATTGCGTGTACAACGTTATACCACAGATTCTTCAGCACGAAATAAATCGACCTATATGAAACGTTTCTTCGTTTGGCCGCTAGAGGTCGCCAAATCCAAAATTTTTATTTTATTCTACAAATAATTCGAGAACGACTTCATCGATAGGAACCATATTTGGTATGCGTAATCGGGTGCGCTATTCACGTTTTTGAGTGATCCACTCAATGACCTTGACGTTTTACAAGTGTCCCTGAAAACTCAAACGTGTTTTTAATCAACCATAAATTTTCAACTGTCTGGGTTTGTGCAAAACTGTTGTAATGGTTTTGTTTCTAGTTTTATCTATATTATCAGAGTCCCTTAATCTCAGTGTGTGAGATCTTCGTCTAGAACCTAGGTCCTAGATATAGCCTTAGGAATAATACTCATCCCTTCAATCAACTAGCTTTATTACAATATAAATATCAAAATCACGGTATCTGATTAATAATTTACTATCTCTAATCAAGGTAACTAATACAAAAAAATAACTTAACAAAAAGAAATCGAAACTCAATGATAGAGCTCAGTCAACAATTAACGAAGATAGAAAAGAAGCATAATTCCCACGATGATTGGATTTGGTAATTTACATCATTTTTCTGGTATTCCTGTATCTTACAGCTTACAGGTTACTTGATTGGCTGAATATCGTTAGAAAGGTGACTGCCCTAGGTGGCAAGACTAGTTCCCCTAAAGACGTGGTTGGCATGACTCAAAATATCTTGACGGTGAAAACAAAATCGATAACAATACCATATCTTTCGAATATATATTTTTGAAATGAACAGAATGAACTTGACTTACCCTTGGAATAGCAGATATCGATCTAGGTTAATTTAACAAAAGAAAATTCGAAATCTCTCCACTCGCTAATTGAATTGGTTGTCGAGGAAATCCGGCAAATTACCGACTACTTATAACACCTCAGACGATTGGAATTTATCCAGAAAATCAAGGAATACTTAATTTATTCTACTGAAAATTCTTCACTCCAATCGCTACAACACAGCTCCGAAAAAATTACAAACGATTCAGAAGATTTCTAAATGGAAAAGAGAAAATCTAATGAATTCCGAACTTATATAGACTCGGTTCAAAAAAGAAACTATTGATATTCAAAAGAAAATAATATAAAGCGAAATTAATCTTTTCACAACAATAAAGTGGAAACGAAACAGAGAATGAGTTACTGTTTTCCGTTCTCCCACAGAAACGTGAAAAAGGTCTTCTTTCAAGTAGTGACTTCACAATTAACAGCAGCGACACCTTACGGATATAACTTTCATTGGGTATCATTATTGTAGATTCCTGATTCGAATTTCAAACTGTTTGAATATTTAACTCGATGAAATGAGATTGAATTATTAATAAAATTATAAAAACTGAGTTTAAAAGATCCGAATGATAAATTCGAGAAATCGGACTGTTACACTGTTTTAGACATTGAGTAGCTAGGTTATTCACCAAACTTTTTTGTCTCTTGAGAAAATTTGATATGATGAGCGGTTCAATCATAAAAACAGTTTTTTAATTTCATGATTTCATTTCTTCAACCAGCTAGTTAATCAAAAGTATCACATTTGACCATGTTGGCTTTGGAATTATTTCTGTGGTCTGGCAGCTTGTCATTTTATTAGGCTTAACAACCAATTGTTGACACAACAGTGTTCCTTATGTTCTTAACTAGGTATTTTGGTGATTTTTTCATCATTATTAGGCACGGAGATGTACAGTAACTCTGTAATGGGGTATATGGTTATGGTGTACAGATTTTGCCAAGGCAATAGCGCGAGAGTATATGCTGAAAAATTCCAGATTGCATAGTGCTGAACCTCGCCTCCGCGAGAATGGTTGCTTCAAGCACAGAAATTTGGATCGGGGACGACAACGAACAGCAAGGACGGTAGAACGCGAAGAACAAATTTTCGACATGGTTGAGGAGAACCCACAATTAAGCACGCGGCATTTAGGTTTGCAGTTCGTCGTTCCTGAAATAATGATTCATGATGTCTTGAAGAAACAATTATTTCATCCTTATCACATTCAGAAAGTTCAAGAATTACTTCCTAACGATCCTGAGAATCGCCTAATTTTCTGCCGATTTATCTAGGAAAAGAGAACTCAGGATCTCCACTTTAGTAGGAAAATTCTATTTACTGACGAATGCACTTTTAAGTGTAAGGGGTGACAGCACATGATCAAGCTGACCCAAATGAGAACCTCACCTGCACGCGGTGCACCCTGCTAGAAACTGACGAGGCTCTGTCGACCGAGTGACTGCCGGTATAAGCAGTCCCCTCTTATCAGCCAACAGCTTAGGGTGGAGAAGCTGTTAAGAGTCGGGGCACCCTATTGCCCTGGGATTGGGAAACCGACCCTGAAGGCGGAAGAACTTCTTGTAAGTCAACGGCATTGGGATGTAGAAGGCAAGGAGAAACCACTTCATTAAAGATCCTCGAGATATGTCTAGTACAATTATCGTGGCTGAAAATCAGGAAGTAACGGCCCTCAGTCCCCGGCAGGTCTTCAGTGATCAGAGGATGCTAAGAATCACCGGGTCAGCTATGAAGATTAGTACGTGGAATGTTCAAAGTATGTACCAACCTGGAAAAATGCACAATATTATGCAAGAAATGGACAGACTAAAATTAATATTCTAGGTGTTAGTGAAGCTAGATGGCCTAGCTCAGGGCTACTTACAACAAACAACAAAACAGTCTATTACTCTGGAAACAAAGACAATCAACATATACATGGAGTAGCTGTCATACTAGACAAAACATCCAGCAAAGCAGTCGTAGAACTTGTCCCAATTTCTGAGAGAGTGATGATAATACAACTGGAAACGACCCACACGAAATTAAATTTGATACAAGTGTATGCTCCAACAACACAGGCAACAGATGAAGAACTGAATACCTTTCACCAACAGCTTCAAGAAGCTCTAAAAATAGTAAATAATAGAGAAATTACAGTTTTAATGGGCAATTTCAACTCGAAGATTGGCAGCGGAAGAAGTGGGGGAGTGGTTGGAGATTATGGATTAGGAGAACGAAATGAGAGAGGAGACCGCCTTGTGGAATTTTGTCAAGAGAAGAAGCTAATCATTACCAACACATTCTTCAAACTGCCGAAGAGAAGACTTTATACATGGCGCGCTCCTTTAGATGGACTTAATGATAAGATCGTTAGAAATCAAATTGATCTCATTCTCGTTAATGAGAGATACAGGAATGCCATTCGGTCGGTAAAAGCATATCCTGGTGCCGACGTTTTTTCGGACCACAATCCGTTGGTTGCCACTCTGAAGCTGAAACTAAAAATTCTTAAAAAACCAAAAGCTACACCAAAGATCAACACAACAAAACTGCAAGTGCCAAACATTAGAGAACAAGTCCAGAACAGAATCTATGAAAACTTAAATAGAATACAAATAGAGCACGAAAATATTAACGAAGAATGGGAGGAATTAAAAAGAAATATAATTAACCCTTGTACAGAGATTCTAACTGAAGATAAAGAGAAGAAACAGGAGAGGATGACTGAAGAAATACTAAAAATGATGAACGAGAGAAGACTTAATAAAAGTCAGAACATTCAAAAGTATAAACAACTACAAAAGGAAATTAGAGTAAAGATTCGTCAAGCAAAAGAAAAGTATTACGAGCACAAAAAAGTGAAAGAGCTTGCAGGCACACAAAGAAAGAATCAAAGCACTATTCTTGTAAATGAAGAGGGTAAGATCTTAATGAATACAGCAGATAAACTACAAAGATGGAAGGAATACACAGAAGAGTTATTTATGGATAACAGAAATGAACCAGAAGAAATTAACACATATTGTGAAGAGATAGGCCCAGATATTACTAAAGAAGAGGTGAAACATGCATTAAAGAACATGAAAAATGGGAAAAGCCCCGGACCGGATCAATTGGCAAGTGATATACTCAAATTAATTGACGACAATCATATCGGTCTCTTAGTCAATATATTCAATAAAGTATACAGAACTGGAAATATTCCAAGAGAATGATTGGTATCTATTTTCATCTGCTTACCAAAAAAACCACATGCTAGAGAATGTAGTGATCATCGTACAATCAGTCTGATGTCACACACTCTCAAACTGCTCCTCAAGGTTATCCATAATCGAATATACCATAAACTTGACATGGATATAAGCGATACTCAATTTGGATTCAGAAGGGGATTTGGAACCCGCGAAGCCCTTTTCGCATTCAACATGTTGAATGTCAACAAAGTGGTCTATGCGTGTTTCATAGACTATAATAAAGCCTTTGACAAGGTTCGTCATGATCAACTGAAAGACATCCTTAAATCAAAACATCTAGATAGTAGAGACGTACAGATCATCACTAATCTCTATTATAAGCAAAAAGCTATAATATGCATGGACAACCACACATCAGAAGAAATTGAAATACAACGAGGGGTAAGACAGGGATGCGTTCTATCGCCGACACTCTTCAATACATATGCTGAAGAAATAATTAAGAAAGCTCTGGAAAACGAAGAATGTGGGATAACAGTTGGTGGAACACGGGTAAAAAACATAAGATATGCGGACGACACAGTAATCTTAGCGGAGAGTATCGAAGCTCTGTAGAGACTAATGACCAGAGTATCTACTTCTCTACAGTGAGGAATATGGGTATCACTAAACATAAAAAGACAAAATTCATGGTAATCTCGAAGAACAATCCAGTAAATGTTAGTCTAACTATAAACGTCAGAAATGTAGAAAGAGTGGAGCAATATACTTACCTTGGAGCAATGGTGAACAGCACAAATGAATACACCCAAGAAATAAGAATAAGAATAGAAAAAGCCCGAGCCAACTTCATAAAAATGGACAAAGTTTTTCGTAGTAAAGATCTAAGTATTGCATTAAAACATCGTTTAGCTAAATGTTATGTTTTCTCTACTCTCCTTTATGGAGCGGAAGCATGGACAGTGAATGCCGCAATTCTTAAAAATATTGAAGCATTTGAAATGTGGGTGTATAGGAGCATTCTTAGAATATCATGGATGGATCGAGTAACAAATGCAGAAGTTCAGAGACGCATGGGCAGGGAAAGAGAGGTTGCTAACACACTCAAGAAACGTAAATTGGAATATCTGGGCCATATAATGAGAGGTGAAAAATATAAATTCCTACAGCTGATTATCCAGGGCAAAATACAGGGAAAACGAAGTATAGGAAGGAGAAGAATCTCATGGCTGAGGAACCTGAGACAACAATCGGCCGCTTCTAAAGTAAAAATAGCGATGATGATTGCCAACCTTCGACTCGGAGATGGCACTTGAAGAAGAAGAAGAAGCACTTTTACTAAGTCTGGCATCACTAAGCTTCACAATGACCACGTGTACAGTGTCGAAAGCCAACATGTGTACTAGTAACACATCATCAGAATCAATTCAAAAATAACGTATGGATTTTAGTAATTGACAATTTTATTATTGGTCCGGTAGTAATTCCACATTGATTAAACGGAGAGGCATATTTGAATTTTTTGCGAGAAACTGTATTGGTTGGACGATATTCCAGTATAACTGCGTGCAGAAATGTGGTTTATTCACGACGGTGCACCTACTCACTTCACTTTAGCGGTTCGCGAGTTCTTACATGCACAGTGTGCGAATCGTTGGATCGGAAGGGGAGCTGATGCTCCTGCAAGTTGACCAACACGATCTCCCGACTTGACATCGTACGACTTCTTTTTTTGGGGTGCCTTGAAATCTAGAGTTTACTCTTCTCCAATTGACTCCCCAGAAGATTTAATGGAATATTAAATGCGAACAACTCTTACAAAAATGACCCTGAAGTTATTCCAAGGGTCCAATTTCTTAAAGAGGATTCACTCCTGTACTTGAAATGTTGGGTGTAAGCTAATAATAAATCGTATTCTGAAATGATTTGTTTTTTCTTATTTAGTTTCCAACTGGCCAACCTGTTTTCATATTTTTGAATTGTCATTGTGAAAATCTTATTGAATTTTTCTTCAAATTATTCGATTTTGTACTATTGAACATTGGATTTCCTATTTGCTTGATCCGATTTAGCAATCTAGAAAACATCATTCTGTTAACAAGAGGTTTTCAAGCATAATAAAATGACAATCTACCAGACTACAGAAACAAATCCAAAGCCAACATGGTCAATATGTGATATTTCTGACTTGCTAGGTGAATGAAGAATTGAAATCATGAAATTGAAAAAGTGTTTCTTGTGATTGAACCGCTCATCATATCAAAATTTCTCAAGAGACGAAAATGTATGATAATTAGTCTAGCTACCCAATGTCTAAAACAGTTTTGCTCAAACGCAGACAGTTGAAAATTATGGTTGATCAAAAACACGCTCGAGTTTTTAGGGACACTTTTAAAACGTCAAGGCCATTGAGTGGATTACTAAAAACGTAAATAACGAAACCGATTACGCATACCAAATATGGTTTCTATCGAGTCGTTCTCGAATTATTTGAAAAAAAGGAAAAAAAATCTTTGGATTTGGCGACCTCTAGCGGCTAAACGAAGAAACTTTTCATATTGGTAAATTGGCCTTAATCGACTTATCACGAACTGAAGATTCTGTGGTATAAGGTTGTACACACAATTCACGGAAACCTTGTATAGTTTTCGCACAATAAGAAGATATAGATTTTCAGCGAGTGCGTTTAGAGATCAATTTCATCTTACGCAAACGATTCAATAAATTCTGTGCACTGACACAAAACCGTATTTTCTACTTCTTTCTATCATAACCTCTCATAATAGATAAGTCCAGATAAAACTTATGAAAAGGACATTAAGCTTTCCATTCACAGTTTTTCCCAACTTCTAGTTTCATGGCTTAAACGGTTTCCCTGATATCCACAAAAGGGAACATGTTTCCCCTATTCCAATTGAAATTGAAAAGAGGACGCTGCATAGAGCCAGGATATTTTTTTGATAGTTTCCGTAGAATCTCAGCAAATAAGTGAAGCAATAAATCATTTCATACATTTTCTGAACATCGGGTTAGTTTAGATAACCGAATTTTTGAGTTACGAGGCCTGAGTAATGACAGGTCATTACCTGCCGAGTAAGTTATTTTCAAAATATCGCAATCTCAATCAGTTATCCAATTATGGGTTTTTGACTGAAGCGTGTTTTGTTCTTTTTTTGCGAGGTCGTACGCGTACTACGAATGTTTCGACGCTTCACCTTATTTGAAAGTAACGCTAGACAATAATAACAACAATATTCAGGATAACAACGATTTGGTTTTATCAAATGATAATACGCGCTTGCTATTAGCTTAGATTTCTGAGAATATATAAAACATACTCTAGATTTCAAAATATTTTGGCAATAGAATTGTAAGAACGATTAATGCGGAAAGAAAAGTCGGAATAAACTTGAAGTCTTAATAGGTCAACAAATACCTCAGGGCAAAAAATACGTTGCAGTTCATTTTTCATACAAACATTTCAACTAAAGGACGTTTTCAGTTTTCCCAGAATCTATCGAAATTTCAAACCCCAACAAACTTTTATAAAGATAATCTTTTGAACGACCAGTATGTCCCGGCCTATTCGTCCACATTTGATGTTTTTAAATAATATCTGCTTCTATTATAAATAGTTTATTACATCTCCTTTACACCCTTATTAATTTGGTATCTCGCTGTTTATGTATGTATGTATTTTCAACTTGTACTTGTTGTCAGCTGAATATGATCAAGAGATGCAATTCTGATTTTCAAAAATCTCTATATAATAGATAGTATGATTTCTTATAATCTTCATGATTAACTATCACGTAGTAACGGCGCAATCAATTAACTATTTCAATCAAATGTCTTTGATTATTAAGGTTAGGCAATAATAAATGTAAACTCAGAAACAGTCATCGTTATTCGTAGAATCACCACTTTTATTCTTATCATGTTGTATACATCTAGGTAACCTAGGTAAAGATTGTGTTTGTCCTGCAAGTACGCTGAGTCATGAGTACTTCTGTACCAAGAAACGGGAGAAAACTCCTCCCTCCTTGTATATTATTCATAAACTATTCGAGATAAGACACGTTGTGTATTCAATCGTTATCATTCCACCTTTTGAGCAGAAATAAACATTTCAACAACACGCTCATTAAAATTAAAGGTACAAATGGGGTAGAGAGACATTGAATATTACCAGAAAAGGGGTTCGAAACTTTAAATAATTTCCATGTCCATGCGTTATTCATTTAAATAGAAATGGTGGACAATTAAAAATTTCATTCCATACTTTCAATTAACGCTATTCGCAGGGAGCACGACGAAAGCGACATCTGATGGTAGCATAAAATCATGCTCGGCAATGGTATGACATGTGAAAGATCCGTATAAATAACAGTGAATTGTTTCAAAAAATGAATTTAAAAATAAATATGTGTTATAAAAATCAGTGATCGTGTTTTTGAATTGAAAAAACTCATTACGATGGAAAAAGTGTATAAAAAATTAAGGAAAAAAATTCTTTGAAAACAAACTTTTATTTACATGCGCTAAAAAGAAAAAAATAAACTTTTGCTCTAAAACTTTTACCGTTAATTCATAACGTGATTTCAAATTTAACACATTTGACACAATTTATATGTTATAATATAAAAGCTTGTCGCGAGATATAAGTACTCGTATTTACTTTATCAGTTTGAAATATTAACAGGTTGGCATAACATATAAATTGTGTCAAATGTGTTAAATTTGAAATGACGTTATAAGTTAACAGTAAAAGATTTAGTGTGAAAGTTAATTTTTCTTCTATTTAGGGCATTTAAATAAAAGGATGTTTTAAAGAATTTTTTAAACTTAATTTCATTTTTAGTTATTCTTGGCAATCTTTCATTTGGTACCCATATTGTAGGAACGAATGAAAGAAAATTATCCGCCATTTCGTTTTGCATTAAGAATAATTGGTCCACCGCCTTGCTGGATTTAGAATTACGTCATATAGTTAATCATGCATTGTCATCCAAACTCAACGTGTATACAAAATTTCAGCTCAGTTGGTTGAGATCAAGTGCCTTAAAATTGAGTTGTAAGATTTCACCCGAACATACAAACATACATACATTGCAAGTTAAATAAAAGCTTGTAAATATGTTTATAAATAACTAAAAGGAGTTTTAAGAATCCCATGGGGTTAACCTGTGAAATGTAAACAAATTTAATACATGACAACTGCAATAATGAAAATTACAAAAGTGTTGATTGTTAATATGATTTTCAGAAATAAAATGAAAAATTAATGGCAATGTAATTGCGAATCGTAATTTGAACATACATTACCCTAGTTGCATTGTTACTGAATAATGTTACACACTACTTTGTTTTTTCTTTTAACATCATTTATCCATTTATTTCTTCCATCCATTTATTTCCACTTGGCCACTGGAAATGTGTGAAATTTACATTTACTGTTTCTAGCTGTATTTTGCAATCAACAACACAACAACTATTATGGATCATTTTTATTTAATGTTAACGTGTTTATTCATGATAAAAGCATGATGCAACGATAATTTGACCACATCGGGCGCTGTGATCGATTCAGCTGTCCCCACTATATACTCCGCTCCCTGCCAATAGAACTGAAGTTATTGTTCATAGCCTCTACATGCACTATGTTACCGGAAGAAAAAAATTTTCTAAAGCTGACGAAAACCTCAGCAAATTGAAAAATATCAGGTTCGGTAATTTATTGGAAGTAATCTCGTAACGAAGCGGTTCGAATTTAGAGTTGACATTCACAGATAGAAGCAAAAATGCGGAGAGTAATAAAAGAGGTTGTAAAAATATTGATGATGAAGCATTTCGTTGAATCAATACTCCTGGGTAAATCGCTGTGAGCATATTATTGATAATCGATAGCCAGACATTCATCACCTTTCATTCGAATTCAATTCAGGCACATTATTCGAGATTGCTAATTTCCAGGTTTCGTCACGTTTCGAAATGATTTATGACAAATTTGACTACTGAATTATTATTCGCGTGATATAAATGAAAAATATTCGTTTTCACAATTTATGTGGGAACGAGGAAATTTTAATAACGTGCTTTTCACTACAAAAGCATTAATCCATTTTCTTTTCATATTTGAAATATTTTGCAGTTCCAAATACAAAACAAATACCAAGTTTACTCGGGAGAATATCAAGATCGTTGTCGACAAGGTCACAACCAATATAGGCCTATTGATTCATCAACTAACCATTCTGCACCAAGAAATTAGAGCACAATTTCTATATTTCAAATTTCTTATTTGGTAGAAAACTAATTGTTAGCACATGTTTTTTCGGACAAACACCTCCCATTTCAAAACTAACCCAACAGTTTCAAAAAAACAGTATTATTAGTGCCATCTCTTGTAATATTGTAAGTGTCGATTATTTTGTACTTCATTGATAACTGTCAAAAATTTCATGACATTTATATGTAAATATCTTGAGTTATTGCATCATGTTTGTTAGTGCGTTTATACATCGATCGCCAAATCAGATTTAAACAAAGAGCTGCAAATGAGTTTTGTGTTCAACTTGGTAAATCTTATACCGAAACGCACCAAAGGCTACAAACTGCACATGGTAATAATTGTCTATCCCGTGCACAAATTTACGAGAAGTTCAAGCGATTCAAATTCGATAGAAAGATCGTGAATGATGACGAAAAATCACGATGTCCCAAAACTGGATAATCGGAAGAAAAATTGCGGAAATTAATCAAAGAAGACAAAAATCATAGGTAAAATAGTTATCGTTCCTGTCATCATTCCTTCGACTGGATTAATACCCAAAAAAAGCCATAACTAGCGATTTCCAATTGAAGTGAAATATTTTCGAAGTGATACCACTTCCGGTATAACCGGAAGTGGGTCAACACTTTGTTTTTTCAAATGACAATCTACCTTTTTTATTATACATATAGAACCGACATTTGAGCAAGGCATAAAATACCCAAGTTGTTGGCACTTATCTGTCAAAACTTTTGTTACACGAGCTGTAGATCGGCAGCTAACAGAAAAGTTCGAGGATAGATGGTGGGGTAATCAAGGACCAAATTCATGGCCTACGCGTTCTCCAGACCTGACGCCCCTTGATTTTTATTTAGGGAAAAATCAAGAGTGAAGTGTATCTTATTCCGTAAGAAGTAAAGAAGAAATACTAGAGCGCATTCATAATGTTTTTCGTGATATTGATTCTGAGGAAACTAGAAGGGCAACTCATCATGTTTGTTTACGAGCTGTCAAGTGTATCGAGCAAAATGGGGCCCAAATTGTACATTTATTTAGATCGTAAAGTTTTCTCCTATGATGTTTACTTTCATTTATTCGTATTAATGTAATTATCTTCGATGATTGGTTTTCGCTTACTTCGTACAATTTTTATTCATCCGAATTGTAGAAAATTGCTTCTAATGCTTCGAAATTTTATTTTACTCATAGACGGTAAATTTGGAAATTGGTTATCGAATTGCCTGCAATTTCTACCCACAACTCTTTGACATTCTAAAATGAATCAAAATAGATGAAATATATTTTCGTTTGAATAACCAGTGGTTTTATTCCAAATGTGTTGTATTTTTGGATATTTTAAATCTAAAATAATGACAGATCTTGTTGAAATATCAAATTCGAATGAACTAAGTGATAAGTACATTAATTTTAGGCACCTGTCAGGTGAGCGTAGCCAGTTCAGCTACTTGATTCAAATATTTCAAAGCATTCTCTGTTAGTTCTTGCAAAATCATCAAAATTCAATATATTCCCAAATTATTTCGGAACTATAAGAGATGGGTATAGTACATGCTGATACAATTCCATCTGAAATTTGACGCTTCATCTGATGGCGGTATAAAAATTGGCACGTGCCACTTGGAAAAGTTGAGTTATTGCTGTTTGAAAAAGGCCAAATTGAAAAAATCATACAAAACAACGCCATAAACATTTGACATGTGTAGACTGCTTAAAATATTCCTTGATCCTTCTTTTCTCCACCCAAGTAAAAATTGTGTCTGTAGTGCAAAAGATCTACCAACTACAATTTTTTCAAATGCTCCTCAAAAATAATTAAAACTGTCAAAAGCTTTGACAGATAAGTGCCAACAACTTGAGTATTTTATGGTTAGCTCAAATGTCGGTTCTACATGTATAATAAAAAAGGTAGATTGCCATTTGAAATAACAAAGTGATGACGAAGTATCACCTCGAAAATATTTCACTTCAATTGGAAATCGCTAGTTATGGCCGCATATAAAAGTTCAGCTTGATATTGTAATTGGAACTTAAAAAGTTTTTAATGGACGGTCCCTGTGGATATCCCTGTATAAAAATAATAATAATAATCTTCATTTGCTGCAAAAGACTCAGATATGGTATACAGCGTGTCAGTAAATTAATTTTAATATTATATAAAAATAAAACAAAATATTCACACGAACATTACCTTATTTTCAATAAAACTGCATAGACTGAATTACAGGTACATAGAATGAAATAAATAATTCTGATGACTTGAACACTGTTTCACAGACAAAATTGACTGGAGAAACAATCTTAAAGGGTATGAATTATATTTTTATATTTTCCGCCAAATACAGATGTAATTTCTTCTTCAATTTATTTTCTTGTTTCTCGAGGAATACGTACTATTCACTATATATACCATATAGGGCGCAGCATTTTGTATGAAGGCCAGTTCAGTGCAAGGTGGCCTGATATCACAATGCCCTCTTGTTTTATATTCATGGGAACCTTCTTGGAAGAGACCTCTATTGCTTACTATAAACATTACCGGCTCATATACATAGAGTTTTGTGATAGTTGGAATTAATCTTTCTTTGAAATGCGACCTACAAGACTCAAGATTGTCGAAACACACGACGAGCTACCCCAAAAGACAACACCATAGTGCAACCGACTTTCTACATGCTCTGCAAGCTAAAATGGAAATTTTCTCATTTATATAAGCCAATATATAACGTAGGGCGTAAATGTACCTCGGCAAGACTTTCGCCAGATAATCTATATGCTCACTACAAGTTAAACGGTGATCTACTCTAATGCCAAGAAATCGAAGTTGCTCTGAGATGTTAACTGCCCCATTTTGGTAAGTATACGTTTCCTTTTCCATTTCTCTGCCATAACCAAATTTAACAGTTTGTGTTTTTTCTATATTTAGGTTGAGGCTATTCCAAAAAAACTATCCATGGAGGCCAGACAACATATTTCTCACCTTTTGATGAACCACTGCCTCCGAGAAGACTTCAGGTAACTCATTAGCATAGAAAATATATTGCGGGGGTCCCAGGATTGTTCCTTGTAGCACTCCCTTATGAATAGGAAGTGTTTTTAAGGTGATAGTATCACCAGTTATGGGATGGTACTCTACAACTAAAAACCGCATTTAGAAGAAAGTGTTGGGGCTTGCGAAGGTCGATTCAAGGTTTGTACCACACAAACTCACCGGCGACCAAAAATTTGAAATTGCTCGGAAGGACGCAAGCTTCTTGACAACGATTATGACTGGTGACGAGACGTAGTGTTTTTAGTATGAGCCCGAAACAAAGCGGCAAAGTGCTGAGTGGAGAGCGTTGGATGAAGAAAAACCCAAAAATAGTGGCTTGGAGAAGTCAAAAGTGAAGGTTATGCTGTTTTGTTTTTACGGTTGTAAGGAAATTATCTACAAAGAATTTGTACCACGCGGTCAGACAGTCACAGGAGACTTTTATTTAGGCGTTATGAAGGGATTACTGGCAAGAATTCGTCGTATTCAGCCAGAATATTGAGGAAACGGCAGTTGAACTCTTCGGAACGATAATACTCCATCACATCATTCAAAAGTTTCAACTGAATTTTTGATCGAAGATCACATTATTGCCTCGACACATTCACCTGATCTGGCTCCATGCGACTAATATCTGTTTCTTAAGCTGCATTTTACGATGAAAAGAAAGCGGCACGATTCGATTGTGGCCATTGAAAGTGCGTTGACCGAAGCGCTAAAGATCATTTCAAAAAAGGAGATAGAGAAGTCGTTTGACAGCCGGTTGGTGCGTGCAAATTTGGGTATCAATGCAGAAGGTTGATACATTGATTGAAAAAAAGATTTGTGTCAAAATTAATACTGAATGTTTCTATTTTATGAAAGGTCGGTTACTTTTGGAATGGGGGTGTATGTGAACGAAGCTCAATGTGTTTCGTAGTACACATGTTCCTCTTATGAAGAATAAAATAAAGAAAAAAATTGAGGTTTTGCAAGAAACCACCACACATTGTTGACAGCAGATGTTGATAAATTTTTGTGAGCAAGGTTTGCTCTTCTTAAGAATTTCAATTTTCTACACGAATAAGCCAGAGCCTTCGGATTTGCCTTCAACTGTTGCCACAATGATTCACAGATACTGGGAGATTGGTAGTCAGGAAAGGAGACCTGAAAAAGGACGATTTCGAGTAACAACGGCGATTCATGACCGACCGCTATTCAAAAATTTGCTCATTGAGACAACGGTTCTCTACTCTGTCCCTCTACTGCTCCATCAAATGCAGCTTTGAAAGAACAGTGTAGTACATATTAGCACTGAAATTATACGACAACGTTTCAGGAAATTTGTTTTGAGAACACGTGTCGTCGCTCGAATAATTTTCGCAGGGAACACATCAATCGATTATAAGCTGCCTGGGGTAGACTTTTGTTCACAGATGAGGTGGCATTTTGTCTTCTTCATTGTGATCGACGTTTACGAAATAAGATATAGGCCCAGTGAAACTTTTTACCTACCAATGGTTTTGGTAGAGGTTCAATTATAGCGTAGAGAGAAATTTATTTGAACGCTCGCTTTAATCTGGTCATTGTAAATAATGGAAACCTAAATGCTCAGAAAAAAGTTACAGAAATTTTACTGAACATGTTGTTCCATTTGTGCCAAACATGTGGCAAACATGAGTGAAAACTTTTTGTTTATGCATAATAACGCCAGACCTCATGAAGCACACATCGATTGGAAATACCTTTAAGATCACGAAATCACTTCATCGAAGTGCTTCGGTGAATGAGGTTTGGAACAGACTACCAGTTCCGTCGGTAGTCCAGAGATCTACGAGGTTGGGATTTTCGACCCTCAACACTCTGGACCTAATCAACAATCCTCAGAGCGCTTTTAGTTCTTCAACGCATGTGATTTTTCATCATCACATTCTCTCTCCACGGAAATTGTTTCTTACTGATGCAACTCCTCTTATATGCAGGAGGAGGACGCAGGCCAAGTATCAGTTCTATAGCTGATCTAGGGGAGTGTGCAATGACCACCATGCCACCAAGTCTCTGCAATTTGGAGAATTTGAAATTTGATAACTTTTTAAGGTAAGACAAATATTTGCTATAAACATCAAGTGGAGTTACTATGACTACGTATAGCTAGTGAAGTTGATTTTAAGGCCTCTTTCCACCGGTGATTTGATGAGGTTATGAAAGAACCATGACCGTTATAAATGAAATCGACAGATGCTGTCACATCCTTCGATTCTATCGCAACACTCCAATTTGCAACTGAGCGCGAACCAAAATCATATTAAATTCTATATTTTAGACATTTCAAACTGCATTCTAAGTAGATATATGGTAACTCAAATCACCATTTTCTTGAACTAGTACCAACTCTTATGGATGATTTATAAATATGAATTCTAAAACACAAATTTCCATCTCGCAGAACTAAAACCAATTTTTAGGTCTGCTCGAATTCTTTACAACATTTGAATACCTATCTGTTTCGAACCGCAGTGACATTTCCTGTGTAGCACTAGTTGCCGCTTAGTAATCAACATTTTGGAAACAATTTTCTTTATCTCAACCTATAAAATTGAGTGAATTCTTTACCTTTGACCACGAAAATTTAAAACTGAGGGAAATTCCATAGATGTGTTCTAACTTCAATTTTGCATCCTTAGCGATGGTTCTTTCATAAATGCTGGTACTCATATTTCTCACTCAATATGGAATTACGGTCTTGAAATAAAATTTTCGTAATTTCGCGTATCCCACTTTAAACCGAAAGGTACTCAAAGAACACCCATACAAACTTTTTTAACTTCTATTTGACATCCTTAGTGGTTGAATTTCGAAGAAAAAATCACCTTTGTATATGCTAGATATGCAGACCCCTGAAAATGGAGATGTCTCTATACCATATTTCAGCAAAATCAGTTCAAAAGTTCAGGCATGAAAATGCAGCAGACAGACATTTACGATATTAACATGACGAACAAATAAGATTTAACGAAATAGGTTATCACTGTATGTAGAACAAAATGAAATATGTTCATAAGTGTTTTTCATGCCTTATTTGATGTCTTAATAGTGATTATGCTATTCACAGCGGAAACAACAGATCATGAAAATCGTGCAAATAGTCATTGAACAATAAATGGCGATACTAACCCGAACATTTCTTTCATATACCAAGAATTCCCACGGGAACACTACAATCAGAAATTCTTCCTTGGTATGCCAACTCAGCAAATACGAAATTATAATTCCTTTATCAGTCTGCTACATATTTATTCCAGAACTTACATTGCGTGTCCAAACGTTCGTTGGAACTCAGCGTGGTGAACGAGTGCACTCGCGCAGCGCGGTGTTCGCTGCCTAGCAGTGTGCACACATCTTTAGATTAGTGTTCTTCAAGATATATTTATCTTAAACTAGAGGATATGAAACCTAAGACAATTCCGAATAAAATTATCTGATTTATTAAAGAATCACTGTTAACAATGATGCTTCAGCAAAAATGAATTTTACTATAAAAAATCTAAATGTAAAGAAAAGAAAAGCTGCATTATTTCACAAAACGTATTAACATGTCCAGTCCAGTGTTGCAACAATGTTGAACAATCTTATCGAAATCTCGATGTAGTTAATGTAGTCTAACAAAATTTTCTCTATAGACTACTGAAACTCGTCCTCTATAGCAATGAGCATTGCCATTACTGAAAAGTCTTGAAGTTTGTAATTTCAAGATACCAACAAAAATTATCGGGAATATAGAAATAAATGCATTAGCAATTTTCGAACGTAATTTTCCTCAACCGTTCTTTGTGCATCCATAACAAACTATGAATTCCAGCTACTAAGCCAAGGGTTATGAATAAAATATACACTCGATAACACTACTGAATTTTTCAATTCCATTTCTGGTCAACATATTACCTAACCGACTTCATAATTCATCAGAATTGGAAAATAGGTCACCAATTCACAGTATTGCGCGGTAGAACTGCAAGGGTGACGCATTTAGTTTACATTAACATACACTCCACCTCATAAATAAGTTCTAACTCATTTCAATGGATACATTAATTGATTAAATAATAAAAGTATGAGCGCTATTAATTGTTGAAATGATTGAGGCATTTATATTGAAAACAAATTCCACTGTAGCTTTACATCGAATCTGTGTTACTGAGCAAGATTTATGATTGAATTTCTTGCAATATGATTGAGGTTAAGTTCGGAGAAAAAATTTTTTCAATCTATTTGTTGTTGTACTGGTGTTCGCGACAGCTGGATCTATGATTTCGAATCGCATGTACTTCACTTCCTTATATGTACATATATTCGATTCGATTCGAATTCATAGATCCAGTTGTCGCGAACACCAGTACAACAACAAATAGATTGAAAGAATTTTGTCTCCGAACTTAACCTCAATCATATTGCAAGAAATTCAATCATATATCTTGCTCAGTCTAGTACAATTACTACCTAAACTCGATGGGCATAATAAAATATGAAAATATCTTTACTATTCGTAGAATGATCAAGAATACTTATGCTTGACTGATGTAAGAGGACGATTTTTTTCCACAGTAATGAGACTTAGATTCTCATTCTATTAAATCAGTATTGAATTGAGTTCATGTAAATTCTTATCGAAAAATATTAAATAGTTACCAATTTATGTGCTTCCTTGTAGAGCATCAAAAACAACTTGTCCTCAGCGCTTGCATTGAATTAAAAAACAGGTTATTCAAAAAATAATAGGAATACATTAGGATCTGCTAGTTTATCTTGATATCACATTGATAAGAGTAGGTACTGAGCTCAAATGAAGGCAAATCCAAACAGGGTTGCTTCAAAACTGAAAAGAATAAGTGACGGTGATAAATTTAAGTCAAACTGACAAGTAGGTAAATTTTTCGAACTCTTCTGTTTGTTGTTTTCCAAAACTTTTATTCTCTCGTCAAACTGTGTAAGAGAGAATATTCCATCAGATCAGGTGTACGTTACAATCCAAGCAACAAAACGTTCACGTTATCTAATCTAATTTCTAATTTCTGTTCAAAATTTTCATTAGAACTCCTCATATAAATCAGAAAAATTTCAACAAAATTTTCTACCTACTATCAGAAAATATGCATCTTTATGAAGTATGTTTATGAGCAGCAACGGTTTAATAATGAGTTATTCCGTCAATTCTTTACTAGCCGAAATTTTCATGGAACACATTGAAAAATATTTTATATATATATATATATATATATATATATATATATATATATATATATATATATATATATATATATATATATATATATATATATATATATATATATATATATATATATATATATATATATATATATATATATATATATATATATATATATATATATATATATATATATATATATATATATATATATATATATATATATATATATATATATATATATATATATATATATATATATATATATATATATATATATATATATATATATATATATATATATATATATATATCATCAATTCAATTTCTTCTAATATAAAGTTTATTCTGTAAATGGAACTAAGAGTTCGATTACTTTCCAGATGAAACTATAACCAAAATTAGCCACATACTTATATTCTCCATAAACTATCCCATACCGATATTACTATCCATAATTCTTTCGCACATCCACATCTACATAAAGTAGCTACTTGCAACAGTAAGATACATATACTCACCACTATAACATTATCAGAAAATAATTTCTTGGAATATCTCAATATTATAGAACAAATAGCGGTTAATAACCGTTATTATTCTAGTATGATTGACTCCATGCTTTCTTATAAACAATTTCAGCATCCATCAGATTTATTATAGTATTCAAAGGACCAATCATAAATAAATAATATTAACTCATATTATAAATCCATTACAAATTAAAAGTCTATCCTCCCATCGCATAATTTGAATATGGCTTTCAGAACTCTAGGCAAGTACATTAAAAACTGTGAATCCAAAATTTATGAAAGAAACAAATCAGATGATTATGTGGAAGTTCTGATAAAATTTATATAGGTAGAACTTTTATAAATTTCAATATTAGGCCATCCGAGCAGAAACGCAGATTTGACAAAAAAACAGTTTCCCACTGTACAGGGTGGCAAATTTAGATGTATTTGCACGGCATCAATGTGAAATATTGCAGATAGAGAAAAATGAACCCCCTCTCTCGATCTTATTTTCAGGGACTTGTTAAGTGGTGCAAAAATTTTGCTGATATCTCTTTCCGTTCTGGACGAAATTTCTCGAATTTTGGGAAAATCGTTTATCGCGGATATCTCGATCATCATCGAAGTTACATAAAATAATGACATTCTACAGGCTTTTTTGAGCTCAGCGGTTTTCGAGTTATAATGAAAACATGCATTTTTTAAATAGAACCATGGAAAATTTAAAACCTATTGGATCCAGTAATTTTTTCCTTTTCGAAAATATATATATATCTTGTAGTCAATTATTGCATTCAATACTTTTTTCAGAGAAAAACCTGGAATTGCCATAATTCCATTCATGAGGTGCATACCCATCGACGATTCATATTGTTCTATGACTGAAAACCACAGATTTTGAAGATCCTGTCTAAGATCATAGTTATTTCTATGGTTTGATTCGATTTAGACTATAGTAATTAATTGTGGTATTAGAGTTTGACACTTACGCTTCGAGTTTCAGTATAGGTATTGATGTTTATTGAATATAGCTGTATTTTCCAACTATTACATTTAAGAATTTGTTAACCTGAGACTTTGGTTGTTTCAAGATGCTGAATGAAATCATAACTATGAAAATTATGAAAGTTTAATATGATGGAATGTTATATTCTTAATGGGTATGATTCAGCAGCAATGGCCGAAACATATTTCAATCGGTATCCTGAAAAGCACCAGCCAAATAAATCTATTTTTCGAAGAATGAAAGAAAACCTTATCAATAGTGGCTAATTCACAAAATCAAGAAATAAAAAATATCACGTAAGTGATAGAGAGCAAGCAACGATCGAAGTAATAGGTGCTGTAACGGCCAAACCTTCAATTTCGAGTAGACAAATAGAAGATGTCACAGGAATTTCGGGATGTCGGGCGCTCGCCATTCTGAAGGAGAACCAGTTTAAACCCTACAAAATGCGAGTCTCCCAATTTTGTGCATCATCAAGAAAGATATGGTTTCAATGTGTGGTGTGCACTGAAAGATAGTAGCGCTTTAGCGTTTGAAACTTTTGAAGAAGATTTGAATAGAGCACGTTATGAAGAAATCATCGACAATAATCAATCATTGAAGGATCTCTCGATCAACTTCCGTTCGCACAAAGATGAAATTTTTTTTTCAACACGATGGTGCACCTTCCCACTAAACAAGGGCTATCACTGATCTGTTGAATTTGAATTTTGAACATAATTGGATAGGGACTAAAGATCCTGTGAGATGGCCGACTCGTTCTCCTGACTTGACGCCATTAGATTTTTTTCTTTGGGGGTCATGTTGAGGATTCACTCTACAAGAGGAACAGTAACAATTTAGAAGAGTTAAAACAGAATTTCAGTGAATGCCTTGCTTCTGTTAGCAATATTCATATTTACAATGCCTGCAGTAGTGTTTCTCGACTATGTAATTTATGCATTGAAACCAATAGTTTGAATATTTGCGATAATGAAGTTTCCCTGTTAATCATTTTGTCTTTTTGGTTTTCGTTCGAGAAGAGTTTGATGTCATAGGCCTTGTTTTTCATAATAATATATTTTTACTCGCATAAAATCATAGACTCATATGTTACGTAGATTCCTAGGGTTGCCAAGTTTCGAATTTATTAATGTTCTTCTGTAATTTGATTTATGAAGAGTAGAAGTGATTGTCGAACTTTAAGACGACAGTTAATTACTATGGTCTGAATCGAATCAAACCATAGAAATAACCACGATCTTAAAAAGTATCTTCAAAATCGTTGGTTGTCAGTTATAGAACAATATGAATCGTTGATTGGCATGCACCTAATGAATGCAATTGTGGAAATTTCAGGTTTTTCTCTAAAAAAAGTATTGAAAGCAATAATTGGCTACAAGTGTCATATATTTCTGAACAATAAAGGAGTTGCTGCATCCAATAGAGGTAAAAGTTCCTATGGTTTGTATTCAAAAGAAAAAGGTTGCATTAAAACTCTAAAACCGCTGAGCTTAAAATATTTATTCACACAGCACTGTATTCTACTTGAAGAAGTGCCTGTAGTATGATAAACTTATCCGCGATGGACGATTTTCACAAAATTCGAGAAATTTTGAAAAAGTCCAGAACGGAGAGATATCAGAAAAATTTTGGCAGCACTAAACTAATCCCTGAAAATAAGATCGAGAGAGAGGGGTTCATTTTTCTTTATCTGCAATATTACACATAGCTGCAGTACAAATACATCGAAATTTGCCCACCCTATACAACTCATTTAATTTAGATGATTTGATTTCTTACATGATGAATATATCACTTTCACTTTTGGGAAGCGTTGAAAATTAACAAAAAAATAAATTACGGAAACTTACTAAATAGTCAATCACACCTTAATGCTTGGCCATTATTAAACCTTCTCTTACTTGATGAAGCATTCCCGGTTGGATATTTTCTCCTAGTGAGTTAAGTACCTGCTGTTATCAATGTAAAATATAGAATACATCTTACTTTTCAATGTACTACTTATCGGAAGAAGTCACAGTGTGGTGAATTACGCGGCAGAATGGGACAAGTATCTCCTGTGACGTTGACTAAAATGTTTGTTTTTCTGCGGGTCGAAAGAAGTACCTAGTTTGAGTTTTAAATTTGTAACTTTCACGATGGAGAGGTGAATACATTCATTAGTGCAATAAAATATATATTTACGTGATGTAACTACAAATTCACAAATTTAATCTATACCCGTATTATAAGAAACTGCTTCTCGCCAAAATTCATGTTTCTAGGTTAGAAATCTATCCTAAGAATTTTGATTCACTCGACAGTGTCGAAATATGTCGTAAGACACATTATAAATTGCCGTTTCCTTGGATTGAGTTGACGCAGAAGTTTTTTTGTCTATTTCAACTTTGTAGCTACACGTGTTCCTGTAATATCAGTCTTGACACAGAGACGAACAAGAAAGTGATCCTACAAGGAGGAAATTATATTATATACAGGGTGTTACATAATAGTATGTCACAACTTGAGGGCGTAAATCTACATGCAATTTCGAGAAAAAAAGTTGATATAAACATAGGTCCGCAAAAACTTCTTACGGAGCTACAGGGTGTTGAAATTTCAGGAAAAAATTGTTTTTTTCTTCAAAACTCCTACAGTTTTTGAGGAATTCAGCCCAAATTTGGAATGCAAGCTATTTTTCACAGCCTCCATTATTACACTTCCTGAATTTCAACTAGAATTTACAAGGTGTTTTCTTTTCCGGACCCATGTCTTCTTTTGTCCTTCAAACTTTTTTGCAGTACGCCACTGATCAGCGCACAATGACATTTCGTCATCTTCATTCAATTTAAAAACTTATTTGACATTTGTAAATATTTCGTATCTCCAACCCTTCTCGGGCAAAAAATCATTGAACGATTGTATCAGTTCGCTGAATTGAAAGCACTTCTAATAAACAAATGACTAGTAGATTTTTTTCATTTATTCATTTATTTTAACAGTTGCTAAAGTTAAACCAGTGTCTGCTCGAATTGTTTATTGAATTAACGATTAGTTTAAAGACATTTGAAGTTATTGCTGTAAGAAAAAATGGCTAACTTCACTAACGCCAAATTGGCTGACATCCATTACATGTACAGTCTGGCTGACGGAAACACAACAGAAGCTGGGCGATCTTATCAGGTGCGCTTTCCAAATCCAGTAACACCAGATATGCCAACTTTTTCAAATATACACAGAAGGTTGAGGGAAATTGGTACTTTTACTGCAAATAATCATTTAAAAGGTACAACTCAAATTATGAGAAATCCAGATATTGAGGAAGCAGTTTTGAATTGTATTGATTTGATTCCTCATGGGAGTACAAGAAAAATTGGAAATCAGTTGAATATTTCACATGTTCAAGTATGGAGGATTATCCACGACTTTTTATTGTACCTGTTTCATATTCAACGCGTCCAAACTCTACTTCCTCGAGATTTTCCTTCAAGACTGAATTTCTGCTGATGATTATTAGATGAAATTAGAGAAAATGCTCATTTTGATAGTGAAATAATGTTCACAGACGAAGCTTACTTTTCACAATAATCATTATTGGGCTGAGGAAAACCCCCATTTGATTGAAGAATCTTATCATCAAGAACAGTTCTCGGCAATTTCTTGAGGAGGAGTTACATCTATTGCTCGAGGATGTACCACTTTTGGTTAGGAACATAATGTTGTTCATGCATGACGGGGCACCAGCACATTTTATTGGTCGAAAAAAGTTCTGAATTGAACGAAGATGACGAAAATTGATTGTACGTTGATCAGTGGCGTACTGCAAAAAAGTTTGAAATGGCAAAAGGATACATGGCCTCGAGAAAGAAAACACCTTGTGAATTTCAGTCAAAATCTAGGACGTGTAATGATGGAGGCTGTAATAAATAGCTTGCATTCCAAATTTGGGCTGAATATCTCAAAAACTGCAGGAGTCTTGTGAAAGAGAACGATTTTTTTCGAAAACTTCAACACCCTGTAGCTCCGTAACGAAGCTGTTTTGGACCTATCTTAATATAAACTTTTTTTTTAAATTGCATGTAGATTTACTCCCTCAAGTTGTGACTAACTGTTATGTAACCCCCTGTTTAGAAAAGCTGTTTTTGGCTAGTGAAAGATTATTTTTAATTTCAACCATTTTCTTGATGGGTATCCTTATTCAATTTCTGATCAAAGGTTTAATTAAGTTGAACTGTTTTAATATAAAATAAACTCATTTTTGTGGATCGTTTCAAATTTTTTCAATTATTCAAACTTTATGAAATTTCCGAATCAAAATTCGGAAATAATCAGTTATTCCAGATCTATGAAAATTAAATGAATAAAATTACACAACATAGAGAAATATGATACTGAAATAATTCACTGTGGGTACCAAACAAACATTCTATTTTGAATCCGTTCTCAAGAAACGCTGGTTCCGACGCGACCATTTTGTTCGACATTCGGAAAAAAAGTGTCAACGCACATATTGGCAGGCAATTTAGAAAACAATGTAACACGACAAATTGAATTGATGTGAACGCCAATTTGATCTTTATAATGTTTTCTTCGTATCTATCCTTCTTCTATCTTCTTAAATAATAAAGTTAAAAAAAAATCGTGGACACCTAGTATATTTCGCAAATTAAATAAGGTTTTGTCTTATTTGTCGAAGAAATGATTACGTTGGAGGTGAAAAGAAGCAGCTTATGAACGAGTGACATATTGACAGTAATCGATTCGAAGCTAAGGCTCGTACAATATAATTATCATTTCTAACTTTTTAACAAGTTTCGCTGAAAAGTTTGTTGCCGTTTGCCTTCAGTTTTTCAATTAGAAAAGACGACGGCTAATCAACTTTCGGCTCAGGAAAAACATCATCTGCTGAAGAGAAAATAAAATATGATGTAAATTTGATGCTAATGCGAAAAAGGCATTATGTTTTCAAGGGTTGAAAAGAAGTATTTCAGCAAGATATAAAAAGGATTTTTAACGCTCTACATCAACGAAATTAATGCTTTTCATCTAAAATGTATAAAGAGTTTTCTTAGACTATTCATGAAAATAATCAACTGTTCAGAACAGAGCATTTTCAGGTTAAATCTAGTGAATAAAGCATAAAATGGAAATAAGATTTTTGAATATGGTCGCTATTATGAGAGTGCATAGGCTGATAATATTAGCAAATTGATCTAAACCTGGGTTGATACATGAGAAATATGATTTGTTTGAATTGAAATGGAGTTCATGTTGATCATGATATATTTTAACAAGACCTTGATTCAAGGTTTGAGTTCAGCAGTAAAATAAAATGTCCTGTAGTTGTTAGCACCTATAAAGCACCATCTAAAAAAGCTGATATTTATTGTGGGGGCATCATGAAAACTTGGGACAAAATGAAAGTTAATAAACTGCATTATATCGGGTGTTCCAGAAAAACGCCTCAAGCAAAAGCTCCTTTCATTGTTGATCGCTTTCAATGAAACCAACACTGAATTGCATATTGAATGATATTTTAATAGTCGGAATTATTTTCGTTGGTTTGTTACTTCCGGAAATACCGAAAGTTGAGCTTCACTTGTACTTTTGAAATGGTAAATCCCTATTTTCATTCTTGTTTTCGATTAATCATTCAATTTTGAGAGCCTACAGTTCAAAAAGTATCATTTAAAACGCTGGATTTTTCAAGAAAAAAGAAATCCCATTAAAACAATTTGTAAAAAACTAGCCAAGTCTTGATGGAGATGCTTGTTTATCTCCAAAAAGTAAAGAAATCTAGACAAAGTCGTGCCAAGTCTAAGATTCCTTATTGCGACTTCTTCATTATTATAGTTAATTTTGTATGACTCGGCGATTGAACATTCTCTATAAGTTAGTGGGTAGGTACAAGCCGATGTTGTTTACACGTAATGTTAAAGCTGTTGTAACGACCTATGTTTGTTAAGCGAGATAATAGCCCATACTGGTATTGGTAACTAGACGCAAGTGTTTCATTTTAGGCTTGTGAAATACATGCATTCAGCATTGACAATGCTGACTACTGCTCTCTTCTTTTTGGAGCGAAAAATCAGCTACCGATCTAACATAAAATGACGTATAGACGGATTTCTATCGAAGATTAGAAGTCTATCTGTACTGCAAATATTTTTTTATACTGTTTGTTTCAGGCTCGCCTATACATAAGTTTTATTGAAATAAGCAGTTTTATCAAGCCAACACTTGGTTATTCAATCAAGGTTATCCATGAGGCAATTTTCCATCGTCAATAGGTAGGGGTTCTGGGGACAGATTTCCAATGGTTTCATGAAGCTCCTGGTTTAGTACCCTTGTGTACCTTTCAACGGCCAAGTGACACAACATTAACTATAAAAATAAAGAAATCGCAGGAAGTAACCATAGTCTTAGCACGACTTTGTCTAAAATTCAATAATTTTTAGAGATAAACACGCAACTACATCGAGACTTGGCTAGATTTTTACAGAATTCTTTTGGTGGGATTTCACTTCTTTTTGTAGAAACGTGGGCATTTTGATTTATTCTATTAGATTTTCTTATTGGACTTCGACTGATTCTTTCTTTTTAGTAGTAGTGTTTTCATTATTACAAGTCTTTCTTTTCTTTCTTTCCGGTTCTGATTCTTGTACATTAGCAAGAGCTTTTCGTTTTGCCTATTCGACATTTATTTTTGTAAACTTGTAAATATAAGTATGAGAGCCAGTCTAGTCTCATCCAGAGTTTTACTCTAATTTTATTTATATGCGTATTGAAATCAGAAGGGGAGGCATTAGCCCTGCAGTGACTGTGGGACGCTCTAGGCTACATTAAATTAGAAGACGTGTCCCACTACGCTGGATTTTTCCAATGGCAGTCGTTTTTTTCAGCTGAGACCAGCTGAGGGTTCTTCATCAGATCTTCAGACCTTCGAGTTTTGACATCAAATGAAGCGGCCGATCAAGTTAAAAATTTTTTGTAGAGGCGGTATGTGGATCTCTGATAGTTCAATTTGGATCTTTTGGTTTCTAATCAGGCTCACCAGGTGGTCCATATCTTCGACTATCCTAGTTTCTGTAGTTTTCCCTTCATGTTGCCATTAAACCCTAACTCTCTACCTAATTTCAGCTCTCTGAGTTTATGGGAAGTACTAGTTCTATTCTGATGAACGAGAGTGAGTGACTGAGTGAGTGAATGAGTGAGTGAGTGAGTGTCATGAATGCGAAACTTTGCTTTCGCTTAACTAAGGAACTAAATTACTTACATACTTGAAATTTTTATTTATGAAGAGAGGGACCTATCTCGTTGAGTGTAGAAGTGAATACAGAAACATTTTTGATAAATTTCTGCAGAAACTAAAACGACAGTGACGACTGTTCAATCTACTTCATAAAAACATGAATACAAGACTTATGTTTTCAGAATGTTCAGGTTCTTTAAGAACATGACAATGTTAGACGCCTCGAGTTTCGGAATTTCTCTACTGATCGAATGCATTCAGATATTTTTTTTTTCAAACCATCATTTTGTCTGATAAATGTACTCTCACTTATTAATGAATGACAATAGCGTTTCTTCATTTTGTTTAACAGATAAGACACAAAGTGTTATTTCTTTGAATACGAACACAATATTTTCATAATATATCACAACTGCCAATTTTTTTTCAAGTATAAGGCCCATGATGCTAATATTCCTATCACACATTCAAAACTGAAAAAAACACAAATTTTACTATAATTTGTTATGCGGAGAGAAAGATTCAGTTCAAAACCATATAAGATTGAGTGTTATTTAGCGGCAGCGGTAGCGATAAAAATAAGACGGAAATAACTGCGTTTTCTAAAAAACATGGTGCAAGCTGTTTTCTAGAGTTAAATAATAATTATGAAATCATATAACAGGGATAACACTTACACACACTGACAGAATTATTCTTAATTATATATTGTTCAAATTGTTTCCGATCATGCTAAAAACATAAACTGCATTTTCGGTGTTAATTCTTTCATAGTTCTAGTTGAATGATAGGAGGTTATCCTCTAGTCAGTGAACTCTTCATTACATTCGTTAGGTAACTGCTCCTAATTGGTATTTGGTCTATTTTATTCTCCAATTATTCCCGAAGGAAGATATCTTAAATAGGAAAATCAGGTGATCAAACAGGTCAGTAAGTAAGATCATCATTGCCCATCCATTGATTTCAAAAATTAGGCACAGCAATTCCTCACGAAAGCATTAGGGTGGTCCATCTTGTTCGAAATTGGTATTCCTCGGCTGTATTGGTCGAATTCCATCTAGAAGTTGTCGAAGACATAATCTCAAACTTTCTAAATAATCTCTGCAGTAATATTGCCGTCAAAAACAATTTACTACCTATAACCTGAGTGTTCTCGTTTGCTCAGAACCAATTGATAAATTGATATGGCATTATATATATATATATATATATATATATATATATATATATATATATATATATATATATATATATATATATATATATATATATATATATATATATATATATATATATATATAGTAAAACCTTTTCAGAGCTATCAACTCCTATGCTGTTCCTATTCTTACATCTTCTTTTGGAATTATCAAATGGTCTAAAACTGATCTAAATGAATTACAATGTCAAACGAGGAAAATGCTCTGTAAATATCATAAGCACCCCCAAAGTCAGCTGCTCAGAGAGTTACACTACCTAGACATCTTGGAGGTCGTAGATTAATTGATTTGAATAATCTTCATAGTAAACAGATTTTTCATCTACGTTCCCATTTTTATGATAAACAGAGAACGTCTAAATTACATGATATTGTTGTTGCTTCAGATAATAATCTTACACCTCTGAACTTGACAATGCAAAAGGTAGATTTTGATATATTTGATGATAATTCTAAAAGAGAAAGTTGGATGCAGAAGGAATTACACGGAAAGCACCCTAAAGAATTGAAAAATGATTATATTGATGAAATCGCATCGAATAAATGGTTAGTATCTGGAGAATTGTTTGCTGAAACAGAAGGCTTGGCAATTGCGATCCAGGATCAGGTTGTTTTCACGAGGAATTATAGAAAACACATCATCAAACAAATTCTTGCCGTAGATGTTTCTGTTCTTCAGAAACAGTTTTTCATATATTATCATTTTGCTCAGTCCTTGCTTCAACAGATTATTTAGAAAGACATAATGCCGTCGCTAATATTATTCATTTTAATCTAGGAATTAAACATGACCTAATTCCCAAAAGAAAAAATTTCTCAAATATGAACCTGAGATTATTTGTGAAAATGACAAATATAAACTTTATTTTGATAAAACAATTCTTTGCAACAGAGCTGTAAAACACAATAGACCAGATATCATTCTTAATGATAAACAGAATCAAATAACATATATAATTGATATTGCTATACCCGACATACATAATATACAAAATAAATACAATGAAAAATTTCTAAATATATGATGCTTGGCGACGAGATTAAAAAATGTGGAAAATGAAGAAAATATTTATTCTACCGATTATTATTTCCACAACAGGTGTTATTCCTAGAAATCTTCACAAAAGTATTGGGATTTTGGGTCTGAAGGAAAATTTGTTTGAACAGTTACAAAAGATAACAGTCATCATATTTTATTTATTTGTTTATATAAATGTAATATAATTAACTGATAATTTTGTCATATTTATATTCAGAGCAGTATTCTATTCGATCGTTCACCACTTCACACAAAGGAAACTATTAATGAGTAACATTCAGTGTTACTTGACTAAGGTTCGTACACTGGATTTTTCCGGGAGAAAGCCTCTGACACTACTCGTTGGTACATTGATATCATTGTCTGATGATGCTATAGTATGTATATATTCTGGTAGATTGATATATTCTCATAACATTTAACGTTATCCTAATATAAAATTATTCCAGGATATGTTTTGATTATAATCATTGCCTGGCAATGGTATTAATTACCGGGTGGTGGATTTATATTTTTCATGAAATCAGTGTGATTGCATGAACAGATATATGGGCAACTCGTCGGGGTAAACCCCTATATATATATATATATATATATATATATATATATATATATATATATATATATATATATATATATATATATATATTCATTGATCCTAAGCAGAAGATGTAGAGTGATGAGCTCCAGAAACTGCTCAGGCATCTAGTTATAGATTTCCTCTTTCGAGTTTGTTAAATTCGTTACTCCTAGGCTTTCCAAATTGAACCATAATCACACAAATAAGCTCATAATAATAACTTTTCATTTCGTTGGTGACTTTCTGAGGACCCATCAAGCAGTTTCTATTTTTATATATACTGCGCTAAGAAGTAGACCCGTGTGATGGGTTCAAAAAATCGATTTTTTTTTACAAGAATATGCTCTCAAATTTTCAGATCGAAATTCAAAAAATATATATAAAGTTATAGAAAAAGCAAGAGAGCGCGCCGTAGTGAGTATGAAAGTGTGTTGACACGTCAGCGGCAACTGCTCTGAGACACGTCAGCGGCAACTGCTCTGACCATTCCCAATTTTATGGCCCTTATAAACATTATTATCTAAAGATAATCAGATATACATATTTATCGAAGCCAACTGCAGAGAGGCCAGAACCTTACGCAGGGCTGTCAAAGATGCTGAAAATGACAGCTTTGAGGAGACGGAAGAATTGCTCTATGCATCGGGCATAGCTGATTAATGGATGTAAGTATTATTTGTTATCGAAACTTTAAACGCATTTTTCTTGAAACCATGTTTTTGATATTCGGTGAAGCACTACTCATTACAGATTCATAAATGATTACCAAGCCAGCAAAACCAATCATTAATTCTGAAGAATATGCTTTGATTCATTTCAATTAAAAGTTGTCTTTTGCTTGACATAGTAGTGACTGGTAATGAATATATATATATATATATATATATATATATATATATATATATATATATATATATATATTCATTGATCCTAAGCAGAAGATGTAGAGTGATGAGCTCCAGAAACTGCTCAGGCATCTAGTTATAGATTTCTCTTTCGAGTTTGTTAAATCTGTTATCCTAGGCTTTCCAAATTGAACCATAATCACACAAATAAGCTCATAATAATAACTTTTCATTTCGTTGGTGACTTTCTGAGGACCCATCAAGCAGTTTCTATTTTTATATATACTGCGCTAAGAAGTAGACCGTGTGATGGGTTCAAAAATCGATTTTTTTTTTTCTCGACAAGAATATGCTCTCAAATTTTCAGATCGAAATTCAAAAAATATATATAAAGTTATAGAAAAAGCAAGAGAGCGCGCCGTAGTGAGTATGAAAGTGTGTTGACACGTCAGCGGCAACTGCTCTGAGACACGTCAGCGGCAACTGCTCTGACCATTCCCAATTTTATGGCCCTTATAAACATTATTATCTAAAGATAATCAGATATACATATTTATCGAAGCCAACTGCAGAGAGGCCAGAACCTTACGCAGGGCTGTCAAAGATGCTGAAAATGACAGCTTTGAGGAGACGGAAGAATTGCTCTATGCATCGGGCATAGCTGATTAATGGATGTAAGTATTATTTGTTATCGAAACTTTAAACGCATTTTTCTTGAAACCATGTTTTTGATATTTCGGTGAAGCACTGACTCAAAACGATTCAATCGATTTGGATGAAAATTCAACTAGTTATTCTATATACCTACTTATCTAAATATCTAACCTTTAAAATATTTAATTTTTCAATAATAAATTGATTTTTTTAAACATTTTATCAACGGGATAAATTTGATTTTAAGTACCTTTTTTCCACAGGTTCAGCATTCATTTTTACTATTTATATTATTGAATAGTTCATTAGAATAGGTTCTACACAATAATAATTTCTTTGATTTTCTTATTTCAGATGACTACGGAGGGCTGTGTGCTTTCGCGAAACAGCTGACCATTCTTTCGTGGACTCTACTTTGACATCAAATATTGTCAATAAACTAATGTAAAATTAGGATAAAATTTTTTTTTTTACATTTCAAAGTATTGAAATAAACATGTAAAAGTAACAAAACGATTGCATATTATTTTCTTGTTAATAGCGTCCGAATTTCGGCCGTCATACCAGTCTACTACTATGTCACAGAATCGAAAATTCAAATTTATTCCGGGAAAGTTTGGATATCTTGAAAAATTATTTTTCCACTTATCCGCCAGCGCTAAGAAATGCTTGAGAATAATTGAAATGAAAATGGTACTCATAGAAACTCAAATGAAACTAATAATGTGAAACTTTTGGAGAGTAGAAAACTTGTTAAAACCGCATATTCCCACCCCTGGCTTGAATTACTACAAGACATCTACGATTCATACTCAATTCAATGAACTCATACATTTAGTTTTAAATTTCAATCAATCTGATATACACGGTAGCTAGCTGGTTTTGCTGGCTTGGTAATCATTTATTGAGAATGTCTCAGACATGTTCGATGGCACTGGGGTCAAGGCTTCCGGCAGTTTACTGCGTTGAAGTGATTTCGTGACCATGAACATAGTTTGTAACAATTATCTATGAGTATGGTGAGGTGGTGAGGTTGGGTTTATCATAGCTTAAATTTTACAAAATGTTCTTCTAAAATATCTGTAATGCACCTCTAAGCATTCAAGGTTCCATTATTTACGATGATCAGATAATAAATAAATTCCCTCCCCCTTTATTATTGAACCTCCACCAAGATCATATGAAGGTAAAAAGTTGCACTCGCTGTATTTCCCGTTTCAACGACTTTATACTAGAGAACAACAATCGCAATGAAAAAGGCAAAATCTCGACGCGTCTGTAAACGAAACTCTGTTCCAGTCAGCTTCTCACCAATTGACATGTTCCCTCTTAAATGTTCTGCGGTTACAGCAGGGTCTCGAGCTGTGAAACGAGGCCAAATTTTCTGAAACATTGTGGTAGAGTTTCAGTGCTAACTTGGACTTCACTACTCTGTCGAATTGCATTTGAAGGTAGCAGTAGCGAACGGTCTAAACGAGGAAATTCTAGGATGGATCGCCGTTGTTGCTCGAAATCGTCCTTGTTCAGGTCTTCTTCAGGACAATTAGTCTTCCTGGGGCTGCGGGTTATTCTAGTAACAGTTGAATGGGACATCCCAAGCCTTTGGCCTATTCTTGTGAAAGTCCAACCTAGGTCATCTAACAGCACTGTTTCAACACAATCTGCCGGGGTCAAATTTCGTGATTCGCGTTGCATTATTACGAAAAATCAAAACTTTCAAGAAGAACAAATGTTACCAAAATTTTCAATTCTCTTGCAAAATCTGAATTCATTTCTTTATTTTATTTCTCATGACCGGAAAAGACATCGAATTTTAATATATATATCCGGAAATATCCGAGAAAACATATGTTAATAATTAAATACCTATCAAAAACGAAATTTGAAATATAGAAACTGTGTCTTCATTTCGGAGAAAGATTACTATTCCAATTAACTACATAAATATTCTGCTACAGCTCAGCTCGATGGTAGTATACTTTCACCATTATGAAACTCTGAAAATGATTTCCATTAGATCGACAATATCATAAGTCATAAAAAAGTAAAGTAAACAATATATTTCAATAAAAGTTATTTTCTAGTTTTCCTAATGGCAAAAATGACAACCAATAAAATAAACAATTAAATCATATACTCAAATTTACTACCGTTTCAATGTTCGAGCCCAAACAAACGTGCAATCTATCTTTCTTGTAATCAGTGTAAGCTACAATGTGTGTTTGCGAAGAATCGGAATTTAACCGTCATTTCCAATGAAACTGAACGCATTAAGTAAACTCCATACATTTGTTGAACAGTTATCATGAAACTTCAGGCAATATGACCGTCGAAAAGAAAACGTTTGGGAACACTAGCTCGATAATCATATCATTAGCATAAATCAAATCTGACTGAGCTGAAGGAATCTTATTCTCAATTTTCATCTTCGAGAATTTTACGTCTAATCTTATCAAAAAAAAATAAGTATATACATTTTATTTGCAAACCTAATTTCGCACAATGTCATACTATTTATAGTACTATATATATATATATATATATATATATATATATATATATATATATATATATATATATATATATATATATATATATATATATATATATATATATATATATATATATATATATATATATATATATATATATATATATATATCTTTTGAAAAGAGAGGATTTACAAAAATTCGAATAATTGTATTTACAATAAATGCTTATATATACTTAGAGGTTAAACAAAACAACACGTCATCAATTCGATTATTTACGCAATTCACTCACACCGAATGTGTATTTAAGCCTTTATGACGAAAAGCTCCTCACCGTTTCTGTGAATCTTTTTCATGATATAGATCTTCTATAATCTGATGATTATCCGCATTTTCTACTAGATCTAGTTGGTTTTCTCCAGATAAATTCTCCTCTATGAAGAAGGGTTCTACGATGTAATCCTCCAGAATACCAGTTTAGTTGACCTTTAGCACTTAAGGATTTTGTGTGTTGGTCTCTCTTAAACCTACAAGGATTAGCATCTGACCAATATCGGGGATTACGTCTATTAACACCACCATATGAATAAAATGTATGTTCGTTTCAGGAACGACACACAACAAATTGGTATTATTAAACCCTTTACTTTACTCAATTTTCCAGAACATCAAACGTATGTCAGGGTCGTCTTCATTTATTTCTTGCACCAATTTAAGTATATTTTCTTGTTTTTCTAGCTTTATATTTCAATAACGGGTCTTACAAAATGATATTTTTTGAGGAACAATTAAAGTTTTCTCAGATCTGCATTAACTCACTGCAAAGTGGCATTCTTCATTCAGAATACACCCATATAATAGATATTTCTTTACGTGTTTCCTCCATGTTATTATGGCTTTTTTCTTGTCCAAATTATTTATATTATCCGTTCGTTCGAAGACAACAATAAAGTTTTTAATCGAAATGAAGAAAGATTTGTCTCCTGATGTCATGTTTTCAGGAAGACCTGAAACGTGTTATGAAATCGATAACTGTACGTAAAGCTGCAGAGTTTGATATAGTTTCTCAAACTCTTAAAATATTAGGAATAAATGATTTGCTTGCAGTTTTCAGAACAGCCAAGGTTATCGTTATTCTAAAACCATATAAAACTTCAAGGTATCCGAATAGCTATTGTCTTATGAGCTTACATTCTGTATCTCAAAATATTTGAGAAACTTCTATGTGGAAGAACAGAAACCATATTTAACGACACTTTTTCTTATTTGCAATGTGGTTTCAGAAAAACCTTCGATTGTTCAGATCGAGTCTTGAGTTTAGCAACGCTCAATGAGTAGGGAGTATATTGAAAACAGGAGTAGCATTCTTGGATCATTCAGCTGTATTTGATACACAGTGGAAAGATGGACTGATTCCAAAACTGTATAAGATTATTCACTGTTGTATTATTATTAAGCTGATCGAGAATATCTTGTCTGACAGAAATATTCGTGTTCTTATTGAAAAGAGAGGTCGTTTTCGCACTTCTGTTAATGGTCTTCTACAGAAATTTTCGTGCATATATTAATCAATTTAGATTGTTGCAACTTCTTCGAAAACGTTCATTTATACCAATAATATTGCTCCATCTTTTCGGCTTGAAAACTTTGAAACTATTGAATAAGTTTGGAGTGCTGATTTGAAAATTTTGTACGAGTTCTTCAACCTCATCTATACCCAAATCCTTCGAAAACTGAGGTATCTTGTTTTCATCTGAGTGCTCATCAACAGGATAGACGATTGAAGTAATTTTTGATGATTCTTTCCCGACTTTCCATCTCAAATATATTAATAAAATGAGTCAATCGCTGAAGAAAAATAATATTCTACCATAACTATCACGGTCCACTTGGGGTAGCCAAAATCACATTCTTCGAACTGATGCTCTGGCTCTGTACCTTTTTTTACAGCTGAGCTGAATAGCACTTTTGTTCAAAGAATAGAGTTCCAACTGGAATGTTCTCTTAGAGCTCATACGCATCTTGATGAAGCGAGAAATCTCAATGTTCAGCTCGAGCTCCTAAACTTCTCCCATAGCAGCAGACAGTTTCACTTCAATTTGCGCAAGAATAAGCTACGTGGATTATAGATGAATAGAAGGAAGGATTCCAGATGGCTGTCAGCATGTATACTGATGACCAATACAGACGTCCAATAAAGAAAACTGTAGGTTAAAAGGAATGATAGACAACGGTTTGGGAGGTATCAGTTATGTGGCAGGCATATAAAATCTCTTGAGTGTGATAACTAACGTGTAGCAGCTAAAAAATTCATGGAAAAAGGTTCTTTCAGATGTTGTCGTATCAGAACTATATATTGGTCGTCGCGATTTGACATACATCGCTGCCTTCATTGGTCAGTCTTCCAAGAGCATCTGAAAATATCTCGTACGATGCTCTGAGCTGCATTGAGTGTTTGAGCGATTCAACGTTGGCAAAACTCAGATAAAATTAAAGGTCAGCAGGTCCAAAACAGAAACAGAGTACAAAGGAGTCAATAGACAAACCTGATAAGATATTCAATGTCGTCACGTTGTCTAATACATTTCTCAGCGAAACGCAATTGGATATATTTCCTAAGATTACATGTATAGTGAGACGGGACATCATCTTGTTGAAATCAGGATTAAGAATATAGTATTTTATATTTTGGACAGGATAAAGAGTAACAAAGCAATGAAGGATCATTTTTGTGTCAAATATTTTAGACAGTACAAAGAAATAAGTGCTAATTGTCAACTGATGTTGTACAAATTTTCTTCAACCGCCAATCACACGTTCAACTAGATATTATCCAACTCCATGATTTTTTAAATTTTTTCGAAATTTATAATTTATAATTCACCTAAGAGCAGAACTTCACATAACAAAGTTGAACAAAATGGAAATAGATCAGTTCACCCAGGAAACAACGTAACTTATTAATTCATTCATGAATATTTTGAAAGTGAATTCAATAACTCCTGTAGCTATCCTCGCTAAAATATGAATCGCACATATGACTTAAGTGTGGAATTTCCACTTGCTGCTATGTACTCTCAAAAAAATTAGCATTCTAAACAATAGTACCAATGACGTCTATTATACACGTCAACGAAACTTTATATTCAATATCTATGTCTTTCATAATCAACAAGGGATATACTACACGAATACTTGAAAAAAATGCAGGAATAAATTGATTTGCCAGAAAGCAAGACATTATTGTTTCTATACATCTCTAAACATTCGCCATTATTCAATCATCAGCCAATTTTGAAGCTGTGAAACTAAGAGATCTTCTTCACGTCTCAAAATTTTTTAAAGAACTAGAGACTAGTCGTCTCATTGTTTGGCATATTCAAAGACAATAATAATCTATGTATATAAAATCTTCTGGACCTGTTTTGCAAATTTTTTCTTCCAAAAACATATATTACTCCATAGTTAGTAGTAGGTTTTTGTTCAAATTGTTGCGAATCAATAAAATTGAAGGTTCAAAGGACGATTTTTATTTCTATTAGTTATCAAAATTCATATTGTTTTGCCCTTTCATATATTAAATGACAGTATTCGATGCGTCAATATTTCGCTTCAATAGAAAATGATCTGTCATGGATTTAATGAAAAATTTATTCTGGTGAAAAATAAAGAAAACAAATTTTAGAGAAATCAAAACACTGATGAAAATTGAAGTGTCTTTCCTAAAGGGATCTGAAAACTGAAAGTTGACTAATACAGGGTGTTCCCAGATGAAAGGGTTATACTGTATTAGGGGATAGAGTAACTCTAGGCTCTTCAGAAATGCTATATGAAAGTAATCGAAGTGATTTGTTGTTTTTGGTCGAATGTTCAATCCTTTATAACTCGAGAACCCGCAAACCACAATTAGTGAATTATTACACATTCATTAGTCTCGTCTTACTGAATCGACTTATGAAGGAAAAACAAAATGCAGGTCTGTATCCAGTCTAAATTTCATATTTTTAGAAAACCGATAATATAGACATTCTGTTTGTGGTTAATATGAATTTATTTGTAATTCGGAGCTACAATTCATAGAGACCTAATGAACAATAAATTTTTATTTTTTTTTCTAATTGGTTTATCAGTTTTATTTCTGAGAAGAATTTAGGTTAGCGGGTAACTGCAATGGAATAATCAGACGACGAAACATACAAAAGAGTGAAAACGCAAAACAAAAAAAAGGAAACAAAAATACGACACTGTTAGATGAATCATGATACTATCTAAATAGCCACCTCCGAGTTCCAAACATTTTTCGGATTGTAGAAACACATCATTGATGCTTCTACGAATCATTTCTTCGTCTTCTGTATATCCACACAATATGCGATTTATTTATCATTATCTGCAAGAAATATCTGCTTCATATACTGTGCACTTCAAAAAACCTTATCCGACAAATCTAAAAGGGTGTGATCTGATGACATCGGGGGCCATGCAACAGGCCCACAGCGACCAAGCCATCTATTTTCATAGTTTCGTCTCATTTGAGAAGTATATGTAGTACCATCGTGCAAGAACCCAACAAATTCATGTTTCGTAACAGATTTGACAGAATATTGACCAAAAACTTCGAAAACGTTTCACTTGTCAATACTCCTTTAAAAAAGTGACGTTCAACTGGATTTACATCATACACATAACATCATACAATGACAGAAAATCAAATTTATCTGTTTAAGCGTTTTCCAAACACTTTCAAATGTAAATTTCAAACTCTGACCTCTTTGTGTCGTACTGATTTATGTACTATGTTTTACTATGTTAGGGATATTCTGTTTCTCCTGAATATTTTGCATCGAGAGACGTTCATGTTCAGTAGCAGAAGGTAGAGTCCCTAGTTCCGATATTTTATCAAACACCCTATAGAATGTTCTGTGATTGGGAATCTCCTGATTTCTGACGCGTCGTTCAAGTTCCCGCCAAGCAGCTGGTGGATAAATATAAATGCGGTATAGCTTTCGTCTCGATTAAACCAAATAAATTTCAACCCAAACTCAAATGAATTTCAGCAGGTATTCTTTTGACAGAACATTGATCAGAATCACAGAAGAACAGTTTTAGAATCATAGAGCAGCATAATTTCTCTGTGGGATTACCTTAGGTATTCTGATGCAATTTCTGTAAATCTGGCCTTGCCAACGAAAATAGGACTCGTGAAATGAATTTCTGTGAAAAGTTGATGTATAAAAAATGCAGTCTTGAGAATAAAGCATATTCCACACTTAAACATTTCCAAGATAATGCAATCGATGAGAAAATAATATCATAAGCCTTGTTTCACTTCTTGATTATTCGTCATTTCATTAAGAAGTAATGAATGTGCTACATAGCTTCTTCCATAAAAAAACCGAATCTGAACGAAAAAACAAGTTAAAAACATATCTAGCATGAGTTTTTCTGTATAGACTGAAAAATGCTGACCATCATATTTTCATATTTGATTTCATTGATAGTGAAAATGTGTCATGATTTCTCATTTGTGTTGGACCGCTATGAATCATAACTCCGGAGTACAAAAATCATTGAGATTTTTCATATTCAGGGTGTTTATATTTTAAGTTATGGGCTGGGTACGGACCTGCATATTGTTTTTCTCTTTATGAGTCGCTTTAATAAGACAAGCCTAGTAAATGCGTAAGATTGCGTCACTTGCGGTTTACGGGTTCTCGAGTTATAAATAATCAAACATTCAACTGAAAACATCGAGTCATCCTGTATCTTGAAAGCCCAGACGATTTGATGATTATCATACACCATTTCTGCCTAGAGTTACTCTATCCTTCCTACATGTGGGCCGTTCTTCGGTAAACATCCTGTAAAATCATTAGCCTAATAGAAGAAATTCAGGCGAAAACTGAATATGTTGCCATACCAGTATTCGTTTTGAATTTTTTCATTTCTTGCTCTATAATTTGTACAACTTACTTCAAACGATTTATGAGTTTTAGATATTTTCCAGGAAAAACGAGTCTAGCCAAAGAATAAAAAAAAATTATTTCACGAGAAATTCCACAACATGACGACTGAACTCACCCTTAAACTTTGTCGCCTGTAACTCTTCGTTCTCGCCAAGTAGTATTTGTAAACGTGTGGTGGCATGGCTTTCTTCGTTTCTTCGCCGATCCAAAGGTCAGGCCTAGAAACTCCTGAACAAACGGCTGGACGGAATGGAGACGACACTGGGAGGTAAATATCCTTTACGAGAGGAAAACGACAGCTCATACCAGTCAAGTCCGGTCTGCTTTGTGCATGGTTTTTTCCGATGGAATGGCAGTGTAGGCAATCGCACATTGAGAATAGAATATTTTAACACTAACACTTTGTTATAAGTTCACTATTTTGTAATAAAAAAATATCTCTATGCATTCAGTATTAAATAACAGTTTCAGACGTATAAGTGCTGATCACTGAATTTCATTAGTCATTTCTATAGAAATCCGAAATTAAAATTATATTCCGAGTACATGTGAGAACCACTGATAACTTCGTTATTCCTAAAGATAGGCAAAAAGGCGTCAAGGAAATAAATCTCAAGGATTTATTAACATTTTCCTCATACAAGTGATTTACTGGAGGATGTTTAATTTTAAATGACAACCCGCATATAATTCCTTTAGCTATTTCCAATACCTGCTATTTTGTACTTCTATTTATTTTACTTCAACAGATCTGAAATAACTGATACTTACACAAATGTTCATAGATGAATTCCATAAATTTTGATTTAACATGGAGACGATTCATACAAATGAAGGAAGTTTATGTGAACTACAAATTGGTCACCCCTTATCAGCTCATTGAAACTCAAATCAAAACACTAACTCCAAAAATCTGTGACAATAAGATCAACACGTCAGTGAAAATTTCTTTTCGTGAAATGCCCAATTTATTGAAACAAGTTCCGAAGTTACTGATTGGTTTGTTATTACATAATTTTTTTCATGTTCTTAAATAACAAAACATGTCGCATTTATGTTGTTTCACAAATATTCCAACAAATTGGTGGTGGAGCATGAACTATGTCTTAAACATATCTTCATATGTGTCACCGACGTCGGTTGAATCCGGATTGACTGGTGTTAGGAATTCATTTTTTCCAAAATCGTCGGTTAGAAAGCCGGTAACGATAGCTGTCTTTGGTGGAAGGGTTCCGTCCAGCTGATTCACTTCGTTTCGGAACAGTTTTGATTTGGGTATTCTGGGATAAGATGGAAGAAAAAAAGATAACAATTTGCTCGTTTTCCATAGTAAATGGAATTTCCAAAGGTAGGAGTGTGCGTTTTGCGGTATTATAAATAGACGTAGTGAATATACCAGAATATACCATATACCACGAATGTCCAGGAAAGATGAATAGGATAGCAGAGAAAACAGAAATGTACATCGCAAACTTTGGAAGAAATATATATATATATATATATATATATATATATATATATATATATATATATATATATATATATATATATATATATATATATATATATATATATATATATATATATATGTGAGAAGAAGAAGAATTATTCAAAAATCCGTAGATCAATGAATAATCCTTCCTGACAAGAGCTAGGTTAGGGAAGTGGCTATCTTAGGACACATAGCGATGCATTCGACCCTTAGTACTAGGAAATTGTCCATTGTGTTTGGTGTTTCACGCACAAAAATCACGATAATCTTAAAAAAACAAAAGTTTCATCCTTTTAAGATACGATTAGTTCATGAACTGAATAAGGAAGATTTTGATCGCCGAGTCATGTTCTGTGAAGTGGTCAGTGAAATTATTAACAAAAACTACATGTTCAATATCTATTTTTCGGATGAGTGTTCATTTTACCTTAACGGCACTGTAAACAAGCATAACTGTCGGTAATGATCAGATGAAAATCCAAGAAGAGCATACCCAGCATCCCTAAAAGTTAAATGTTTAATCGAGTGGTCACCCAGATCACATGATCTGGCGCCTTTTGACCTTTTTCTATGGGGATACCTGAAATCCAAGATTTACGCTTCCCAACCTGAGTTACTGGATGGTTTGGGAATTCGGATCATCAATGAATGCCGTTAAATTGAACTAGAAATGTTAAGTAATGTACGTGAACGATTCGAGCAGAACTTATTCTACTGCATGGAAGTGAATGGTGCCCATTTTAAGCTCTTAATAAATTAATCACAAAAGTAAGTAGTCCTCTACCTTTTTAGCTGTCATTTCGTTAATGATGAAAATTTTGAAGCGAAAATTTAGGTTCAAATAGTACTCAATAAGATCTTCAAAATGAGGTATCGCAACACCCCCATCCCTAATCAAAATCAGGAGACTGTACTCACCCCCAGTACGGGCATGAAAAAATCAGACAAGTTGTTCCACCTCAGGAATTGACGGGTCCAAGCGATTCTCCGTACTTCATTTTAAAACCGGAAATATATATTTAAATCGGGGATGAAGAATCATTTTCAATGGAGTGCCACTGTATTCACTTTATGTATGAAGAATTTTGAACTTGAGGAGAGGGGTTGATTTCATATGCTGAATCGACCTTAATAATAGTCCCCTGCAATTACGAAATTCACTTATCTCAGCGTTTTTTACTAGAATAATACTTCCAAGAGTTAAAGGAAGACAATTTTTTGGCGGAACACTTCGTATTCATTTTCTATTGCTTTACTTTCATGAGTTTTGACTAGTTTGATGAGGAATGCAAATGATAAATAACAATTTTAAAGAAATTTCTATGTGGTTAGTATTGAGATTGCACAAGGGGTATTTCAATTCAATATCAGATACTCGTAGGCACTTTTATACTCGAGTACACTATAAGTCGCATAAGGCCGAAAAAAGTGATATTTCGTCAATTGACAATTTCTACTTTTAGCTCAGCTAAGGGACATCCATCCAATAATTTTCAAATGAAAATTTTATTTCTAAACCATTATCGAACTATAACTATTCAAAACAACACACAATTCGATGTAGCAGGTCTCAAGCAATGCATTTTAAAAATAGCAGAATTAATGTTTAATTATATAGACTAAAGAGAGACTCATGCATAGGTGTACGTGGGTACACGTTTAGTAGAAATTATTCACGGAGAAAAGATTAAATGTCACTTATTTGTTAAATCCAATTTACTACGATATCCGTCATTTTGTTCCTGTTGAATACCAAACACAATGAAGTAACACCAAGTTTCCTTCTACAGAAGACTAATACACGACAACGTATTTGCATATCAATATGATGCTTTGAGGTTTAGTTTCAGACTTCATAAGTTACCATCCTCGACATCACCGTTCCGAAGTTGGGAGTAATTTTGGTTAAAGTACAAAAGTTCTTTAGGCTAACATCGTATAATCTTCGAAAGTTATAAAAATGAGATTTAGGTGACGAAGTTATAATAGAAAAGATTTAGTAAATATAATCGAGTATTGACAAGTTGATGAAGAATGGAATAATAATGAACCAGAAAAAATCTGTTCATGGAAATAAATTCAATAGAGTGCCTCATTTTTGATGTTTTAGTACGGCAGCTATATGAAATACTGCGAATAGACAAAAATAGCCCAGCCAGCAAAGGCCACGATTTTCATGGAAAATTCATTGGTGAAAACAAATCACAGATACTTTTTTTGATTTCGTGTTATTGCGGATTTTCGATTTTCCAGGATTTCGGCATATACTAATATATCGTTCGCTATCAAAATTGAGTGAAAAATGTTTTGACAATCTAAGCGCACTTTTTTGAGTAGAATACTCAATGTATTCAAATTTTCTTGAATTGGTTTCGAATATGAACTTGTGTTTTTTTTAAATATAAATCATAGCTGGAATTGGATGAAATAGGAACAGTATTTTTTTCTGTTTCTAATGAATGTATCAAAAATAATTCATGTAGCACGAATGAATTTTTCTATTTCTAAGAGCGATTTCTTGACATATCTTTGGAATCTGACTTTCAGAAAGATCTTCATCGAGATTACAATACTAACGTTTCTTAGGTCTGTGGTATCCACTGAAGGGCAATATTGCGATAAACGTTCTAATATATTGCCGGGTAACACAAAACAGATAACTGCTTTTCTGTGTCGCATATAATTTCGTTGTTTTGCGGTAAGATTTAAAATGTCTTAATCTATCAGTCTATCAAATATTTTCATTGGGTCGTCGTTCAAATCAGTTTGTAGAATAGTAAGACGCTTGATATATCCATGTGTTTCATTAATTTTTATGCTGATCGTATTCTGACTACAGATTGGTTCAACTTCTGTATAGTCTAGGAAATTAAGCGTTAAACCTACCAATTTTTCCTATGAAACTTTTTGCATTCGTTCTGAAAAATCATCAGAAGAAGTTTGTGAACTTAATCGGGAGTGGTAATATTAAAATTGCATTTTCTGCATAAGAAAAATGCATCTTCCAGAAGGCATATAATATGAAAAAATAGCAACTCGGAAAATATTGACAGAAATGAGTTCCAATTTGTTAATCTGGGGTTTTCGAGGTCTCTGAACACGAATATGAAAACGGCGATGATCCTCGAGCTACCTGGTGGTCAGGGTGCATCTCGTCTCTTGGAATTTTGTGTTATTTTCATAAGATATCAGTCGAAAGTCATTAGTCGGGGGTTTTTGAGGTTGCTGAACACGGCGATGATCTTCGAGCTACCTGATGCCTACGGTTCGCCTCGTCTCCTGGAGTTTTATGTTCATTTGATATTCAAGGTTTTTACGAAAGTGTGGTATCAAATAATAGTTGAAATATGATTTCTTGAGTAGAAATACAAAAAAACCTTAATCCTTTCCTGCATCAGATAGATTTCCTTCAAAGTTTTCCATATTCATGCAGTTGGACCGAGCACAATTTTTGAATGCCAAATTGCAAACTATGCCATTCTTCCTACATGCACATGAGATGTCACAGCTTTTTTTTTTTATATATATATATATTTTTTTTCTTTTGTTTTTTCTTCATGTCCCACCTGAAAATCTTGAAACTTATAGAGAAAGAAAATTTTGAACATAATGCGCGCCCTTAATTATAATTTTAACCCACTGCTAATCGTTTTTGAATTTTAGTCATTGAAATAAATTCAATAAATGCTTTTTATACGTTTTTCGTTCCGCTCACCCAAAAAAAATATATTCGGAATTTTGATGGATGGATTCTTGTTAGAGGTATGAATTGCTACAAAAAAGTTCATTGTGTCGAGTTTGTTGGTATAAATTGTTCAGAGTTTTTGAATTTTCACGGCAGAACAACAGACGGAATGCTGTACACAGAGAATAAAAAAGTAGATATGCTACTCATTTATGGCGGATGCACAAAAACTCTACAGCATCAGCAATTTTATAAGCTGAACGCTATCCAGAACAGCAAAATCCTTCAAGGTACGATTTTCCAAAACTGGAAGTGAAGTTTCGTCATCAACCGATTGTTACAGATAATCAAAATTTCATAGTAAGCGAAAATTCTGAAATTGATGTATTAGCGTACATTAATTTGAATTGTACGGCATCTACCAGAGAAATCGCACAAGAAATAGGAATAAGTCATCAGAGTGTTTGGAGAATTCTTAAGAAGCATAAATTTCGCTCGTTCAAATACAATCTTCATCATCTTTATGAAAATGATAATGGCCGAAGATTAGAATATTGCTACCAGTTTCTTCAAAAGATGGAAATGAATCCAAGGTATCCTTATAAAATTTTATATTCAGATGAATCCCGATTTACAAACAACGAAATATTCAATAGAAACAATACGCGCTATTGGGCCCACGAAAACGAGCATTTAGTAAGCGAGGGTAACTTCCAGGAGCGATTTGGGTTTAATGTATGGATGGCAATGGTAGGGCGACATCTCATAGGTCCAATCATTTTTGATGGACCATTAAAAGGGGAAAGATATTTAGGATTTTTACAAAACGAAATAAGCGATCTGATTGATAGTTTACCACTGGCTGTGGCTAATAACTTAATTTTCCGACAAGATGGAGCACCAGCGCACAACTGCAGGGAAGTTGTTCAATACCTAAATAATAATTTAAATGAAAGGCGGATAGGCACCAACGGCCCGACAAGCTCGATCTCGCGACTTGTCCCCATTAGATTTTTTTGTGGGCCCATGTGAAAAATCGTGTTTATAGAACTGCTTCAGAAAATCGAGAGGATTTAGAGAAAAGAGTTCGGGGAGCAATAGATGAAATTTTTCCAAATCAAATGGATAATGTAGTACGGGCTACCATTCGCCGCAATAGGCTGTGTCACGCACAGAATGGGGGTCTCTTCGAAAACCTGTTGTGAAGCTCTGCTCAATTGATTTGATGACATTCCATCTATGGTCCATTTATATATTTATATATATATGTACGATATATATATATATATGGATTCTTTGTGTGCATTAAAACAGAGGATTAACAGAAATTCGAATAATTGTATCTACAATAAATGCTTACAGCTATAATATTGGTGTGTGTCAGAAAAACATAATCGTAAAAAACAAGCGAATAAATAGAATACCAGCAGAAAAAACAGACCATGCCCATTCCTTAATCAGGCATCTAAACTCGCATCATGCCTCCTACGATTGCCCCTAAAGTGTGAGCACAGGGAATGTAACACGGCAATCATACTATCTTGCGTATGATTCAATAAACGAGTGAAAAAAACTCGTTTCCCTGTCGTTATGTCACTAGCAATAGCTTGTCTGTTTATGTTGTGTTAGTGTCGTGTGTACAAAAAGTGTATCAACATTTTTTTCTGCTTAGCAGCTTCATTCTCTCATTATCATCTTGCACTTCATGCTTTCCAGGACTTTTTCACGAAGACAAGGGTGAAAAGGAAGGGGGATTGGGACTGGAAAAATCTGTAAAAACGGAAAAAGAAAAACAGCAGAAAAAAACTCTTATGACACTTCGTGGATCAGGAAATTGTGTCATCTTCACTGGATGATAGGAGTTTTCTTTGAGCTCCCATCCCCAGTCTGTAACATCTAAAACTCCTTCTCCGTACAACCAAGTCTGAACTTGTAAGCTCTTGTCAGATGTTGTGTGAACGTATCTGCCGTTGGCAGAATTTTGGCAATATTTTGAATAATTTTTTGAATTTTTATGTGACATGGTATTCTAAGATAATTTATCAATGGAATATTATAACAGTAACCTCAAAACTCACGAGTAATGATTTTATATTGATTTTAAATAATAATAACATAACGTCTAGGAGACGAGGTGCACCCTGAGCACCAGGTAGCTCAAGGACCATCGCCGTTATCATATTCGTGTTCAGCGACCTCAAAAACCCCCCGAGTAATGACCTTCGAGATAATACGAAACTTCAGGAGACGAGGTGCACCCTGGGCACTAGGTAGCTCGAGGACCATCGCCGTTATCATACTCGTGTTCAGCGAACTCGAAAACACCGGAGTAATGATTTTCGACTAATTTTGAATGTGAAAATAATACAAAACCCCAGGAGACGAGGTGCACCCTTGGCACCAGGTAGCTCTAGGACCATCGCCGTTATTATGATATTATTCGTGTTCAGCGACCTCAAAAACCCTCGACTTATGACTTTCGACCGATTTCGAATGAAAAAAATACAAAACTCCAGGAGACGAGGTGCACCCTGGGCACCAGGTAGCTCGAGAACTATCGCCGTTATCATATTCGTGTTCAGAGACCTCGGAAACCCCCGATTGACAAATTCTGTCGATATTTTCCGAGTTGCAAATTTTTCATATTATATGCACTTTTGAAATGCATTTTTCTTATGAAGAAAATGCAATTTTCATATCACCACTCCCGATTAAGTTCACAAACTTTTCTTATGCTTTTTCAAAACGAATGCAAAATGTTTCATGGCGATTGATCTTGCTAGGAAAAATTGGTAGGTTTTCAGTGCTCCGTTTCTTTGAGTAGTAGCTCTTTTCTTTATTTAGAAATTAGAATTAGAAGCCTTCGGGTGGCTTATCCTCTCAGAAAGTGGTACATTGTCTTTTTCATCTCTATCCTCGGCTTCTTCATAATGAAGCTTGATTCCCCTAGTAATTTGGCCAGCCATGTTAACATCTTCATCTATCTGTTCTTCATCAATGAGATCATCTTCATCAGTGAGTATTATTGTAATATCGACATTATTTCAACTATGAGGGCTAATATCATCAAGTACTGCATCAAGTCTCTTTTATCGACTACCATAAGAAGAAACCGTAATCGGTTAAAATACATCCAGATCCGTTATATCTTGAGTACAATAAATATAGTTTGAATTATGGAGTGACATCATAAGAACCTAATAGTTAATTGATTCCGCCATCACAACGTAATACATAAGCATGATAATAAAAAATTAAACTAAGTATTATACTATCACAAGAGTTTATTGAAATGCAAGGATGCAATTTGAGTCTCTCGGTAATCTTCAGCTGACAACAAGTACTGAAGTTAAAATGCATACATAGAAATAGAAACAAAATTTTTAAGGATGCAAACAAGAGGTAATGAAACAACTATTATTTAAAGATATCAAATATGAACGAATAACGGCCATCCTGGTCGTTCAGAAGATTATTTCTATGGGAAGTTTGTTGGAGTTTACAATTGTCTATGAATTTTAAAAGATATAACTTTCGTTCGATATACTGCGAATAGTTTGAAGTTACTGGAAAATGATGGCCATTTCGATACAATATAAAGCGAAAGTAGAATCGTCGGTTCTCTGGTAATTGTAGTCTAATTAATGCTCTTTGTATCTAGCTTGGAATGAAGGACCAGTCTGACCTATAGAAACGCCTTTACAATTCCTACAGAACAGCTTGTAAACTCCAGTATTGTTAAATTTATCAGTTTTATTTTTGCTTTTAAAGTTTCATGTATATTTTCAAAGCCACTCTTTTATGCTGTTTTGAAATGGCATTCGCAATCTTTTCGCCGATAGAGCCAAAATATGTAAATGAAATGTATTTCTCTTTATTATTCGATTCTATACGTGAGTAAATATTATGATACGTTATTTGTGTTCGTTTATTTGTGATCATTCCGTTTATTATATTTGAGGGATGATCACTGTTCAATAGTTGACAGTTCCCTGGACATATTTTCGTCGGATAATGGTAAAGAGAAACCCTCATGAATCATTGAATTAAACGCAGGTTATTTATGAGAGTTTGGAAGACTTGAGTCATAAGGAATGCAAATATCAGTGAAGGTGGGCTTTCGATATATATCAAAATTTACTAAGCTATTTTTATGAATAATTGTTAGGTCAAAAAGAGAATCTGATTATCGACTCTTCTCTCTATTTTGCATTTAATTTTGGCATGAATGCTATTGATCTAACTTAAAAATGGATCTAGTTGCCTAGCAGTTTCTATAAAACATGCTAGTATATCGTCTACATATCTAAACAAAAAATGTACTTTTTTTAGACCTCACAATCACTCACTAAGTTTTGATATATATCGAAAACCCACCTGCACTGATATTTGCATCTCTAATGACTCTACACACCCAACATTTTATAAATACGCTGCGTTTGATTCAATTGTTCATAAAGCTTTCTCTCTACCATCATCCGAAAAAACCATGTCCAGGGAAGTGTCAGCTATTAATGAAATTGCTAACAATAATGGTTATCGCGCAAATAAAATAACGGTATGATCAAAAAAAAACAAACACATATAGCATATCATAATATTTTCGCAAGTACGGAATCAACTTACACAGATAAAAACATTCGTTTACATATTTTGGACCTATCAGCGAAAATATTGAGAAGGTCATTTCAAAACAGCATAGAAAAGTAGCTTTCATACTCCACATGAGACTCTCCCAAAAATGTTAGCAATAGTAAATATAAAACTGATGAATTAGACAATACTGAAATTTAAAAGTTGCCCTCTATGAATTGTCAAGGCGTTTATATTGATCAGACTGGGCGTTCATTCAAAACAAGATGCAAAGATCATCAATCAGAAAATAATAACTAGAGAACCAACGAATCCTATTTCGTTACACATTGTACGGAAAATGGCTATCATTTTCCACCCATAGGTGAATTTCGAATTATTCACAAAATATCTAAGGACAGAAGTTAGATTTCTTAGAATGCATCGAAATTTTCAGACTCCAATAAACTCACCATAGAGATAATCTTCTGAACGAGGAAAATGGCCCGGCTTATTCGTCCATATTTGTTATCTTTAAATAATACCTGTTTTTACCAGAATTCGTATATCACCTCTTTTTTACACCCCTATTAATTTAGTATCTACCTGTTCATCTATGTGTGTATTTAAATTTCAGTTTGGGTTTTGAAGAATGTGTAGGCCACCAATCGAATCTTACAATTCTATCATGTTCGTCCAACATTCCATTTAAATAACTTCAGTGCTGATTTTCTGATTCATGCTGGATTTATGAAATTTTTGAGAACACTCCAATTAACTTGGCTCTTGAATATTCTCTTATTGAAAATGGACCCGATAACACAGATAGCTAGAATGCCTGCCTACATATTTCACTTCTGAGGAACCTTTCTTATTGTAACTGCCAAAGGACCACTATCCCTCATACCGCTGGATAATATAACCATTTTAAAACCAGATAAATTTCACGAAATTCCAATTTCAATTGATTATTTATGTCATCAACTCAAGAAAATCATTTCTCCGAATGAAATCAATCAACCTTGTTCATCACGTTGATATAATGAGATGGAACTTGTAGAACTTAGTCACTATGCTCTCAGACTAATAAGAAAGATCAGTTGCTTCACATAACTGTCATGGAATTTACGATAAATTATCCTAAAACGTTGTATCATTGCATCTACGACTCTATTACCTTGACGTTTCCTATTCAGTACTGACTCAGAGGCTTCAAATTTTTGCATAAGTAATATACAATGTACCCGTGGTTTCCATTTTCAGGTCCATGTCTTGAAAATTCTGGCTGTATCACTTGCATATCTATCTTCCCTTCCACTTCGATGCAATTGAAGTCTGAACTCAGTGCAGGTCAACCCATTTAAATGATCTCTTGCTCTTACGGGTAGTTCTTAACGATATAAACTTGATGAGTTCTGGCGTAAACATGCATGAACAAAAAATTTTAACTGCCGCGAATGGTAGAATATGTTCTTCTAAAAAGTCTGTAACGTACTTCTGAGCGTTCAGGGTTCCATTATTTTCGATGACCTGGTTATAATTTTGTTATCACAAGGAAAATATTAAAAAACAGTCATGCATCGTCCTTGCCAAGTCTCCTTTAATGACTACCTGTCTCTCTGTACCTGTGTATTATTCCATAAACAGTTGAATGGGAATAAATGTTACTTACAAAGATTGATCATCAACAGCTGATATAAATGTGGGGTGGTTTCTTGAAAACTCTCAAATTATTTCTTTCATTAGCATCTTCTGTAGTTTACCAATAGAGCGATCAGTGCATGTGAAACATCTAGACAATTCTTATGATAGGAACGTAGACTGATTCTTGGGAGGCTGTATTTTATTACGGGGTACTTTATTACTACAGCAAATTGTAGAAGATGGTCCGGATCATTTTCGTTTTACCACTGTAATAAACTGGCTTTATAAGGGTCGTTTCTCGTAACTTTACTACTAATGAATGTTTTCTTTAGGCATTTTAGGAAATCGCCCTCTTAAATTCAATATTCAGTAGTAACTTCAATATTATTCGTTCATTTTATCAATAAAAACAGAGGGAACTTTCATAAAATGATATTGATTTTTCATGAGAAATATCTTCTTCATCAAATCTGTAATTAAAATTTTTAAAATAGAAATCGCTTCAAAAGTTGACTAGAGCAAAATATGATGGTGGTAGATAGGTTCACCTTGTAGAGTCAGTCCCATAATACGGAAGAATTCCCGTTCATTTTACAATTTAAACGTCTAATCGTAAACGTCCTTATATGTAGCAAGCTATTAAACCATGTCAGCAGCCGTTTCATTAAGTCTTAAACAAAGGTAACGTCTTGCGACGTCTTTCAATTCAACCTAGATTCACGACACCTTCTACATATAATTCAACAAAGATAATATGATGTTTAATGAACAAAAGACAAAATTAATTCTGAGACCGCCTATGACAATAATACACATTTTTAAAATCATTTATTATTATTATTTAAACAGTATTTATTAATTTGGTTTTCTTTCACAAAATAGGACTACAGAAGAAACTACAAAAATATTCCTTAAAATACTGGAAAAATTTCATTTTTGTTGATAGATTTACAGTTCCCAAACAGTTCTCATGAGTTTGGATGCTGGATTAGACGCATATTTCCGCATCTGGAATCCTTTTAAAATCATTGAAGAAAATTATATGAAAATATGGTCTCCTCCAAGAGATACAGACAGTTCCACCTGTTTCTTTGAATATTGTGATCGGTAGTCCCGGAGGTTGAAAGAGAAACTACTTCACATAACAGAGGAAGAAAGCGTGAACCCTTCTTGCAGGTTTCTGAATATTCTCAAAGTATTCAGTATATTCATTCATGAAGATACTCAATAAACAAATTTGTTGGTAATGAAATTCCCAACCGAAATTATTCCACGCAAATTCTTCCTTTGCATCTCAGGAAGTTAAGGGTAACAGGGCTAAAAACGTAGCATTATATCTCTGATGTATTGTGTTTATTCCCTATCAAAACGATATCACAGAAAAAAAAAGTGTGGTTTTATCAAGCTTGAACTACACTTTAAGTAAATTCATCTTAAGAAACAATGTAAATTGAATATATTTGTTCAGTTACTCAATACACCGGATTTACTTACGACTTCTTCATTGTAGAATGAATGCACATTCAAAATACATAAAGCCGTACCCTTGAAATGTAAGTTCAGGAAAATGAGAGGAAAGTAAAAGTTTCATAAATAAATGTTTACTATATTTTGTTCATCGAAAGACTAGACTTCTTGTTGTTGATGGTATTTTGATTTCGATCGAAAATGAAGCAAAATTATGTGGATTGAAGTTAATCAGCTCACACCCGAGCAGTTTCGACAGTTACGTCATTTTCATGTGTCTAGAACTAACCGTTATGAGACAGAATATGCTAACTATACCTTTTTCAATTATCAAGTAGTGAGGAGTGATTAAATTCTAGTTGAATATTAGAAGATGTGAATATTTGGGTTTTTACAAAGTTTTTTGATGTCCAAAATTTTCAGCAGATTCATTGTTATTCCTAAATTGCATTTGTGATTTTCGAATGATATAAATAATTATGAGATTTATAGATTTAATATGTACCAAAACTGCAGATTTGTTACCTGCGGAGAGATGTTCTTTGAATCTTGATTCAAAACTTCAACCTATTTATCCTACGTAAGCTATTGGGCATTCATTGCATTAAATTCTGTGTATTCCAGATTGTTTTCAGTCTGTTTATTTTTACTGTTAGGCATGGAATAGTAGTTTACATATGTTGGGACCACTGGAGAAGGAGGTTGTTGAATCAAATTTGGAGATATCGGAATATCGGAAATGCCAAAAAGGTGAAAATATATTAAAAATGTAGTTTGTCAAAACCCAATGTAACTGTGAACGAACTAACCACATCAACAGACACATTTCTCTGTGCTGAATCTAGGTATAAGAAGCAGAACCAAGCATAAAACTCGTTAACACTCAATAAAAAAATAAAATTTTGAGGTTGACTTTTTCACTATCCTTGTCATTTAACATTCAATTTTATTGTTAATACATTAATTCGAAAAGTGAATGAATCTAATATGTTGTCTATAAGAAAAGTTCGGAAGTATGTATATAAGATATTGATAATCGCTTCGAAATACTTGTGATGTATCTGTACTCTGTTATACATAAAGTGACCATACGTCCCGTTTTGAACGGGACTGTCCCTTTTCTCGGTCACCTGTCCCGTTATCCCCAAACAAAGCGCCGGGACGCGAGATTGTCCCGTTTTCCGAAACCGCGCGAAGATTTAAAATAACGAAGTTGGTAAGACATGCGCGGGCGGCAAATCACAGACCGTCGCGTCTTCGACGATGGCGAATCACAGACCGTCGCGTCGTCGACGATCGGCGAATCACTGCCGCGCACGGCGTTGATTACCTAGTAACGCGGGAAGAAGAGGAAGTATGCAGTTATTCACACAGACTTTTCACTATTGTTTTGTTTTTGCGTACCTAATGTTCGTGCAGTAATTTAGTGGTAAACCGGTATTAAAACTTAGTTTTCTTTTGTTTTGGAATTTTACCTACAGTTATGCCGAAACGCAAGTGTTCATTTAATGTCAATTTACAAGCAAAATACCCATTTATTAAGCAAATTAATACTTCTTCGGAGGTCAGATGCGAAAAGTGTCGTACAGAGTTTAGTGTTTCCCATAGTGGTGCTGGTGATATTGAACAGCATTTGAAGTCTGAAAACATAAAAATTCCGATCGTGCCGTTGCTTCCAGTTCTTCAATGTTGAACTTTTTCAAAAATTCAAATGCGCCAACTCCAAAGGATTTAGATATTGCTGCTGCAGAGGGCGTCTGGGCTTATCACACTATACAAGAAAACCACAGTTTTCGCTCCAATGATTGTGCGTCGAAAATAATCCAATCATGTTTTGATCCGAAATTCACATGTGCGCGTACAAAAACAGAAGCTATTGTAGTAAATGTTTTGGCGCGTACAGCGATCGACAATTTAAAAGAAGATCTCAATAAGTCCAATTGTATTACAATTTTAAACGACGCTTCAAACCACGGTAACAAGAAAATATATCCATTTGTAGTGCGCTTTTTCAACCTTACGAAGGTGTGCAAGTAAAAATTTTAGATCTCCAAGATCAACCAGGCGAAACTTCTGATATCATTGTTGATTATTTACACAAAGTATTGACAGATAATAATTTGACAAAAAAAGTCGTGGCATTTTGTGGCGACAATGCTAATGTCAATTTTGGGGGTGTAGCTAGGCGAGGTACTAATAATGTATTAGCAAAATTACAATCATCTCTAAAAAAGCCGTTGATTGGTATTGGATGTGGAGCTCATATAATTCACAATGCAATAAAATCTGCTGCAGATGGTCTACCTTTAGATTACGAAAGCATTATTGTAAAAATATATTCATTTTTTTATATTTACACAGTTCGAGTTGAAGCTCTAAAGGAGTTTTGCGCTGAAGCTGAAATCGAACATCGCCAAATGCTTGGCTATAGTAAAACGAGGTGGCTTGCGCTTATGCCTGCCTTGGAGAGAGTTTTAAAAATGTTCCAGCCTTTAAAAAACTATTTTTTGAGCATTGAAAAATGTCCCACATTGTTAAAAAACTTTTTTGAAGATCCCACATCAGAATTATGGCTTTATTTTTTACATGCTCAGTCAGCAAGTTTTCACCAAGCTATATTGAAGGTTGAAGGTCAGACTGTGTCGGCAATTGAGGCTGCAAAAGAAATAAATCATCTTAAAGACAATTTGGCTCAGAAACAGATCAACCAGTTTCTTCCATTTACTGTTCGTAGTTTAATTATGAAATTAAAAGATAATGGCACTAATATTGATGAAGAGTTTGTGAAAAATACAGCTACTGAATTTTATAAAACAAGCCGTGAATATCTGGAACAGTGGACTTGCTTTCTTAGTAATGAAATTGAGATATTTTATTGGACAGATTTAAGAAAAGTTCCTGAATGGGAAGATATCCAAAAAGCGCTGGATGTATTGATTAAAAGGGATATATTGACTGTAATAAAGATACAGAAGTATTTGACGAATTCACATTAATTTCAAGCTACGTGACTTCCCAAAAATATCCGAATGGGATAATTTAAATGTCTCCATAGAAACTCGTTGGGTGGAAGTATTCAAACATTTTCGCACCAACAATCTTCAACATGAAAATTTTTGTATTTTAATTGAATATATTTTATGTTTACCTGGTACAAATGCTCCAGTAGAAAGAGTCTTTTCTATTATGAATAAATTATGGACGTCTGAAAAAATCACTTACAGGTTCCAGTTTTAAAAGCGATGTTGATAACTAAGGTCAACATAAAAAAACGTGCCAAGAATTTTATTCTTATTTAAAATCGTCACCAACTTTATTAAAGCAAATTTGTTCCTCTGACAAATATAAATTCAATTAAAAAATATGTTGCATTATTTTAATAATTACTGTCAGAGGAACTTTACTGTAATAAAGCTGGTGAATTGATTTTTTGATTGATTGATATTTACTTTTCATATTGATTGATATTTGATATAATAAAAGTGAATACGAGTACTCATTGTGTTAAGTTACACTTTTTGTAAATAGAGACGATTAAAAGTTGTTTTTATTTTCATTGTTAACCTTCTAAGTGAGGTATAAAACTTATGTCCCGTTTTGAGTAAAAAAATATGGTCAGTTTAGTTATACATCACCTATCACTTTTTCAATTCTATGTTACGCCTATGATTTGTTATAGCAATTAAACAAAGAACAAATCTACATTATCACTTCGGACTTGGACCACCTATCGACTATGTAATGAAAAGGACTCTTTCTTTCATTGAATTCGTTCGTGTTATTATATTATATTATATATTTATATATTTAATGGTCACTTCTTACAATAAGGGACACATAAAATCCATAAAAAACTTTTGAAACTAGAGAATTCTTCAGAATTCTTGTCAACTCAAGCATGAATTATGTGGCGCCGGTGACCCCACACTTTGTGAGAACCATATGTACAGTTACATTCATGCAAAAAAGATTCAGTCAGACGGATTCAATCAGTTCTCAATTTTTCAACATTCATTCTACAGTCAAGTTCAATTCAAGTTCAGGGTAGTTGGCATTACTACGACTTACAAATATACATATTCTCCTGTGATCAAAAGTAGTGTGGAGATTAATTTAAGCGTTCACATGTATTAAAGTTTTGTATTTAACAAAAAGAATTTGACTGATTGAAACTCGACCTAATACCGATTTATGCGACGATTTCATTAAATTTTCCATCATAACGAGTTCCTCTAGAGTTTTTCTGGTGAGGACGAACATCCCCTCAATTATTATGAGATGAGATGGAATGAAAATATGGACAATAGAAAATCTCAAAATAATACGAAAGCCATTAGCCACTTAAGACGAGCGCTGCTGTTCCACTTAATTAGGCATTTGAGTCAGAAAACACAATTCATTTCGGTTCACATCACTTAAAGCTATAAGTAAGAAGGAGAAACATCCAGAAGGAAATAGAAATCAAGAATGAATAATGCAACATGCCTACAGCAGAGAACCATTTTCATGGCGCAATCTCGGACTGCAAGTAAGAACAAAATGAAATATATCGCTTAATTATCAACGAGAGCAAGAAGAATAAATGGCCAAAACAAGTTTGGGATAAATTGCTGAAGTTGTACGCCATCAATAACAAAAACAAAATAATGTACCTGATGAACTGCCTGAAAGAAAGCTGAGTATGAGTAAATATTTATTCATTCTCTGTGAATATGTCCGCAACAATGAGTATTGTATATACACCGATGTTTATACATTGGATTTCCTGAAGCGCGTTTGGCTAATTACGTAGGCTATACAGGATATTCCAAGGAAGTTTTGAACCCATCTCTTACTCAGAGGACGGCAGTGTCAGTGGAAAAGGTTGAAACAGCACAATTTTTGTTTACTTACTTCCTTGAAGAAAGACTCTACACTCAACGACACTGGTCTTCTCGCCAATAACTAGAGCAACTATTTTTCTGAATCTAAAATAACAACCTCTTTCTCAAGCGATCTGAATTTGAGCGAATTATTATTTAATGCTAAACAAAAAACAGACAAATTCAAACAATCAGGAGTTCACAAAATTGCTTGCAATTAGTGTACGGTAGCTTATGTTGGGCAGACAGGTAGCAATTTCACAACAAAATTTAAAGATCATTTATCCTCAGACAATAGTTTTTCAATATGAGAATATATAGAAATTACAGAACATTCAATAACAATAACTGTTGGAATGTTTGGAAACCAATAAATCATGTAATAACCCAAGTAAAATCAACCTCAATAACCAGTTTACAGATTGATACCTCTCCACAACTTTATATCAAACTAGGCTAGTATCTATATAAGTAAGTTCACTTCCTGTAGTAGACCACTTGAAAATGACCTGATCGTAGAAACCGGTCGTATTCGTGAAAGTAAAATTGAGGAAAGTATAAAATATATTTTAATTCCTCTTCGTCGCAAATGAATTTCCATAAAATGAATAAATCGTCAATATTACGTTTTTGAATAATTTGTAGTACAGATTGATATCAGTATTGAAGATGGTGTTTCAATATCTTAATTTGAAGGAGGAGGATATACCCCTTACTCTCAGCAGACCGAAACTTCATAATTTTTTGAATATTATATTTGATAAAAACGAACTCGAGAAAAGGTATAAGTGACAGAAGACAAAGTAGAATTTATTACTCATCATTTCTGAACTAACAGCTGTACCAAATGAAGGGCAATAATATTCAACATAAATCATTCAATTCAATAAATGAGTCTAACGATATATTGAAATTCTACGAGTACTGGGAGTGAAACAACTGAGGAAAAAATGTTGGTATAAACAATGGTCTCCATAAAATACTAATTGACCTGTTTCCGAGTTTTCCACTGACACTTCATTCTTCTGAATTAGAGGGGTTCGAACTTTCGTTGATGAAATGAAATGATTTATTTGATCAGTAGGAATAATATTCTAATGTACAAACATTACGCACAATATCTTACAAAAAAAATTCTTTATAACAAACAAACTTCAGCGTATTATTTGTTAATACAAAATAGAAAAGTGCCAAGTAAAAAATGAAACAGTCCTATTATATTGTTTATGTGGGCAGTCAAGCTTCGCTCTAATGAGTTTGAGTTGTTCGCCATCTTAATGTGAAGGGGAAGCTCATCATACTTCTGTAATCCCCTGTACATCAATATCTTCATTGATCTAGTCAGCCTACACCGAGGCAAGCTGAAATTACTCTGCTGTCTTGAGGTCTTGAGTCGTTTCCTGATACACAATGAAATCATTCAGATAAGCTGGTACCATTCCAGTCACCATCTAATAAACAAATATCATAGCCGCTCTATAGTACCCATCTTGTATAGACAACCAATTCACTGTGCTTAGGATATACGATATCCTTGTAAACCGGCTACAACACAGCATCACTCTAATGCCCCGATTTTGCAACTTCTGCAATGAAATTAATTTATTTTGGTCGAGACTGTATAGTAAAGTACCGCAGTAATCAAAATGAGGTCGAACTATGGTATTGTATACAGTTATTTTGGGTTTCATTCATAGGTGCGCTGATATTCGCGAGAAGAAGTAAAGCTTTCTAGCTATTGTCTTAATTATAAAATTGAGATGTGCATTGAACGATAAGGAATTATCTAAAATAAATCCAAGATACTTGAATTTCTTGACCATCTACTTTTCCTACCTTCAACCCTCAAAGAACAGGATTCTTCGGAGTTGACAATATCATACCCTAAGACTTATTGACACTAAGTTTCAACTAGTTCAGGGCAAAATAATCACTCATATGACCCAGGGCAGAGTTCACTTCATCTACTGCCACGCTCAAGTTCCTGTCTGAAACGGAAATCAGTATCATCTTCAAATAGATTGATGAACTCCCATGCATGATGAGCCTGTATATCATTAATGAGAATTAAAAATAATAATGACTCCAGGACATCACCTGTGGAACACCATAAGCCGTTGAAACATCCTGTAGGTATCCTGAATATGAATCCACACTAAAGATGTAGATAATATATTTAGGGAATGCATTCGGCATTATGCTTTTCGTTGAGTGATAGAATGACGCTATTAGCCAGCGAAAAAGTATTCTAGCAACAGTTTTTATTATTTTACACATCACTTCATAAAAGCTAATTTAATTATACAAGGATACAAGTGTAGAAAAAATAACAATAAGAAGAGTTTTGGAAACTAATAATTTCTTTGATAAATTTCACAAATAATTCCAGAGAAGATAAAGTTTACATTGCTAGTAAATTATTTCCAATTCACTTTCACGTGCAATGTGAACCTTTTTTAAACGTCTGTAAAATTGTCTCGAGCTATTTGTCAACGATAGGTAGACATGTCCCCTTTCGCCTTTATTTGGTACATCTTTAGTTTTGACACTGTTGGCACACTATTTGGAAATCTTTTTCTGTCTGCAATCTCCAATTTACGTTCGATCAAATGCTCTTTCCGCAGACATATTAACTATTTCTATTAGGAAGGCCAATGGCCATATTTGTTTTTGTCTTTGCTATGATTTTTCTGTATTTAGTCGGATAGGACTTTCCTCTCCTGTTTCTGTATTATTTTAATGGCTGCGGATTTCATGTTTATCGGATATGCCGAAAATTTACTGGGACGAGTCACTATCAGAGAATTCCTGGATAAAAACCCAAGGCCTTAACTCCGACTGTATACTGCAGCATCACGAAAACAATGCCCCTTTGCGGCGTTCTGAGACATTTTGGGGAATTTCGATTAGGTCTGGCCTGCTCGACTCATGAGAAAATTTCAGAATATTAGCCTACTCGCCCACTCTTCCAAAATGGTTCTTCCATACTATTCTCATCGCAGCATTAACACATTAGGACATTAGACCCTTCCCCTCGATCGTATTCTCCCTCAAGGCTCCATCCTTGCACCAATCTTATATACCTTTCATACTCATTACGCTCCTTGGCCAAGAGATATACATGTAGAATCTTGTCTGCTAGCAGATGACCAGGCGATATAGACCATAGAGTGGTATTCAGCGATATGCTGCCGCATTATGCAGGAGCATCTAAATGGGAGCTGTATATGGGCTAGAATATCGAGAAAACGGAAAAATTCAGACAATAACCGACTGATCATGTTTCGCTGTGAAAATGATCAACCTTCCAAATTCTATAGACATTATATCTAACTGAGTATGTAGGGGAAAAGCATTCATTTTTAAAATGAAGTTTCCTAACTAGGAGTCACGTTCTACAAATATCATAATTAGAAACAGGACATCAACAAAGTCCTGAAATAGAGCAAACCTTTTCTATGCCCTTAAGAGCAATTTTAAGGGCTGCAGAGCTCCAAACCCTTCTCAACACCTACGAGTCCTTTATTGATCCGTGGTTTATTCAACTCCATCAGCTAATTTTTGTCGACGGAAGGAAGAATGCAAAACAGCGTTCATTCCTAGGTTATTTAGACTCAATCGACTTATCCTTTCTACTGAGTCTACAATATTGCCAATATGCCCCTAAATTCGATTAGATACCTACGCAACGGTTATACAATTTCCTTCAGCAACAAAGCCTTCAAGATCCTCCAGAAGAAATCCTCGACTATATAGAGGACATACCATTCTTCATACGCCCATTCCATCAAGTTTAAAGATAAATCAGAATATAGTTTCAGTAAAAACCAAAGTTTTCCTCTGGTTTTCTCTTGATCCTAGTTGAATAGTTCGCGATAGATGACTTACCTCCACAACAAAACACTTGCCACAATATCAGAATAAACACTATAAAAATAAAAAAAATAAAGATTGAATATAACCAGAAAGTAGAGCTGAAGAACGCCGCGAGGCGTTGAAACTGCTCAATTATAATAAAGTAATAACTATTAGAATGAAATGTGAAATAGAAATAAACAATAAACGTTCCTGATACTAATTGATTTATTTGATTCAAAGACCGCTATTTCTGTGCCGTGCGTTGGGCTGAACCGACTACCCTCTCCCTACTTGATTCTGTTAACTTTTGACATTCTCCTCTCTGAGATGCGTTGAGTCCAGAGGATATATATACAATAAATGCTCATATAATTTTGGTGTGTGTCAGAGAAAACACAAGTGAGAGCTCAGGAAACGTAACAGGGGGAACCATACTATCTTGTATATGATTCAATAAACGAGTGAAAAAACCTGAGGAAAAATCTCGTTTCCCTGTCGCTATTGCACTAGCAATAGCTTGTCTGTTTATGATGTGTTAGTGTCGTGTGTACATAACCGCTTCATTCTCTCTTGCATTCCATGATTTTCAAAAAAAGGGTGAAAGAAAGGGGGTTTGGGAAAGGAATCTGCAACAATGGAAAAAGAAAACCAGTAGAAAAATATTTCAACAATCAAACTTCTTATATGCCTAAACAAATCTAAAAAAAGATTTTACATAGCAAGCAAGGTCATGAAAGGGACTAAGGAGATAATAAAAAAATACATAACCTGCGATATTTCCACAAATTCCTTCTCTGTTTGACCGAGAGGGCCCCGATGGCCAGGTTCAGTCTTCCAAGTGATGCCGATTATGATCTATAGATATTTCAGAATCATTATGGACCCAATAATCTGGGTTGACATCGCCCATTTATTATTTCTTCGTGGAACTTGTTTAATATAAAGAAAAATTTGCGAAAAAAATTTGACAGACTGAAGGACGTGTCAAGTCTGTTTGGTCTATCGTCTGCGAGGCATTGAGTCTAGAATATCCAGTTAATATGACAGACAAGTTGAGCGTGCCTAATTCCTTTACGACGCATTGAATCCAAAATTCCTACAAGTCGGTAAACCTCCTTATCTACAAAAGTGTTGAGCTTGAGTTGAATTCATCCATACCTTGGGCTTAAATGACCTCAGTTTAGAGCCAACCTGTGGTACTATCTATAAGGATAGTTGTAGCAGTAAAGATGATGTATTTGTTACTTCAATTACAAGAATATATTGTTTTATTTTTTGTTATTTTTTTCTTATTAATAATGTTCTATTTTGAGATCGAGGCCTCTTCAAAAGTATTACAGAAAAATCGTTCTTTCAGTGAAATTCAGCGTGACCTTTGTGAAAAGTATGGCCCACAAATCGACCTTTCGGTCTTGTTTTTCGTCGAATTGTGGAAAACATGAATACAGTTCTTACGATATAGAACTACGAACAAGATGAATAGATGCAAAGAACAAAGCAAACATTCATGAGCATGAGATATTAGTGTATGAGACAATCGTTTCTACGAATCAACCTTGGCGTAAGCCACAACTTGCACTTCGGTGTGAGCCACACAGCAAACTATTGACAGAATAATTGAAGCCGGTTGTCCTTCTAAACGCCGTGTGTTTGCTGATTGGATTTCAATTTGTCCACGATTTTTTCGAGACAATTATGTTTTTGGCTTACGGCTTTGCATATCGGTCTTTTAGGAAAGAAAACAATTCACAAGAGATTCAGAGTAGGTTTTTTCATCCACAAAAAAAACTTTGTGAAAAATAATGAAAATGGTATGAGTTATAGATCAATGACAAAGTATTTTTTCGAAAGCGTATTTGGATGTAATTCATTAAGAAAATATTCATTTCAAACGAGGCAGCGTCGCATCTCATGCTGCTAGCGAAGTCATTGAATCGTTGGTAAGAAAGTTTGATGGAATGATATCAAGAAATGATATTGTTAGCTAGCCAGCAAGACGTTCTCACTTAACCCCGTTGAATCACTTCTTGCGGTTGAGTGAAAACCTTGAAAATTCGCCGACAATTGATAACCTAGAACTTAACACCGAACACTGCATTCATTAAGATAGTTCTAAGCTATTGGCCAAAGTTCATCGAATTGAATCCCGCAAACTAAGTCGAAACACATTTAACTAATGTATCTTCCTTTCCAAATGAAAATGGTGGAATAATTTAGGTGAGAAACTGAGTGTTAAGGATCTAAGAAATCAACAGTTACAAAGAACAGTTTTACTGAGACTGATATATAGTAAACATCATGGTATTATATATAAAGGTTCATAACGTAATCTACAAATTTGTGGATGCTTGAATCTTATTTCTGCTTTCGAAGAACACTTCAGTTCAGAAGATGTTTGTTCTTTCTGGTAAGCATATTGTGTGAATTTTGGTTAATTTTAATTTATACGTGAAAGTTATGTAAAGGGCAATCATATAAGGTGAATTTCTATGTATTCAGTAGTGTTCCTTTATTTCATTACTAACTTCTTGAATTGTCGGTTAGATACTATCGAGAAATTTTATTTTGAGAAGAACTTCTATTTTCTATTTCATTAATATACTTTAGATGTAATTCTTCCATCTTGATGTTTTAAGCTAATATTTGTTGTTCATTATAATTCATGAATCTTATTCGATGCTTATCCGATCTTATTGGAATCAGAATAGTTAAGTGAAAACTAAGAATTTGAAATTATAAACGGTATGAATTGATCTTTCTGAAGTATATATTAGATATATATTTTGGAACTTAAAATTTGGGATATAGAGAATTAATATTTGACTTCTTGATGGTTGAATTTTTATGCCTAAAGGGTGATTGAATAATTTCATTTTTAGAATAAATGTTTGAAATTTTTAATTTTATTTTATGCTAGCTCAATTTGATAAAGTTGAGATTTTCAAATTGGATGTATCTCATTGATTTGGAATAGTAGTGAATAGTGTTGTATGGTTGATGAGTCAGTATCGATATACAATACTGAAAGCTGCGTTACCATAAGAATTCAAGAGGCAATATATGATATAGTTCCATATGACATAAAGAACTACTAAGTATAAATATTAGTGAATATATGAGGCGTTCGGTATATTTGCTGTTTAGTATATTAGGTCTATAGTAGCCGTTCAGTTCATTAGGCGTTTTTGTATATGAGGCGTTTAGTATATCAGCTGTTAAAAAATGAAAAGGCGATCATAATGGGCTCACTAGTATTAAAATTGAAGTTGAGAGGCCTTTTTCGGGAATAATTCGTGGGGATGATAACGTTAGTTTGAACCGTGCGGAGAAGAAGGGACGTGGCGAAAAAGCGGGGCCCAAGGCCCCCGCGAGTATTTATTTCCGGTAGAGAAGGCTCGAAAAAAGGTCCGTGCCAAATTTGAGAGAGAACGGAATATCACAACGGCGAGATTTCTTCGGAATTGGAAACTTCGGTCTTTCGGAAGGTAACCGGAACGATCGATAGAGCGAAAAGTCCGAAAAAGGTGCCGAAATAGCAAAAATGAAGAAGGTCTCCGATTTTTAACGAGTGGAGGGGATAATTTTGCCTATACAAATTTTTCTATCGCGTTCGATCGTTTCAAAACCTGGACAAAGAGCAAGTCTCGAGTTTCTCACGTTGCTCCGAAATAGTTTCGAGAAAACTGGAAAATCTTCGATGCAACGATGGGTTATCGTCGTACTCTTGTAAAATTTCGCTCTATCTTCCTCATTCTGAGAATATCTGACTGCCAGAAATTGAAGAAATTAACCAACGTCGTGCTGTCAAAGTAAGGGTTTTTCTTTCATCCGTCCCACTTATAAAGGGTAAGCGAGAGAAAGAATTTGGGTGTCAAACGATTCCTACATATCTCGAAATCGGGTCCGCGAAGAGACATTCTTACTCTACGACTTAATTTTAGAATTTGGGACGATTTTTGAGACCTAGATTATCAAGGAACAGACGGGAAATATGTGATCGAGGTCAGTCACCTCTCCTACTTCCCTACGATCTCTTTCAAGCTTGGTCAAGTCAGTTTTACCAACGTGTAAAATTCAATGCTCTGAATGGAAATAGTCAGAAATTTTTAGTTTCACCAACAAAATTCCAGTACTACCAACATCTAGAATAAAGTGCTCTCTTTTCTGAATGACAATATGAGACAGAATAAAATATTCGTGTGTAAAGACATCATTTCAATTAGTCTCATATTTGATCTGTCAAAATAAATAGTTCCGAATTTTATTTCAATGAAAATTTAAACGAAACTTGAAATAAACTTTTGAAGGTAAGTGAACGTAGTTTGATGTTGATTCTGTACATTTTATATATTTTGTTTGAAAAAGAAATGCCAAACTTTCAAAATTTATAAATTTGATATTTTAAAGTTATTCTAAACTGAATAATGTGATTCAAATGGAATGTTAGAATTAGAAGAAGTTGAGGAAACTCACAATAATGCCTAAAAGGTAAGTGAATGTATATTGAGGTTTATTTATGTATTTTTTGTCAGCATGCTCAAGAAATGTACTCAGAATTTACATATTTCATATTTTTTTCATTGTTATTGTAGCCTCTATGCGTTGAAAGAGTTATTGGAATTACTAGGATTCTTCAACAAATCAATTGAGACTATCTTACAAAATGATGGGTAATCCTTCGAGTTGCTATTAATAGGTATTGAGCTCTTTTGTGTAATAATATTTTTCTGGAAGGAACTCGATTAAGTTTTCGTTAGGTTATTTGGAGCATGTATGTTATCAATTTTGAAAGTTATTCACTGAAGGCTATATCTGTATTGAGATATTTCAAACTGAATGTCAGTATGTCATGAATCTTTTTCGGTTCTTATTCAATCTCGTTTGAATCAGAACAGTTAAGTACAAATCAGAAATTTGAAACTGTAGCTCTGTCTATATCGATCTTTCTGAAGTATATGATTTGGGATTTCGTGAATTTTTATTTGAGTTCTTGATGATTGAATTTCTATGCCTAACGGGGACTGAATAATTTGTTTTTTCGAATCAAACTTTGTTGATTTCATCTTATGCTAGCTCAATTGGAGGAAGTTGAGATTTACGAATTGAATGTATCTCTTTGAAATGGGATAGTCAGCTTTTATAAAACAATACTGGAAGCCCCCTTACCATAAGGATGTGAGAGGCAGTATGTGATATAGAGTCCCAGATAACATAAAGAACTATTAGGTATGAATATCAGTTAATATAAGGAGGCGTTCCGTATAGATAGAGTTGAATAAGAAAAGGCGTTCAGTCTATTTGCTGTTTTTGTATATTAGGCTTATAGTATATAAGCTGTGTAGATATAAAAAGCGATATTTATTGACTCATTAGTTTTCATAATAGTCAGAGGCAGCGTATTAAAATATAAAAGAACCTTTGTTTTTCATCAAAAATATTTTGTATATTTCATTAAATTTCGAAAACATATCATTCTTTTTGCAAAACCCATTACAATAAGCTAGGTCACGTATTCTACAAATCGAGAATTTACCACTGAATTCATTTATAGTTCGGACGATAAAACGAATTATTGATAGAAATGAACTGTAACCATGAATAATAGTTACAATGGCCTAGATGAAAATTTGTTTCATTCCCTTTGTTAATAGTGTTTTTTAGATAGAAACCATTAAACTCACTTTCAGGGCAATGAATGAATGACGCAATTTAGAACGTCGCTATTTTCCCAAATATCGCTCAAACTACCAAATCGTAAAATGTTTGTATTGCAATTAGGGAAAATTCTTGTTCCGAAAATACAATTACGAGCAATTGGAATAGCGCTTTGCTGCATCAGAGAATGCCACACAATTCAGTAGCAACGTCAACAAGTGGGAAAATGATTCCCAAGAATCAGTATCGCAGAGGTTATGATATACAGGGTGCCTCAACGAAAACTAAACAGAGGTTTTATGTACCAAGATATTCATTTCTGATCAAAACGCAAAAACAAATCAATTATTGTTTCGAGGGGGACATCTTTAGGGGTACAAAACTTGCCTGAAATATCAACCCCCTAAGCAGGGGTTGCAATCCTCCAACATTTTGAACAGAGAAGATGGGTCGAATGATGACTCAAAAGAAAGGTGGTATCTTTGTCTATATCACCTTGAACGAATTTCCATTTTTAATTGAAAACTCTAAGAGATACAGAGTGAGCAACTGAAAGATAGGAAGACTATTTCCCTGAGACTATTCAAGTTTCAGTGAAGTAAAATGGAACAGATCCATGCTGATCAATGGCAGTCATCATAAAGTACTATCATCATCTCGTATTTCAACCCCTAGAGCAGGGGTGACTACCCTTGAAAATTTGGAAGAGGAAAGATGGGTCAAGTGATACTTCGAAAGAAAGGTATTATCTTTGTCTACATCCCCGTGAACGAATTTTCATTTCTGATCGAAAACTGTAGAAGATACAGAGTGAGCCACTGAAAAATAGAGGAGACTATCTATCGCCCTGAGCTATTAACGAAATCCTTTACTTGAAACGTATCACTGGATCGAAATATTACCCCTGCTCTAGGGGTTGAAATTCGAGATGAGGGTGATTTTGGAAGATAACAGCTTTCGATCTAAAATGAATCTATTTCAGTTTTTCGCACTAATACTCCAATGGTCTTGGGGCGATACTCTTCTCTAATTTCCAGTGGTTCACTCTGTATCTTCTACAATTTTCAATCAAAAATGAAAATTCTTTCACGGGAATGCTGACAAAGATAATATCTTTCTTTCGAGTTATCACTCGACCCATCTACCCTCTTCCAAATTTTCAAGGGTGGTCACCATTGCTCTAGGGGTTGAAATTCGGGATGAGTATTGTACTTGATGATGACTGCCATTGATCAGCATGGATCTGTTCCATTTTACCTCACTGAAACTTGAATAGTCTCAGGGAAATAATCTTCCCTATCTTTCAGTTGCTCACCCTGTATCTTTCACAGTTTTCAATTAAAAATGGTAATTCATTCAAGGAAATGAAGACAAAGTACCACTTTTCTTTTGAGTCATGAATCTTCCCTATTCAAATTGTTCAAGGATTGCAACCCCCGCTTAGAGGGCTGATATTTCAGGCAAGTATTATACCCCAAAGGATGTCCCGTTTGAAACGAAAATTGAAATGTTTTTGCGTTTTGATCAGAAATGAATATCTTGGTAGATATAAGCTCTGTTTAGTTTTTGTTGAAGCACCCTGAATAACAGAAGAATCTTTAGTCTACATCGTGTTTTTCAAGAAGAATGATAAGTTCTTGAAACTAAATAAAATACAAAGGTTTGAGCTTAAATCACAATTGCCCTTTGAGGATTTTGTTCTCAATAACACATCGTTCAAATATCTTTGATGATCGAATTCGATGATCTCAATTTTCAGTAACCTTATCCAGTACAGCACTGAATTCATGTGTTAGATATTTAAATTTGTTTGTTTGTTTTTTATTCCTTTAACGAGCTCTATTTCCGCCTTTCAGCCAATGACATGCCGGGGAATTTTGTCACCTTACTAACCCGGGAATTTTGCCGAACCTCTCTCGTGTCGAGGGAAGGGATCTTTAATGTCCAACACATCTCTGTTAGACAGGACCGGCGGCTTTACATCTCCTCCGAAAGATGGATACTCAAGCGATTCCCAGAATCCGAAAAATCGCACAGACTTTGTGGGAATTGAACCCAGGTAACTCTGCACAGGAGACGAGCATCATATCTTTTACGCCACCGAGACCGCTTTAAATTTGTTGGTGGTTCATTTGCACAAGCCCACAAAAATTGAAGTCAAGGCGTCAAATTAAGTATCGAAAAAGGATAATTTTCTCAATGTACCTCAAGTTCAAACAATAGAGGAATTTCGGTCGTTACTTAGTACAAAGTTGTATAATAATAGCTAAAAATTAGTAAATTTTCCGAAAATTTGAGAAGTGGGCCGGAACATCGTCCAAGGTAAGATGAGAGCTGTGTTAACCTAATAACGTTGCGCACTATTAATTATTGATTTTTTTTTCATGTTATTGAAAGACCTGGAATGGAAAATCAAAATTCCAGTATGAATTAAATTCTGTTGTTTTTTGGTATAGCTGTTTAACTTACTTTCCAGAACTTTTGTACTTTACAATACCGAATACCAGTGAAGCGTGCTTATTATCTAATAAGAAACAATTCTGGAAAATTCATTAATGTTCACCATTGAACATTAATGAAAGAAGATCAAGAAACCAGGTACAGTGGTACTTCTCAATCTAAACTTATATCGAAATTATATAAGAAAAGTCCTGTTCCAATTCTTTATGTTTCATTCTGAATCCGAACTTAAAGAAAATTCAATAGAAATCTCATTAAACTGATGCAGTTATACCTTTCCTCGCCTCGTTTATCGATTGATCTCTTCAGAAAGCTGTCTAGGGTGCAGTGAAAAAAGAAACGGATATTATGAAGATGGTTTTCCACTCTGAAAGCACCGATGAGTGATTAATGGCTTCGCTTCTTCCATCCCGAAGCTCGGGTTTGTGCTAATGAAAATTTTAACCGTTCTTTTGACGGTGATTTAGAATTCCTTCTCCGCTGAGGGTCATTTCGGTGTATTTGAATGGAAGTTTATCAAAGTAGTCCCATCACGAAAGGGAATTTGAATTGAAAGAGGTACCTCTCATTATAATGTACACATAAATTCACTACATATATTTTGATTACATCTTGATTTATTGATCGTTCTCCTGATATAGATAAAATCATCAAAAGAAGAAATATTTAATATTTTTTATTGTTTCAATAAAATAAATAGTTAAAAACATAGAATGAGTCCGGAGGAACTTACATACTCCTACTTACATACTCCTACTCTGACTTAAATTTTTATATTGTGATAGTCTAAGTGCTTTCCTTGATAGGTTTTCGGTGATAAAACCTCAACAAAATGGGTTCGAAAGGGGAAGTCTACTGATAGAGCTTTACAGTATGTTCAAAATAGAAAAGGAGGTGATTGCTGTAGAAGTTTCATGAAAGATGTTCATATAAACATAGGTCCGCAAATACTTCGTTACCGATTTACAGGGTGTTAAAGTTTAATCGAAAGATGCAGTTAAATTAGAATTTTTCGAAAATCGCTTGAGATATTGTGATAAGATTTTGGTGGCGTCGGAAACTTCCAAAGACGCATAATTTTCATTACAAAACACTGTTTTGGACCACTGGCGCGCGTATGGACACAACGCAGGTTACTTTCTAGGAAAAAACAAGGACACTACTGAATTTATCGAAAATTAAATATTTATTGAATTTTCCAATATTTTTCGAGGAAAACGCTTTCATGACATTATTCGTACGACGCCCAGTTTTTGAGTTGAAAATGATGAAAACTTCTTTAGAAATTCTTGCGATATCATTGATAATACCTGTTCTATGCTCTTTCATAGATGAGTTCGAAAAAGATCATCTTTTCCATTTCAGTGTTTCTGTTCCAATAACTTCTAATCCATTGAATTTGAATTTCAAATTGACTATCGTGATTTGTTATACGAATACTGAAATGACCGACATGTACTTCATATATGGACGTACTGACGGAAATGCATTAAAAGCTCGGCGGTTGTACATTGACAGATTTCGGAACCGTATTGCTCACGATAGAAAAACTTTTGAAATCATTCATTGACGCCTATATGAAAAAGGTACATTAAGACGACATGAAGAAGCAGGAAGGCCAAGGAAAGTAGGAACGGTATAATATCAAAATGAGGTTCTTGCAATAATTCAAGAAAATTCTTGTACCTTCATACGAAAAATTGCTGTCAGCAATGGAACTGTTTGGAAAATTCTCCATGAGGATTTGTTTCATCCATTCAACATTTAACGCGTACAAGCACATCCTATTACTTTTTTTTCTACCCGTATTGCGTACTATCAATGATTCAAATTCTTCAATCTCCTATGCTGATTCTGTTCATTGATCAAGCAAGTTTTTCAAGAAATTCCATAACGAATTTTCATTATAATCAAGGATGAATTTATTCCGCTTTTCCTCCAAATAAAAAAGAAGTATTAACCACGTTCATTTTAATGAAATTGAAATATAGATTCGAAACAACCTCCAAACATTCTGTTTCAGAATTTGAAAGATTGCAGAAGCGCTAATAAGACAGAAACAAATTAACAAATATAAGCAAGAAATAAATATTCTTAACTCAGTTTGATTGACTAACTATTAACCGTGGCCGCCTAACACACATGAGGAAAGACCCAAGGACTGAACATAAATATGGTAAACAAGATATGCGCTTCGGTTATGATACCCATACTGATTCATGGTGCACTAGTATGGTGCCAAAAAGCAATACAAAGAGATGTAAGGTGCAAGAGAAGAACTAACTCAACTCAAAAGGCTTACATATTTGTGTGTCAATATATATATATATATATATATATATATATATATATATATATATATATATATATATATATATATATATATATATATATATAGTGTGTGTCCAAAGAAAATTTGACCCCCTATAACTCCGAAATGAGTAACATTAGCGAAAAACACCAAGACACATCGATTTTTGTTTCGAGGGGAGCATTTTCGAAATAATTCGAAACTTCTCAGATCAACCCCCTACCCCAGCAACCCTAACTTTGAAATTCATCATAGGGAATAAGGGTCGAGTGGCACCTTACTGAAAAGGTCTGTCAATTCTTCACCTTGATTTGTCATTTTAGAATTTTAAATTAACATACAGGGTGTCCCAACCAAGGGTGAAGTTGAATTCCTGGAAATCCCAAATACTAAATGAAATAGATTTATTTTGGCATAATGCAAGCGCAGGTTTATGCTCGGTCTAGAAAAACGACCTACACTTGTGAATTTGGAGTTGGTGCAATCAACCCCTATTTCCAGCATCCCCAACTCAAAATCATTCGATCGATAATAGGTCAAGTGGCACCTCGTTGGAAAGGTACTGCAATTTTCTCTTCGAATTTGGTATTTTCGAAATTCAGAATCATCATACAGGGTGTACCGAAGCAGGAACATTGAAAATCCAAATAACTTTTTGAAACTGGTTCATTTCGGTATACGAGAACATGTTTGATCCGAGAATAGGACTTTCTTGTGTGGTTATAGAATTTTGCAATCAACCCTTCCATTCAGCATCCCCAACTTACAAATCATACAAATAATTCAAGTGGCATATCTTCAGAAAGGTTTTTGAATTCCAGAATGATTAAAGCATTTCATTCAGTTCGGCTCTCCATACAGGATGTCGCTTTCGAAAAATTCAATATCGTCATTTGAAATTATCAACTAAAATTAATTCGAAACTGTTAAAAGTATTGGGGTACGATGTGTTGAGCATCAATTACGAAGAAATAAAGCTGATTTCTGCATTGAAAATGTTCACATTTTTCATTTCCATCTGGCGTGCAGTCATCTGTTATTTCTCATTTTGCAATGAAATATTATTATTATTCAGATCAGTTCCTCATTATTGTTGTTGTTCGTCAGTTGAAATTAATCTGAAAATGGTTTATTCCACTGAGGAAAGGGTCGAAATTGTATCGACGTATTTTCGAGATAACAGTTGTGCCAAAGAAACGGCAAGGATATTCGATAGGAACCATCCTGAAAGAGAAAGGGAGTCAGTCACCAGTACGTTAAATATTTGGTTGACAAATTCCTAGCTACGGGTTCGGTGGCAAACAAAAACATGAAGTGGCATGTCCTGTCAGAAATGAGGCAACGGAAGTGGCAGTAGTGGGTCATCTACAAATGGAGAATACTACTTCGATCAGAAAACTATCTCGTCTGACTGGTGTATCAGCTACAACTGTCCATAAAATCGTGAAACATCACAAATTTCACCCTACAAGGTAAAATTAGTGCATGAAATAAACGAAGATGATCCAGATCGTCGTTTACAGTTTTGTGAAAATCTAAGTGAAAACCTAAACGCTAATCCAAATTTTCTGAATAACATCGGTTTTTCTGATGAAAGCACCTTTATGCTCAGTGGTGAAGTGAATAGACATAATTGTCGATATTGGGACACACAGAATCCTCATTGGTTTAGAGAGGCCCACACGCAAAGGCCTCAGAAGTTGAACGTTTGGGCAGGAATTTTGGCAATCATCTAGTTGGGCCTTTCTTTATTGAGGGTAATCTGAATGGAAATGGCTACCTACAGTTGTTAGAGGAACACATACATCCTAGATTGACAGAAATTTTACAGAACGATCCAACTCTTTCTGAGGACGAAATGCGTTTTCAACAAGACGGTGCTCCTCCGCATTATGATGCTCAGGTGCGCCAATATTTAGACGAAAATTTCCCAGGAAGGTGGATTGGTAGAAGAGGACCTGTTGAGTGGCCAGCCAGGTCACCAGATTTAAATCCCCTAGATTTTTTTTGTGGGGCCATCTGAAATCTAAAGTTTATGCCACAAGACCAGAAAACCTGGAGGAGCTGCGGATGAGGATTAACGCAGAATGCCGACTTTTGACTCCTGAAGTTTTCGCTAATGTAAGAAGAGAGTTCGAAAATCGTCTGTATAACTGTATGGAGGTGGGCGGAGGTCATTTTGAACAATTGTTGTAATAATCAAGTTTTTGTTTTCAATTGAATACAAGTTCAATAAATCTCGTTTTCCTGTTTAGATGAGCATCCAATCAGTTTCTCCATCATCCCTCATCCTGATCCTCACGCCAGAAAACCTCGATTGCCAAACTGAAACCAATGCCTCAGTGATTCAGAAAATAGAAAAATCTTTCTGGAACTTTGCCACTCAACCTGTAATCACTTGTATGATTTTTGAGTTGGGGATGCTGAATGGAAGAGATTGATTGCAAAATTCCATATTCACTCAAGAGAGTCTTATTCTCGAATCAAACATAAACATGTTCTCGTATTATACCGAAATGAACCAGTTTCAAAAGTTATTTGGGTTTTCAGTGTTCCTGCTCCGGGACACCCTGTATGCTGATTCTGAATTTCCAAAATACCAAATTCGAAGAGAAAATTGAAATACCTTTCCAACGAGGTGCCACTTGACCTATTTTCGATCGAATGATTTTTGAGTTGGGGATGCTGGAAATAGGGGTTGATTGCACCAACTCCAAATTCACAAGTGTAGGTCGTTTTTCTAGACCGAGCATAAACCTGCGCTTGCATTATGCCAAAATAAATCGATTTCATTTAGTATTTGGGATTTGCAGGAATTTAACTTACCTCGGTTGGGACACCCTGTATGTTAATTTAACATTCTAAAATGACAAATCAGAATGGAGAATTGACAGACCTTTACAGTAAGGTGCCACCCGACCCTTATTCCCTATGATGAATTTCGAAATTAGGGTTGCTGGGGTAGGGGTTGATCTGACAAGTTTCGAATTATTTCGAAAATGCTCCCCTCGAAACAAAATCGACGTGTCTTGGTGTTTTTCGCTAATGTTACTCATTTCGGAGTTATAGGGGGTCAAATTTTCGTTGGAACACACTGTATATATATATATATATATATATATATATATATATATATATATATATATATATATATATATATATATATATATATATATATATTATTCTTTTCAAAAGAGAGGATTTACAAAATTTGAATAATTTTATCTACAATAAGTGCTTATATCTATAATTTTGGTGTGTGTCAGAAAAACACAAGTGTGAGCTCAGGAAATAAAACAGGGGAACCATACTATCTTGTATATAATTCAATAAACGAGTGAAAAAACCTGAGGAAAAAACTCGTTTCCCTATCGCTATTGCACTAGCAATAGCTTGTCTGTTTATGATGTGTTAGTGTCGTGTGTATATAAAGAGTACCAAAGATTTTTCTGCTTAGCCGCCTCATTCTCTCTTGCATTCCATGATTTCCAAAAACTAGGGTGACAGGAAGGGGGTTTGGGACAGGAATCTGTAACTTCTTATATATCTGAATAAATCTAAGAAAAGATTTTACATAGCAAGCAAGGTCATGAAAGGGACTAAGGAGATAATAAAAAAATACATAATCTGCGATATTTCTTCAAATTCCATCTCTGTTTGACCGAGAGAACCCTGATGGCCAGGTTCAGTCTTCCAAGTGATGCCGATTATGATCTATAGATGTTTTAGAATCATTATGGACCCGATAATCTGGATTGACATCGGCCATATATTACTTCTTGTTTAATATAAAGAAAAATTTGCGAAAAATTCTGACAGTCCTTCGAAAAATATGACAAAGGTGCTCTGAGTGACACACAAATGGAAACACGGAAGTGATTCTAAATCTACCTATCTGTATACATTCATTAAGACGGAGGATAGAGAAGTAGATTACAGATAAATCCTATTTAAGAACTGAAAAGCAATGAACGGAGGGCACTACATAATAATGGAATTGCTCATAGACCTTAGAGCTTATATTCCACTGCACCATAACCAGTGCTATTGAGGGAGATTGCGGGAGAATCGGTACATGGTATGATTTGTGGGCGCCTCCTAAACAATGAGTTGATGTCGTTACCGATACTACTTACTACTACACAACTGTGTTCGAGATAAAATCAGTGCCTTATAAATTGAAATTCAGGAGAGAATACTCAGAGGCCATCAGAAGAAAAGAATAATTATCTTCACCGACAGCAAGGCTGTTCTTATAGCATTGAACAAAAAAAAACAAGATCTATAAACTGCGATTTTTTCGAGATACAACAAGACTGGCAGAGCAGAACAGTGTAAATTTGATCTGGAAGATATGAAATTCAAGAATTGCAGGAGAATAAAAATATGACCACCCTGCGAAAAGGCCTCGTGTGAAGGTTTCGCATGATTAGAACCATCCATCGGCAGCTTCTTACTTTACTCGCATAGCTCAGACAAGAATATGTCAAGCGCAAACCAGAACAGAAACGAAGAAAATAATAACTTGGAGAATCAAGCACATACAAGAGGCTCCGCAATCAACTTGACACCGTTTAAGCTAGGTGACGAACCTCTTAACCGGTCACTATCTCTTCAGAGCTTATATGCAAAAAGTAAGAAGATACCAGGAAGGACCTATATGCAGACTTTGTGACAAAAAGGAAAAAATAAGAAAACAGCCTCACGCATGCTAGTTGAATGCGAAGCTCAGACTGGCAAAAACGGGCAATGCTGAAAGTTAAAGAAAACTGGAAGGACATATAAAACCTGCTGAGGAGGCTTATGACCTGAGAAGCAACCACCCTGAAACAGAAATAAATGCTCCCAGGTATACGCAAAAAGCCTATTAGGCTTAGGTATATAAGCCCCAAAATATAGGAACAGATCACTTTGAATTTCCCTGCCATTTATTATTGTTGAAAATTTGAGTGTATCTTGGGCGTTTGATATTATGTAGATGAATAATTTCACTTCTCTAACGAACCCGCTCCGCAAATCCTAGACAATGCTACCCTAAGGCTAGCGGCATTATCTGAGATATCAACGAGTAACTTCCTATAAGCCACCAAGTTATATGATACTATCCGCCACGAGAGGCCCGATGCAGTTTCAACCCACGCCATCAGGCGATCCTCGATGGGGTGCAAACTCTGTCTTAACGTAACCTTTCCTTGAGCTCTGAGTAGACGGGACCAGCGGCATAAATACCCATGCAATAGCCTAGAAAGAGGGTGCAGGTTCAGTACTTTTCAAGTGAACAGTTACAGCTTTCCTTTGGAACATTTGTCACTACACTTAAAGTACATCTTGGTACTCTGGAGACTTGAAAGTACTCGGCCACACCACCGAGTTCTAACTTGCGCGCTATGCAGTAACTTACCCTCGCTTCGCTTGTTGAACAATGACTGTGCAATTATATTATATTGACCTTTCAAAAGACTGAACCTACTTTGCGCTTCGAACCCACTTTTTTCCTGTGCTCTAATCTCAGTGTACGTCTTGAACTATCTTGTATACCATTAGTAACCGTCTACACTTCTCGTTTCCATAGTTATCATTTATTTGTTTATTACACAAATTAAACAGTTTTTTATCGAGTTTTGAAATAGAAAACTTTTCACATTACCTAAATTGAATAAAATTTTCTGCTATATATTTATGAATACCGTTGAGTTTTTGAATGCTCTTCAAGATTCATCTATTTCGACACGAGAAAAAATTCGAGCTATTTGAGTAGGTTTTCATATAACTGTAGTAAACATGTATATATTGCTATCATTGATTATTTTATCGTTGTTTTACTAAGAAGGAGCACAGTTTTTGAGTTCTACAGAATAATTTTTCTAAAATAAACTTTATATAAACTTCAGTGATTTAAATATTAGAGTGTGGTTTATTCCGGAACAATATGCTATTACGTCAAATTTAACTAAGAAGATCAGACAAGTTGTAGAATTTTAAACAAACAAAAAATGCGTAGTCAATTCTTGAGAAAAGTACAATTACTCCGAGTCCTAGAAACGAACATACACGTAAAACAGCATTTCGTCGATGCAATAAGATCAATGTTATCCACACTTGATAAATACTACGTGGACTCGGCACCATCAATTTCAACAGTTAAAAAGTGGTTTACAGAGTTTCGTTGTGGTCGTACCAGCACTAGTGACGCCGAACGTACAGGTCGCCCAACAGAACTGATCACGCCGGAAATCGTCGAAAAAATCCATGAAATGATATTCCATGGTCGGAGAATGAAAGTGTGTAAGTTGGCTTATGCTGTAGGTATCTCAGCGGAACGTGTACATCTTATTTTACACGAATATTTGGACATGAAAAAACTCTTGGCGATTGCTCACACTCGACTATAAGCGCAATTATGTAACCACTTCAATTGAGTGTTTACCGATGTAAACAAGAGAAAGATAAAACGATCTCCGGCGAATATTCCTAAAGGCTTTTGAAAAGGTTCGACGTTGATTTGAAGAAAAAAAACGGCTGCATTTGGCGAAGAAGAAAGCGCTGTTCCATCAAGACAATGCACATGTGAAGATTTGTCTACACATGGCCACAATTCACGAAGTTGGATACAAACTGCTACTGCATCCATCATATTCTCCAGATTTATCCCGCTGCGACTATTTTCTGTTTCCAAACCCAAAGAAATGGCTGGCCGGTAAGAGATTTGACTCGAATGAAAAAGTCATTACCGAAATAAACCCGTATTTTGAGAGCCTCGAGAAAACCTATTATTTGTAGGGAATAAACAAATTAGAAATACGCTGAAGTGAATGTATCGATCTAAAAGGTTATTATGTAGAAAAATAAAATGTTTGTTAATTTGCTGCAAAAAATTTGTTTTATTCAAAAACTCACTGACTTATCAAACCGCCCTCGTATGTTTAGAAAGACAGATCGATTAAGCTATTTGTGGAAGAAAAATTATTGAAAAGATGTAAGCCGAAGATATCGTTCAGACCATTTCACGAAGTTCTCAAGCATATCACATCATAGGCAGCAAGCTCAGAATTTTTTGAACGTTCTGCTGATTTTAACATCAAGAGACACCGAGAAAAAAAGTATCAGTTGCAGGGTATTCAAGTAAGAAAAAGACTGAAATTTACTCGGAGCAGCACTCATTGCTTATCAACTATAACCTGAGAATGTTGAGCACTTGGCAGAGGTACTTCTATTAATATAGCCTCAAATTCCACAAAAAAGTATTAACCCTCATATTCCCAGTATTTCAGAAAAAAATTAATGGCGTTATTGAAGTAATCAGGTACCTGATAATACTTTATCTCTTAACTCAAAATTTCATCACCATTTCCATCTCCACCATTTTCTCTTGATATTTTTTTTACGCCGAAAAAAGAGGTACTATCAATTTCCTTCAGAAAATATTTGATTGTAGGCTTAATGTGTTCTTGCATGTGTTTTCTTCAGCGTTCAATAATGATCAATATCCATTTCACTTGTCCAAACATAGATATAATTTCGTTATTCTATTCATATCAAGCACCAGGTGCTGCATGATTAACTCAGAATATATCTGAACCTCAGAGATATAGCAATACAACGTCATACTTAACCACTATCAATCACGATGACAGAATAGGTAAATTGATAGCGATTCTGATGAGTTGCAATTCATGGAATTGAAAAGCAATACATTACTGTAATACTATCTGCATCGATACACGCTAGAACAACATAATTTGATTGAAACATATATATGATACTTGATTTCTTCAAATAACAATTTTTGAAACTGAATATTTCGAAATATGGAAAAGTTTTCTTGGATATATATATATATATATATATATATATATATATATATATATATATATATATATATATATATATATATATATATATATATATATATATATATATATATATATATATATGATATATATATATATAGGAGAATTTGTTCCACCTCGAATCAAAAATCTCGAGCGATTCTCCACATAGATAACAGTCATCAAATCTTGTAATATTCTTCGTAAGTTTCTTTCCGAAAAAATAATGAGGTAGTGTCATAGGTTTCCCCTTTAGTTTATACTGCCCAGAATCCCATTTCATATTTCATTTATTTGTATATATAAATTATCTGACAATTTTGTCATCTTTATATTCAGAGAGGTATTATAATCGATCGTTCATCACTTCACACAAAGAAAACTATTAATGAGTAACATTCAGTGTAACTTGACTAAGGTCCGTACACTAGATTTTTCCGGGAGAAAGCCTTTGACACTACTCGTTGGTACATTGATGTCATTGTCTGATGATGCTATAGTTTGTATATATTCTGGTAGATTGATATATTTTCATAACATTTAACGTTATCCTAATATATAATTATTAATTATTTCAGGATATGTTTGGATTATAATCATTGCCTGGCAATGGTATTAATAACTGGGTGGTGGATTTATATTTTTCATGAAATCAGTTCAATTGCATGAACAGAAATATGGGCAACTCGTCGCGGTTAAACCCCTATATATATATATATATATATATATATATATATATATATATATATATATATATATATATATATATATATATATATATTATTTATGTGCCACCCAAATCACCTGATCTGGCGCCACTGGACTTATGTCTATGGGATCACCTGAAATCTAAGATTCAGGCTACCTAGCCTGAGTCACTGGATAATTTGCGAAGTCGTATCATAAAGGAATGGCAACAAATTGAACCAGAAATAATGAGTAATGTGCGTGAACGACTTGAGCAAAACTTATTTTACTTCATGGGAATGAATGGAGCCCATTTTGAGCACTTAATAAACTATTCACAGAAGTATGTAGTCTTCCCCTTTTTTAACTGCCATTTCGTTAACGATGAAAATTTTGAAACGAAAATTTAGGGTCAGGTAGTACTCGATAAGGTCTTCAAATTGAGGTATCGCAACACCCCTCATGCCTATTCAAAATCAGGGGGTTATGCTCACCCTTCTTAAAGAATTGAAGTTACGGGCATGAAAAAATAGTTGTTCCCTCTGGAATCATCGACGGGTTCGAGCGATTCTCCTTATTTTCATTTTAAAACTAGAAAATCGGGGCATTAAATTTTCGCTGGAACACCCTATATATATATATATATATATATATATATATATATATATATATATATATATATATATATATATATATATATATATATATATATATATATAATATTAAATTATAAATATTATTTCTTCATTTCACATTGTACCGATTAAAATCGTACATTGTTTTTCTCACTGTCTTATATCGCTTATGGTCTCTAAAACTGAATAAATAAATAATTACATAAATATTTATATACTGGTGGACAACGATTTATTTGGAACTGTTGGTTACTTCTTTATTTGAAGAGAGAGAAGACGGGATTACAGAAAACTCTTCGCAGAATGGCATAGCCGATATACCCCCACTAAAATAGCATATTTCATTCATAACTTTCTCATCTGAGTAACTTTTTGTCATTTCAGTTACGCTATTTGGAGTATGGGAAACTACATACAGAAAAAACGAAATTACATCATTACAGTTATCATCACTAATTTGACGATAAGTAGGAAAACAATTTGTAAATTCGAATATCTGGCCTGTTAACATTCACCAAAACTAGACTTGTCCCGCAATATATTTGTTCTCTAGTTTTAAATCAATTCCTTTCCACAATGAGCTAACTACTGGCCAATTTTATCTTAGGGCACAAATCGGATGTAAGGATGTGTAGCGATGTACGTTGACATGCTTTCTTACATTCAGGTCCAAAGAAATGTTTATAAAAAGCCATCAAGCGCGAGTAGAAGCTTGTAAGTATAAAAATTTTTCATTTTCGCATTTTTGGAGTATTTTTCAAGTTTTTTTTCCTGAAAATCAAAAGTATGTTCACCTTATCTACGAATTCAATATTCTCGCATTTCCTCGATGATACTTCTGGGTTTGTTGTTCCTGAGGTCTCCGAAATCCTCACTATACCATCTTGTGCAGGAGTCCGTATGGTCCGTGACACCGTATGTTTCGCACACGTCAGTCTATATCTTGCTCATGAAGAGCTCAATGGATCCCACAGCCTTAAATCAGGTATTTGGTCAAATCAGCCACTTATATCTGAAATCTTTGCTGCCTTTTATTTATCAGTAGTATGGCGAAAATGATTTCAACTGCCTTGGCTGCAAACATTCTATATGAGTAGCAGTTTATTAACACAGTAACTTTTTGAGCGGCTTACTGACTTCATTGCTTCAGTCCAGATAGGGGTCGCGTACAGTACCACGTTATGCGTCCCCACACTCAGCAACTTTCTTGTCAAAGGAGCTGGGCCGCGAAGGTTCGGCATAGTCCGTACTAGTGCCGACGCCCTACTGCCCAATTTGTTATCAGCCTGACTAATATAAGTTCCAAGGAGTAATCCAGATAGGCTGAGGAGCTTCTTTCAGTACCACTAGACCAGGGAGTGCATTCCTGAAGAATAGAGATGCAAGAGAGCTTCGATACCGCATGCTGGGAAAGATCCAAAAAATCCATCAGCCTATACGCCAGACAGCATACTGGGAATATTATACGGAACGATAATTCCCAACCACCTACTGGAGGGGTGTAGGAGAAGAGTGTGCTGTAGCGAGTCAGCATAGTCTCTCAGCAAGAGGCTCTATGTTAACAGCGATAAGGAAGGTCGTGTTGCTTGTGGCCCACGCAGAAGGGCGCTGGGACATCATCATCGTAGTCTCAGTTGACATGAAAAAGCATTCAACACGTCCAGATGGAGTGACATACTACAGGCGGTGCTGTATGCAGACATATCTTAAGATATTATCAGCGTCATAACAGCATATTTCCGAAAACGGGCTGTGAGTATAGGAGAAGTAGTACACTAAAGCACTACATGGGTTCCACAGGAGTTAGTGCTTGACTCTTCTCTATGAAACCTCATGTACAATGGAATACCCTGCCTTGAAAATGCACAAGCTGCAGAGGATACTAGATGTGGCGGCAAAACAGATCAAGAATTTTAATACGGTAGTGAGCCGAAAGAACGCAGCATATAAGACGGAGATACGGTTACCCAGGGTTCCAAGAAACTGGACAGATTGTACGGCACAAGAATGGGGTAGTGAACTAGACAAGGACAACAACGAGACCGGATGCTTTGTTAAGTCTTAGCCTCTCAATAGCCTCCGTTAGACCTACCAACTAAAGAGGATCCCAGAGTATTATTGGCCTTCTGTTTTCTTCCATATCGTTACCTCCCACTTGCAGATATTCAGAAGAAAAAGAGCCCCCTAAATATAACTTCGACTTTCTTGTCTGATATCCTATATGGTATAGTTTTGATATGCTCAGTAGGTATGTGATATCAAAGTGGCCGCACATTCCCATAGATATTTCTGATACTAGCCTGTACCAGGAATCTTTCTTTCCCCTTCGAATATCCACTCTTCGCCATACATAACTCAATAACTCTCGAGCCTGCCTCATAGATTGCACCGGCAATGTCGTGCTGTTTTTGTTTTCCGTTAGTACGACAACTGAAAGAAACGTGTAAAAATTCCATGACATTCGGCATAGTCGTTTCGAGATATTGAACAGCTATTCACAGCTAATCAAATACTATAGCGCATAGATAATTCAGAATAATTTTTAAGCAGAATAAGTAGTATTTTTCGTGTCGATATGTGACAATGGATTAAACATGGAGAAAGGAGTCCGTTACTACGAAAATCATTCCGTATTTTGGGAAACGCAAAATATTTTGACACGGGTAAAACGGTGAATATTACATAGCGGTTATGGGATCATCTTCAAATACAGAGGAAGAAGTGATTCCCCGAGACAATTCTCACATGCCTCGAATCGATGGATAGTTTGAGTGAATCATGCTTCGAAATGCTTGACCAAATAGTTCATTTTCTATATTTGCCCTAGTAATAACTAGCTGTTGACAGGTCTCAACGGAATGCTTCAAGGAAATGGATGTGGATGCAAAGAAGAAGAGATTGGGAGGTTCAAACGTTCTTTGAAAGCTACAGAAAAGGTACTGTAAAGACAGAGGAGAATTGTAGTATTGTAGAATTTTTACGGGAGTGATGCATTAGATAACCATATCTAACATTCATGCTTTATGTAACAGTTTATATTAATTTTCTTTTCATAAGTTTTAAATAAATTGATATATCCACGATAAGTTTAATAAGAACGATATCAAATACGAAACTGCAATCTTTAGATACGAGTATATAATAAAAAGATACTCACACGAAGTCACAATTAAACAACAGTCGGTTTTCACCGCATTCAACTGTTCTTGCAATATCAGAAAGTTTCATTACACTGAAAAACCATCGCAGAGAACTTTGTAGTCAATAGTTTTATTTTTGTCTGGACCGAAAACACGTATACTCCTGGAGATTCTCTCCATATTGCAGTTACGAAGTTCATTTCAGGCAACTAGATTTCATGTTTACTTCTATTTTGGCAACTTCTCCAAGGTCGATACTGAGCGAGCGAAAAATATGATTTTGCTCTAGAAAAATATATCAGTAAATCTAGAACACTTATCTTCCCCGTTGCATGGTAACTAGGTCGGCAAAATTCGATTTATGAATACGGAACTCCTTTTCCTGGTTTTGTCAAATTCATATCCTGCATGCTGTATAAATCATAAAGTTAAGCTATGTCGTTTGTTTATGATTACCAGGATTCTTCGTAAAAACATATCATTTCAGAAAGTTTTGAACATAGGATTTTCTGTTCCCTCAAGTTAACGACGCGATATCTTAAATATGGGTCACATAATATTAAAATCACAATAAAACATCTAGCGTTTTTTATACTTCAATATCGAACAAATTCGTTGAAAAATATAAATATATAAAATTGTTGCATCTTAGGTGATAAATAAATAAACTAATGCATACTTTATTTTACAAAAATAAATTAGTTCTCAATGCCTTCCCAATTTAACTGAATCGAACTTAGTAAGCAGAAGGAATTCACCGAAAGTCAATATAGGAAAAACTGAATTCAACAATAATGAAACTGTGTTGATAATCTAGGGAATAATTTGTTCAAATAATTGTCAAGTAGTGAATTATATCCAGTAAAAATCTTAATTTTGTCGGTTTCTAGCAGTTATCAAGAACGAGATACGTTATGTACCGGGATTTGGTTAATGAAAGACAAAATCCTCATTTTACATCCAAATTCATTGTATCGCCTTCTAAATAGAACCCTTCGAAAATAATACATTTACCCCAACGAATAATCCAATCATCTAAACATTTTTCGAACGCTTCTTCCAGAATCGACTTCAGTTCTAGCCGTTGATTTCCTTTTATGTCTTCTATCGATTTAAAACGAGTACCTCGAAGTGGTTATTTTAATTATGGAGAAAGAAAGTCGGCCAGAGCTATATCAAATGAAAACGGTGATTTTTCGATGGTATTCGTTTTTGGTCAGAAATTCTTTCATAATTATAGCCTTGTGAGATGGTGCACTTTCGTGGTGCAAATTCCATGCGTTTTCTTTCCACAAATCAGGACTTTCTCGATAAATGTGGTCTATCAAACGCTGAAAAACGTAATATTATTCTTTTACCGTCTGGCCTTCTGGCAAGAATGCCGAGTGTACAACTACGCGATAATCATAGAAACCAGTCAACATTACCTTGACTTTTAATAGACTTTGACGTCGTTTTTTTGGTTTTGGTTTAGTTGGAAGGCGCCATTCAGAAGCTTGTTGACTAGTTTGCATGCTAAACACATGAACCCATGTGTCATCATTAGTTGCAATGCGTTAAATAATGTGGGATCGGAATTAACACGTTGTAGCATGTCTTCAGCTACCTCCAATTGATTCAATTTTCGAGGAAAATTCATGTTGTTTGGGACTAGTCGAGCAACAACGCATTTCATGCCCAACCAATCATTTGAAATGATACAAATCGATTCGTGAGATACACAAAGTTCATTGCCTATCTCTTCAAAATTCAATTTCGATTTTCAATTACCAACTCCTTTACTTTATTCTTCGGTTGAGATGGGCGACCATAGCGAGGCAAATCTTCCACCACATCTCGGTCGCTGTTGAATGCACTGTACCACTCATATGCACCTATTTTTGAGAAAACGATTCAACACTCGTAATTCCATTCGCAATATGAAATTTGAGACAAATTGTTCATTCGGCATTTTAACCATTGTAAAAATCGCAAAACACACTTGTCAGAACTGATAAAATCGAGCACTGTACACCAACTGAATGACAGAATATAGAAAACAGTTGTGCCAACTTAGCAACAACAAAATTTTGACAATCGTTTAAACCAGATTTTTTGAATAAATAATTCAATCGTTTAAACCAGATTTTTTGAATAAATAATTCCCGGTACTTCTTTGACAGAGTGTATATCGAATTCAGTTAATATGTTGTAACGTGCTAGAATCACGTCACAACAATTTGACTTAAACTTTCCATCTGTGTCATTCCACTGGCTAACAGTCTGATGCGCATAATCCGGCTATCAGATGATATGTCTTACCGGCTTCCGAACCTTCCCCTGCACTTTCTTTCTGCCGCAGACCTTCAAGCTAATTAGTTCTTGAAAATCTTCTTTAATTGTATTTGAAATAATTGAAATATATCAAAATGTCTCTATTGAGATATACATTTATCTTAAACACTGTGTAGTGACCTATATCAAAAATATAGGGTAAGTTGAAAGTTCATCTAGCAAAATGTCGTACTTAATCTTGAAAATGTGATTTTCAAATTTTCCTTACAGCATTTTTCCTATTAACTGCTTGAATGCATTATAGTAGCTATTACAAATTCAAATTCTGCTCTACCGAAATTGTCTTTTTCTCATGATGGATTTCATAATCGTATTTCTTCAGTTCCTACTATTTTTTATAATGACTCAAACTCCAATATTCAATCATTATTTCCTTCATTTTCAAGTAATTTTTGTGAAATTATCATGTAAATCATAAAATTCTCCCAAAATTTCAAAAAGGTTGCCAAACATCTGTAGTTTTTTCTGTAAATAGTTTTTTTTGTTGATGCTTCCTTGCTTTTTATGTAGCTTCTCTTTTTACTGTAAATAATTTTCTAAGATACTTTCTTGATTTTTATATAACTTAACTTTCAATTCTATGACCTACCTGAGCAACTAGCACGAGTTTACTCTTTTAGAATCTCTGTAACTTTTCCTAGTAATTCTCGTCTTCAAATAATGTTAGACCCACGTTATTTTGTTATTTTAAATTCCCTGGTGAAGCTTGCTGCTACGTTAGAGCATAGAATATCTTGGTGATATATGTCTTATTTGTGGAATTTAGTCTTAGGTGGAAAGTCGTAGATAGAGATTCCTAGGTGGAGAGTCGTAGATGGAAAGTCGTAGGTGGAGTTCAGAGGTTGAGGTATAACTTCTATCTAGAGTCCAGAAATCCAGATGAATCCGAAGCTGAAATAAAGGTTTTCCCCCATATGCAGCAGTAAAATACAAGAACTTTTGGAATTCGATCTTGATAGGGGAATATAATATAGACTTATTGACTAAGAAGCATTAGTTGACATTGTATACTCTAATTATAATATGAAATTAAATATCTGAGCAAAACTTCCTTGACTTTTCTTCCAAGACCTCAGTGACAAATATTGAATTAGAGTATCATTGCTCATTTTTCTCTGGGCTCAAGCAGTAAAAATCATTTTTGTTACACCTGTTCTTAAATTTTTAATCTTCAATCCAACCTAACAATTTTGTTACAATGTATTTAGTTCAATAATGTTCTATGATTCCCTTCATCCACTCATTCATATAACAGCGATGTGGTATATGTCTCTTGCTTTGAAATGTCCAAACCCAGTTTATTCATCTTCTTATTTTTTTACATTGCTATAGATTACAAATGAGGTTAAAGAAAATGATTCTTCTTCTCAATGAGCATGAACCTATTGAATCTAGTTCTGGAATGTTAAGCTTACTTGTCAAATGAGTACTCTAAGAATGGGACTGCTTGCAAATATGTTGATTAATTTCTGAGTATAACTACGCTTATGAATTGATGTAGGGTTTTCTTGCGTTTTGGATCGGTTATTCATGTTAAGATAGACTTTATTGGTTAAATCACAGAAAAGACTGAAAGGACTGATATTTCTTCGATAACCCCGTCGATTAGCACCGACGGGACGATTTTTTCAAGAACTGTTATTGAATTTTATCAAACTTCGTCTATTTAATGGTTTTATTGATCAGATCAACAATTGTAATTGGCAATTGTATCTGTGAAAAGTAGAATCTCATAGTCCACGAGCGAAGTATTATGGTAGAGGAAACGAATTCCCGCGCAAGAGATAGTGCTATTCAGAATAGTTTGGAGATCATTACAGTTTTCTTCTTTCATTTAAGTGCTAGTTCTGCTGTTTCCAGCTTTTCTTCTACTTGAATCAAACAGATACATCGAGTAAATCTTGTGAATTTTTGGCAAGCGTAGAATTCAAATTATTAGTTGTTATTTGCCGTTGAAGCGTGTTATGGTAATATAAAGGGTGTTACATAATAGTATGTCACAAATTGAGGGGGTAAATCTACGTGCAATTTTAAGGAAAAAAGTTTGTATAAACATAGGTCCGCAAAAGCTTCGTAACGGAGCTACAGGGTATTGAAATTTCCGGAAAAAATTGTTTTTTTCTTCAAAACTCCTGCAGTTTTTGAGATATTCAGCCCAAATTTGGAATGCGATTTATTTTTCACAGCCTCCATCATTACACGTCCTAAATTTCAACTAGAATCTACAAGGTGTTTTCTGGTCCGAAACCATTTCTTCTTTTTCCCTTTCAAACTTTTTCGCAGTACGCCACTGATCAGCGTACAATCAATTTTCGTCATCCACATTCTATTAAGAAACTTTTTTGACAGTTGTAATTTTTCTCGTACCTCCGACCGTTCTCGAGCAAAAATTATTAAACGATTGTATGCATTCGCTGAATTGAAAGCACTTTAATTAAAAAAATTACTTGTAGGCTTTGATGTTTTTCATGTTTTTATTTATTTTGACAGTTGCTAAAGTTGAACAAGTGTCTGCTTGAATTGTTTATTAAATTAACGAATAATTTCAAGACTTTTGAAGTTATTGTTGTGAGAAAAAATGGCTAATTTTATTAAAGTCGAATTGGCTGATATCCAATACAGGTACTGTCTGGCTGACGGAAACATAACAGAAGCTAGGCGATTATATCAGGTGCTCTTTCCATATCGAGGGAAACTGGTACTTTTACTGCAAATAATCATTCAGAAGGTGCAACTCAAACTATGAGAACTCCAGATATTGTGGAAGCAGTTTTGAATTATATTGGTTCGAATCCTCATATGGGTACAAGAAAAATTGAAAATCAGTTGAATATTTCACATGTTCCAGGTTGGAGGATTGTCCACGACTTTTTATTATACCCGCTTCATATTTAACGCGTCAAAACTCTACTTCCTAGATATTTTCCTTCAAGACTGAATTTCTGCCTTTGGTTCTTAAAAGAAATTAGACAAAATGCTCTTTTTATAGTAAAATAATATTCACAGGCAAAACTAACTTTTCGAAAACTGCTATCACAAATTTTCACAATAATCATTATTGGTTTGAAGAAAATCCCGATTTTATTGAAGAATCTCATCATCAAGAATAATTCTCACTAAATGTCTGGGTCGGAATAATTATTTTGTTGGGCCATTTTTTTCCGAACAGACTAAACGGTCCCGCTTATTGGCAATTTCTTGAGGAGAAGTTACCTTTATTGCTCGAGGATATGCAATCTCACATTATGTGAGAAACATAATGTGGTTCATGCATGACAGGGCACCAGCACATTTCAGTGAACAAGCTAGGGAATTCTCGAATAATACATTCAACAACCGATGGATAGGTCCGGGTGGGCCAGAACCATGGCCTCCTAGGTCCCCAGACTTAAAGAGTTTAGACTTGCACATATAGGGATATCTCAGAAGGTTAGTTTATACCACTCTAGTGAACACTGTAGAATAATTGAGAAATCGAATAATAACCTCTCGTGACACGATACTAATACCGCAGGAATATTTCAAAGAGTGCGTGATTAAATGCGAAGAACGATAGAGGCCTGTATTCTTGCAGCTGGAGGATACTTCCAGCAATTAATTCAATTGCAGTACGCTGCAAAAAATTTGAAAGGGCAAAATGAGACATGGCCTCGAAAAAGAAAACACCTTGTGAATTTCAGTTAAAATCGAGGACGTGTAATGATGGAGGCTGTAAAAAATAGCTTGCATTCCAAATTAGGGCTGAATATCTCAAAACTGCAGGAGTTTTGAAGGAAAAACCAATTTTTTCCGGAAATTTCAATAAGCCGTAGCTCCGTAACGAAGCTTTTGCGGACCTATGTTTATATGAACTTTTTGTCTTGAAATTGCACGTAGATTTACATGCTTAAGCTGTGACACACTATTATGTAACATATGTATAAATCATATGAGAATAGTTAATTGATTCCGCCGTTACTACATAATAGTTCGTCATGATGATAATAAGAAATTAAACTATGTACTATACTATCATAAGAGATCTTTTGTAATAGTATACTACAAAATTTAATTTCTTATTTCCATCAAATCATATGAGGAGTTGCTCGTCCAATACCAAACAACGCTTATTGGTTCTTTGAAACTCATTCTATCACATTTTAAGTGTAAACAGATTAACTAAAATCTGAAACCTTTTCAGTAGTAGCCTATGTACATAACTATAAAAATTTCAGTAGTGTTACATTTCAGCAATTCCAGGAAGTTGCTGTTTAGATATTTAACAAATTATTCAATTAATCAAACTATTCCAGAATGGCTGGATTAGATTAACGTTTATTCACCTAACATAAATCTCTCAAGTTGAATACTAAGGACGTTTGTGGATAGAGATATATAAAGATAAAACGAGTTAATGTTTAGATGCATACTCTCTAATATGAATTTAATATCTATGGTTGAAGTATAAACAGACAATTACTTGAATAGGTATATTTTGAAGTAATAGCTTATCTGTATAACTTCTTCATTAACACTTAGTCTGGATATGGTAGATAAAGGAACACATAGAGCATCTAAATGAAAAAAAGTGAGGTAACATAGTGAGTCAGCACTTGAACTGAAAAGCATTGATAATGCTTGAATAAAGTTTCGAGGAATCTTGACTCTGGGCACCTACTGAGTCATAAGAAAGATTGTAGGAATGTCTTCCTGTCTGATCACATAAGCAAATAACTCAAGGCTCAGATAATCTAAGGATACACAATGAAATGACTGTGAGCTTAATGAAACATTTCAAAAATATAGTTCATAGTCCACAGCTTTTCTGAGAGCTGTACCAAATCTAGAAACGAAATATCAAACCGATAGCGTATGGTGCTAAACAGAATATGTACAATTAATTTTTAATAGAACCAAGAGGCTTATTTGGAGACCTTTGGTCAAAGCATATTCAGCATATTTATTCAGCATCTCTTTGGATATTATGAAGTTGCAAACAATCTATGCGAGAGCTTTGACCCAAAATAACGACACTTTCGACGCTCTATCAGTGAACATTCCGCAGAGAGAAACGAGGTTTGGTTATATTTCATCCACACCTTTCCTGAAAGCTATACCAAATCCTCAAACCTTGTTCCGTTCAACGATAGATCGATAGGTTCTTGAAAAATAAATCCACAAAATGCGATACTACAAACACACGATCATCTTTTTCTTACCGAGTTCATAGCAGAAGTGACGGTCACGATAAACTAAGAGAAAATTTTCCATTCGTTTGATGAAAACCCTTGAATTGATCTTATTTGATTGACACAATGACAAAAGAAAGTCAATATCAGTTATATACCTTCTCATACTAATTCGTCATACCCCATTAAATGATCGTCTTCTCTCTACCAAGATCAAAGTAAAAGTGATTGTCAAGACTCAACTGGGAAATAATTTCTGTTTCTATTGATGAAAACACTCAAACTGTGACACAATGACAAAAGGAGGTTGTTTACCTTTTCAAACTTGGGTAACTCATTGAACGATCGTCACTTCACCGATATACTAGAAGTGACTGTCAAGACTGATTGACACAATGAGACGAGAAGGGTCATATTAAATATTGGCCTACGACACTTTTGACGCTCTACCAGTGAACCTTCGCAGAGGGAACCAATGTTTGGTTTTATCTGTCATATTGAAGGAGCACTTTTACTAAATAAACCATAATAATCTATTAATTCAGGATTTATCTCATGCTGGTTATGCTAGAACTATGACAAATCAATAGAACATATCTTATACGAATACATAGCAAGGAATAAGATGATACTCTTCAACTTGAAAAATTTCATCAGTTAAATGGGATAACCACAGTCCTTGGTCAATTCTTGTATAAGTTCAACCTAGGTCATCTTACACCACTGCCTCATATCATTCTGCCAAGGTCACATATCATGATTGGCGTTGCATTATTACGAAAAATCAAAATTTTCAAGAAGAACGAATGTAACTCGCAAAAAAATGATCAAAAACTGCTGATGTCAATATGTAGTGGTCTCTTGCAAAATATCAAGTTTATCATGAGGAGCCAAGAAAAAATAATTTTGTGGGCATATATCCGTACATATCGGAAAACAATTAATAACAATATATAAGTTATTCTCCTACCGAAAAATTAAGTATTGAAATTGTGCGTAAATTTCTATGTACCCAAGTAACCTACAGCAATATTTAGCCTCATGAGGTATAGCAGTCTTTCGTACTGTTTCATGATCCATTCAAAAAATGATTAAATCAATATCCAGATTCTAGTCATAACTGGAAGAAATAGGAGAATATCTTGCTTTTCAACAACTACTCCTAAGTCATAAGGATCGGTTTTTCTTTTTAATCCTGTTGAGAACGGATCACGTCGTCACTACTGCTAACCATAATTTATTATCACTTATCTTGCGCAAACGTTTTGTAACAAACCCTTCAATTCATCTATTTTCGTCGTATTTTATGAAGAAAACAAATATTCGGTTCTTTTGTTGAAACAAGAAAAACGAGAATGGATGAACCGATAAAAATGTAAGCAGCGTATGGTGCTCTTAGGGGTACGCAATAGAAATTGAAAGCTTATACAGAAATTCTTCAATTTTCGAAGCGGGAAATATAAAAAATTTTATCAAGATCTTAATTATAGTGTAGGAGTATCAGCATTCATAAGAAAACAATAACGAAGGGCGCAGAATATTTGTATGGGATTACACTTAGTGAGAAGATTGAGACATGCAAAGGTCTTGTTCACAACGAAAGGAATGGTGTGTTCCAAATTCTCGAAAGCCTGCCTCTAATAGTGTGACTTAGGGATTGGAATGTTGCATCGGATACTCAGTTTCAAAGTACGCGGAATAATTTCAATATAAGATCCTCATTACAAAATTAATAATGTTTGTTTCATCATTTTCTTTTCGTTTTCCATAAGACAGAGAAATAGAGTTTGTATTTGCCAACAAATAATGTACTAATCCAAACGCAAAAGATTGTCTAAAAATGAGAACTCAGATTATACTCTCGCATACATATCAGGTACGTTAAGAATGAGTCGCGTATCTACCGGTCTTGTGTCGTCTTTGCGGAGACGGTTACGGGCATGCGTCACTACTACTAAAACGAATGTGTGCGGTGGTTGGTGGTGGCGGAAACCAGCCTAGGCTTAACGAAGTAGTAAGTATCTAACACCACACCCAAACATTGTTAAGTGTTCGATAAATACTGAGAGTTTTATTATAATATTCATCTTTTACTTATTGGATCTGAATATAAGGTGAATAAAGATAGAATTCAATATTCTATATTAGTTTGTATTTCACTGCAGATTGGGGACGTTGCAATAAAGTTCCAGGGTGGTCAACTCCAAGTCCTCTAGTTAGTAACACAACTACGTGAATGACAATTACATGCAAACAAGATACAAGATGGAAATTGCATAATCCATGTTCCCAAAAAAGAACTTCTTACGTCAAATTTTATATACTGAATCTCATATTTATTTGTATGAACATAACTAGTTGTTCGCAAAAAATTAATTTTATGGTTCAAAAGGTATAGAAAGTCCGAAATGATTTGAGAAAATAAATGTACTCTAAGCATCATCTCTCGCCTTTGAAATCATTGTAATGAAACAGGAAATGTACGTGAAAGGCATGTGGATCATTCAAGGTCGCCTACACCTTAATAGTTAGGAAGTTAAGATGAGATAATTCAGTTCCTAAAGCTTTAGAGGTGCCAGTCTCTAGATAGTAGGCCGCTCGATAAACATAGTGTCAAATAAAAGATATTGGGAAATATTCTATTCACTGATCAATCTCGGTTAAATTCAAATTTCCGAACAGTGCGTCAATGTAGAACATCTGCCAATGAACTCCAATATATCCAAGGGGTTCACAGCTACAGGAAGCACAATCCTGGTATGGGTAGGCATTCCACTTGGCAGGATTAATTTCTATCGGAAGATTGTTCAGAAAATTTTGAAGTTTCCTACGGAAATAAGATCTAACCTGGAATTCTTGAAGAGAACGTGCTCAGCTAGTTTGTTGGATTTTAAGATGCCTTCCCCAATATAAATACTTGCACTTTCGATGGGCAACATCATTCGAGTATTTCAACAGTGGCATCATTAAGCGAGCACATATACCTATTGTGACGAGCCCATATACAGAAAGATGGAATTCGACAACTTACCTATTGCAAATATGAAAAGAGGAGATATTATTGAGGGAAGTACAAGTACCGCTCCTTGAAACGAAAGCACCAGACCAGCTCTGGAGCAGAAAGAAACATACAAATACGTAAGAATCCAACAAGCACTCAAAATAATAATTTTAGAGGTGAGGGAGTGTTACTGGCTGCCCTGGGATTGCCTACTCCTTCATTGAGGTGAATTGGTCTGTAACCGAACTGCGTGGTATCGGCAGAACGGTCAGAACAATGTCTGTTCAATATAGACTTTATCACTCGCATGCCTCGAACAATAGACTGTATCTGTAGAAGCACAAGGGCGAAAGAGGATTAGCAAATTTTGATAATGTAGATACAATTATATTCTGAGACTAAGAATATACTTCTGTTGAAAAATCTATATTTTCACGAACCAATATCAAGGCTGATATATCACCCCCTCAAGTTCGCCAAGGAAGATTCCCAGGTGCGAAAGTACACGATGGAAGAGTTCGTTGAAGAGTGGAGCTTCAAAGCACATCAGGAAATATTTCCGAATCGGCTCAGAAGTGCAAATATCTACTTTAAGGAATCTCTCATTCTCTCAACTGCAGGATATCTCTTCCAGGAGGCATAGGAAAGAACAAAAGCATTACTGGATCAGCCCCAGCAAGGACCTATAAGGAACATTTAGCCAAAGAGAACATTCCGTTGGACCAGTGTCGAAAGTAATTCTGCGCTACAGAGACAATCCAGCATATAATGTCCCCTTGTCTCAGTTGATACCTAAACAATACCTAGACAGAAATAACGCTGAAAGTAAAATCTACTAGAGATCGAATTCAAATTATTACAACTAAAAGTTAAATATCATCTCAATCAACCGACCTGTGAAATGGAAAATGAGGGCAACAAAATGTTTTGGAACAAGATCATCATAACTATCCGTCCAGTGGAACACACAGACAGACTTATCGAGAGGAGAAATATCCTGCGATGCAACTATCCTTACAGGCGAATATTAGAAAAGTTCTCTGATTGGACAAGTATTTATTCGCCCGGATTGTCTGATAATTACGAGGTGCCATGGAATATTAATATTTATTTTATCTGAAGACGAAATAAATTATCAAGAGAAGAAGATGAATGTGTTAATAATGCCAGAAATTGGGATGATATAGCATTCCCTCGTTTATATTTCATGCCTCTGTATCGATTGGGGGAGAAACGAATTTTTCATTACATTCTCTTTTACGACGAATTGCATCACACAACGGCTATGAAACCGGGTACCGAAATTTGATAACTAGTTCACTCTATGAATGCCCTCTTGGATATTACATAGCGCAGATGTTGAAGAGCATAACTCATTCCCGTTGATGCAGTGCCATATATTTCTACTTGTATGAACACAATTCGTTATATCTGCATTTTTATAACCGTAGCTGGTTTGTAGGTTGAGAGAGCCGGTAGAAATTATAAAGATACCTCAAATTAGTTCTCCGTACAAATTCGTAATCACTTCGAACGGGTTATGGAATGAAAACTATTCAATACTAAATTTATATATTTTTAATGAAATAAAACTATGGTATTTAGATTTTCACTATATTAACAAAACTATGACCGGTTTCACCACACTGTGGCTTCATCAGATAGATACAAACTAATGAACAGAGTTATTCCTTATATATTATTCTTATTTCCTACTTAATATTACATCAGGTACAAGTATGTTGGAAAACCTGTCGGAGTTGCATACTTTATGAATTGAAAAATTGAGTAAAGGAGAAGGATTTAGATCTAATTGAATATAAAGTAACCTACCTGAATTCTTTTCTTTGTCAATCTCTAAAATTTTCCATAGATTGAGTTTTTGTCTATTATTTTCATTGTGTAAAATTTTGAAATTATCACTAAAGTTATGGTTTTCTTCGAGTAAGTGATTAGAATAATGGGAATGTGATTTAGGATAATTAAAACTACGTTTGTGCTCGGATAATCTACCAATATAAATTTTATAACAACACTGGATTTATCACCTTTATCAATTTTAGATTTGCAGATTTTGATATGTCGGTCTAAAGAATTATCAGTTCGGAATGCTATATTAAAATTATAATGCGAGAGGAATGATTTCAATTTCAGACTAGGATTACCAATATAAGTTAAGCTGTTGTATTTTGTGTTAGAACTTATTATACTTGGAAATACTTCCTGGATTGCTTTTTCAAAGTAAGTAACTCCGATGGGTTTTCCAACATACCTCTTGTACTTGTACCTAATGTAATATTAAATAGGAAATAAGAATAATATATAAGTAACTCTGTTCATTAGTTTGTATCTATCTGATGCATCCACAGTGTGGTGAAACAGGTCATAGTTTTTTAATATAGTGAAAATTCAAATACTATAGTTTTATTTCATTAAAATATGTATATCCATTTTCTTCAAGTAACGACCTCTTCAATCAAATTACTAAATTTATATCCGTTGAATTGGGCTCGAATTAACGAAAAGTGACAATATTTCTCTGACTTTTTGTAAGTTATTGCGCGCTTCGCTAACTATATAACTAAGCATCATGTAAAGATGATACACCAGTTCCAAAAACATGACAAATCAAGAAAGTCTCGAAACTTCCTAGTACTGTAAAGAATTACGAAATTTTATAATCAACAAAGTAAGTATTGATCAGTATCGAATTCGTTTCGAATAAACAAATGAGAAAAGAGAAAAACTTAGTCCCATGGGACATGAAAAACAACTACTCATATGCATCCACTCTGTTTTATTTTATTATTTATAATTATTAGATCGGTATAAAATAACTTACAGGAAAACCTCTCCAGTGAAAACTTTATTTATTGAATTTATTTATATTTTTATTTGGATATTTGTCTAAAGATATTATTCTTTTTAATTTTCAAATATTTGTTTTGTTTGTTTTTCCTTCAACGTGCTCTATTTCTGCCTTTCGGCTAATGACACGCCGGGGAATTCTGTTACCTCAGTAACCCGGGAATTTTGCCGAACCCCTCTCATGTCGACGTAAGGGATCTATAATGTCCAACACATCTCTGCTAGACAGGACCGACAGCTTTACATTTCCTCCGAAAGATGGACACTCAAGCGATTCCCAGAATCCGAAAAATCGCACCGACTTTGTGGGGATTGAACCCAGGTAACTCTGCTTAGGAGACGAGCATCATATGACATACGCCACCGAGCCGGCAATATTCAAATATAATTTCCTTGGAGGGCGATGGTCAAAATATACACGAGGACTAACCGGTTTGGAAGATGTTGTGTATTGCATATTTCATTTCTCATTTTTTTTTAAACAAAATGTGCTTTGATTGATAGGATACAAGATCTTTGCTTCCTGAATAGTTTACCATTTCTTAGAAACGATAGGAAAACACAGGGTTCGTATTATACAAAAATGTTTTTCCGTCCAACTAGAATTCTAGGAACTAGATAATTTTGGCTGATCTGGTTGATCTGGTTGAATGAACTCGAAAGTTTATCCAGAAGGTTTTTTGATCCACTCGTCATAATCAGCGTCAACCAGCGCCACATTGTAAATGTACAGTCAGGTCGGATGTTATGAATAGGAGCAACAGACAGCAGATTTGGTCTCGTTTGACCTCGTCAGTGTTGCACACCTATTCAAAACACCAAGTTAGTTAAACACATACTCATCTTAATCTATCAGAGCGTATTGTACACATATTCAATTGGCACAGAGGGTACTACCAGCGCCACCGGGAAATGATGAAAATCCATTGAAGATCAAACAGAAAACTTCAAGACGTTTACTAGTTCGATTAGATGGAAAATGGTTGAACTAGTATGATAGTTAAAGTATTCTCATTCATCTAGATTTTGTTTTCATCATTTCCAGCTGACGCTGGTAGTAGCTTCTGAGTCAGTTTGTTGGTGGGCGCGAATTTTATATGTTTACATGTTGCTCCTTTTCATGACATCCGACCAGACTATACTTCTAATATGAGGCCCAGTTTGAAAATGATTCAGAGAAGTGGATAGGAGAACTAGCTCCTTCAGGGAGGAATATTTAACATTCTACGGAAGGTTGAATATTGTTTCTTTAATAAGAGTCTTATGGCTGACCTACTTTTTTAGGAAGTAGACTGAAAGACTTTTGTTGCTGTTTCCCGAGATAGGACCATGGTCTGATCTTTACATGTAACCACTTTGACGTAGTTCATTATCACCCTATTTTACAGTTTTTAATTGATCTTGCGGCTCACTCCTTCCATGCGAGTCATGATGGGTATGTCTTTTTTAAATGTTAAATGGTATTATTCAGTATTTTTCCTGCTTGAAGATAAGGATTTCTTTCTTATTCATCAATAATCTTGAATATCGTTATGCAATAATTGTAATGAGAGAGATTCAGCTATGATGTTAACCCGCCAATGGATAGGTGGGGGTCTTATAGACGTTAATGCTGAATGCCTTATTTAGACGTTTGCGCAGCTTACTATCTTAGTAGCTTCTGTTAAGACATCGCTTTCGATAAAGTGACGCGTAATTCAGTTGTTTTGGTTATTTACGAGGCTGCACATCAATTTTAATCATCTGGGGTCCAACGAACCCCATATGATTATTTACGTAACCTGTTTGGTGGGTAAAGTTTTTCTGGAAATATGGCTTCTTGCCTGAAATATCAAACCCCTAAGCTAGGGTTGCAATCCTCGAACATTTTGAATAGGGAAGATGAGTCGAGTGATGTTTCAAAACAGAGGTGGTATCTTTGTCTACGTTGCTTTGAACAAATTTCCATTTTTAATTGAAAACTGTGAAAGATACAGAGTGAGCAACTGGAAGATAGGGAAGACTATTTCCCTGAGACTATTCAAGTTTCGGTGAAGTAAAATGAAACAGATCCATGCTGATCAATGGCAGTCATCATCAAGTACCATCCTCATCTCGAATTTAAACCCCCTAGAGCAGGGGTGACAACCCTTGAAAATTGGAAAAGGGTAGATGCGTCGAGTGATACCTCGATAGAAAGGTATTATCTTTGTCTGCATCCCTGTGAACGAATGTTCATTTTTGCTTGAAAACTGTAGAAGATACAGAGTGAGCTACTGAAAAATAGAGGAAACTATATATCGCCCTGAGCTATTCAAGTATTAGTGCAAAAAAATGGAACAGATTCATTTCAGATCAAAGGTTGTCATCTTTGATCTAAATGAATCTATTCCAGTTTTTTGCACTAATACTCCAATAGTCTTGGGGCGATAGTTTTCTCTATTTTTCAGTGGCTCACTCTGTATCCTCTATAGTTTTCAATCAAAAATGTAAATTCTTTCACGGGAATGCAGACAAATATTATACCTTTATTTCGAGTTATCACTCGACCCATCTACCCTCTTCCAAATTTCAAGGGTTGTCACCCTTGCTCCAGAGGTTGAAATTTGAGATGAGACTGCCATTGATCAGCATGGCTCTGTTCCATTTTACCTCACTGAAACTTGAATAGTCTCAAGGAAATAGTCTTCCCTATCTTTCAGTTGCTCACCCTGTATCATTTACAGTTTTCAATTAAAAATAGATATTCGTTCAAGGAAATGTAGACAAAAATACCACCTTTCTTTTTAGTCATCACTCGACCCATCTTCTCTATTCAAAATGTTCAAGGATTGCAACCCCTGTTTAGGGGGTTAACATTTCAGGCAAGTATTGTACCCCAAAAGATGTCCCCCTTGAAACAAAAATTGACCTGTTTTTGCGTTTTGATCAGAAATGAATATCTTGGTAGATATAGTTTCTGTTTAGTTCTCGTTAAAGCACCCTGTATTAAAGGTAGAGTATCGAAAACCTCTTCCATATTTGAAAATGCAACAGTGTTGCTAGATAGTGCTAGTTCTCGCGCAGAGCCTTTGCCGACCTATTCTTTTGTAAATAATTTCACGGTTGATAACACACCAGAGCCGCTTAGAATTATTTAAGTTGATTTTTGTATTCAATAATATTCTTTGAGACATGAGTACATCTAAATTTCGATTAACACTGAATTTGGTTTACATATTTTTCAGTCCAAATTGATTCAATAAATTGAATTCCACAAAACAGATACGCATTCGATGTAACCTGCGGCAAACATACCAATGCAAATTACTTACCTACCAGGTTTTATGTAATGAACAATAATGTCAATACAAGACATTCTTAATCTAATAACAACTCTGTATTATTTTGCACTGCAATATAATCCCATTAAAATAAACTATTATCTCGACTACTAACAGTAGTGTAGATGTTGCAAGGCAAGCAATTAGTCTAAATTATCCAATGGGTCTTTCCGTAGATACTAACTCAAATATCTTATTCAGTTGTACATGATCTCATAATTTTTTGCAGTTGAAGTATGGTCTTGCGAGACTTGACATTTTTTAAATTTTATGTTTTTGGTGCATTCAATAATATATTCATAAAAATATAATGAACTTTATACCTTCCATCATATTTCAACTGTTATATTTTCGGCATAAACTCTACTATGACAATTCAAATTCGCTAACCCATATGAGTATAGATACACTAGGTCGACTGTTCAGTCGTAGGCGTAAACTACCCCCTTATAAGTCATATAAAGAGTCCATTATGTTCCCTTCTTTTCTTTCCATTACTTTTTATTATACAGAATCCCGTTTCTGAATGGAATAACCTAAATACCTCTCGACAAAAATTGCCCTTGACGGGTCCAATTCTGATTGCTGGATGACTTATTTTTATGTGAGATCCACAGCTGTTACCACTCACTTCCTCTTCCCCCACAGCAGAACTACTAGAAGATACAAACTGAAACAGGAAATAACTAGCAATATTTTTCAACAGAAATAATAGTATAAAGTCCTACTGTTGTGTAATCCAATATTTCAGATATAATACGGAAGGTAATTCAATTTTTCAACTGACTGGTGATTTTAATATTCCTTGTTAGTTGATATAACGGTGGCGGGTCAATGAGAGCGTTTTCAGCTAATTATATTATTCTAGTGGTAAGGTAAAATATTCTTTGAGCAAGAAGAATATTTGAAGACGCGGTAGTGCCCTCACCAAGTCGATCAGAAACTTCAACCTCTGCGTGAAGAGTTCTTGAAATGCTGAAGACTCAATGAAAACACCTGATGAATGGTGCGTCCAAATAGTGAACGATCTTACCGTTACTTGCAGTTGGATACAAATATTGTGGAGACGTTTGAGATACTGTGTGTTTCATTCAAAGTACAAGTGTACTGTAATCTTCTGATGCTGCAACTTGGTGGAGAAAGCCGCATCGTGATTTGAAATAGACTTTTAATGAAATGAGGTACAGTGTTTTTAGCGTAGAGCACAGGAATAAATTTACGAGTAAGAATTAAGCATAAGAACATGTATCAGAATGGAAGATATAACTCAATAAAATAGTAAAATATTCGACCAGTTCTCGGTTATCCTCCTACAGAAGCAATAATGGTGGATGTATTTATGATTTGCTTAAAACTACTGACAATGTGTCGAGTAGAGGACGCAATTTCGACAATTAAATTTGTCGTTAGTTCTGATATTGCTTCGTGGTATACAGTGTGTTCCAACGAAAATTTGACCCCCCCTATAACTCCGAAATGAGTAACATTAGCGAAAAACCCCAAGACACGTTGATTTTTGTTTCGAGGGGAGCATTTTTCGAAATAATTCGAAACTTGTCAGATCAACCCCTACCCCAGCAACCCTAATTTCGAAATTCATCATAGGAATAAGGGTCGAGTGGCACCTTACTGTAAGGTCTGTCAATTCTCCATTCTGATTTGTCATTTTAGAATTTTAAATTAACATACAGGGTGTCCCAACCGAGGTAAAGTTGAATTCCTGCAAATCCCAAATACTAAATGAAATCGATTTATTTTGGCATAATGCAAGCGCAGGTTTATGCTTGGTCTAGAAAAACGACCTACACTTGTGAATTTGGAGTTGGTGCAATCAACCCCTATTTCCAGCATCCCCAACTCAAAAATCATTCGATCGAAAATAGGTCAAGTGGCACCTCGTTGGAAAGGTATTTCAATTTTCTCTTCGAATTTGGTATTTTCGAAATTCAGAATCAGCATACAGGGTGTCCCGGAGCAGGAACACTGAAAACCCAAATAACTTTTTGAAACTGGTTCATTTCGGTATAATACGAGAACATGTTTATGTTTGATTCGAGAATAAGACTCTCTTGCGTGAATATGGAATTTTGCAATCAATCCCTTCCATTCAGCATCCCCAACTCAAAAAATCATACAAGTGATTACAGGTTGAGTGGCAAAGTTCCAGAAAGATTTTCTATTTTCTGAATCACTGAGGCATTGGTTTCAGTTTGGCAATCGAGGTTTTCTGGCGTGAGGATCAGGATGATGGGATGATGGAGAAACTGATTGGATGCTCATCTAAACAGGAAAACGAGATTTATTGAACTTGTATTCAATTGAAAACAAAAACTAACTTGATTATTACAACAATTGTTCAAAATGACCTCCGCCCACCTCCATACAGTTATACAGACGATTTTCGAACTCTCTTCTCACATTAGCGAAAACTTCAGGAGTCAAAAGTCGGCATTCTGTGTGATCCTCATCCGCAGCTCCTCCAGGTTTTCTGGTCTTGTGGCATAAACTTTAGATTTTAGATGGCCCCACCAAAAAAAAATCTAGGGGATTTAAATCTGGTGACCTGGCTGGCCACTCAACAGGTCCTCTTCTACCAATCCACCTTCCTGGGAAATTTTCGTCTAAATATTGGCGCACCCGAGCATCATAATGCGGAGGAGTACCGTCTTGTTGAAAACGCATTTCGTCCTCAGAAAGAGTTGGATCGTTCTGTAAAATTTCTGTCAATCTAGGATGTATGTGTTCCTCTAACAACTGTAGGTAGCCATTTCCATTCAGATTACACTCAATAAAGAAAGGCCCAACTAGATGATTGCCAAAAATTCCTGCCCAAACGTTCAACTTCTGAGGCCTTTGCGTGTGGGCCTCTCTAAACCAATGAGGATTCTGTGTGTCCCAATATCGACAATTATGTCTATTCACTTCACCACTGAGCATAAAGGTGCTTTCATCAGAAAAACAGATGTTATTCAGAAAATTTGGATTAGCGTTTAGGTTTTCACTTAGATTTTCACAAAACTGTAAACGACGATCTGGATCATCTTCGTTTATTTCATGCACTAATTTTACCTTGTAGGGTGAAATTTGTGATGTTTCACGATTCTATGGACAGTTGTAGCTGATACACCAGTCAGACGAGATAGTTTTCTGATCAAGTAGTATTCTCCATTTGTAGATGACCCACTACTGCCACTTCCGTTGCCTCATTTCTGACAGGACATGCCACTTCATGTTTTTGTTTGCCACCGAACCCGTAGCTAGGAATTTGTCAACCAAATATTTAACGTACTGGTGACTGACTCCCTTTCTCTTTCAGGATGGTTCCTATCGAATATCCTTGCCGTTTTTTGGCACAACTGTTATTTCGAAAATACGTCGATACAATTTCGACCCTTTCCTCAGTGGAATAAACCATTTTCAGATTAATTTCAACTGACGAACAACAACAATAATGAGGAACTGATCTGAATAATAATAATATTTCATTGCAAAATGAGAAATAACAGATGACTGCACGCCAGATGGAAATGAAAAAATGTGAACATTTTCAATGCAGAAATCAGCTTTATTTCTTCGTAATTGATGCTCAACACATCGTACCCCAATACTTTTAACAGTTTCGAATTAATTTTAGTTGATAATTTCAAATGACGATATTGAATTTTTCGAAAGCGACATCCTGTATGGAGAGCCGAACTGAAAAAATGCTTTAATCATTCTGGAATTCAAAAACCTTTCTGAAGATATGCCACTTGAATTATTTGTATGATTTTCAAGTTGGGGATGCTGAATGGAAGGGTTGATTGCAAAATTCTATAACCACACAAGAAAGTCCTATTCTCGGATCAAACATGTTGTCGTATACCGAAATGAACCAGTTTCAAATAGTTATTTGGATTTTCAATGTTCCTGCTTCGGGACACCCTGTATGATGATTCTGAATTTCGAAAATACCAAATTCGAAGAGAAAATTGAAGTACCTTTCCAACGAGGTGCCACTTGACCTATTATCGATCGAATGATTTTTGAGTTGGGGATGCTGGAAATAGGGGTTGATTGCACCAACTCCCAATTCACAAGTGTAGGTCGTTTTTCTAGACCGAGCATAAACCTGCGCTTGCATTATGCCAAAATAAATCTATTTCATTTAGTATTTGGGATTTCCAGAATTCAACTTCACCCTTGGTTGGGACACCCTGTATGTTAATTTAAAATTCTAAAATGACAAATCAAGGTGGAGAATTGACAGACCTTTTCAGTAAGGTGCCACTCGACCCTTATTCCTATGATGAATTTCAAAGTTAGGGTTGCGGGGAAGGGGTTGATCTGAGAAGTTTCGAATTATTTCGAAAAATGCTCCCCCTCGAAACAAAAATCGACGTGTCTTGGTGTTTTTCGCTAATGTTACTCATTTCGGAGTTATAGGGGGGGTCAAATTTTCGTTGGAACACACTGTATATGATAAATTCATTGCCTACACTCTTATCTGTCTTTACCGACAATTAGACAGGCTTTCCAGTTGTAATCGCAGATAACAATCTCAAATCTAGGTAGATTAAATTCGTACTCATCGGCGAGATAAAGTAACGTGTGATGGACTTGGTCTTCTCACCGTATTTGCTCATAAATGTTTTCTTTCGATTCTTGCTGCTTGTGGTCTTAAGATTCTAATCATAAATATGGAATTTGTAATGATTTAGTCTTTTTGCTATTATAAGTATGATTCACGTAATCGGCTAGCACGTAAACGGTCCCTCCCCATTGTTGCCGAATGTTAATCTTCAGATTCTGATGTACGTAGATGTTAAACACTTGACTCGTGAGTTCGATGCACATGATCGGGTAACCAGTAAACGTTCTGTTTCGATTCTTGTCTCGCATTTTTATTTTGAGATTCTGACCAACACAAGTTTATGCATAGTTAGTAAACGCTCTGTTTTATTCCTTGCTGCATACTGGGATCAATAGTGTTACGGACGTAAACTAGATGTTGAAATTTCAAGATCTTTCAATTTTTCTTTCTTCTTAAGCCAGACACTAACTGCAATCTAAAGTTGAAGTGTCAGCATGTTCAAGAAATATCTCAAATAGCTCATAAACTACAAGTTTCACGAGTAAGTAGGAGAAATTTTCAAAAATAACATTGAAAATATGATTCATTATCATCCGCTATCGAAACACTGCATTTATCGGTTCAGATATGTGAATGACGTAATCTGTTATTTTACAGGTACAAATCGACAATTGTATTTCTTCAGTACCTTCATGAATTCAAATCACCTTAATATAAAATTCACTTCGAAATTCGTTGTTTCCATTAACCTCTTAGGTATAGCTATAACCAAAATTTACCACAGACATGGAGTTTCTATTTTCTATAAACCATCCCAGACAGACATTAGCTTTGACAATTCTTCCGCACATCCATATCAACATAAAGTAGCTGCTTATGATAGTATGAAACATAGACTCACCATGATGTCAGAAAATAATTTCTTGTAAGAGCTCAATATTATAAAACAAATTGCGGTCAATAACGGTTATTATTCTAGTACCATTGATAGTATGCTTTCTCCTTAATAATGTCGGGTTATTCATGAGGCTTTCCGTTAAGTTAAGGAGACTTATTAAAATTAAAATACATTAACTTAAACCCAGTCTGAATTTGAAATCATTCTTGTCATCTCACAATTTAAACATAGCTTTCAGAACGAATAACTCTCTAGGCAGATATATTGAAACTGTAAACCTACAATTCATAAAGTAAACGAATCAGCTGTGTGTGAACTCTCTTGTGGAAGTTGCGATAAAATTTATATAGGTAGAACCTTTAGAATCGTCAACATCAAGATGTCGTAACATACACGCAGTTTTGACAACCAAATATCTGATTCTCACTATGCAAAACATCTACTAGCAGAAACCTATACCTTCAATAGTAATCTTGATATTTTCCATAATGAAAATAATAGATTGAAACTGAACCTACAGAAAGGATTGACAATCAATAAACAGAAAAATTCTGTACTTCACAGACAATAGACCTTCAGTCGTCATCATCACTTAATGTTTTCAGTTCTCAGAAGTAGTAACCATATTTAGATTATCGTCCTAATTAGTTAAATACCTAGTCTTACTATGAAGTATATAAGCCATATCATTCTTTCAAATGTACCTCCATAGTGCGGTGAAACACGTAATAAGTTTATTAATATAGTGAAAATTCAAACATCATTGTTTTATTTAATTAAAGAATGTTTATCTATTTTCATCATGTAACGACCTCCTCAATCAAATGATTCAATCTCCACTACTCTTTGCAATTATGAAAATTACAGAATTACATTGTATACATATTCGGCGTCTGGATGAAACCCGATCGAAAATAAAAGTTATGTCTCACTTTCTTATTACACCAGATAAATTAAGTCATAAAGTAGGACTCCGTACTTAACGATTTTCTGTATTTATTTATATATCGATATATCATCTATGAGTTTATAGCTACATTATTTCAAATGATAGATCGCGTTACAATGGTGCATGATATAGTGAAAAGACGTAGATTGAAACAAAAGCGAAGGACGCCAAATAAAAATGAATAATGGGCTAATAAATCAAATTTGAGTGTTTTAGAATCGTACCACATATTGAGAAATAAATAAAATTTCTATGTATTAGGGTAAGTTTTCAGTAGATGATATCCGGTCGCGCATCTACCCAGGTTAATCGCCTTGTAGAAGGAACATATTTTTTTGAATTCTACATTTCCCCATCTGAAACTTCTTCATCGGGGAAGCTTTCACCGTTAAAACCTCAACAGCAAAGGGGAATCGAGCGACACCTTATTTCAAAGAGGATTGAATTGCGTTTCTTACGGTATCTCATTCATTCAGGTGTACTAAGATAAGGAAATTTGATCACTACCTGCTACTTTGAAGTAAATGTTGAAAATGTGCTCCAATCGTGATACACTAATAGTCAGTTATATACCGACATTCATGCAATATTTGTTATAGCAACAATTGGCTGTCGTTGAACACTTTTCCGTTTCTAAACGTCTCCATGATAAAATAGCCAAGAACCTCAAGTCTGGGTATCTTACAAGTCAAATTAGTCTAACTCTCCTCCAAGTCCATCTACCTGGAAAGTTCATCCAGAAACAGCCTCATAGAATCCGTATATTGAAGGGGTGCTTTACTATGCTAAAAAATTACACTTGCTATCCCACAACGTTTTATGGCGTTTGTTAAAAAGGAATAAATACGGTTTTCCAAGAACTCAAGATAAAATTCACCTGTCAAATTTCTCTGTGGAAAATATATCGCAATAATTACGGTCTCCTAATATTCCAGCAGAAACACTTCATTTTTTGGGATGTTGTATAAGCTCTCAACAATAAATTTTACTGTTGCTGATCAACAAATATCTACAATCATGTTGAATTATAGTATAAGGACATGCACGAAATTGATTAATCAGGAAAACAAACGTTGAAATTAAGTATAGGATTGCGAATGATTATTTCAGTCATTAATACAAAATTACAATCGATGACCGTAATCATTTGCATCAACTCATACACCAGTTTAATTTAGTACGGAAAGAATTTGATATTTTTCTTTAACGAAAAACTCAATTCTCACTGCGGATTTTATCATTGAGAAATGAAAATAAAAATAGCGGGTATTTCGTGGGATAAATGTAGCATCCAGCAGTGTTCAGCAGACACCAGACATATAGAACCTACTAAACTACTAAGTTCTTCTGTCACTGGTACTTACCGATCATCAAAATTTCAAGGTACTTTTAGCAAACATATCAGCTGCAGATTTAGTTGAAGATAAGTCTAAAATGGAAGAAAAAAATCCAGACTTTTCGAAATCACAATTTCCTTCTGTCCTTTACTTGTGTTGTTAAATTCACGTCCCTTGACAGCTTTTTCAAAGTACTTATTATAATTTTTACTATAAGATACACTGATTTCTTTACATCAGAATGTAAAACTATTTGATATAGAAGGAGGATTAACATAAATTCAATAATTATATTTGATACAAAGAGAAAAGTAAGGTAAGGTTCATCTTAACTTAATTTTCCCAATATATGTGAGGCTACCATATCTGAGTTGATATTATAATTTGATTACACCAATTCTATCGCCTTAAGTTTCCGTTTTTTGTCGAGTATTTCAGATACAGAACTAAACACAGGCTATATCTACCAAGATATTCATTGCTGATCAAAACGCAAAAACAGGACAATTTTTTTTTCAAGGGGGTCATCTTTTGGGGTACGAAACTTGCATGATATATCAACCACCTAAGCGGGGGTTGCAATCCTTGAACATTTTGAATAATGAAGATAGGTCGAGTGATGACTCAAAACAAAGGTGGTATATTTGTGTACATCGCCTTGAACGAATTTCCATTTTTAATTGAAAACTGTAAAAGATACAGAGTGAGCAACTGAGAGATAGGGAAGGCTATTTTCCTGAGACTATTCAAGTTTCAGAGAAGTAAAATGGAACAGATCCATGCTGATCAATGCCAGCCATCATCAAGTACCATCCTCATCTCGAATTTCAACCCCTAGAGCAGGGATGACAACCCTTGAAAATATCAGTAGCTCACTCTGTATCTTCTACAGTTTGCAATCAAAAATTAAAATTCGTTCACGGGGATGCAGACAAAGATAAAACCTTTCTTTAGAGGTATCACTCGACCCATCTACCTTCTTTCAAATTTTCAAGGGTGGTCACTCTGCTCTAGGGGTTGAAATTCGAGATGAAGATGGTACTTGATGATGACTGCCATTGATCAGCATGGATCTGTTCCATTTTACTGAAACTTGAATAGTATCAGGGAAATAGTCTTCCTATCTTTCAGTTGCTCACCCTGTATCTTTCACAGTTTTCAATTAAAAATGGAAATTCGTTCAGGGCGATGTAGACAAAGATACCACCTTTTATTTGAGTCATCACTCGACCCATCTTACCTATTCAAAATGTTCAGGGATTGCAACCCCCGCTTAAGGGGTTGATATTTCAGGAAATTTTTGAACCACAGAAGATGTCCCCCTTGAAACAAAAATCGACCTATTTTTAGCGTTTTGATCAGAAATGCATATCTTGGTAAATAAAGCCTCTGTTTAGTTTTCGTTGAAGCACCCTGTATAATATTTAGCTTGTAACCACTATTAAGAACTGCTTTCTTACTAATACTATATTCCTTATTGATTTAGTTTCATTTGGGAAATGTTGCGAATTTGGCACTGTTTTAGATTTTATATTTTCGATGGGATCATATTTTTTTAATTTTTGCTCAAATTTGATTGACATTTTTTTCATGCAAAAGTGCTGAGCCAAATAGGGCCATTTACCCTTCTTTTGACAATGTATCTTATAATATACATTCAGTTCATGTCAGTCTATAGTTGTCAACATGAAAATATTCTATCAAATGAACTTGCAATGCAGCCTAGTAATATCAAATCCAACTTATGGTTCTACCTAAAACTCCATCTAATGATTTTTATAGGTCTAATACAGTCGCGAATAAATATGGGCGCGACTAGTTAACTTAAGTGGTAAGTTTTTCAAAATTTTCGTGGAAAAATAACAGCAATTTTGGTAATGACGTAGGTACTTCTTATGCGTGAAATACGTCTAAGGGCTTGTGATGATTTGAATTTATCGAAATTTTTTTTTTGTCTTAGGAGAATTCATTTGAATATTATGCTTTTCATAACATTCAAGCAGATTTATTTGGTGGTAATTGTATCTTATTATCTTATTGCCAAAGATATATGCCAACAACTTATTGTGTTTTCCCTGAAAATATTAATATTCATTTTATCTTTTCCAGGTTTCACAAAAGTGACCTACCAGAGAAGACAAAATGATAGCACCCCTACCTCCTGGCAATGAATTTAATGAGGAAGGTAAGTCCAGCGACGATGAAAATGACTTATTTTCACGTGATGTGCGGTATAGTAATTTTCTAGCTTCTGATACATCATCTGAAGCTCCATCGCTGCCGAAATCTGCGGCTGCGATTAAAGAGATGATTGACCATTTCTTAGATATCAGTGTTATTTCATTAGAATTTAGCAAAGTTCAATCTCATAATTTCCCACATCTGAATGATTACATTGATTTGGAGAGATCAGGTTCAGGAAAATATTAAATTTATTTATTTTTTTAATCGAATGAGAATAATACACCAGATAAAAAAACAAAGATTTCTGTAACACCAAATCGAAATGAAGCTGAACTGCTTTTCACCAATAGCGCTCTTTTGGAAAACAGTGCAAGAGGAGATGATAAAAATTCAAAAAACGAAATGAAGAAAAATTCTACTACTTTAACGTTCGAATATATTTGGTCAAATAGTACATTTGTGATTCCATTTAATATACCTGATAGTGTCACAATACCGGAAATATAATAGGCTATTCCTAGGAATAATTCAAAATGTTTTCTAGCGGCGGTCATCTGCAGTTGATCGGTGTAAAAATATATATTTATACGATGCAGGTAACACGAAAATCTATAAATTTAACAGAGAGTGAAAAATGAATTTTCATTTCTCCTCATATTTCTATGGGAATAGTCCATTTGCCTTCATATCTTGAATACTGGAGTAGGAAATTTAAGGAATATTACTTGATAATTGCGATTCGTAACGCGTTTCACTACACTGTAGCTTCTTCCGACGAATGATACAGTGTAGTGAAACGCGTTACGAATCGCAAATATTTAGTAAAATCCTTAAAACACATTACTTGTTTTTTATTATTGATAATGGAATTTTACCAAGTAAAAGCCTCCCAAATTCATATATATATATATATATATATATATATATATATATATATATATATATATATATATATATATATATATATATATATATATATATATATATATATATATATATATATATATATTCTTTTGAAAAGTGAGGATTTACAAAATTTGTAATTTGTTTTGGATATTATCAGGAGAAACTGCTTGAACATAAAGAATAGGAAAATGGCAAGGTATTGATGAGATGATGGTTCCATATGAAGGAAAAAAACTGAGATCGAGGAGGCAATAAATTGAATACAAGCCAAACAAATGGGGATAAAAATATTCTCTAGGTCTGGTATATCGGAATGTGTTTATGATTTCATGGTATCTGATGGACGAAATATATTCAGGCAACAAGCTTCGGAGCTGAAGTGTTTTAGCATTGAAGTATGAAAAAATCTGCTTCTTCAGTCATCCACTTCGAAAATTTGTCTACGTCGCTAAAATTATTATACATCTTGTGAAATAATCTGGGAATTCTTTATCGGGGCACTACAAGATTCAAAAGATTACAAAACTGTCAACTTGTAAATGACAAATCACTTACAAAAAGTGGACTCTGTGAAAAATCAGAAGATACGGATGTAAAAATTCGCACAAAATGGATAGATAAAACAGAAATCCATATCAAAAATGCCTGGTTGTTATATAGGAGAAATAGAAATTTATGGAAAGTTTGAGATAAAGATCTAGCTCCTCAATATCTCAGACATGAGATAGCTGAAAGGTTATAACTGATGAATAAAATGAAGAGAAATAAGCATCTTCAGGAGCATTTAGTTGAATAAATTAAACGACCTGTTGAGCCAACCATAGGTTGTCTATATATGAGAGGGGACGTCAACGAAACTCCTCAACAAATTGCCATCTAGACTTAAGTCCTTGAGTAACATTCCGTCCAGGTCCAGATGGAGCCTTCATGAGTATATCTGTGATATAGAATCTTACACTAAAGATTATTCAGGACCGTTTTGGCTGTGGATATTTTGTATAAGATTGTCTTGTTAGTTATTCTAATGTATTGTGTTAGTATTAGAGTAAATTAATTTTCATGATAATCTTTTGACAAATTTTCACTTAATGTCTCACCTAATTTATAAACTGGGTGATTCACCAGTGGCGCGATGCTCTGTAGCTTGTAAACTCTTGAAGATTCAATTTTTGTTGGAACGGTATTGTATTTAGAAAATGAGAATCTACTTCAGCAATTTATTTTGCAGTAAACAGAGTATCCCAATTTTCTATAAAAAATCTTGGGTGGTTTTTTCAAATTGAAAGACCACTTTTTTTGTCCAAGATTCAGAAATTCTGCTATAATGTATTTAAGTAATAAGTTTTTTTCGTGAGTTGTTTCGTCACAATATTTATCTTTATCTTCGATCAATTTCGAAATATTCCATTATTTGTAAAAATTTTTGATGAAAATTATACTAGCCTTATCAAACTCATCAACATGCATCATTATTCGCACAGAAGTTTTTTTTTCTGTAATGATTCAAGTAGTGAAAAATGAAACCTAAACAAGATAATTCTCCTAACGAATGATAAAATCAAGATGATTAAAATGTAAATCGAGGTATGTGTTGACATTTTATTTTATTTGTGCCTTCTGTCAGGTGTCCGGACATATCATATTCTGCATTTTACATGGTGAACTTATCAGTGTTTCGTTATTAAACAATGTTAAAGTGAGGTTTGAACCCAATTTCCTTAATTTATTACCATGAAGTTCTCCAAACAAGAAATTGTTGATAAGTTTTTATTCTGGGTGAGTGTGATACAAATTCTTTGTTTGCATATAGAGTTCATACACAAAGGTTTCCTGCTAATAGACATCCTAAAGCAAGATTCTTTGAATAGCTCTAAATCATCAAAACGGCTAATACCGCTTGCAAAAAACATGAAAAACTAAATACTGCTACAGCTGAAGACAACCAAATATCAGTTTTGTTGACAGTGACAGAGGACCCATATCAAAGCCGAAGAGAGATTTCACAGTTAACAGATATAAGTCCAGAGAATCTTGAAAGTGAATTTTCATGCATATCATGTACAGCTGCACCAGGAACTGAACAATCAAGACTATGAAAATCGAATCAATTTTTGCATTTGGGCATGTGACAAAGTAGGGGAAAATCCAAATATGTTTAGCAGAGTTCGTTTCTCGGAAGAGGCAACTTTCCACGAGAATGCGCTTGTTAACAGGCACAACTTTCATTTTTACGCCACGGAAAATCCACACCTCATGAGACATATAGATCACCAGCATCATTGGTCCTTGAATGTATGGGCCGCTATATTAGATGGATATCTAATTGGGCCGCACTTCTTCGACGGGCACCTCAATAGTGAAATGTATTTAGATTTTCTGCAAAATCATCTACCAATGGTACTTGCCGATGTACCAGAGCATATAAGACAATATTTGTGGTTTCAACACAATGAAGCAGCGGCACATTGCTCACATCAGGATAGGGAGCATTTGAATCATGTATTTCCAAACAAATGGATAGGACGTGGTGGTCCTAGTAGATGGTCAGCTAGGTCTCCGGACCTTACAAGTCTAGATTTTTTCTTGTGGGGTTATATTAAGGGCATCGTTTATCAGATTCCTTCTACAACACAGTTGGATATGAGATAGAGAATAGTCGACGCCTTTCAGTCTGTTAATCCGAAAAGGTTGTCGACAGTTCGACGGTCTTTCCTCAGAAGGATTGAGTTGTGTCTACAAAAAAACGGGCAACATTTCGAACACTTATTGTTCAAGTTCAACACCTTGTAGATCATCTCACCAAAAACCAATCTATTATGTTTGTGATCACGACTACCTCAAACTATCTTAATTTCTCTGATCAAGTATAATGATATGTACTAATAAACTCTTCTTGTTAAGCAACCTCTGATTTTATCATTTCAGCTTTTTTTTCTTATTTCGAAAATGGTTGAAGATAACGATAAGGTTGCTTCTGCAAAAATATAGCACAATATTTTATGCGTTGACATGAATAATAAAATACAGGATATTCCATTTGAAAAAATCAAGATATGATATTTTTAAAATTGTAATATTCAATAATTTTTTTGAGTCACTCCTGTATGAAATGAGGATAATCAATTTCAATTCGTCAATAAAGCAATCCTTGGACAATAAGAAAACGAAAGGAAAAAAGTATTTATCCTCTCTGGCCGAAGGAGCATGCGATGATGTGAGAACCTATTTTCATGAATTTTTACGGAACAAAAAATATTATGACGAAACAACTCACCAAAAAACTTATTACTTAAATGAATTATAGCGGAGTTCCTGAATCTTGAACAAAAAAGTGGTCTTCTAATCTGAAAAAATCACCAAAGATTTTTCTATAGAAAATTGGGACACCCTGTTTACTGCAGAATAAATTACTGAAGTAGATTTTTACTTTCTAAATACAATACCGTTTGCACAGAAATGAAATCTTCAAGAGTGTACGAGCGACAGAGCACCGCGCCACTGGTGAATCACCCAGTATATATTGTGATAATATTCATGTGGAAATAAAATTATCAATATTATTATTATTATTATGATTATCTTCCAGGATACAACTTGTATAATTTTCTTCGAACCAAAGGTTTTCGAATCTTTTGGGAGAACAGTGCTTGATAATGCTATATTCACTGAAAATCAATCGTTTGAAAATGAAAGAAATACGATCACCAAATTGAGAGTTAACCTACAAAAAATTCAAAATTTAAATGAGATGCCGCCCGAGTCTCTTCCCTATCAAGTATAAGGATGAGTGTCCTTTATCGAAGGTGTTTGAGCTGAGTAAATATAAGAATCGTAAAGAATATATCTTACTTGAAACTAAGATTGATGTTTCAAAGTAAATTTTAATATACACATTTATATGTTATCAAACTGGATGGAAAAGTTTCGACATAGCACTCTATGTATCATTTTAAAAATTGAATAACGGAAGTTGCAGTAGTAAATTACCGTTTCATTGGGGTACAAAACATTTCCTGAGTAGACGAGTACATTATGGAAATATTGAAAGATCTTTTCCGCGGCAGCATTTTTCTGTGAGTATCCAAAAATACGAAAAACTTCTTACAACTTCTAACTCCAAAAGTAAGATATTCCATCAAACCACATCATACTCATTCTCATCCGCCGTCATATATTCAGAAACTATTCGATTTGTTCATCACAGTTATACTACTCGCCTTTGCAAAACTCCAGTCGGATCTATGATTTATTGTTTGCCGAAACTTCACCAAACTAAGCTCGCCTACGCAACCGAGCTGCTTTCAATGAAACTTCAGGGAAATTCCGGTGCTGGCAAATTCGGTTTGAAGTTGGCCAATTACTTTCCAAAGGCGCGCCCTGTCTTTGTATAAAATTCGAATATGCCCAATCGTGTGGGATTTAATGAAAAGGAAGCGGAGTTATGAAGTACACCGATTCACGATTAGCGAAAAAGGCATGCCATTATTTTGTTATGCAGCTAACCGTCCATATAATATCGAATTTCAAATTCATATTAATCTTGCATTAAATTCGAGCTTTTGAAGTTTTACAGACATAGTAATTTTATGATATAATCAACATTTATACCGTAACTTACTATAATTTTCTCGTTTTCTGAGTTGAGAGGAGTATTTTCGCTTCTGCTAATAACAAGGGAATTTGAATCAATCAAATATTTTCCACAAGAAAGAAACCCTGGGAAATATAAATGTTGATCCTTATAACATGTGGAAAATGTTGTTATCATACCATTTTTTGATAAGTTCGAATAGGTGTGGATTATCACAGAATCAATTATTGATAAATATACAAGTGTAACCTACCTGCCATCAGCACTATACAAGGGTAAACCAAAGCAAAATGACTCAACCAGTGAATTGCAAGAAACGCCACTTGGTCATTAAACTCTTACAGCATAAGTTGCAACAAGTGCGTGGAATGGTTAAACAGAGATTGTGCAAAACTAACTGCTGAGGAAATAAACGGTTTTGCAGAGGAATTTGAAATACCAGTTGGAAAACGATTCTTTTGCACTGATTGCTGGTTGAATGGGCCTGGACGATCAAATCGTGATCTTTGTCAGATCCTAAACTGGAAGAAGAATTATTTGAAATGATTGAACACTATTTCGATGCTGAGTTGGACTCTCAAATGTAAATGATAACAGTTGAGAACGAAAAATTGTTCGCCTAATTTGAAAACTGGAAAATGTGTCTGATAAACTATTGGAAGAAATTCATGAGCATTCACCACGCTCATCTAATATTATGATTTAAGAAGTAGTGGAGTCTAATAAAACAAATATTGATGAGAGAGTGTCCGAAGATGAAGAGCGGGTCGCAGTTGTTCTGCAAGCTGCTGGTAATGACGATACGGTTCTGCGAAAAGTCGTTAGAGTTGGCCATACAGGAGCTAAACCTAGACCGGCAAAAGCCATACTGAGTAACCCCCAAGTCGTGCAAGATATCTTGAAGCGAAAAATAGCTCTTCTATCTGAGAATATTAAGGTGGGATCCGATCGAACAAAAATGCAACATCAAAGGCTTCAAGTCGAGCTGAGGGAGCTAAACGCCAGAAAGAAAAATCGTGAGATTGATTTATCACTGAAATACGTTAGAGGAGTCCCGACTACTGCCAAAAGTAACAAAAAAAATAGAATCAGTTACCACCTTAAAGATTTATTATCAGAATGTTGGCGGCATGAGAACAAGACTCATTGAATTCAAAGAATCTGTTAACTCCTGCGATTATGATGTAGTTATACTAACCAAAACATGATTGAACGACGATTTTATGATCCTGAATTGGGACTTATAGATTAAAATATTTACAGGGAGGACTGTTACTATAATACTACTTCAATGTCGCGAGGACGGGGAGTACTAATTGCAGCTATAAAAACATTGTCATCCAAGCCCTTATAAACCATCTACGTTGAAGTCAAACACATATTTGTGAGAATTAAAGCTGGGTCTTCCAAATTGATGATTGACTCTACATATATTCCTCCAGAAACTCCGGCCGATGTTTATAGCCAGCACTGCATTGCTATAGAGGAAATAGCTCACATGAATCCAGACCATGCTTTATGTCTTTTTGGTTACTACAACCTACCACAAGCATCGTGAAAGCTGCCATTATTGGATCACGCCCCTGAAGGTCATCCTGCCAAGCCTACCGATGATTTTTTTTTGGGTTTGGAAGAAGTAAACAATGTACCAAATCCTCACAATATCTTTCTAGACTTGGTTTTTCGTGGTGATAGTGTTCTTTCTGATGTTTCAGAGGCTGGCGATCTAATTTTGCCCAATAACTATCACCATGAAGCCATAGATTGTACTTTGAAAATCCAAGGTGGTTTTCGAGCACACCCATAAGAATAAAAGATATTCGATTTTAAAAATGCCAATTACACTGGCTTGAAAAATTTTTTTGCTCCTATAAAGTGGAAATGCGTCTTTGAAATAGGACAGAATATAAGTAAAGTGGATGATAAATTCTATCTGCTTTTGCGAAATGCCCTCATAATCTTTGTTCCCACCAAAACTTTGAAGTCATCAACTTTCCCAAAGTGGTATTCCATAGAACTGCGACGAATAATTGCCTCAAAAAAAAGAGCCTATGCTCAATACAAATCTAGAGGACTCGATTCAGATCATCGCCTTTTATATCGCCTCAGAAAACGATGCAAAGACTTGTTTTTTTTATGCACGCTTCCCAGGAATGGGTGAACCTGTTACACCACATGAGTAGGCGCCTCGGAAGAATTGAGGTGTCTGTTTACTCGCTTCATGAAGAGTGCCAAATTGTGGTTGGACGGAAGCGAGTTCAACAGCTCACCGGCCCTGTAAACGAAGGAATTCTTAGGGAGAGAGGTTCGAGGGGTCGTTGAATGTACCGCCATATGATGAGAACTTCTTGCCAGCCTAGTGTTGCGGAAAAACATGAGTTTTTTCGAAACAAGGTCTTTCAGCTCCTCGGAGCATCTTTTGTGGAAATATATGAAGAACAGAGAAAGGTCAGCAACTTGTCTTCTGAGAGCACGCGGTTGGAGATCGCGGGTGATCTCCAGGTGGTCGATGAGGCACACATCCCGTTTTTGCACGCTATCTAACACCCGCAACGAATGTTTGGGTGCAGATCTCCATACATGGGAACAATATTCCAAAGCAGGTCGAATCTGCGCCTTATATAGAAGCAACAGCTGAGATGACGTGAAGTATCGCCTGGCTCTGAAAAGAAAACTAAGTTAAGTCTCGGATCTTTGGATGCAATTTGTTGGCCTTGAATTATTAGAGCAGGTTCTTCAGCGGGGACCTTTCTAGAAAACGTAGTTGCTTGCGTCTTGCTTGCGTTGAAGCCCACCAGGTTCAACTAACCCCACTCAGATATCCTCTGTAGGTCAGAGTTTGAGTTACTAATTTGTTGACATCTCAAACGCTGAGATTCCGTAGCTGTTATCGGCCGCAGACTACTAAAAGACGAAACCAGGGTACAATCGTCTGCAAAACCGAAGATCTTGTTCTCTGTAAATCACAGAAGATCGTTTATCTGCATCAGAAACAAGGTTGGCAGAAAAATTGATCCCCGAGGTACTTCCGCTTACCACTGGAAACAATCAGATGTTATACCGTCGACTATAACTTGTATTGATCTATTTGAAGGAAAGCTACTTATCCAACCCTGCAATTTTTCGGGAAGCCCATATGCAGCAAGTTTATTGAACAAGGCTGCATGCCAAACCCTATCGAAGGCTTTAGAGATGTCGAGGGCTATTGCTCTAGATTCCCCATGTTTTCCATCGTTGATGTACAAACATGAGTGACGTAGGCGAGCAAATTTCCTGTCGATCTTTGCTTGCGTCTCGACAGTGCTATCAGTCTTACCTTCAGAAGGTTGAAGGCTTCATTTTGGGTAATGCAAGGGAGTTTTGAAGTTTTGTAAACTCTTCACGTGAAGATAATGGAGTCCCTGATGAGGTTTTACTCAGACAGCAGTCGACAAGTTCTTCGCAGGATGTAGTGCACCTTTTGCCGATAACTTTTCCAGCAACTACACGCAGAACGACTCAACTTCTTATGATCATCACCTTTCAGAAACTGTGTGTATACCCTTCCTACTCACCAGCATCCAGGAAGAATTTGAAGAAGTTTCGAAACTGAAAGACGACTTGAGTTGTGGCCCGGACGGCATTTCACATTATTTTCTGAAGCGTTGTGCCTACACGTTGTCTAAACCTTTGGGGCTGCTTTTCAATAAAATTTTCTCAGCGGGCATTTTCCCTGAGATATGAAAAGGTAGCTATGACCCTGAATCATAAGAGCGGCGATAAGGCAAATGTACGGAACTACTGGCCTATTAGCAAGTTATCGGCCATTCCAAAGTTGCTGGAGCTTTTTCTCACTCTACGGCTTTTGGACTATAGTATATTATCTACATATCTATAGCAAAGATGTACTAATATTGATTTAGAACAATATTAGTAAACGGCTAAAAGGAGATCCCATCTGTAGACCAAGAGGATGTTCATAAAATTTGTTATTGAATTCGAAATAATTCTGTCGCACAACTTACGCAAAAACATGAAATGATTTTGTACAACCGGATTACCGTGTGATTTATTTGAGACGTCTGAAACCAATGTATGGCATTCGTCTTCTGTGATGTTAGAAAATATTTCAAAACAACAAAGTAGCTTTCAAAACCCAATTGAAACTCTCCCAAGAATATTTCGAAGTTAAAGATAAAACTAATAGATAGATTTGACAATGTTGGAGTTTACAAGTTACTCTGTATATATTCTGAAGGCGTCTATATAGAACAGACCGGTCGTTCATTCAAAACTAGAAATAAAGAGCATCAGTCAGATTAGAATAACCAGAGAATCGACGAGTCAAATTTCGCTTCACATTGTATTGAAAATGGCCATCATTTTTCACCAATAGATCGTCAAATTATTCACAAAATACCTAAAGAACGAAAGTTAGATTTCTTAGAATCCATCGCATTTTTTTCAAACTCCAACAACTCCCCATCAAGATAGTAAAACCTACTTTTAACATAATTTGTTCATTATCTGTTCTTTGCATCTTTATTAATTTTGTTTCTTCCTGTTCATGTGTATCTGTATTTTCAATTGAAGGTTCAGTACTTGTTGACACCTGAAATTGCAATCCTGATTTTCAATTAACTCTTGTGAAAGAACATTACATAGTTTAGTTTCTTATAATCATCATGATTAACTATTACGTAGTAATGGCGGAATCAATTAACTATTCGAGGAATGAAGTTTGATGTCCATTATATCTAACTTTGATGGAACGGCCTGTCTGACATATGCAGCAATTATTGCATTGTGAACAAAATAACTCATAAACTCCTGATCAATTTAAATTCTCTATAAGAATGGTACCATTATATAAGAGTGATAACAATTCATTTTGACGTCTCAAGTCAATGTTAGATTTGAATATGAAAAGTTATTTGCGAAACATTAAAGGAATACACTGTTCATTTTTGTTGGATATGTAGTTGTATGTAATAGTTCTCGTTTCACTATTTTGTTCACTACGCCACTATGAGCTGATTTCAAAATTTCTTCTTCAAGATTTTCAAATTATAAAGGGAATGAAAATGCTTTGTGGACCATTGAACTGTATGTCGAAATTTCATGTGAATTTGAGTGGTTGGAATTCTTTGAAATACCTATTTCTGAGCTAGTATGTTTTCTAGAGATTTTGAAGTTGACCTTGTTATTTGAGTGGGAAATCGAAAAACCTAGAAATGATAATATTTGATGTTTGTTCTCTTTTTAAAATTTCTTTTCCGAATTCATAAGCAAGATCCATCCTAGAATAGAAAAGAAGAAAACCTTCAAGTGTCATTTTTAGATCTCCTAATCTACCACTGAAATAGCAAAATAAGCTAAACATCTGCAGGAACTCTCAAGGACTCCAAGTTATCTTCATTATCAGAAAATCCTGAAGAAGAAATTGAAATCATTAATAGTATGGCTCACAACAACGGCTTTATTTTTAAGCATTGATAAAATATTGGAAACTAAAAAATTACATATGGATATCAGCCATATGTATTGAATTGTTCGTAGCAAAAAATCTGCCCTTTGACATAATTTGGACAGATCAATGAATATATAGCAAACAACTTTTTCAACTTGAAATCTTAAATTGCATTCAAACCTTCATAGCTGTATTTGACGCTAGAATCATATACAGAATTTGAATCAGGACTGTTAGGTATCATGACCAGACCGCAATAATTTCCATATAGGTCTGTCTGGTCATTCACTTCATCCCTTGAAATTAAACGAGATTCAACATTAGGTCACCACAGCATTCAAAGATAGCCACTCTTTTCCTAGTATTGATGAATTAAAAGTTCTATATATTGCCCCAAAGAGTAGAATACTCAATTACCTAGAGTCAATTGAAATTTTCATTTCTTAATGAAAACTTACAGATAACGATAACAAACTTTCCATGTATTCCAATAATAACTCTCTTTCAATAATTGTTAACTGTATACATAATATCTGATTTTCTTCACATCCAAATAACGACCTATTCATATATATTTCATGTCACTTTGTAATTCGTTTTCATACTGTCTGATGATGTACGTGAGGTCGTAACAGCGGTGAACGTTAGGTATGTATGTATTTAAATAATAACTCCTTGCGATAGTTTTTAACTGTATCCATAATATCTGGTTTTCTTCATAACCTAATAACGACCTAGTCATATATATTTCATGTCACTTTGTAATTATTTTTCATACTGTCTGATGATGTACGTGAGGTCGTAACAGCGGTAGAGGTTAGCCATCAATTTAATTTATTTGTTGGTTGCAAAAATTATTGTTTTAACAGCAGAATGGCTTTTTTGAAAGATTTAAGTAAAATGATGAATATGATTCGCAGATTTTTCTTGCGAGGACTCAATGCTCTCTAGATGCTTACAGAAGTCGTATAGTATAGTAAACAGTTACAAAAAACAAAAGTTTCTTTCAATGAAATGGATGACTAAGTCTGCACAAATGTAAAAATATGTATTTGCAGCGCGAAATATAATTCTGCTAATCGAATTAAAAGAAGTATTAGCAATTATCTCGGCACTAAAAGGAAGTTGTGTTTGAGAAAATTTCCACGAAAAACTTCTCTCTAGAGAGGAAATTAGTATTTACCGCCGCTCGCTCGGCATGATTAGATTTCTCAGAATCTTTATGGCCGTCAGAATTCAACGGAAAAATTCACCGAGTAAATGAGAATAGACTGAAAAGGTTCTTTGAATCGATGGCGAGTAAGAGAGAAAATTGAATTCCAGCGTAGTTTTGTTTCACTGCCTTTCAGAATTAGTGACTATGATTCGATTGTGAATTCAGTAAATTGAAGTCAGAAAAATTTCATATTACGTAAGTCCTATGGTGTATAAATTATTAACAGAAATGATAAAATAGACTTTATATATTCGATTCATTCTTGGAGCTTTACTGAAAATATACCATGGGATGTAGTGGGACAATATTGACATATGGAGAAACGAAAATTCATTCTGTAACAAATCCGGGTTCGCGGAATTTTATTAACAAACATAAATTCGCTGATCAAAAAAATAACCCATTTGAATCAATCAAGTCAGCATTGAAACAAATCGAGTGTTTTACATATTACACATGAAAATTGAACTTAAAGCCCCCCCTTTCTGAATGGACATACTCTGAAATTTTCTGAACAGGCTAAGTATCTAGGGTTAACCCTAGATCAGAGACTCAAATGGAATTTACACATTGACAAAACTCTTTCCAGGGCTACATCGTGCCTATGGGCATGCCGTAGACTCTTCGAAAAGACCTGGGGACTACAGCCAAAAATAACCTTCTGGTTATACACAGCGGTTATAAGACCCATTGTCACATATGCATCGTTAGTATGGTGGACGAAAACATCAGAAATAACTACGCAAAACAAGCTGCAAAAACTGCAGCGGCTTGCGTGCTTGAGCATAACATGCTATGAGAAGCACCCCGACTATTGCCCTGGAGGTAATCCTAAATCTCCCTCCTCTTCATATAAAATTGAAAAAGGAGGCGTTGATGGCGGCATTACGGCTCCAAGACATAAAAAACTATTACCTGATGATCCGAAGGGACACCTTGGGATTCTGGGTTACATAGCGCCTGAAATCTTATCACAACCATCAGATATAATGCCGCTTAAGTTTGATTTTCACACACCCTTCGAAGTGGTCATATAAGACCGCACCATCGTAAAGGGAAGAATGAATCAATTAGACCAAAAATCCACCATTTGGTACACGGACGGATCAGAAAGGATTGATGGAACAGGAGCAGGCATATATGGACCCAAGTACTCTTCATCAGTGCCTCTGGGCTCTACTCCCACAATCATGCAAGCAAAAACACTTGCTGTAAACCTTTGCTGCCAGGAGGGACTACGAAGGAAACTCAAAGGGGCAAAGATTTACATTTTAACGGACAGTCAGGCAGTAATAAAAGCTCTAAACTCTTACAGTTATCGGAGCATCTCTGTCTGGGAATGCCGTCAATCATTGAAGCAACTTGCTGAGGGGAACAAACTTTTCCTGTGGTGGGTGCCTGGCCACGAAGGCATACAAGGAAATGAAGCCGCTGACGAACTGGCCAAATCAGCTGCTGGAATCCCACCCACCGGACCTGAACCGTTCTGCGGTCTAAGTAAGCCGCACAGACGACAAGAACTGGAACGATGGGAAGAATCTAGCAAAAAGAATACTGGAGGAAAACTCCAGGCCAAAGGCAAGCGAAAAAGTTCATTGACTATTCGCCAAAGAAGACAAAACAACTTCTCGATCTCTCTAGGGACGAGTTGAGGACCATAACAGACCTCCTTACTGGACACTGCCCACTGAGATACCATCTCAATAAAATGGGCAAATCGGAAACGGCAACATGCAGAATGTGTAAAGAGGGCGATGAAACTGCCGAACATATTCTTTGCAGTTGCATCGCAATTGTCCGTCAAAGACATATACACTTCGGTAGCGACAAACTAGAGCCGCACGAAGTAAAGGCGAAAGCTCCCAGGGAGATTCTTAATTTTGTAAGGGATCTAGACCTACAGGGAAATGAATAAGAAGGGTTAGGAACAAAATATCAATTTGGTCGCAGTTCGGAAAGGCTTGCAAAGCCAATCGACCCTCACAAATGTAATGAAATGTAATGTACATATTACACATACTTCAGTGCAGAATATTATAAACTGACATCAACCCCCATAATCCTGCAAGCTAGTAACTTATATAGCCTTTATATTTTATGAGTTTCGAAAAATTTATTTCAGCTGAACCATCAGATTAACCTGATGACCTTTTCATATTTTGACTTGAAGGAAAAGAAAACCAAACCATATCTAGTTTCATAAAAATACACCAAAATAAAGCAAACTTATCAAAGCAATAGAAAAATCACCTTTATCATTCTATTTGATGTGTAGTTGGGGGTAAAAAGTATATATTTTCTTAAGAACAATGCAAGAAGCTTGTAGTGAATTTATCTCAGTTTTTGAAACTGCTCAGCAGTTCGCTGTGTTTTTTTGCTGTAATATCCGTGAAGACAAAAACCTGTTTATCACTTGAAGTCCGATACATCCGCGAAAAATTGAAGCAAAGCAAAAAAAAATGTTAAACTGTTCTGGTATTTCTAGGGATTGTTTGCAAATCGAAACTCAGACCAAGAATCTGAATACAACAAGTTTTCAGATCAATTTTGAACTGACATACAGTCCAAAAAAAAAATTGCTGGAGTAAGTAGAATATGATACGATAGAGAAGCATTGGTGTTCCTTGTTACTGATCTGATTTCCGGGTGACTAGTTTTATTAGTGTGCAATAAAATGCTCAGAAAACCTGCTGTTTTTTCTTGATTTGGCGAAATTGTCGATCTCTGTTGTCCTAAATCTGGATCTTGGGAGTTATGCGAAATATTGTGAACCTGATGAAATTTTTCAAAATATTTTATTTTTTTAGGAAATAAATTGCTCTATTTCAACATCATTTACACCCAACTGAAAATAGGAAGCATATCGAGATGAAATAATATGCAATAATTCGATTGAGGAGGTCGTTACTTGATGAAAATCGATATACATATTTTCAATGAAATAAAACTTAAGTATTTAGATTTTCACTATATTAACAAAACTATGACCGGTTACAATAGGTAATGAACAGAGTTATCCTTATATATTACTCTTATTTCCTACTTAATATTACAATAGGTACGAGAGGATTTAGAAACCCATCGGCTATTAAGTAACCTACCTGAATTCTTTTCTTTGTTGATCTCTAAATCACTTACTCGAAGAAAACCATAACTTTAATAATAATTTCAAAATTTTACACAATGAAAATAACAGACAAAAACTCAATCTATTGGAAATTTTAGAGATCAAGAAAGAAAAGAATTCAGGTAGGTTACTAAATAGACAATTAGATCTAAATCCTTCTCCTTCACTCAATCTTTTCAATTCAAAAATAAGCAACTCCGATGGGTTTTCCAACATACCTCTCGTACCTATTGTAATATAAAGTAGGAAATAAGACTAATATATAAGGAATAACTCTGTTCATTAGTTTGTATCTATCTGATGGAGCCACAGTGTGGTGAAACCGGTCATAGTTTTGTTAATATAGTGAAAATCTAAATACTTTAGTTTTATTTCATTGATAATATAATATGGAATATCCTGTTGATGGATTGGCGATGGTTAATCTGTGAAGGAGTTGTGAACAACTAGTGTTATCAGAACTATCGTCTTAATGCTTTATTTTCCTTTTCACCACCCCACATTTGATTGGTAGTGGGATGCCTGTAATCAATTAAATGAAAGACTTAGGAAGGCATAGTGTATTTAACTGATATCCCTTTGTAGATATAGGATCTTTTAGGGGAAGAGAAACTTCAACGTAAAAAACAAGACATACACAGGTCTTGAAAGATAGTGACACACATTACAGTGTTGATTAACTGGGGCAGTTTATATTTATTGTAATAAACAGGGTATCCGAAGTTGAGTGGCGTATTAGACGTTTATGGAGAACTAATAATGCTATCGTTCTGAAATTTTGATAGTTGATTCAGCTGGTCCGAAACTCTATATCTGAAATATTTTCACCACAATGCCACTTCTGGTTATATCGGAAGTCCATACCAACTTTGTTATTCAATAAAAAACCCTGTATTGTGATGAGTGGTTCGATAATACTTGTTATTTTAAATGCAAAACACCTGACACATACGTTCAGCTTATTTGGTTCATGAAATATCCTAGTTTAACTCGAAATTATCGATTTTTTGCATTTTTAAAAAATTGATATATATCGAAACAGCGTGAGCTACCTAAATAATGAATGATGTTTTGCAAGTAAGAAATCAGGCGGAACATAACTCATGTCCGACTAATTCTCAGTGAGTATACGGAGTGCTCTTTTTTTCGCCTCACATTTCGAAACGAAGAAACATCGAAAACTACGTTTTTTCAAATTATACCCCATATGTTTTCAATACATTAGAACCGCCGTAAAAAACTAAATGAAGTTCCCTATACATACCCTGTACCTGAGATTCTAAGTTTTCAAGTTATGACGGAAAAACGAAATTTACGTACCTACCTAAAGTTGGCAAAGGCCGCTTAGATTCCTGCACGTGCATAGACATATCCCAGAGCATAGAGAGGCTCCTGAGCATAGATAACGAACTATTATTGTTTAAACTGTCAGTCGAATTATTCCGAACAGAATGGCTAGCTACAAAAAATGAGCAAATACTTAATATATGTTTCATTCATGTAGAGTAGAACTTGTATGAAAGCTGAAAAATTCAGGAGATACGTCACAAATTTTCTTTCGACTGTAACGGTCCAGATTAAGACATCATTTTCATCGCCTGTAGTCAACAATGAAGATAATGAAATTGCCGTTCTAGCTTATTTTGATGTTAATCCACGTGTTTCATTGGCAATAGCAGAGTATGATCTGAATTTATCTCATAGTAGTATTCCCAAAATTCTAAAAAATGATAAATTGTCCCTATAAATGTTCATAGGTCCAAACACTACAATCTGGTGATTCACCGCTTCGAATAGAACTGTGCGAGATCCTTCTTCTCAGAACAAACGAGGATCGTGATTTCCTCAGGAGGATTATCTGAAAGGATGAAGCCAAATTTTTAACCGGAATGACTCCTACTTTTGGGCGAACCAAAATCTTCATATTACGAGGGGAAAAAATCCTCAAAATAAATTTAGTTTTAATGTGTTTGCACTTGTGAAGGACAATAGATGTTCGTATATTGTGTTCAATGAAAACTTAAATGGTAAACTTTAAATGGAGGTCCTGAGGACGGTAGTAGATAGATAGATATTATTATTTGAGGGAGGGCTGCAAGCACCCAGTGGTCTATTGTAGCACACTCTGTCCTAAATTTCATCCACGAGCTCCATCCTACTCGTAAAGGATACGAGTTTCGTGGGTAAGAGCTTAATAAGCTCAGTCATCTTCAGTTTGCAAGATCCAAGCTCTTCCATCTTGACCCTGTACCCAGCTGGGCAGTCGCACATAACATGTTCCATTGATTCTATATATTCCTCACATAGCCTAAATGAAGGATCCCCAATCAATCCTAATTTATTCAGGTGTTTCCTGAGACGACAGTGCCCCGTTAGTATGGCAGTTAAAACTCTCAGTTCCAACCTAGAGAGTATAAGCCAGGCCTTGGGTTTTGTAGTTGGAGGTCCACTGATGGCACGTCGAGCGTGTCTGAGACCTGGGAGGCTCATCCAATGCTCACGTACCCTAAAGTCCAGCCATCGGTTGTTTTCCATCTTTGCAGTTTCCAGGGGGGTTCCGAGCTTAGGCTCCGGTCCTATGAACTCCAGGTTCGTTCCTCGAGCGGCCAATGACTCAGCCTTATCATTTCTCTCAATGCCCGAGTGACCAGGAACCCATATTAGACGGAGCTTGCTCCGCTCCCTTAGTTTGGCACTCCTGTCTATCGGGAATGATGATCTGGAATGTCCTCTCCGTGTTGCTATGTCCGACCTCATACTCAGCATTTCATTGTCCTCGATTGCAGACTTTAAGGCGCCAGGCACAAAGCCGAAGTTACCCGCTTTATTACGGAAAAGATGTTGGAATCTGTAGAAAGCCATTCTAGCCTCCTATCTCTTATCACCAGATGAAGAGGGGAAAGGCCCAATATCATATATATTCCATAGCCGCAGTGGGTGTAGAGCGAAAGGCTCCAGTAATCATCATGCAGGCTGTTCTCTGTAATTTAGAGAGCCTGAGTTGGCATTGCATCTTGAGACTGCACTCCCACCAAGCAATGCAGCTGTACGTAATACGTGGTCAAACCACTATCACATAAAGCCACACAAGTGGCTTTAGGGCACGACCCCACTTTTTTCCACAGGTCGTTTGACATGCCCATAGTGAATGTCTAGCCTTGTGTATTGTGTTTTCCAGGTGCGAATTCCACGTGAGTTTGCTATCCAGGGTAATCCCCAGATATTTTGCTTCTTCCACAACCGAAAGAAACACCCCGCCAATTACGGTAGTAAGTTACTTCGTTGACAATATAATGTTTATAAAATTTCAAGAATAACTTCGGTGTACACGTTGCAAGAACATGTTGTGTTTCCCCATTTCGTATGGCTCTTTAGACATCCTTTTTCCAAGTCTGAACAAGGCTAGTTCCTCTAAATTCTTCCACCAACTCCAAAATGTACTTGGCGTTCATTGAAAATAGCAGCTGCCCTATTTGCACAACTATTATTGCTGATAAAAATTTCAATAATATCTACTCTTTCAGCTATTGAATAAATCATTAAACTGGTATGGATGCAACCAGTGAGTGTGAAAAGCAGCTAGATAAACAAACAAAATGATTCGAATTTCATCCATCAGATACAAGCAATTTGGAAAAACAACAAAAACTGCCGAATTTGTTGTTGAGAAATCTACATTACACCGGTGTGATCGCGGATGAATATTTTTCTGTAACGAGAACTTTACTTGAGTTCATTTCATTTTAACATTGGATACCATGCTGTTAGAGGCATTTCACGACAATCGGTTGCGTATGCGGTCGTGATGCGTCAGGGCCATTACCCTAGCGGTTGTCTTTACATGTACCCATCAGTCCACCGATGGGGAACATTTTTTGCGATTCAACCGATGACATGGAGCGATCATCCCTTCTTTGTGAAGAGGCTCTTATACTGTGTATGAATTTCTCCATGATCCACCCTGTATCCTCATTGAAATGTAAGCGGCTTTGAAAATTCGTTCACTGTAATCAGATAATTCTAAATATGTATCCAATGAGCTATAACTCGTACTAACTGATCAATTGGAAGATTTTAGGGGTTGACCCATCTGGGAGGGTGTCTGAGGGGGTGTAGTGGAAGCACCACTGCTTAATTATAGTTTTCCCTAGAATACAACAGTATTTCGGTGAATGTTCATTCGAAACCGACAGCTTTTGCAATCACTAAAATTACTCGTCTTTTGACGAACCAGCCTGTATCTTCTTCCGAATATGTCGAAACTCAAAAATAATTACACATTTGTATTGAGAATCAAAAATTCTTTCCAATGAGGTATCTCTCGACCTATCTTCCCAATTTGAAAAATTGAATTTTGTGCATCCCTGCTTAGAGGGTTGATGTAAAATAAAATCACCATGTGTTGAAAGATGTCCCCTTCAAACAAAAATTGACCTGTTTCTGATATTTGTCCAGAAACGAATAGTTTAGCAGCTATTGAGTCTTTTTCATTTCAGTTGCCCCACCCGGTATATGATTGCCACAAAATATTTGAAATAAACTCTATCATCTAGCAATAATATTCAATGACGAGTGAAGAAGTTCGTTTACGTAAACAAATCAGAAAAAAACGTACATTTAGTTATGTCAGTCTTCCTTCATTTTAAAAGCGATAGACATTCGAGAAGAGGACAATTTCGACAAGCTCAGCGAACAATTCTGAATCGGAAATGCAGTGTTCGAGATCCGCACATAGTCTGCGCTGTAATTTTATACGAGAACGGGGTAGAGCTGGCGTGTCGAGTGATTAGATTCGTGGGGAAGTGGCTTCGGGCTAGAATGCAGCACATTCAAATTTGTGCATTGTAAATACGTGCACTATGACACGGGAGTTCTACATATGAAATATGCATCAGCTGAAGATCCACGAGAGTTACAATAGTGCTTTCATAGTATTACTTCAGTTATCTCGATATATTCCAGAGTTTACGGGCTAATTATACATGATAACCCACGCTAAATTGTGTCATGAAGTAAAATGTATAAACAATTTATTGGATTTGGTATTTTCTCAATCTATATTTTATGTTTCATCATTTTTTATTATTCAATTGTAATGAAATAAAAACCGAATTGCATCTTGGATGATACACCCTGAAACATCTTCATTGGTCTTGTCACTTCGGAAACAGTGGAAATTAACCTTTACTTGGACTTTTTAGAATGGTAATCCATGTTTTCGACTTTTTAATCATTTATTCAATAGAGTACCTTCTGTTGAAAAGTATAACTCAATACGCTGTATTTTCCGAGATAAAAATTTTAGCAGAAAACTCACCTTTCCATTTTACCGATGACATTCATAAAAAGGGAACTGTGTTGAAATTGTAATGAAATTTTTCTGTCCTAGAAAGTGTTTTAGTCATTATTTCCTTTCGGATAACTAATATTATTTAGTATTTTGCGTAAGAAAAATGCTGTGGCGGAGTAGTATTGAAAATCACAAGGCAACCTTCATTATTAAGGAAGCCATTTGAATTTGGGAGGCTTTTACTTGGTAAAATTCCATTATCAATGATAAAAAACAAGTACTGTGTTCTAAGGAATTTCACTCAATAATTGCGATTCGTAACGCGTTTCACTACACCGTAGCTTCTGCAGACGAATGAATGTACAGAAAATTTAAATGAGAATATAAATATAAATGTTCTTGAGTAATTGAAAGCTTATTGGCTTCTTCTTAGTGGTTATTTATGACAGGTATATCCAATAAAATTAAGGAACAGATTGCTCCCCGAAGAGATTCAATAGAGGTGAAGGGCTTAAATCGACTTGTTCATTGATGAGTTTACCTGAGTGTTTGTATTTATTGATTTCTAAAGTTTCCAAAGATCTATCTTCCAATATTTATTATCTGTATGCAAAATTTCAAACTGTGGGTCGAAAGAATGATTATTTTCTAAGAGATGATTTGCGTAATTTGAATCTGATTTTTATTTGAAAAACTGCGTTTATGTTCCGATATTCTAATATTAAAATTTCTATGTGTTCTACCAATGTAGAAATTATCACAGTCATTGCAATTCAATCTATAAACACCTGATTTATTGTTTTTACCTGATTTGGTTTTATTATTTTTATATATTTGCCTAAATTATTATTAGTTTGAAAAGCTATGTTGAAATTATTGCTACTCAAGAATGATTTCAGTTTCTCACTTGTAATGCCAACGTAGGTTAAGGTGTTGAATTTTTGTTTCAATTTATCGACAGGGTAAACTTCATTCAATGCGATTCTACTTTGTTTTTATTTAAAATATTATTCATTAGTTTGGGATTGTAACCATTATTTTTGGCTATTTGTTTAATCAAATTTAATTCTTTGTTGAAATTTTTGGTGTTAACGGGATGTTAATCAATCTATGAATAAAACTATTGAATGCCGACATTTTATGTTGATACGGATGACACGACGAGTTATTTAATAAAATATCTGTATGTGACGGATTATGGTAAATTGCGAAATTATGTTTACCATTTTCATTCGAAATTGTTACGTCTAGAAATTTATCGAATTATTGCTTTCTATTTCGGTTGTGAATCCAATTTTTGGATGTAATAAACTTATATGATTTTCGAAAATTTTAACTGTCTATCTGTTCCTGTGAAGCAAATAATGATATCGTCTACATAGCGATACCAGTATAAATATTTGTTATTGAAATGGAAATAATTTTGATCTAAACAAATTTGTAATAATGAAAGAATATCTGATTTAATGATAGTATTGACATGATTCTTTTCTAATAACTCTTCAACGTAATAACAAGAAATACGTATCTTTCGGAGGAATTTTGGGAAATAGATTCTTAACATCGAACCATACCATACCATCATACTACCTAATTCCAAACTCTTTTCTTTCGATGGTAAGAATCTATTTCCTAACATTCCTCCGAAAGATACGTATTACTTAGTTGAAGAAATATTAGAAAAGAATCATGTCAATACTATCATTAAATCAGATATTCTTTCATTACTACAAATTTGTTTAGATCAAAATCATTTCGATTTCAATAACAAATATTATACTATTGAAGACGGCTTGATTATGGGCATTCCGTTAAGTCCTTTGTTAGCAGAAATATTCATAAATAATTAAGAGAAATTAATTCATAATCATCCACTCAGTAAATATTGTTTATACTGCTATCGCTATGTAGACGACATCATTATTTGCTTCACAGGAACAGATAGACAGTTAAAATTTTCGAAAATCATATAAATTTATTACATCCAAAAATTGGATTGACAACCGAAATAGAAAGCAATAATTCGATAAATTTCCTAGACGTAACAATTCCGAATGAAAATGGAAAACATGTTTTCGCAATTTACCATAAGCCGTCACATACAGATATTATAATACATAACTCGTCGTGTCATCCGTATCAACATAAAATGTCAGCATTCAATAGTTTTATTCATAGATTTATTAACATCCCGTTATCACCAGAAAATTTCAACAAAGAATTGAATTTGATTAAACAAATAGCCAAAAATAATGGTTACAATCCCAAACTAATAAATAATATTTTAAATAAAAACAAAGTAGAACCGCATTGAATGAAGTTTTCCATGTCGATAAATTGAAACAAAATTCAACACCTTAACCTACGTTAGTATTACAAGTGAGAAACTGAAATCATTCTTGAGAAGCAATAATTTTAACATAGCTTTCCAAACTAAGAATAATTTAGGCAAATATATAAAAAATAATAAAACCAAATCAGGTAAAAACAATAAATCAGGTGTTTATAGATTGAATTGCAATGAATGTGATAATTTCTACATTGGTAGAACACATAGAAATTTTAATATTAGAATATCGGAACATAAAGGCAGTTTCTCAAATAAAAATCAGATTCAAATTACGGGAATCATCTCTTAGAAAATAATCACTCTTTCGACCCACAGTTTGAAATTTTGCATACAGATAATAAATATTGGAAGATAGATCTTTGGGAAACTTTAGAAATCAATAAATACAAACACTCAGGTAAACTCATCAATGAACAAGTCGATTTAAGCCCTTCACCCCTAGTGAATCTCTTCGGGGAGCAATCTATTCCTCAATTTTATTGAATATACCTGTCATAAATAACTTATAACACTTAAGAAGAAGCAACCCAATAAGCTTTTAATTACTGAAGAACATTTATATTTATATTTTCTGTTTTCTATTCATTCGTCTGAAGATGCTACGGTGTAGTGAAACGCGTTACGAATCGCACAGTACCTGTTTGTTATTATTGATAATGGAATTTTACCAAGTAAAAGCCTCCCAAATTCAAATGTAATCCATATTTCCAATTTTTTAATCATTCATTCAATAGAGTACCTTCTGTTGAAAAGTATAACTCAAAACGCTGTATTTTCCGAGAGAAAGAACTTCAGCAGAAAACTCACCTTTTCATTTTATCGATGCCATTCATAAGAAGGGAACTGTTTTGAAATTGTAATAAAATTTTTCTGTCCCAGAAAATGGTTTAGTCATTATTTCCCTTCGGATAACTAATATTATTTAGTATTTTGAGTAGGAAAAATGCTGTGGCGGAGTAGTATTGAAAATCACAAGACAACCTTCATTATTAAGGAAGTCATTTGCTATTATCATAGAGAAATTATGACACATTAGGTACCTACCCGCTAATTCTTGTTGAAGTTCCGTTTCGAATCTTCTTCACGGACGAAAATGAAGTAAATTCGGACGTGATGAAAGTTCATTCTCAATCTAACCTGACAGAAATAGTGCTCGAGAATTTCGACATTGGGAACGATTTCCAGATCGTGATGAACCAGAGCGCCCGATATATCTTACAGTCATACTGAGAAACTCCGAACTTGCACCCCTAATGAAATTGTTTCACAGTTTATGAACGAAAAACAAATCGAAAGCCCGTCAAGGAAGAAATTCTTGAGAAAACTTCACAGAGAGGAACAAATCGGAAATCAGTTCGCCGAATTGCGAGAAATTTGAAGGCTCGATTGAAACTTAGGATGTCGTCAACCGTTTGGAAAGTCTTTGGAAATTATTCACGATCGTACAAAATGGGAATTATAAAACCACCGCCGACATATGTATCAGATACTTTGCAACTTAACACGAAAATACTTCGCTAAATTGCATATAAATTTGTCGTTCAAATTATATATCGAAAACAATTTCCACCATTTCGACGATTTCGTCGGCATAGATTAAGTCGGTAGTTCCACAATGTTTCTTTGCAGACACAAGGTTGAAGTGAATCATGAGGTTGAACAAAATTCAAATTGAATAATTTTGTAACAATTTAGTGATGTTAATATCGTGTATAAATTTGCTTCAAGCAGAATGTACGAAAAAATATGACAACGGTGCCAAATAGAAACCCAAAAGGAAAACATGGCTTTGATAAAATCACAACGGCTAAGAGAAGAAAACTGATCAGCGCCTATAGGCATTTTGTTGCACAAGCTTTTATAAATCACAGAAAACGAATAAAACCTCATTTAATTACTGGCCCGCCATCATATTCGAAAATTTCTATGAGTGACTCGGGATATATGAGATAAATATCTTCATTGAGTAGCTCAAGTATTTTCAACATGATGTTAGAGTAAAGTGAAATACGGTTTAATTAGTTCTTGATAATTATATCACAATCTCGTCTCGATGGTGTATGTATAATTTTGTCGGGAATAGGACAATCATCTTCTGACTATACCCTACTTTTGTCAAAAAATTCAGTCCTCGGTTCAAAGTCACGAAAGATTATTACGGCGAATACAGTTACCAGCGATTAGTAGGCAATCTGATCGAACAATTACTCCAGATAATATGGCTTCAATATTTGATAAAGCCTATAATGAAATGTGTCTGTTCGAAAAACCTGCAAATACTTTGAGAACGCAGCAATCATAAAACAGTACCTCAATCCACGAGCATAAAATGATGACGACTTCATTCCAGCGAGTAACAGCCGTTACCTTTGGGTTTTATAGCATACTCTATGGACAACGAAAAGAAATCGAACAAAGACTTCCCCAAAAATTTTAAATTCGAAAAACAAACAACTCTCAAATTTATTTCATTTAACATAATCGTTGCTATTAATACTGCGATTATTGAATATATTATGGAGACTTTTTGCCCAAAGTAATATCATTTTTATATTTTTGTCATTGCTGAATATAACCTTTCACGTGGAATCAAGAAGTGATGGTGGTTATAATTTCTTCACCACTTTCTAATTTGTATTGGATACTATCGTCTACATATTCTTCAGATGCTGTTGTTAACCTTTACCCCCTTGTTTTTTCTCCGCTGGTATATTACTTCTTTCAGTCATCTAAATAGTTGCCGATGATCTACGAAGCGAGTATCGCGTGTACAGTGATGGATCTTTCAAGTTGAGGAACAAAATAATGTTCTTACCCATTGAAGTGAATTAATTATTTCCGTAATTCAGAATGGCATCTTTTCTGATTCGATAATTCGACAAAATATCAGTAGGTGCATTTAACAGCTTGTCTTATATATTAACAAATTTTGTACAGTGGTGCAAGATAAGAAAGGATTCCTTGCTAGGTAGAGGGTACATCTGATACACTGATGGCTAGAAGACCAAATACGGATTAGATAGCGGAGTTTACTGACATACAAAAGTTTTCCAGTTAGAGATCATGGCGCTACAGGAAAGTGCTCGAATGCTGTCGAACTGGGTACAACTAACATATGGATTTTCTCTTCAAAGGCGACTGCAATTTTTGGTAACTTTCCAGTTGCACGTTGTGATTGAAGTTAAGAGTCCTTCGTAGCATTGACTAGAATGACCGAAAGGATGACGGCCTATACTTCTTCGAAACCACACTTTCTGAAAATGAGTTGGCCTCTTGTTGTCATGGCTAATCCATAATACTTTCATAATCGGCATTGTACATGCTATTTGATTCATACGGCAACAAAGTCTTTGTAGTTATCCCCGACAATTCTATTATCTCCGGCTGTGTAAAATAAAATTCCTCGTTTTCAATAAGTTCTTCACTCAGATTCTAGTAGTTGTTTAGAACTGTCTCAAAATATAATTATGAATTTCTAGAAGAGAAATTGTATCATCCAAAAATATAGAATATATGGTAAACAATAAACAATTCAATAAATAAGGGTTACAAAATAAGCTGAAAACTAAATGAACAAAGAACGGCAAGTAAATTGTTGGACACAATAAATTGAACACCTTCATTGCAAACCAAGAAACATCATCATCATCATCCAAAGATGTTTCAATTTCACCAATTGCATGACTGTATCTATAAACATACAACACTGAAGACCGAAAAGATTATTCTCACAAGTTTTCGGGTACATTATATTCGAGGTATTTCCTCAATAATCAAAATTGTTTTAGTTTAATTTTATCAACCACATCGTATAAAAAGAAAGATAAATAAGTTACTTAGGTCCATCATATGCGGATTACTAAAATCCCAATAATTTAATCAATCCGATTACAAGATCTGTTCGATGTTAATGGTTTCATTTTAATTAATCGTAAATAACGCATTTCATTACTGGTTGTGGTAAATATAAGGTTGTTCGGAAAATAGTTTCGTTTTTTTTGTGGAAATGAAATACAGTTTCCTTATGACAAAGAAATACTTTATAAAATAATATATTGGCCTCTTTTGTGCAACACCTTATGTCATCTTTCTGGTAAAAGCATAATTCCGCGTTCGTACAATTTATGGTCTTTGCTGGCAAAAAACTGATCGAGGTTGTTTTTGACCTCCTCATTTGAGGTGAAGGTTTTACCGTCTAAAAATTTTGTAGTGGCCGGAATAAATAATAATCCGATGGTGCCAGGTCTGGATAATATGGTGAGTGTGGCATTGTATCCCATTCAAGCCGTAAAAGCGTTTGGAGAGTGAAAAAACTTGTGTGAGGTCTCGCGTTGTCCTGGTGAAACACTACACCTTTCCTGTTGATTAGTTCTGGTATTTTCTGTTGAAGTGCATCATTCAAATTGTCCAGCTTATGATAGTAGATTTCCGAATTAATCATTGTGTTATCTGGTAAAAGTTCAAAATAAACTATTCCTTCAAAATCCCACCAAACAGACAGCATCGCCGTTTTTTGTCGAATATCGGCCTTGGAAATGGTTTGAGCCGATTCATCTTTTTTGCTCCATGACCTCTTGCGTTTGACGTATACAACCGTTGTTGTACACAACCCATTTTTCGTCCCCAGTTATTATGCGCTTCAAAAACGAATTATTGTCGTGACGTTTGGGAACTGAATCCCAGACGTCAATGCGGCGACACACATTTCTCTCTGTGAGAATATTGGGAATCCATACATCGAGCTTCGAGAGTAATCCCAGCCCTTTCAAGTCATCATAAATTGTTGAATTCGATAAATTTAATCTCAATCCGATCTCACGTGTTGTTATTGGCCGGTTCGCATCAACTAATGCCTTTATCGCGTCCTTATCAGCTTCAAACGGCCTTCCCGAACGTGGTGAATCTTCAACATTAAAATTGCTGGATCGAAATATAGCGAATCAGCTTTGGCACTGGTGTACTGTCAACATACTGTCTCCATACACATCGGTCAATTTATTTCTGGCTTGAACAGCAAGATATGTCGAAATTGCTTCTTATCGCTCTCCATATTTGAAACGGCACCAATCATAAACTACTGCGTAGAATCAATTAGAATTTTCACACACAAACCTTGCTATATGAGCTCTCAAAGCATATAAAAATAATACGGGTTAAGTGTGAAGTTGGCTGCGAAAAAATCTGATTGAATCCTCTGTCGGGAAAAAACGAAATTCTTTTCCGAACAATCCAATATCCACTTCAATGACAAGAAAAGAGGAAAAACTTCTAATTAATTTTTCAGCGTGCTTCTTACTCTTATATGTAGTGCGTGTTGCATACTCACAGCAGTGCGTTAGCAGAGGGTACAGATGATAGGTTAGACAGCGTTGTTCATTTGAAACAATGAGTATTTAGTTGTGTTGCATACTCACAGCAGTGCGTTAGCAGAGGGTACAGATGATAGGTTAGACAGCGTTGTTCATTTGAAACAATGAGTATTTAGTTGTGTTGCATACTCACAACAGTGCTTTAGCGGAGCGTAGGGATGTTAGGTTAGACAATGTTGGTGAGTTTGAATAATGAGTATTCAGTTGTGTTGCATACTCACAACACTGCTTCATTGCATACCTTAGACAACGTTGTTCAGTTGAAACAATGGGTATTCATTTCTAAGCTATGGTGTAGAATGGATGATGTAGACAGATCCATATTTGTATATTTGTTAAATGAGCAATAATAGGAAATCTCACTGGACAGATCGACTGGAGCATCTCCAGTCGATCTGGAGATGCTCCGTGTACTCTATTAGGTGCACATGGATCAAACCGTTCAAGAACACTATGAAAGGCAGCACCATCACCGACTTCAGGCTGTATACATTTCCTTTAGTTCGACAGCCAAGTCCTGGCACTTGATGACTTTTTCGGCGCCTTCTCAAGGTTCTCATCGAACGGAATTGTGGCGAAACTATCTTCGTTCTCTGCCAGTCGGAAAATGCTAGGTCGGGTCTCTTGTGAATAGCGCTTCTATAATTGATTAGTGTAGTGTCCCAGTAGAGTTTAAATTCATTATTTCCTAGGGTGACTATTGAGAGTTTGGCACTTAATTTTAAATAAGACCATGTTTCAGTGCCTAGTTCCTGATTGTAGAATTTGGCTACGTTATTGTGCCGCTGCAGGTATCATCTTGAAGCAAGAATGTGGCACTGTTTCCAAGTGCCTTTCACATTTAGCATGGGTCTGAAGGTAGGTTCTTTCCTTGTTATGTACTTCAGAAAATAACTTGTTGGGATGACCTGATCTTACACAGACAAGATTTTACCTTCACTCTCCAGGTGTAAATACGCAGCCTTCAAGTAGTTCAGTGACTCTATTCTGTTAACTTGATCACTTTTTACGTAATTTAAGTATATCCCTTACAGAGCCTTGGATTGCCAGTCATTCAGAAGACCTTCTTGGGAGTCAACCATGCACTTCTCAACAGGATCAGACATTCGCGTAAAGTGGAGCCTTCGTCAGCAATGCGCAATGCTAGGCATTGCGATGAGCAATGAAAAACTCAATGATTATGATCTTTTAATTTTTCCTTTGAAATTTACCGAATTTTTCATGCAAAATTTGATGATTAACCGATTTCTCTCGAAAATATATGAAAATGTGAATTTAATGAGAATTGAGATTACTGAAAATATTTCAAGGCTAGTAGCAAATTTTTTCAGGTGACAGAAAATTTTTTGGTCCTTTCAAAGTGTCCTCAAATGTGTTCAATATGGTTTGTGTTTCAAGGAATATCTTAAAATTGTAATGACCAAGACCAACCTCAATTAGTTTAAAACACCCTGCATATATAATCTCTTTCATATGGATTAAAGATGATATCTCAATAGAATCTTAGTAATAAGCAATAATGATCAAGCGATAAAAACTATTTATAACCCCAATTCATTCCAATATTATTGCGTAATATACCATTATCAAGTAATTAATATTATCTTATAATTCTCTAAGAAAATCAGAATCGGAATCTAGGAAATGAAAATCTCGATATCGCGTTCGTGAAATAAGGCAAATTCAGATATGTCTAAAATCGACACTGGTTTACAAACTCGTTCTGTGTTGTCACAAAGAACAATTCGACAAAAACAAAATATATTCGTAATGATCACATTTGGAATAAACCCGCATTTGCAATAAAATGGTTTTTCCTTTGAGAAGAATTTAAATTGATTTTTCTGAAGACAATGCAGATCAATAAGCGTAGAAATATACTGAACCGCCAAGTTGACTCAAACCATTCGCTTTTGTCAAACCCGTTCATGGCATTTCGTTATCGCATTATAGTTCATTTCCTGATTCTGTTATCATACAGCACAAATCTCTTTCAAAGCTATATCTCAATGAAAAGCATAAACAGTCTCGATTATGTTTAACATTGTTCCGTATTCCATAGTCAGTATAACGTCGAAAAGCATAATATTATTTCTTAATATAGTATGTTTCTGTCTCATCAACGTAAATTCTAATCAATTTCGTAATAACAAATACTTAGCGTTATTTATTAGAAATCTGAACATAGTTGGGTTAGATTTCATGGTCAAAACTCCAACTGGTGAAGATAACGGTGAGGGAAAACAGTATTTCATCCGTATTATCGAAACTTTGCTGTAATGGCACAGGCGAATAAGTTTTAATTTTTTAACACACATGAACACTTATGTTTTTACCAACGGTTGAACGCAGAGGCAGTTATTGAATTTCGTTGAATTTTTACATCCAAGAAGGAAACTTATTCTTTCTTAAAATTAAAAAAACTATAAAGAGATTAGCTGAACTGTTGATGAAATGAACAGAATGGTTCCGATAATAGAGGATGAAGAAGCATAGACTAAAGTTGCACAAACGATAGGCACTAGTCAAAGTGTTATTTCGCGATTCATGGCCCGAGCGAGCACGAAGTTAGAAAGTGTAACGGAGCGACATGGAGGAAACCACCGCGCCCTTATATTTGTTGATACTGCACTCAGCTTTGAGAAGTCTAAAAGTACAGAGTTACAGAAGTACAATGATGTTTTGGAGTAGAATCTTTTTTAATCGCAGAGAGGATCTCGCTTTCATAATCGACAATAAATGTGGATGAAACTTGTTTTTCCAATTAATTTTTTTCTTCTGGAAGATTATTCATCGATTTATCGTTTCCAGCAATGAGTCGATCACTCGATAGCAATACTTCATCAACAAACAAAGAACTACCAAATATTCCTACATACTTCTGCTAGTTATGCAAGTGAAACTTTCAGAAGTAGTGACCAGCAACGGTCCAGTCTTCTAGTAGGGGAAAAAATTATTTCGGAGAAAATCTCCTAAGATGGATGTCAGGAAACTTTCCAAATCATGGTATGTGAAAATTTTAAATTCTTAAAATTCGGAAATAAGAGTTATTATTTCCAGAAATTTTCTGCAACGAGGTGTGCAACTTTTTCCTTAATGGCTGTGGTATCACTAAGAATGTGAATTTTCAAAAGAAAGTTGAAAACTTTTATTCAGAGAACAATTGATAGTATTGATAATTTATTTATTTAATGGAAATTCATTTTTAAAGTAAATCGAAATGAGTTGAGTTTAAAAACGTTCTGTCGAAAGGGGAACAGAGTAAGCTCTATGAATCATGGAGTTATATGCAGCTAGTTTGTGGCTTAAATAACTGAACGACTCCATTGGAATCGATGCGTCTGCCAATGTTTCCTTTCTGTAAATTTTATAAGTGAGTTGGTTATTTGAATTTGTAATGGTTAAGTCGAGGAAATTAATTGAGTTATTATTTTATAATTCAGAAGTGAAGCTGATGCGGCAATATATTTTATTCAGGAAATTTGAAAATTGCTGAATTAGTCTGTTTGAACCACGAAAACCAACTAAAATGTCATCTACATATCTGTACCAGAAAGTAATGTGTTTTTTTAGCGAAATGTGTGTTTAATATTGAATTTTTCTCCAAATTATTAATGAAAATGTCAGATAGTAGAGGGCTAAGAGGTGAACCCATTGGAAGACCTGAATTTTGTTTAAAGAATTCAGATTGAAATTGAAAGTACCTTTGGTATAGGCATATTTGAAGAAGATTGCTAAATTCAATAGTGATATATGGCGGTGTGTTAGACTCGGATAAGATATCTGTAACAAGGGGAAGACACTCGTTCGTTGAAATGTTCGGGTACATATATTTGACATCGGAAGAGACTAACTCAATAACTTGGGAGATTGTGAGATTTGAACGTTTACGTATGAGATCTACAGAATTAGAGATAGTATATTGTTCTTGAAAATTCGAGAGGTCCAGAAATTTTTGATTCAAGAATTCTGATAGAATATTCTGCTTCAATATTCAAACTCAACAAAACAATTTTCTTTCTGTTTGACCGAGAGAGCCCCGATGGCCAGGTTCGGTCTTCTAAGTGATGCCGATTATGATCTATAGATGTTCTAGAATCATTATGAACCTCATAATTTGGGTTGACATCTCCCATATATTATTTCTTCGTGTATCCTTTTTTATTTTTAAGAAAAAATTTTGACAGTCGTTTTAAAAATATGGCAAATAATAATTACCGAGTTCTAGACAGTAAATACGTACATAGCTATAGAAATTTCAATTTGCGAGTGTTGAAATTCTGTAGTTGGGTTGAATGTCTTTGCGCGAAAAAAAAGTCAAAGGAAAATTAACTTATCAAAAATAATAACTAAATCATGAAAAAGAAAACGAACGTCACAATTGTCGAAATAGAAAGATGTAGTTTCGATTTAGTGATCAATCTTTTTAATAATAAAAAACAAGTACTGTGTTTGGATGGGATTTTACCAAGTAAAAGCCTCCCAAATTCAATATCAATCTTTTTATTGCCGATATTGAAATTTTCAGCCTTATAAATACTTATGGTCTTTCCACTAATGAATCATACTAAAAATTTAATCTATTAGATTATTCTCTTGCCGACGCAGTCTGTTAATCTAGTTTTCTGCGAGCAAACAGCCACGCTTGTGATGAAATTAATCAATATAAATTCCGTTTCGAAAATTTCATGTTGTTTCCTCTCAGCTTTTTCCTCGTTTAACGAATTCGTTTTCTCTCTTCTACCCTGTCGGAAAAGAAATTAAATGCACCGTTCGCCTGAATCTGAATCCACTCGAAGAGTATTTGAATTTTAATGCGAGGAATAGAGATATTTCATCAGCTTAGATTTCTCGTATATTTTTAATTGTGAACCGCGGTGGTTCATACATTTGAATGAAAAGGCTCTCTGTGAATGCCCTTTTAATGGACCTCTGATGTATATGCTTTTTTCATCTTGGAACAACCCATATTAACAACGATTTTTGATTTTGTGGTTTGAGTTCGGAACATGATGTATCCAGGAAATGTTTGCATCTCGGAGGATTGTTCATGACTCTCTCACTTATGGTCTCGCAGAAATGAAGTCTTCGATCGAAATCATCTTCGTTCAGTTCTTGAACTAATTTGATTTTATATGGACGAAACTTATGCCCCTTCAGAATGCGGAAAATACTCGTTTGGTTTACACCACTTACATCTGCCAATTTCCGCAGGCTTATGGTAGGATCAACCACCGTTTGACCAAGCACCGCCACTTCCACAGCTTAATTTCCAACTGGCCGCTTAATTACGCGCATCTTATTTTGCACCGATCCAGTTTCTCGAAATTTGGCAACTAATTCTAGTACATACCTCGAAGTCACTTTAGCACCTTCGTGGCGTTGTTTGGAGATATTGCCTGTTCTGTTCGCGCAACTATCAGAACTGAAAAATAGTTCAATCATTTCAACCCTCTCAGCTATCGAGTAAACCATGACGATTTTATGAAAACTAAATTTCGAATAGAAGCGAAACTATTGTGCTGAATGCAACAGAATTTTCTCAACTAATGTGGAATAAAATTGGGACGATGAAATTGAATACAAAAAGTACGAAAACATTGAGAATCAATTTTTTTGTAGAAGAAATCTGATCATTGTAACATCTGCGTTCCTGATTCGTAGTGTTGTTTCGTATCGTCAAATGAGAGTCATTTCACATGAGGACGATGATCATACAGTATCACCAGTGAAAACAAAAAGTTTCTCTTCAGTCAACTGGTAAAAACGCATGTACATGTAAACTCAACTCTACATGCATTGCTCGCATATCGTAAAACGAATGTTCAAAGATCAATGGAGTTACTATGACTGATAGTGTTATCGTTTTCTTTCAAGATTCATAATCCTTCATAATCATTCCAATGTTTCAGCTGCTCACCCAGTTATTTAGATGGAGAACGAAAACTAGCAGACCATTGTGGAGACAAACAAAAATCCTTTCTCAGAAGGTTATAACTGGACTTATCTTCTTCTTTAAAAACAACACAGGGTGGTCACCCCTGCTCTAGAGGTTGAAATTTGAGATGTGAATGGTGTTTCATAGGATAACAGCCTTTGATCTGAAATGAATCTGTTCCATTTTTTTTGCACCAATACTTGAATAGCTCAGGGCGATAGATAGTCTCCTCTATTTTTTAGTAGCTAACTCTGTATCTTCTACAGTTTTCAATCAAAAACAAAAATTCGTTCACAGGGATGCAGACAAAGATAATACCTTTATTTCGAGGAATCGCTCTACCCATCTACCGTCCTCCAAATTTTCAAGGGAGGCAACCCCTGCTCTAGTCGTTAAAATTCGTCGTTAAAATTCAAGATGATGATGACTGCCATTGATCAGCATGGATCTGTTCCATTTTACTTCACTGAAACTTGAATAGTCTCAGGGAAATAGTATTTCCTTTCTCTCAGTTACTCACCCAGTATCTTTTACAGTTTTTTATTTAAAAATGGAAATTCGTTAAAGGCGATGTATACAAAGATACCAACTTTCTTTTGGGTTATTATTCGACCCATCCTCCCTATTCAAAATGTTCAAGGATTGCAACCCCCGCTTAGGGGGTTGATATTTCAGGCAGGTTTTGTACCACAAAATATGTCTCCCTTAAAACAAAAATTGACCTGTTTTTGCGTTTTGATAAGAAATGAATCTCTTGGTAGATATAGCCTCTGTTTAGTTTTCGTTGAAGCATCCTGTATAGTAATGCGCTCCAATGAAATTCAATGCTATTTTATATTCTGATTTGTAATTTTTTTTTCATATCTCCTTTTAATGTTAATGAATGAATTTGATTGAAGAAAGGTTTCCTAGAAATTTTGAATTAAATCAAAATTCATTCTCATGCATTCATAAATAACTTATAAAAAAAATGATTCAAAGCTCTTTTCCCAATTGAATCAAGTAGTAACAAATTGAGGACTATGAAATAACCGACTCTTCACAAGTCTCGCCAGAGTCAACTTTTCCTATTACATACAGAGTAAGTGACTAGTAGAACATCAAGGATTAATATAAATTGAGTATTGTGGAGGTTGCTAATGTACATACAAATTCATTTTACGCCGGCTTGGCCAGATGTAAACTCGGGGCTTAACGAGTGATAATCCTTTAATGACAGGTAAATTCTACGCCAAGTCCAAAGGATCAATCCAATGCTAATGTGTATATTCGACGCAAATTTCTGTTCTCTAACTGCTTACGCTTGAGCCAATTGTTTTTATATTTTACTATTTTTTTTTCTACAAAAGAGACACTTTAACTTGAATTTTAACTCAAACTTCCAAAATGCTTCTCTAATTCTGGAATTTTGTCTGCAGAAAAAAAATTCTATGAATATAGAATAGATATACCTTGCGCACATACAACTTTCATAAATGGCAAAAGAAAAATAACAGAATAAATACAGTGTGACTACTTACTGTGGAACATTAGAAGTGTATTGAAAACGTACTTATTGAATATCACCATATTTAGTGCTTTAGGGGACAAAAATGTCTTTTGAAAATACACTGGGCCAAGAAACTAACGCACGACATCGAAATTTCAAATTTATTCATAAGATGTTTAGATATGTTGAAGAGTTAGTTTTCCAATAATCCACCAGCACTGAGAAACACTTGACATAAATTTAATAATGAAAAATGTAAAACTTCTGGATATTTCCACCCTTAACGAGAATAACTGCATGGAATCTACGGTCTGGACTTTGTACAGGCCACTCCATTGAAGTGATTACGTGATTATTAAGATAGCTCATAACGATATGAGCTTGGTAAGGTCTGGCATTATCATGCATGCATAAAGAGAATGTTCGTCGAATATGGTAGAATTTTTTCTTTTAAAATGTCTGTAACATACTCCGAGAATGCAGGGTTTAATTATTCACGATGACCAGATTTGTGCAGTCGTTCATAGAAATTTTTCCTCACATAAAAATTTAACCTACTCGAAACCCATAACTAGTTAACAACATGCAGCTGGCATATCTGTCATTTCGACGTTTGTACCAAACGAGAGATCGCAATGAAAAACGAAATCTCGACTCATCTCAAACAAAACTGTTCCCCAGTCAGCTTCTCACCAATTGATATATTTCCTGAAGAAACTGCATCTGGTTCTTCGATGTGCTTCGGTTAGAGCTGGGCCTTGAGCTGATAAGTTATCATATCGTTTCATTGCTGCATTTGATGGTGCCTTCACAGTAACAAATCATTGTCTCAACGAAGAAATTATTAAATAACGATCATGGATTGCCGTTGTTGCTCGAGGTTGTCATTTCCCTGGTCTCCTTCCATGACTATTAGACTCCATGTGACTCCGGATCATTCTTGGCCCTGTTAAATGGAGCACTCCAAACATTTGGCCTAGTTATATGAAGGTCCAACTTGAGTTATCTAACACCACTGCTTCAGCACATTTTGCTGGGTTGAAATTTCATGATTCGCGTTGTAATGTTACCGAAATTAAAGTTTTCCAGAAAAATAAAAGTTACTCGCAAAAAATGATCCACTACTGCTTTTATCACTATGTGGTGGTTTCTGCCAACATCGCAATTTATTTCTTTCATTTATATATTATTAGAATAACATGTGCGTCTAAACAAAACATCTAATTTATCCGGATATATCCCAGAAAACAGGTGGTAATGATTAGTTGCCTATCATAAAACGAAATTCGAAATATTGAAGTGATGCATTCATTTCTAACCTAACCTCGGGTTACATCGCAAACGATGTTCCTTCCTTCAGTTGGCATGATACACTTTGTCATTGTTTTCATCGTACAAAATCATTTTCTGAACAATTTTCGTCATATTTGTCACCTTTTAAACTGACCATAAAAAATGTGACGTGTTTTAAATCAGAATTTTTGAAATTGAAGGGATAATTTCCTCGTTCTTTTGAAAGTAATTTAATTTTTTAATATTGAATATTTCGTTTAGATTTGAAAGAATATCAAATGATGTATAATTCAGAAGTTTTTTACATAAAAATGTTCAAAATTACTCAATTACTGGTAAACTTTCAACACGTATAAACCAGTTTTTTTAATACCAGTACCTTTTCATTGAGAAGCGTATTTTGTACAGATTTCGACTTTTGTTAGGTTTCCATTACCTAAACAGGCTCTTTTCTGTTTTGTTCATTTTATCAGACAATCTATAATATTATGGGAATACGATTAAAAAATCTTTGGAGTGAATGGAATTAAGTTGTTCATTGAAGCAGCTATTTTTGAACGTCAGTGTTATGGCAAATCCATTCTATAGGTAACGTAGATAATTGTACGTTGTCTAGTAGAACGGAAGTGGAACAATCTTTCAACATTTACTTAGGATTAGGAAAATACCCATCAAATAAACAAATATTTATGTTAGGGCTCATCTTCACTCCAATTTCCCATAAATGATAATGTTTTGAATAGAATGTCAGCTACTCGTTCACCTAGAGACAATATTATCAACTATTTAATTTTATATCATTTTGTTTTCTTCAGAAATGGTACTTTATGTCATCGATCACTCATAATTTTTATAGCATCATCTCCGAAAGAAAAAGCCACTCTCAAATACTCTCTTGTTCTCAAAGAATTCTGTGCTAGATTGATCTAACGCCATACCACCGAACATTCCAAATACAAATTCCTCCATGGCAGAAATCAAGTTCAGAGTTCACACTGTGAGACGGGCTCTCGAGCAGCTGAACTGCAAGAAGGCTGTATTTCAAATAGATCAATACAAATTGTGGTCGATGGTATAATATCTGATCGTTTCCTGTTGCAAGCAGTGGTACCTCAGGGATCCATTCTTTCTTCAACCTTATTCCAGTCCCACATAAACGATCTTTTGTCATCTACACAGAACAGGATCTTCGGTTTTGCAGATGATTGTACCCTGGTTTCGTCTTTCAGTAGTCTGCGGCTGATTACAGCTGCGGAATATCAGCGTAAGAGATGTCAACCAAATAATAACTTAAACTCTGACTTACAGAGAATATCTAAGAGTGATCAGTCTAACCTGGTGAGCTTCAACGCGAGCAAGACACAGGCAACTACGTTTTCTAGAAAGATCCCGCTGGAAAACCTCCTCTAATGATGCAAAGCAAACAAATTGCATCCAAAAATTCGATGCACCTTCTCGGAACAACGGTCAACTCTGGGTTTTACTGGCATGACCATGTATCAGCAATAGCTGAGTCGGCATCAGCTAAACTCAGTTTTTTTAGAGCCGAGCGGTACTTATCGTCATCTCAGCTGTTGCTATATAAGTCGCAGATTCGACCTGCTCTGGAATATTATTGCCATGTATGAGGATCTGGGCCCTAACATGCGTTGCGGATGTTGGATAGTGTACAAAACGTACAAGTTTCTGACCTTTCCCTGTTTTATAGATACTTTCACGGAGGATGCAACAAGTAGATGAAAGACCTTGTTCCGGGAAAAATCATGTTTTTCCGCAACACTAGGCTGGCAAGGAGTTCTCATCATATGGCGGTACATTTAACGACCCTCGAACCTCTATCTATAAGAATTCTTTCGCTTACAGGGCCGGTGAGCTGTGGAACTCGCTTCCGTTCAGAATCTACCCAACATCCTACAATTTCGCCCCCTTCAAGAAGCGAGTATATAGACACCTCAATTCTTCCCAGGCGCCCACTCATGTGGTGTAAAGGTTCGCCCATTTCTGGGAAGCGAGAAAGAAAAAAAACTTGAGGCATATTTAGCAATACTAATTAATACATCCATTTTTATCCTCGTTAATAATTTCTTGAAAATTTTGACCTTCAAAACCAAAAAATTTAATTGATTTTTGAATATCTTCTTTGAATTATTTGTGGGATTATCATTTTTCATCATTTCCGTTTTATTGTATTACAGTCCATTTGGATAATAATATGATTTCTTGTTGTAATGACCATTCCTTCCACGATTGACACTTTATTAGTAATCAGTTGGTCTAAACGTACTGATTTATCATTTATCATTTCAGGAAAAAATATATAATTCTGATGTGTGATACACAGTTAATACTTAAAGGATTTCACCACTTGCGTTTAGACCTTCATTTAACATTTTTTTCACGTTATGAAAGTTCAATTTCTCACGAAAGCCTTAGATGAATTATATCTCAAAATAATTTGTATTGATTTGATCACACTTCTACTTAAAGCGATTTAAACACGCAGAAAAAATCCCTGTCAATCACTTTCGAATGAAATATGAAGTGAAGTTAACATGAAGAATTTCATTGTTTACGTTCACCAATAGGTATAAAATGTATAAAATGTATATTATATAAAAATATTAATATATAAATTCCAGTTTAAGACAACTGAGTGTCCTAGGAACATAACCTCTAAGAAATTGGACATGTTTTTGTATAAACCAGATTCATGTAATAAAACACCTTCAAAAATGCTCCACATTAATTTGGCTAAAGTTTCTATATGGAGGGAAATCGAAATTAAATAATGGACAGGGATATTCGCTAACACTGTGAAATGATCAGTCGCACGATTTCGTCAATATCAAGAGTAGATGGCAATTTGTCTACATTAATTTTGTAGCCGACGGCTAGAAACACAAATGAATGTTTTTCAAAGCAAGTTAATAAAATAACATCAAAAGCAAAGAACATATTTGATAAAAGCTGTTTATGACAAAGTCCGTATTATTGAATGCTCACAACATGCGTTCGACAGTTCGTACATAAAGGCTGTACCTCATCATCTTTATTGCAATAGGCTGGGGACGAAAATGAACATATTACGTTTATGACAGCAGAAAAGAGAAGAATCAAACACTGTTGAGAGAAGAGTTCTGACGTTTATTCACACGTTTCGTCAAATGTAATATTCACGTCTAATGTCGCCTTTCACACTTTTACACTACAAGTTTGGAAGCATGAATGGCTAATAATACAAATATTTTCTGTCAGCTATCAGTGAAAATGAGGAGATCACAGGAAAACATATACAAATGATGATTAATATAAGCAATGATGCGGTAGCAACACTATCCATTAAGGTGGGTTACTCTAGACCAGCGGTCAGCGAAACTTCTTTAATCATTACCCCAAAATATTTTTGTATAACTTGATATTACCCCAGGGCGAAGAGTAAAAAAACGAAATAACCTCATTTTAGCATCTTTCACATTATAGCCCCCATGATAATTTTGAAAAGAAAACAATAACTAGAAATTTAGTTTAAATATCATTTATTCAATTTGCAATTTATGATAGTAACAATAAAAATAATAATAATGGTGTTATCACTGACAGAATGGTGACGAATTGCCAATTTTAAAGCATGATCGCAAAATCCCTACAATATTCAAACTGAACAAAACAATTTCCTCTCTGTTTGACCTAGAGAGCCCCGATGGCTGAACGCTAATCGAATGGACCAAACAAGTTGCTATTCAATCTTTGTCTTTTAATAGATATTTCTTGATTTGCAAAGTATTCTCGCTGTTTAGGAGGCAGGTGTGAGTGCAAATTATCTAAATGTTTCTTCAATTGACTTTTTTTGAAAGATTCTTAAGTCAGTACCTTCATACATACAACACACTGTGCTTTCATAGTACCATTGTCTTCTATTTGTGCCAAACCGTTTTTAAGGAAGTCGTATTGGTATGTTCTTTTTCTATTTGCTGCCATCTGAAGGGAGACGGAAAATAATATTTGTAAAATACTTGAATTAAATTTCTAAATTTCGGCTTACCTTTATCGATCTATCGATGATTAATGAAAGTGGTGGTCTTGTCATCAACTAACTAGGAGAAACTTGATCTCTCGTCAATGTATTTGTATCTTGTATTGTAGTGAGATGGCGTGGCCTGCATATATCACTAAATTGTTTAAGTTGAAAAAAATAATAATAGGTTCATGAAAAAGCAACTTAAAATTATATACTTTTTACTCACAAAAAGTTCATTTTCACCCCCAAAAATTCCATATTTACCCCATTTGGGGTAATTTACCCCGGTTCCCTGACCGCTGCTCTAGACTATTAATAGCGATAAAAACGTGTATTATGGTTATAGGTAGTAATACAGAAAATTTCATAACAATCGGGTTTAGCCTTCTGCCTCCGGATTGACCTTGAAATTATGAAAAAATTGTGACAACTTCGTATTCCTTAAAACTCAATATAACTATTTATTTATTGTTTGAGGGTACATGTAATGAAATACAACTTCAATTCAGGCTATATTTTATTAGATGAGAAGATTTAGAACAAGTACTCAAATATATTTTTTTTCAGTTATTAAGTATTTTACTCTACACGAAAATCTGTTTTACTGTCAAACTTTGACTTAAATTTACGAGACTCAATTTTTGCTTTGATGAAACCTTCACGCTCTTATTTTATGCACAGACATCCTGGAGCTTCAGTTACAGTTTCGACTGATCCCTCAACTGCTTGAGTGTGGCAGGGTGAAAGTAAAAAATCTATTTTGTTGTCTCGAGCAATGAGAGATGAAGTTCATCATTACAGCTTTGCTGTAAGATCGGCGGTTCTGTGACATGAGCTTGCCAGTCAATAAGGTCATAATAAACATTTGCATCCATGTTTACTTCTGGAACCTGAAATAACATTGAATTTTGTCTTTTTCCACTGCTTGCTTTTAAAACACGACGCAGAGCCAATTCTCTTATATGTTTTTCCAAATCGGATAACATTGCTAGCAGTAGATTTTCAGAATGGGGAATGGTAATACAACTGTTGCGTTGTTTTAACCAGATCAATAACAGCCTTAAATTCTGATAATAAGTTACGAGACCTGGAGATTAATTGCCATAAATGCTTTCCTCCATCTTTGCAACTTGGCCCGCTTTTAATATCAAACCAATTTGGAGCATAAACTTCGACAAAATAAGTTGCTAAAGTAACAAGTTTATCATATGGAGCTGTTGTTGCAATGTACAAACGAAGAATTCAATTAGCACGCGTGAGCCATCTGGCATGAGACATTTTCCCAGGTGATTTTTGAATTAAGTCTTCAGGACACTTACCAGATATAATGGTCGAATTATTCAGTATAAATACAGTTGGTAAGAACTGAGATCTTTCGTGTCTATCTCTAGCATTTGAGCTGAAATATTTTGAAATCTAGCAACAGCTTTCTCTTCATAATTTTCCAAAGCTTTTCCAATTGCACCCGAAAATGTTCTTATACCAGAAGTTGAACCATCAACAAAAGAAAATTAATGTCGAAACGTTAATTCTTTCATATGAAGCAAACAAAGACTCCAAGGTCTGTTCAATTTTTTATCCATTAATCAAATAACACCACCAAATTTTCCAACATTGACATTAGTACCATCACATCCAATAGCCATCTGAAGTCCAGTGATACCTCCTCAGTACGAAAATAATTAATAATTTCTCTTTCTATAAATTAAGCTGTTCCAGCTTCTGGTGTGATATAGCATAAGAATTTGCTATCTGGTTCCTTAATTAATGAATATGTTCTTCAACTAATAGGTCTGTAGTATTTTCCGCATTTTTTCTTTGTTACCAAAGTCTTATTATTCCGACCATCAAAGTATAAAGCAGGTATTTCACAAACTTTTTGTTTCCCAACTGTTTGTTTTCGTGATTTCTTCATTTCTCTTCTCAATTCATTTTTTCGAATAACAGGCATATTGTTTTCTCGTAAAACAACTGAGGCTATAGCTGCGGCTGCTCTGTCTGATACCAAGTACCGATCGGAGGTTTGAGACACTGTAGAGTAGCTTCTAAAACTAGAAGATTCTACCATCAACAATTTTTTTTTGCTGGTTGAAAAACTTCGCTTCTGCTATATGTCTCACTTACAGAAGCTAGGGAGCTATTGTCGGTAGGAGCAATGATAGTAAGGACTTCGGTGCTTGGTCGTGGGTGATTTTGTTTTCATATTTATTGTTTCCCTTTGAGACGTTTTTGATTTTTCCTAGTTGTTACGAAATCTATATTCCCTATTATCATTTTTCTTGCAAATCTTTGGTCGGTAAGAAAGCATTGTTCATTAAATGGGATTTTTTTCTTTAGTGCAAGTTCACTTAGTAAAACCTGAACATTTGCATGAAGAAATGTCTAATGAACCTTTGCTTGAGGCGATTGAATCTTCTAAACGCTTTTTAAGTATTTTAGGATGAGATTTCAAAATGCTTTTAAATTTGAGATGGTAAGCTCGAAGCTTTTGTTGCACTCATATATGTGATAAAAATATTTTCTATATTTTCTACAGGGACAATATCAGAAACTTCTTGAAAAGTTGGTTCTTTTTTCGTATTTTTGGTCATTTTAGTATCAAACCTCGTCCATCATAACACTGCATTATCTCTTCATAAGTTAGGAGCACATTTTCCTTAAGTAAAGTCCTTGTATCGCCAAACATAGGACATTTCCAAACTTTTCGAGTACGATTCATTGTAAATGTCACACTAACACACCTATCATTTTAGTTGAATACAGCGCAACTAAACTACTAAGGAAATCGCTTTGCGGTCCTAACTTTAATAATATTCACACCTACCCAGAAATATTATATTAACGTTTTCGGTACTGTTTGTAACATGACATCATTCTAATATAAACATAAGGTGTATTTAAAGTACATGTTGTATGATTGTGTATTAGAAAGGAGCGAAAATATATGAAATTTTATAAAATATAATCTTTTTCAACGGCATAGCGATGAAAAGTTGACTTGTTATATACAAAACAAACATAGAAAATATCACACAATTATCTTAACGTTCTGAGGTGCCCCAGCAGGGATAAAAAACATTTTTTTATGTTTTAATTATTCATTACAAGAAATATTCAAAAACATTAAAAATACAGTCTAAATATTAAATTGATTATTTGTGTTAAAACTAGGCATACGTTGACGAGATAGTAATATTGCTCTAATAAAACCATCTCGTTTGTTTTCCCCACAAACTGCACACGATGCTTCTGTCACCAACTTAATGCAGCGCTCCAAGGCTTGGGTGTGGCATGGAAAATCTGTAATCTCCTAACATGTGCCTTGACCGTTTTTAACAATTTCCTTAAGGTCTCATCAGACAAATTTGAAGTTAGAGGTGGCTCAGTTATGTCACAGTCACGACACAAAATAATGTCACTATAGTCTTTAGCATCGAAATTGAACAACGGCACTTTGAATTTTCGAAGTACTTGAGTATTCTGTGATCTTGCTTTTATATTTCTTCGATAAGCCAGATCTCGGATAACCTCTCTGTCATCGCCAAGCATGGCAATGATGATATTTTCTGGATGACCGAAATATCCATTTCGTTGGATACTTTGTCAATGATAGCCTTCATATCGGAGTTTAAATAGCGACTAACATTAGTAGTTTGCCAAAGGTGCTTAGCCCCGTCGATGCACGAAGAATTACATTTTATGGTAAACCACATCGGTCCATACACTTTCATTACGTACGTGGCTAATACCACTAATTTTTCTTCAGGGTCAGTTTTTGTGGCATACAACCTTAGAATTCGATTAGCTGTTGTTAGCCATCTAGAATGGTTAAGGAGTCCAGGTTCTATATTAGCTAAATCAGAAGTAAATATACCAGTACTGATAGCGGTCATAATATCGTATAGATACTATTGGTCGGTACTCAGCTCTGTCCTAGTAATTTCAGGTGATATTGTGGGTATAACGGAGAATGCGACTATCGGCATTGTTTGACAATTTTGTAATTGAGATCCAATGGCACCTGAAAAGCATTTCGGCCCTGTAGTTTTTCCATCTAACTGTAATAACAAATGTCGCAGTGGTAATTCATTAGAATGCAACTGGCAGATAAACCACTGTAATGGTCTGTTTAGCTCTCCTTCCATCAGACAAATAACGCCACCTTTGAAACCTGTATTGACTAGTGTTCCATCGCAGCCAACAACAGCTATTTCACTCAGCTTTACTGACTTAGATTTTAAGTGAGATATTAAAGTGTCTTTAATACCTTTAGCAGTCCCCGACACACAAGTTACATGCCCGAAATAGTTGCTTCCTGGTTCTGATAAAATGCCATAATGATCTTCTATCTGTCGTTTTCTGTAAAATTTCCCTTCTTCCTCAACCAAAGTCTTATCCTTCCTGTCATCAAAATGTAAACCGAGGAACATTTTTTTGCAGTCCGTTTCTTGTAAAGTTAATCTGACACGACTTGGATCGTTTGGAGAAATAATGCCAACATCTTTTAAGACAGAAGAAGCTATAATAGCAGCGGCTTTATCGGATATTCCAGTACGATCACAGGCAAGGGCTAATGATGGTAAGTTTAACCTCTTTTTTTCTGAGATGGTGAACCTTTTAGTTTGACTTGTTCTGAGTTTGCATGGTAAGGACTAGAAGATAATACGGGTGAGCTAGCGCATGAACTGCTGCTTTCCATTGAAGAATCATCGGTCAAAGAACAGGAATAACAAGGTTTGTCAAAATAGTTTACCTCTCTGTTCCGCGATAAACTTTTCTCTTTTCTTTCTTGTTTCTTCTTGTTTTTCACAGTTGCAATCACATCGATACCACCTATCATCATTTTTCTGTCTGTTCTTTGGTCAATTGAGAAACATGCTTCCTCCTTGGGAACACTACTATCTTTTACACAGTTACAATCACATATAACTTTGCATTTGCAACTGCAAATAAAACAGTCTATGGGACTCTGATATAAATGTATTAATCTTTTCTTGGTATTTAACATTAGTTTGACGGCCTAGATATGGTTTCATTGAGCTTTTATATTTGTCGTGGTAGGCACGAATCAGTTGTAAAACTCTTTTTACACTCACAGTAGGCAGCGACGATTTTTGCCATATTTTTATAACTTCGTGAGCCAATCTTTCAGATATTTCATGAACTGTTAGCTCTTTTGTTGTTTTATCAGGCTTCAGTTCATATTTTATGAATAGATAATTCTTCATAACATCGTTATAAGTTGGTAATTGCATTGCTGGTAACTTTTCTGGCAAACCAAAGAGAGGACAGCTCGTTGTTTTTCGTGTTTTAACTTGAGACATATTTCTGCAAACAATACAAATAATAAATACTCTAATAATACAGTCAGGAATTAAACTACAACCATAAAATATGAAAATCACTACTTACAATATACGTCACAATCCCAGTTAAAGATAAACTAATACAATTTGATGCCTCAAATAAATGAACGGCAAACAGATGAACTGCTGTAAGCGCGCGAAATTACTAAATGTCACTCCATCGGTGTTTGGGTATGAGGGCGTGGGGAAGGGGTATTTCGCCGAAATACCCTTCCCTTGCGTCCCTCTACCATAGAGTCTCAACACGCATGTTTCTACCGGTAATAACTGTCGCTCTATATACACTAAAACATGTTTGCGATGTTTTGAGAAATTTTGGCAAAACTCATAATTTGCCTAAATTTTTCAGAACTTTATGACGATGGGGCACTTTGAAACATAGCATAAGCCAACTGATTTTTTTTGTGCTTAATGTTGACGTAAAATAGCAACTTTTTACAGATATACCGAAGCGATATAACATAAAAAATGAAATCGATCCTCCCTATTGTGTATATTTAAGTACTATTAGGATTACTTTCACAAATGAGCTAGTTTAGTGAATATACTCATTATATCGAATATCAAAACCTGAGGTAGTTATAATATACCGATTGCAATAAAATTTCATACACGTCATTTCAGTCCCAATTCGAAATTCGAAAATGAGTACCTGAAAAATTCGTCGAGCTTTCCACGTGCTATCATGGCTGTGCACATGAAATAAAACAGACATCAACGTTTCGCAAACGTGATAATTGATGGGAGCTATAAAGATTGAATTGACATAGCTTTAAACCAAAGTTTCGTTTTCGAGAATACATCCTTGCCTGAATACATGATTCAACGATATATGAAAATGATGTTAAATTTAGTACTGTACCTTTTTTTCCTTTACTAAATTGTGCACTCAAGAGATTTAACTGTTAATCATGATATAAGTTTCGAAGAATATTGTATGTTTAATGCGAGATGGATTCACTGCAAAGATTAATTAATTCATAGATTTACATATACTCTCGTCTTCGTATATTTTGTCGCACTTCTAGACAAGAGAAATAAGGATAGTATGGAATAATACATGACATTCTTACTTACGTATTCGGAAGCAAACTGAGAATTATTGTCTCTCCATTTATCCAATGAAACCACAAACTTTTTCTTCGGACGCATAAAGAAGTATGGTTTCAAAGCGAAAAAGGATGTCAGGAAATTTTAACTGTCAACGTTGTTTTCTACTTAAATATATTAATGAATGCTCAATACACAATATCTTTGTCACGAGCGAGTTCATCAGCTCTTAACAAAGATACTGTGTATCGAAACGCGTCGAGCATTTATTAATATATTTTAGTAGAAATCATCATTTACTTGTATTTGAGAAAAGAGAACGCTCAAGAATGAAAATTATAACTGTCAAAATACAGACTTCTATTTAGGAGCAATATCCAACCTTCATGTTAAATTCCCTTACTGAAGTAGCTTGGCCACCGATCTCTTCATCATAACCGTTGTCAACCAGGGCCATAAAAGTGATGGTACAATCTAGTCGAATGTCATGAATAGGGGAAACAGACATGTAGTTTTTGAGATATTCAGTCCAAATTTGGAATGCAAGCCATTTTTAACAGCCTGCATTATTCCACGTGCTAGATTTTATCTGAAATTCACAACGTGTTTTCTTTTCCGAGGCCATGTTTCCTTTTGCCCTTTCAAACTTTTTTGCAGTAGCCCACTGATCAGTGTACAACCTATTTTCGTCATATTCGTTCAGTTTAGAAACTTTTTTGATATCTGTAATTTTTTCGTATCTCCAACCGTTTTCAAGTGAAAAATTATTGAATTTGAATTATTGAATTGTATTCGCTAAATAGAAAAAAATGATAGAAATACTCGATAAGTATGACCAAAATTTGCTTTTATTTTGAAAGCTCGTCTTGTGAGACTCAACTTATACCTTTTGCAATATCATACCAAAATAAAAAATTAAATAAATTGCTTGAAGTGTCCTCCACCTGCAAGAATACAGGCCTCCCTCCTTCTTTGAATATTATCACGCACTCTTTGAAATATTCCTGGGGTATTTCTTATCGTTTCACAACATGTATTAAGAATTACAGCTTCTTGCATTTCTAATTTCTTAAGGCTATCATGCAATTTTTGGGGTATTAACCCAGTCGAGGATACGATGACAGGAACAATATCTATTTTCTCGAGGTGCCACATCTGCTTGATCTCAATAGCAAGGTCTGTGTATTTGAACTTTTTCTCCTGGAACTTATTCAGCACTTTGTTATTATTCGGTATTATTACTATTACTATTACTATTATTATTTTCAGAGGTTTTTCGTTTCATTTGTTCAAAACCGAATAGTTATAAAAATATATAGAAAACTGAGAGAAATTTATGAAGTGTTGTCTTCTAGCGGCCAGAAGTGTAAATATAATAACCTATCCAATAATATTCACTACATTCCGCGATATTCGGCAGATCCCATGAGGAGAATGAGTGAGTCCCCGAGAATCGAGATTGAACGGTGATTCCCTGAGAACCGACAGTCGGGGAAGTCCAACAAGGACTTCCTCGGAAGCCGTATATAAGAAAATTTTTGAATATATCAAAAAAATATATCTTTGTTCAAAAACAGCGAACTTTCAATTGTCTGATGAAGTGGGGATGTAGTTTCGCTTGTTCTTTTTCTTTTTGTCTTAACTTGTACAATTTTTGGAAGGGTGCGACGCTGTCAGCGGATGTAAACATGGTTTCAAATCGGGTAGGTCCACTACTTCAGCCTTGGTGGAAGTAATTGATGAAGTTTCTGAGGCGCTGGATGGATATAAACACGCGGAAGTTCTGGCATGCGATTTATAGAAGGCGTTCGACAGTGTGATCAGAGACCTTCTATTGAGGAAAATGGAGTTCTACGGTGTGCGAGGTGCTGCTTTGTAGATTTTCAGGTCGTACTTGACAGGTCGAAGTCAGAGAATGATTTGGAAGAGTGGTTATTCAGCAGAGACGGAGGTATGCTACGAGGTACCTCAGAGCTCCATACTTGGCCTTTTGCTGTTTATCATCTTTGTCAACGATCTTCCGCAAAACATTATTGCCGAAAAAACTTATTTATGCGCCGACGATACATCATTCCTCAATGTAGCATCTTCTGACAAGGAACTTCAGAGTTTGTCCAGCCAAACCCTCAATCAGGCAGAAAAGCGGTTTAGTGTAAATGGACTCAAAATCAAAATAGACAAGACTTAGAGGATCTCTTTTGGAATGCGAGGTGAGGACACGCTGACAATGCTTGGAGTGACATTGGATAGGGGTCTTACATGGAGTGACTACGTGGATGATTGATTGAGCAGGCTTAGTAAATCGCTATAGACCATGAGAAGGATGAAAGAAGTTTCGACTCCATCTCTTTGCCGCATTACTAATTTCGCCAAATTTTATTATATGGCGAATTATGCCATTTTGCTCTGGGGGCATTGTGCGAGTGCCCAAAAAGTTCTCATAGACCAAAAAGAGGGTTAAGAATACTCAATGAGGTTTTTCGTCTCACTGGTTATCGTACACTTTTCAAACAGCAGGGAATACTCACTGTGACATCCGCTTTTATATTGGCCTATTTAAAACATGTCCACATGCACAAGACTGAATACCTGACAAACGCTGATCTTCACTCCAATAATACAAGAGGGCGACATGACCTTGTAATCGGTTTTCACAGAATGGGAAGAAGTCAGCTGGGTTTAAATCATTTAGATATTAAATTTTACAACAAACTGCCACGCTGCTTAAAAGCACTCTCTCTACAGAAGTTTACCTTAGAGACGAAAAGGATCCTTCTCAAAGAGACTCTATATTCCTTTGAGGAGTTTTTGAACAGTGATATTAATTTTGTGAGATCAGACTGAGAACCTCCTGAAGTGTTTTAGAACATGTTTCGTCAACTATTATTTTAAGGTTTCTACTATTGGTTTTATGTATATTTATCATTGATTGTCATATTGAGTATTGTCTGAGTATGATGAATATTTGATGATCAAAGAAACATATTTTATATCAAGTTATAATGAGTGTGTTTCTATCATTTCCACAGAAGTTTAATTAAGTTGTTATTATTTTCATAGAAGTTTATTCCAATTGTTCTATAGAACATTTATTTATGATGTTTTTGTGATACTACGACTGCGTTTTATTTGTGAATATACATTTCGATATCACTGTTGTTCTTGTTCTGTATTTGTGTTTCCTTCAATAACTCTATAAATTCTTTTCAGATTGTAATGTTAAAAATCATTTAACCCTCTGTAGCGTAGTGTGACATTGCTTTCACAAACAGATTCTCTGCCTGCCAAAATTCAAATCTTGGTTTAAATCCATTTTAAAACAATGTAACCTATCTGTAACGAACCGATGTGTCGACTTAGTTTAACACAAAACATTTAGATGGCGTCAGTGTCGCGCGACGGCCGACTAATCGGGTTGAACTACCTACGCGCTTTGGAAAAACATAGAAATACGAGATAAGTGCTGTGTGTTTTTGGAAAATATACAAAGTGGGTATATGCACTATGTAGCGTAGTGTGAGTTTTTATGTAACTGAATGATTTCGATGAGTTTCACTTTCTGTTGTGTTTGTACCAGAAATGTCACATTGCTTAACGTGGAAAGTTTTTCATTATGAAGAGGCTGATAATATAATTTATTCGTTTTCCTTGTTTTAATGTCTTCTCGACCTCCTCGGGATAGCAAAATAGCGGAGATCTTGAATATTTGCGAAGACAGTGATGATGACATGGAAGATGACGAAGGCAGTATTGTAGATCCAGATTATCAAGCCGAGAATGGGATTGAGCAAGAGCAGTTTAGTAATGATGAAAATGAACATGATGAGGTAAACAATGACGAGACTATTCGTAGTTTAGAACATAGTGAACCTGATCCGTTTTCATCTACTTCTGGTGTGCTAACTGGATCGAAACCAACGCAATCAGAGGACGTCCTTGAAAGTCACAAAACTCAACCTGCGATGGAAGAAGACAAATCTGCTTTTGAATGAGCAACAGTTGCGTTTTCTATAAAATGAAAATTTACCAAACGATATTTCAGATCTTGACGATTCAGATTTTCTTGATTATGTTTCCCAGAGATTTGTTTAATTTCTATGCAACACTAACTAATTTATATATTGTACAAAAGTATCCAAATTTTTTAGGCTTTCTACAAGACATATTCAGCAGTTTATTGGCGTAGTGTATATTACGTCTTTGATTCAATTTAACTCGAGTTACCGGTCATTAGAGTGGCACCGTTGGAACTCCTTTAAATCAAGATATGTAGCCGTAAAAATGTTTGAAAATATTCGTCAATTCATACATTTCAATGACAATTCCCTAAATTTGGCCGCGAACATCCCGAACTCGACAGACTGTTCAAACTTGGACCACTTATTGAAAAATTAAACCAGACCTTTGCCAAAAATCTTTCAGAGCAATATCTTTGCATCGATGAGCAAATATGCTCTACAAAAGCAAGAAATAACCTGAAAAGGTATAACTCCAAAAAGCCTTATGGCTGGGGCTATAAGATTTACGTCCTTAGTGGAGTTTCTGGATTTGCCATCAAATTCGAACCTAAAAATGTGTCACTGTCCAACGAATCTGATTTAGGCGCATCCTCAACTGTTGCCATGCGTCTATCACGAGAAATACCCCGAAACCACAATTACAGATTATATTTTGACAATTACTTTACGTCTTTGCCACTGCTAGAATAACTGTCAAAAACTGAGTCGAGATACTGTAGTTGAAACAGAATTCCTGATTGCAAACTACCCACAGACAAGGACATGTCCAAAAACTATAGAGGCTATTCCGTCGAGTATGTTGCTGATGTCAATGGTATGGATATTGCAACCGTAGCCTGGAAAGATAACAAAGTGGTTAATTTGGCATCAAGTTTTGTAGGAGAAATTCCAAAAGCCCAGGTAAGTAGGTATGAAAGGGAGACCAAGCGGTACATAACGATTGATCGTCCAAATATTGTTGGGGAATATAAAAGCCACATGGAGAGAGTGGATCTAATGGATAATATCATGGGACTCTACAAAATACAGAATCGCTGATAAAGGTGGCACGTTCGAATGTTTTAGCACTTATTGTATTTGAGCATGGCAAACGCATGGCTTTTTTACAAATGAATTCATAAGGCGAAGGGTTTGCAAGATAAACAAACATTTGAACTCGGCTGTTTTTCGGCTTGAAGTTGCAACAACTTTAGGTAAGCTTGGTGAACCGTCGACCTATCGAGAAAGAAATTCAAGCAAAACCACACAAAGGCCCAGCGCAATATATTTCCCTAAAGGCAATCAGGCCAGCCTGTTAGGTCAGAAAAACGAGTACGCTGTAAATTTTCTGAAATGCTCTGGTGCGAGAAATGTGGCGATGCATTATGTAACAACAAAAACAACATTTGTCTTAGACTGTTCCACCTAAGTTAAGTTACCCTTTTGATGCAGTGTGACATTTATGTCATACTCCCTTTGACTCTGTTTTTTTTCAATTCAATGAAAAAAATATAGATTTTTCCAGAAACACGTGTATTTTTATTTCTTTCGATTAACATTTTTCACTACTTATTTCAATTTTTTTTCTCACGCTACAGAGCGTTAATATCTCCCGATCAAACATTCAGTATTATTTGAGCCTTTATCCCCGCTCTTATTGAATATAAGAGGAAGTGAAATGTTTTATTGCTATTGTATTCTGATTCAAGTTTTCAAGCTTTGCGTTTCAAGATACTTGAATTTTCAAGCGGTGGTGAGAAAAAAGTTGACTTGACTAGAATTCTGAGAACAAAAGCTTGACTTGATTTCAAGTCAAGTCAAGCAGCTTGAAACCCTTTATACACGATTCAACGATTTATGGAAATGATGTTTATGCTATTCATACTGCAGCTTTCTTTCCGCTTATCATTATTATTATGCACTCACGAGATTAAATTACTAATCATGGTTTAAGTTTCCAGGAATTTTGTATTTTAATGCAAGATGGATTCACTGCAAGGATTAATTAATTCATAGATTAGCATATATTCTCATCCTCGTATATTTTGTCGTACTTCCAGATACGAGAAACATGGTAAGTTTAGAATAATACACGACTTCAGGCTTAAGTATCTCGATGCCAAAGGAAAATTATTGTTTCTCCGTTTACCCAAGAAAATTATGAACTTTTTCTTCGAATTGAAAGGCATAATTTTATTTGGGGTTTCAAATCAGGAATATTGAAATTTTAACTTAAATAATAAATATGACTTATATTATTATATTTTAAACCAGTGTCAACGATTTTATGCGATGAAATGATATTTGAAGAAGAATAACACCAAGTTCATGAATTATGATGATTCAATGAGACTTCTCATTCATACTATTCTAATGTTGTTGCTTTAGGATAGTTGAATTCATAGAATAATTAAAGTTTCATATAGCAGACCTTTCTGTTGTCCATGAAAATTAGTTACTCCATTCATTAGTTCACACTCGCACATCTCACATTATCATCTTTCACCCAATAAACGGAACATTTCACAAGTGACTTTTACACCTATGGAGGTGAAACTGAGAACTTGTTCGTTATCTCCAAATATAAAACATCTTCATCATCTGGTACCTATCAGAAGTAGAGGAGAAGGTGGTAATGTGGCCCAAGTATATTGGACCTCTTCGATATTTATAATTTAGAAGCACGCCATATAGTCATTTTTTGTGCAAACGCACAAAAATGTGTATGTGTTAATTAGTATCCAAAAATTTCAGACGAGGGCGTTGCGTAGTTTTTCATTCGATCAACTCGAAACGTGCAACTGCCAAACTTTTAAATGTACTGCGCATTTTATTCTTTTTTTTTCCGAAAATACTGAACCTTAGCTCTTGTAATTTGTACATTGTGTTCGGTGAACGTTCTCCTGTCGGATTTTGAAGGTAATTATGGAAAAACTACTTATTAATATCACTAATATGGTTTGTTTATACAGCGTGCGTCAACGAAAACTAAATAGAGGCTATATCTACCTTTCTTTATCTACTATTCATTTCTGATCAAAACGCAGAAACAGGTCAATTTCTGTTTCAAGGAGGACATCTTTTGGGGTACAAAACTTGCCTGAAGTATCAACTCCCTAAGCGGGGGTTGCAATCCTTGAACATTTTGAATAGGGAAGATGGGTCGAGTGAAAACTCGAAAGAAAACTGTAAAAGATAGATTATCTTTGTCGGCATTCCAATGGCAGTCAAAAGAATTTTTCAATTTTGATTGAAAACTGTAGAAAATACAGAGTGGGCCACATAAAAATAGATTGAAGACTATCGCCCCAAGGCTATTGGAGTATTAGTGCGAAAAACTGGAATAGATTCATTTTAGATCAAAAGCTGTCATCTTCCGAAATCACCTTCATCTCGAATTTCAATCCCTAGAGCAGGGGTAATATTTCGATCCAGTGATACCTCAGGGCGATAGATAGTCTCCTCTTTTTTTTCAGTAGCTCACTCTGTATCTTCTACAGTTTTCAATCAAAAATGAAAATTCGTTCACGGGGTTGCAGACAAAGATAATATCTCTTTCGATATGTGGAAGATGTTCCACTGTGAAACAAAAACTGACCTGTTTTTGCGTTTTGATCAGAAATGAATATCTTGGAAGATATAGCCTCTGTTTAATTTTCGTTGAAGCACCCTGTATATTCTTTGATACGTGCAATTTAGCCCCTTACATTGTTTGTATTATAGACCATATATGATGTATGACATAAACATATCCTAACTTTTTTTTTAAATCTTTTGCTACAGATGCCCTTTGATATCTCCATCCGTAAAGAAAAGAAAAACTTGGGATCCTAACCAAATGAAAAAGGCAATTGAAGATTTGAGGACAAAGACGACGGGGTATAAAAAGGTGTAAAAATATTTTGTGTACCAAGATCTACACTGAAAAGGTTAGTGAAGGATTCTCAAGAATCGTTAGAGTTGCTTGTGCATAAACCTCTCGGAAGAAAACCTATACGTCCACCGGAGCTGGAACAAAAGTTAGTAGAATATATTTTGTTTATGGAGTCGAAATATTATGGACTGACAAGAATTGATGTAAGACGAATGGCTTATCAGCTAGCTTTAAGAAACAACATAGAAAATAATTTTAGTAATAAAGTAGCTGGGCGTGCTCGGTTGGATCACTTTTTGAAGCGCCATAAAAACTCTTTATCGTTACGCAGACCAATGGGGGCTTCGTACGCTTGTGCTCAAGGTTCCAACCGTGAAGCAGTCAAATAATTTTTCGATATATTGGAAACTAAAATGTAAAAGAATTATCCCCCTGAAAGGATTTTTAACGTAGACGAGGCTAGGTTGACAATTTTGCAATCTTAAATACGACAGACTGTAGGTAAAAAAATGAAGAAACAGATTGAAGCCTTGACTGCTGCAGAACGCGGGTCACTATGTACTCTTGTTTGCTGAATTAGTGCTTCTGGTACGTTTGAGCTACCAATGATATTTCCTAGAAAAAACTTTACTGATATTTTAATGAAAGGTTCGATACTTGGGTCGATCTGGTTAGATCCAATCAATTTTGTTTACTGACTGGTTTAGACATTTTATTGAGAAAACAAAACCCAGCAAGGCTCCTCTCGTATTGCTTATTTTTGATGAACATTATAGTCATACTCGCAATTTAGAATTAATAGAACAGGCGCGAGAAAATCACATCACTATTATCTGTCTTCTACCTTATACGACTCATAAGTTAAAGCTGTTAGATAAGACTTTTATGGGCGCGCTTAAAAATCACTACAGTGGAGAGATTCGTAAATTTTTTCTGCATTCTGAAAGAACGCTGAAGCTTTACGATATTGCTGAGCTTTTTGGTCGGGCATATCTCAAGAGCATCACAGAGGAAATTGCTGTAATTGGTTTTTGTGTGACGGGCATTTACCCATTCAATCCGCAAGTTTCTATGGAAGTGGATTCTCTGATGGAAACATCAAATAATGAACAACAATCTTACATCCAAAAAAACCCAGCTAATCACCATACAAGTCCTGGTGCTGACCAAGATGCGTCAAGATGGTGTGTATGCTGCAGCACAAGAGTCTCAAGCTCATTTGGTTCTGCCGGAGGACATTCTGCCCAACCCCGGAGATAAGATTCGAACTTCTAATAATGGAAGAAAGATTACCACAGCAAAAGCCATCACTTCCTCTTCATACAAGAATGAATTAAGTGAATCTTTGTGCTCAGCAAAAAGTCGAGGCCAAAGTCGTAAATGTGAGCATAGGCGCGGTACCGGATGTGGTCAAGTTGGAACAAGCAGCAGCAACAAAGCCCGTCAGCGCTAGAGAGTCATTCAGTCATTGTCTAGCAGTAGCTCTGAAAGTGATTTAGTCGTAGAAACAGATTCGGAGAATCTGCATGTTTTGTGAAACTAGTTATTCTTACGACAGACGTGGGGAAGAGTGGATGCAGTGCCATAGTTACAATTTATGGGCTCATACAACCTGTGCAGGTCCTGAAGGCGAATATTATATCTGCGATTTTTGCCATTAGGTTGTGATCACGCTCATACATTTAATATAACCCTCAGCTGATCTTAAATTGCTGAATTTGATTATTTTAACGATACATATGTTTTAAATTTTTCTGTTTCATTGAAAGATATATGTATATGTAAGTTAATATAGACGACTTTAACGTATTTCATATACCTCTTAGTCTTATAATTTTTACCTGAGGCCTAAAAAAACAAAGAAGGGGGCACATTACCACCTTCTCCTCTAAAAATATGTGAATTAGCCACGTAGGTCTATGAGAAAATTGGCAGAAGAATTCGGAATTCGTTTATCGAGTGTTCATAGAAAAAATGGATTTGCACAAATATTACGCCTTCGAAATTAACCTCTCGCTAGAACTAAGACCTTAAGACTTCGAGCGAAGAGTAGAATTCATTCGCACAGCTTTTATGAATTTAATGCCTAATGATATTTTTTATATAGGTATATTTTATGTAACGACCGATCAAGATTTTTCTACAACAGTATCACCAATCGTCTGTATTGTCATTTTAATCTTCCGAAAATCCCCACTAGGTTGGGAGTCTAAATTTCGAACAATTTGGGGCGAAAATGTGTGGTGTGCTTCGTACAACTGGCAAGTTATCGGTCTCTTTTTGATGAAACCATTAATGAGTTGCGTTATCTGCCATTACTATAAAATGATCTTACTTCAGGATATATTCATCGTCAACGTCAAATGATGAGTGGCAGCAATATGGAACCCCTCTACACGTGGTAGCTATCGTTACCGAATTAGGGAATGGATGGCTTAGTAACAAGGGGCTAATTGGGTGGTTATCACAATCATCAGACGCTCCACCGTTAGTATTCTTTTCTACGGATATGTTAAAGACACGGTTTATGCTTGTTTAGAGGATTTGGGAAACAAGACAAAATTGGAATACAATTTCTTCACAGAAAATATTATTACAAATGTATGCACCAGTAAGTTATTATGATACCTACGCCAATGCTAATGTTAGGTGCGTGGAACATACAAATAACGTAGTTCATTAAACACAAAACATTTTTTGTTGAGTCATAGGAGATAATTTTTATTTTTTTCTTTCAATTGGGATGTTAATCTAACTTTAGGAGATTTTTTCACAAAAATTTAAATGATCATCAGTTATTTCAAATCTGAAAAATTTGATTAAGTAAAGTACTACAGTTGTGTACTCCTGAAAATGTATTGAATCAGAGCACCCCTGTAAAAATATTGACTGACCCCTGCCGTACTACATCGCTTATTATTATTATGGTGCCGTCTAACCGAGCGGTGTTAGTGGCAACCATGTGACATTTTTCGAATAACTTACATCTTTAAACTAGTGATATCTTTCGAATGAAATGTCCAATTTGAATAATTCAAAAGTTATATAATGGTATTCCAACAGACTTAAATGTGAAGTCATTTATTTCGATAAGGATTAATTCCAAAGTATAAATAGAAAAACTTTTATAGCGGTGGCATTTACATACATTTTATAAAATGAAAATACACATATTGTGACATAACTATAATATTTAGACATATGCTGTCGCGAAATTTTTGGTAGATAATTATATACTCTGCCAAGTCGTAGTACATTAGTTTGATCTATAATCAATAGTTTCCACAGCGCACGCGATGTAAGAAAGTTTTTAGGTAATTTTTTCACACCATGAGTTACATTATTGGAGTTTTAGTATGGATCCATAACTTTCTGAAAATTTAATATAGCCTGTGTTCACCGGAGATAGTGTAGCTTCCCAGCAGTAAAATTTGAATCGGTCTAGTATTAGGTGCGCAACTAAGTTCTCGTTGTTTGTCAATAGATGGCTCCAGCAGTAAGTGCTGATCGATTTTTACATATCAAGAACATCTTGAACAAAGCTTAGACATATGATAAACGAACCACTGTGATACATTAGTGATTTCGTTTTTGCGTCATATACTTTTAGTTGTGAGAAAATGTCTGATTTTGTGACAACTAATCGTCATTTGCGGGAAGTATGGATTTTCTTTTTTCATTCGAAGAACGGCCGCTGAAGCTCATGGAGAGCTCCAAAGAGTTTACGGAAATGCTGCTCTTAGTGAAACAACGTGCCAGGATTGGTTAGATTCGAATACGCGGATTGGAGCATTGCTCGATGAGGATCCGTGCCAAACGCAATAAGAGCTTGTTGCAGCCTTAGGAGTTACCAGCCAGACCATTTCAAAGCGATTGCATGCGTTGGGAATGATTCAAAAGCAAGGAACTTGAGTTCCTTATGATTTGAAGCCAACAGTCGTCGAGCGTCGTTGTTTTCGCCTGTGAACAACTGCTGCAGCGGCAAAAAAGAAAAGGGTTTTCTTCATCGCGTCGCAACCGGTGATGAAAAATGGATTCATTACAGCAATCCAAAGAACAAAATGCTGCTACGTCATCGCCTCGGCCGAATATTCAAGCTGCGAAAGTTATGATGTGTATTTGGTGGGACCAAGTCGGTTATATTTATTATGAGCTGTTGAAACCGAACGAAACTATCACTGGGGAACGGTATCGAACTCACTTGATGCGATTGAGTAAAGCACTGAGTGAAAATAGACCACAATACGAGCAGAGACACTAATATTATTAGTGAATAACAGTAATTCTACAGCATCACAATGCTAGGCCTCACGTTGCCGAACACTTTAAAACCAACTTGAAGACGCTCAAATGGGAAGTCCTACCCCACCCGCCATATTCCCCAGATATTGCACCATCCGATTATTACTTGTTCCGTTCGATGGCACATGGTCTGGCTGATCAGCAGTTCCGCTAATATGAAGAGTTCGAAAATGGCTTGATTCGTGGATAATCTCGAAAGACGAACACCTCTACCGTCACAGTATTCGAGCTCTGCCAGAAAGATGGGAAAAAGTTGTAGCTAGCGATGGCAATATTTTGAATGATTCATTTGTAATCATTTTTCACAATAAAGTTGTATTTTCATAAAGTAAAACAGCGAGAACTTTGTTGCGGACCTGATAGTTTCGGAGCCTATTCAATGCAAACAAACAAAAAAACAATCAAATCTATCCTCTCTATAATATTAATATAGATTTCTAATTTTGGGATTAGAGTAAATCGATACTGATCTACCTCTTGCAACTATTTTCAGAACGGTACCACTTCTGGTTATACCGGACATCGACTACAATTTTGCAATTTCCATAGGAATGCTATACTTTTTATTTTTTTTGTTGAAAGGTATCCTCTTTGAAGTATCCTTCTTTGAGATTTGCTCTATCTAAAACTCTAAACGAGTTCCCCAGATACAGAGTCATTTAGCGTGAACAACCTGCATATAGTTTATTCAGCTGACCTTCAATTTTAGCTTTTTTAAGTGTTGCCAATTTGCTTCAAACTAATTTTCTATAGGATTAGTGTATATCAAGTTCAGTAGTATATATTTTTCATTGATTGTGGGGGTAAAGAAGAACACTGAAATGATACCAATTATTTTTTTCATTCATTGAAAGGAAATGCTTCTAACTATATCCATATAATATCTAAAATATACTTATGCTCTCAAAAGCTTTAGCTTTAAAAGTTTTCGAGATATGTCGTTCTGAACGCTTTAGCTTTAACAGTTTTCGAGATATGTCGTTTTGAACGTAAATCATTGTTCACATTTTTCCTATAGCCAAAGTGGCATGCCACGGTACATTGCGTCCGTTATGTAGAATGATGCGCTATCGAAGTTACGATATAAACAAGAAAATTTATTTGAACACAAAGCCTTTCAGTCCCATATTTCATCATCCTCATAATTTTTTTGGAAACATTCAGATCTGGTCGAGATAGTTGATTGATTAATCAATTGCGATATACGCATCCAAATTAGCTGATAGAGAGTTAAATGAATAATATATCTTTCATCACTGCAATTGAACTTTTTACCAAATATTACAAAATGAAATATTTATATATATAGAACGTTTGAATTTCAATATTAGAAATTTTACCAAAATTTCCTCGATACGAAACTAGTTTCCGAATACTCGTAGATATGAATTAGAGAAAAATTGGACACCAGAAACTGTATGAGCACGCATAATAAGCGATGAGTTACAGGTGTCCGATTCCCAGGTTAGCGCCTGAAGAATTGTAAAATGGCGAAATTCCGCGACGAAGCACGAGCGAGCTCGACGCGTTTATGAATGGTTTCCCACTGATCCTTGAACACGTGCACGCAAGAATGCCCGGGGGGGCCGTTTCTCATCGGACGATGGATTCGAACTGCACTAGCGTCTTCGAACTGCACCAGTAGAAGATGATTTCTTAGCGGAGGTGCAACGTCGACAACGCGTCGGATGGCCCTACTGCCCGGACCAGGCGCCTAGAAGCGGAATCAGTGCTGGAGTAGCCAGCTCCTCTCCGTCGGGTGGCGCTATCTGCCGGTCGTCGAATGCCGGATGCTGCACGCGGTGTGTCTTCATCCTTGCGCGTCGACCCGTCAGCATCCAAGTTTGATGCGGATTGCCGTGAATAAACGACCTCGATAACGATTAGAATGTCTGCAGAGACTGAAAAATACGACTGAGATTTCCCGCGGAAAATACTCCGCATTTGTTCTCGAAAACTTGAGTCGTTTACAATAATTGATATGAGAAGTTTTATATATATTTTTATGATGTCACTAAAATGTCGGATTTAATAGGAAAACTAAGAAAAAAATATGCTATCGTCGCAACTTGGGATGTAGTTCTATAAATATTGCTGAGGTTTGTTTGTTAAGTGTTTGTTACTCAATAACGATGAAACGGATAAAAGGAGGTGAATGAAATTTGGCACACAAATAGTTTATCGCCTATTACAGAGAAGTTTTAGTTCCTCTGTAATTATCCAAAACGACTAAGAGGACGTATTCACAAATTCAATATGAAGATAGTTCAAAATTATATTTTTTTTGTTGACGAACTTTAGCCTTTATTTTTCCAACTTCTACATGAACAGGGATCAGAAACTAGTATGGAACTCTTCGGGTTTAATAAAATAATAATAATGTTTATTCAGACCATTCTATATTACATATCATACACTGATAACACAAGCAATTGACTTCACATAAAATAAACATAGAATCCCACATGGAATAAACTCCGTGCGTGGGTGTTTCATTAATAATGAACTGTTTCTCTTCTACCAACTTATTTTAACTGGCTACTTTTCTACATTAACATTAGCGCAATTAAACCTAAATATAATGAATTAGTTTGTAGAATAAATGATCTAAAACCACACATAATATTCATAGCTGAAACATGGTTGAATAAAATAGATTCCGACAATTTAGCTCAACTCAACGGATACAGCATCCATAAGCGGGATAGGGAGAATCGTACTGGCGGAGGTGTATGCATTTACTTGCGTGATGAAATAACTCGTAACTTTGCAGTCCACACAGTTGCAGTCGAAATTCCAGGTGTCAAAAATTTACATGTTCGATTATCTAGGAATAATACTGAAATTAACTGCGTTTATCGACCTGGCGATGTCACTCGAGAATTAAACATCCTCCTTATCGAATACTTGGATCGAATTTCATCACTGAATAACCTAATTATTGTTGGCGATTTCAACTATCGCGATATCGTTTGATCTGTGACTCATATTCCTGAAACGTCAAACTCTGCGAGTGACTTTGTAAGATTTAATTCCGACTCAAACCTTTTCCAGTTTGTGAATAGACCAACTAGATTCAGAAAAAATAATAGGCCTTCAACATTGGACCTAATAATCACTAACGAAGAACATCGCATTACACAGCCAGAGCATCACTCTCCAATTGGTATCTCCGATCACGAAGTTCTCACTTTCACCCTGCAGCTCAATGATATCAAACCTGAAAGATCCAATCATATTGTTTATAATGTAGTCAACTTTGAAACCTTGTCCCACGATCTCCAGAATACTGATTGGCGGTCACTTTTCAGTCCTACAGATGATGCTGATATTATGTGGAAGAAATTTCACTCCACATTGATGTCGCTAATAGACAGACATTCCCAGAAAAAGACTTCTCGCGCGAATCTCTCAAACCATGGATTAACTCAGAGCTTTTGTCGCTGATAGAACACAAAAATCGCCTGTGGAAGAAATATAAACGCACTAATAACCCTGAAGACTTTTTGAATCATAGAAATTTTTCCAACCAAGTATCTCTTGCTCTACGTTCTGCACGCCGCCAGTACGAGGAATCGATTGCTTTTCCCGATAACAACAGAAAACTTTTCAAATTTATTCGTACCAATTTGTAGTCGAAGGTGAGTGCTCTACTGCTACGGAAAAATGATGGGAGTATATGTGAATCTGACAATGAATCGGCTGAGGTTCTGGCGGATGCATTTTCTAGCTGCTTCACATCTGAGCCAGAGATCGAGCAGATGCCGGGTTCTGCTACGACACCACTGGACAATAGCATAACACATGTAGAGTTCAATCCAGATAAAGTGAAAAAGCACCTCCTCAAGCTCAAAAATCATTCGTCCCCAGGACTTGACCGCCTCAGTTCGTTCTTCTCGAATTTGCCGATGTACTTTCACATCCGTTGGCTAGTATTATGAAAACGTCCTTCGAGAGCTCCAGCGTTCCTCTAGGTTGGAAAAAGTCAAGTGTCACTCCCATCTACAAGAAAGGTGATAACTCGACCCGCATAATTATAGACTAATGAGTCTTTTGTCTCCTGCATCAAAAGTTATGGAATCAATAATAGATGAAGCGATGACAGAGTTAATTACAAAAAACTCCATCACACCAGAGCAACATATCTCGATTTCGAAAGGCTTTCGACAGAGTCACAGCTAAGAGATTAGTGTATAAATTAAATATCGTAGGTATTCGGGAGAAGTTGTTTCTTTGGACTGCTAATTATTTGTCGTGGCGAGCATTTGTAGTTAAAGTTGGTGGTGCTTACTCTTCGGAAAGGGTGGTTAAGAGTGGAGTTCCACAAGGATCCGTCCTAGGGCCACGGCTATATATTATTTTCGCAAGTGACTTGTCTCATCGGATTAGGTCTCGCAAATCGTTCTTCGCTGATGACACAAAGTTGTATGCAAACCCGCTAATCGGGAGGCAGCTTCTGCAAGACGACTTGGATGTAATAAATCGATGGTGCAAAGATTGGCTGCTACCATTGAACGTGGACAAATGTGTAGTGCTGCGTATAGGACCGAACAATCCGTTGTATCAGTACTCGATTGACAATCAACTCCTTCGCTCGGTGTCTTCACATATCGACCTAGTTGTAACCATTACTTCAGACGTCACATGGTCGGAACATGTCCTCAGTGTTTGTAAACGTGCTAACTATTTGATTCACCTCATTCGCAAATCAATCGAACACCTATCCTTTACCAGCTCAATCTCACTCTACAAAACTTATGTGCGTCCCATTTTGAATTACGCGGGTGCGGTGTGGTGTCCGGTTCTCGTTCGGGATAAGAACGTGCTGAAAGGTGTTCAGCACCGTGCATCGCGTATGACTTTCGGTGCCGTACGTCCATCATACGCTGACAGGTTAACTGCAGCTGGTCTAACGACTTTCGAGCAACGTCGACGTCGCGGAGATTTGATTTTAACTTACAGAATGGTTAAACACAACTACGCTAACCTCAAGAGTTTGTTTGCATTAAACGATGATACTCGCTTGCGTGGCCGTTGTCTCAAACTGAGAAAAGAAAAGTTTTCGACAAGGCAAAGACAGCACATGTTGGTCAATAGAGTGTTCAATGATTGGAATGGGTTTCCAGGTGATGTGGTCAGCTCGGTATCAGTAAATGAATTCAAAAACAAAATGGACTCGCTTCTTTTCGCGTAGTGGTGTGTCAATGCTCTAGTGCAGTTTATTACGAGACTAATTTTTACTAATTTTATGTATAAGCTGTGTATACAAATTTATGAATTATCTTCTGTTATTAGGCTTCATAGGTCTATGTCCTCAGCCATAAATTATTTCTAATAATAATAATAATAATAACAATGAAGGTCCTCTCACAGTGACAAATACGAAATATCTTTATCCATGACAACATTCTACGAAGTGATATAATCTTAATGTGCTTAATTCTATATTATATCTCTTTATATATTTTTCTTTTGATAATCATTCCTATAATTTTTTGACTCGAATTTGAACTGGATTGGAGCATAACTTGTCTTATGGACAGATTTAGTTTCCATGATGGTCAATAGATGAGTGGATTCTTTCCCTTTCTACCTCTGTAATATAGATAGACCTTTATCTCTCGTTTGAACTCGCGGAGAGAGGGAATACATTTCAGTCTATCAGGCAACTCGTTGAAGACTCTAGGACCGAGATTTATATTGCTTCTTTGGCCAATAGTTTTATTCATGCGTAGTACAGCAGACGCATTTTCACTATTTAGTTTCCATGATGGTCAATAGATGAGTGGATTCTTTCCCTTCCTACCTCTGTAATATAAATGGACCTTTATCTCTCGTTTGAACTCGCGGAGAGAGGGAATACATTTCAGTCTATCAGGCAACTCGTTGAAGACTCTAGGACCGAGATGTATATGGCTTCTTTGGCCAATAGTTTTATTCATGCGTAGTACAGCAGACGCATTTTCACTATATCTAGTTCGGTGACTGTGATCAATTCTCAAACCAGATTCCCCGAGTTTGTGTTGAAAAACGAGGAGAGATCGACAATAAAGTTGGGTTAGATCGTAAATACCACTTTCTGCAAATAATTGACTCGTTGGGTACCGATAGTGCTTCTTGTACATGATTTTCATAATCCACTTTTGTGCTACTTCAATTTTTTTTCGCTTTAGTGTTTAGTAATCCACCCCAAACTATATTTCCGTAGGTTAGGTGGGACTGCACTAGTGCAAGTTACAAAATTCTCAATTGCTTTATACTACAAAATGAAGCACACATTTTGAATTAAGGAATTAGCGCCCCCAATTTCTGCGCCGATTCGATGATTGCTCATTCCATTGGAGGTGACTATCAATATGAATTTCTAAGTACTTCACTGACCTGGTTGCGGATATCTCAATTTGCGAATGTTGTGTTGTGATGTTCAGTCTATCGAAAGCAGGTAAGTTCTGATCAAGGATAGTAAACATTATGAATCTAGTTTTGTCAACATTAACCGTCAATAGCTTACTTTCAAAGTATTCCAAGAATACACCGAAGTCATTTTCGACTGCCCTTTAAGTAATTGCCAAGAGTTTTCCCGATATATCACAGCAGTGTCATCAGCAAAACTAATAACATAGCCAGAAGTAGGCAAGTCAAACAAATCATTCCTGAAAATTATAAACAACAACGGTCCCAGCACAGTTCCTTGTGGACCACCGAAACTTATTTCTTTGAATTCACTCAGATGATCTCCGATTCTTACCGCTTGCTTTCTATTACTTAGATAACTAGACACTTTCAGTCGCAGTCATTATAACTATCGAATCAACGTTGGTTTTTTTTATGAATTTACCTTTTCTTCTGTTTATTTTACTAGCCATGTTTTTCCTACATTAACGAAAAAGTCATTGAAAGTATCTGCGATTTGAGTTTGCTCCTTCACTACACTTCCCTCAGAATTTTGAACAGACTGACACACCACAGGCACTCGATTCTCAAGTTCTTTCAATGTCTTCCATAAACAATTCGGCTTCTCCGAGTTTTGACTAATTTTATCTCTACAATAGTTAGATTTAGTTATGTCAATTAGGTATTTAAGTCTATTGCTATATTCTCTGAATTTATTTTTCAAGTTAATATCATCCGATTTGTTCTTCAGTTCCTGATACATCCGATTCTTAATATCTATGGACTTGATGAGAGCTTGAGTAGCCCATTCGTTGCGTTTCATTTCATTCCTCTTTACTCGGACTACATTAGTGCTTTCGTTTATATATTTAGAAAATTTCTCCGAAAATATTTCCGTGGCAGCATGAATGCAGCCAGTGTTATAAAGTTTATCCCATGACTCATTCATCAATAGTGAAACTGTCCAATAGGTTCAGTCTTCTTTCTCTGTTGTGGTTTGCTGATTGAATGTGCTCTAATATTAGGAACTTCTTGTCTGATGATATATGTTCTTTGAAGCTTCATTCAAAATTTTCACTTGTTTGACCTACACATCGATGGTTTTCTAACGCAACCTCGTATCTCTAAAACTACTGCTTTTCAAGAATGACAACAAACGTTTCATAATGAAATGAAATATTTTTAAAGAATTTTTCCTATTAATTTGAGAAATATTCACTTTCTTGATGAATTTTCAAGATGAGTTTGATATTTAAAATGTTTTAAAATTTTTCTTTTATTTTATGAGATACGTGTTTGTTGCAGAGAAAGAACGTAACATTCGTGATTAATTTTCGATCGATTAAAAATGTTATTATTGAAGTTTTGAATTTGGTATTATTTAAACTCGTTGTTTTGTCCTAATTATAGTATAAGCATTAAAATCACATAGTTTGATTAAAACTGTATTGAAATGTGCATTCAAAAATTAAGGATAATAGGTGGCATTTGAAAAACCGTCTTTTTCATTTATGATTTTCTTGAAAACGAATGAATAATCTATGTTACCTATAGAATTGAGTACCCATGATACTCTTATGTATATAGGATGATCGAATCAATGAAAATTATTGCAGTTTGAATCTACGACGGTAACTTTTCCATAGGTCAAGTAAAATATCTATTTGTTTTCCGAAAAAAATTAGTCACTGATAAAATCGGGAGTAAAACCAAAACAAACGATTTCGAAGATAGGGAAATAATACAAATTGAAACAATACAAATCCAAAATTTGAAATACGCTTCAAGTGAAACGACTTCAAACAGGCAGTTGTATCGAAATAAACTGACTTTTACGTGTTTGAAGTTCGCCAAATTAGAGAATAAATTTCAAATACATTCTATGTTGAAAAGCCTCTAAGAGTAAATTATCTGCAGAAATGAAATTTTTCCTTAAAACTGAGGAAAAATTGAATTCTATAAAAATAAAGTTATGTTCCAAAGGATGATGAAAACAACACTTTCATTTAGATAATTCAAATTTGAAACATCGTATCTTTTTATGGTAAATATAAGAGAAGCCAAATATTGACAAAAAGTGTTCAAGACATGATTCCATACAATAATAAATTGGAAAAGTATGACAAGCCATTCAAAATAACGAAGTTGGGATTCGTTTCCGGTAAGATCGGAAGGAGTACAATATTGAAAGGCCTGAATCTGTTAAATAAAGCAAAAAGAGACGTTTTATAGATAGATTTTACCAAATGTGCAAATGACTATAGAAAACAAACATTTTCAGCGATTGTTCTGATTACCAAAACAACAGTTATTGCATGAAGAAGTACTGAAAATTCAAGCTATATATATATATATATATATATATATATATATATATATATATATATATATATATATATATCAGATTTGATTTAGGAAGATTGACTCAATATTCCAGAGGTAATCGATCAAAAAACTTATGGCACATATTGGAAAAATATTCCTCAAAAATAAAACCCATAAAAATAATGAGATAAGTAATGGACAATTGATAGAATACATCGATACTTTAAAACAAAAACTTTCAGTATACTCTATTAGACTACGTGAATATAAAATAAATTCAGATAGAAAATTCCAAAACAAACTATTCAAAAATAATGAAAAACATTTTTACAAATTTATTTCAGGTTCAAATCAAAATATTTCTGGAAATGGAGTTCCTAAAATTGATATTTTAACTGATTATTGGTCTTCAATTTGGGCAGTGCCAAGGCAACATAATTCCAATGCAAGTTGGATTTTAAATGAAAGGTCTCGATTTTCTGAAATAGAATGCATGCAATTTGAAAAATTTTCAAACGAAGATATAACATCAGTTATTAAACACACAAAAATTGGAAATCTCCAGGTGTTGATGGTATTCATAACTTTTGGTTCAAGAAATTCTCTTGCGTTCATGAAAAATTGGCTGAATATTTTCATTTATAATAAAGAACCCTCAGCTACTCCTTTATTTTTACACAAGGAATTACTTATTTAAAACCGAAAAGTGATAATACTATTGATCCGTCTCAATATAGACCAATTACTTGCCTTCCAACAATATATAAAATTCTAACTGCATGTATTACCCAAAAAATTTATGCACATTTGGAGAATTATAATATTCTTTCCGAACATCAAAAAGGATGTAGAAAACAACACCTTGGTACTAAAGAGCAACTTGTAATTGATTCTGTTGCTTTGAATCAAGCTCAAACTAAGAAGAGAAATATTCATACAGCCTTCATTGATTACCAAAAGGCTTTTGACAGTTCTCCCCATTCATGGCTTCAAGAAATTTTGGAAATTTATAAAATTGATAAGACACTTCGTCATTTTCTTGAATTCGTAATGGAAAATTGGAGAACCAATCTTCATTTAAATATTTCAAAACAATCGTTAAAATCCGAAGTAATTCCAATCAAAAGAGGCATTTTAAAGGTGATTCTTTAAGTGCTCTTTGGTTTTGTCTTTGCCTCAATCCATTATCTCATGAATTAAATGCTACTAGTTTCGGCTTCAAAATAAAGAGTTTATTAACTGAATTCAAATTAAGTCACTTAATTTATTTAGATGATATTAAATTATATGCCGGAACCAGATCTCATTTAAAAAGTCTACTTGAGATTACTTTCAACTATTCCAATGATATTCATATGAAATTTGGGCTTCCAAAATGTAAAAATCTTTCTATTGAAAAGGAAAGATCACCTCTGATTATATAAAGATTTCCAATATCGAAATCGAGCCAATGCATCAAGGAGATACATATAAATATCTTGGATTTTGTCAAGGGAAGACAATTAACCATAGCAGCACTAAAGAAATTATTAGAAGTTCATATTACAAAAGACTAAGAATTATCATCAAGAGTTATTTAACTAGTAAAAACCTTTTCAGAGCTATCAACTCCTATGCTGTTCCTATTCTTACATCTTCTTTTGGAATTATTAAATGGTCTAAAACTGATCTAAATGAATTACAATGTCAAACGAGGAAAATGCTCTGTAAATATCATAAGCACCACCCAAAGTCAGCTGTTCAGAGAGTTACACTACCTAGACATCTTGGAGGTCGTGGATTAATTGATTTGAATAATCTTCATAGTAAACAGATTTTTCATCTACGTTCCCATTTTCATGATGAACAGAGAACGTCTAAATTACATGATATTGTTGTTGCTTCAGATTATAATCTTACACCTCTGAACTTGACAATGCAAAAGGTAGATTTTGATATATTTGATGATAATTCTAAAAGAGAAAGTTGGATGCAGAAGGAATTACACGGAAAGCACCCTAAAGAATTGAAAAATGATTATATTGATGAAATTGCATCGAATAAATGGTTAGTATCTGGAGAATTGTTTGCTGAAACAGAAGGCTTGGCAATTGCGATCCAGGACCAGGTTGTTTTCACAAGGAATTATAGAAAACATATCATCAAACAAAATATAGATGATTCTTGCCGTAGATGTTTCTGTTCTTCAGAAACAGTTTTTCATATATTATCATCTTGCTCAGTCTTTGCTTCAACAGATTATTTAGAAAGACATAATGCCGTCGCTAATATTATTCACTTCAATCTAGGAATTAAACATGACCTAATTCCCAAAAGAAAAAATTTCAAAAATATGAACCTGAGATTATTTGTGAAAATGACAAATATAAACTTTATTTTGATAAAACAATTCTGTGCAACAGAGCTGTAAAACACAATAGACCAGATATCGTTCTTAATGATAAACAGAATCAAATAACATATATAATTGATATTGCTATACCCGACACACATAATATACAAAATAAATACAATGAAAAAATTTCTAAATATATGATGCTTGGCGACGAGATTAAAAAATGTGGAAAATGAAGAAAATATTTATTCTACCGATTATTATTTCTACAACAGGCGTTATTCCTAGAAATCTTCACAAAAGTATTGAGATTTTGGGTCTTAAGAAAAATTTGTTTGAACAGTTACAAAAGATAACAGTCATCAAATCTTGTAATATTCTTCGTAGGTTTCTTTCCGAAAATAATAATGAGGTAGAGTCATAGGTTTTCTCTTTAGTTTATACTGCTCAGAATCTCATTTCATATTTTATTTATTTGTTTATATAAATGTAATATAATTAACTGAAAATTTTGTCATATTTATATTCAGAGCAGTATTCTATTCGATCGTTCACCACTTCACACAAAGGAAACTATTAATGAGTAACATTCAGTGTTACTTGACTAAGGTCCGTACACTGGATTTTTCCGGGAGAAAGCCTCTGACACTACTCGTTGGTACATTGATATCATTGTCTGATAATGCTATAGTATGTATATATTCTGGTAGATTGATATATTCCCATAACATTTAACGTTATCCTAATATATAATTACTCCAGGATATGTTTTGATTATAATCATTGCCTGGCAATGGTATTAATTACCGGGTGGTGGATTTATATTTTTCATGAAATCAAACAGATATATGGGCAACGCGTCGGGTAAAACCCTATATATATATATATATATATATATATATATATATATATATATATATATATATATATATATATATATATATATATATATATATATATATATATATATATATATATATATATATATATATATATATATATATATATATATATATATATATATATATATATATTATGAGATTTGAAACATTGAATATCAAAATTTAGAAAAGCTTATAATCATAATTGGAAATACCTTATGTTGGATTGTCCGATGTGCAGAGGGGTCGAATAATTGCTTTCTTTGTAGAAGGGGTGACACAGAGGGATATAGCGGCCACGATGGGGGTATCACAGGGGGTGATTTCAAAAACCTACGCCCGATACGTCGAGCTACAATCTCTGCAACATAGGCCTAGATGAAGTCGTAAGCAGATAACTGGCTTTTTGTGCCAAATTGCAAGAAGAGACCCTAGTGCGTCGCACCCCATACTCCAAAGGCAAACTCTGGGAGCAACAGGTATAAGTGTATCACTCGAAACGATACGTCAAAAACTTCGTTCAAGGGGTTTATACAGCAGAAGGCCCTTAAGAGTTTCAGATCTAACCAGACAACAAGAAATTAACAGACTTAATTGGTGTATCGAGCACCAAAATTGGAATATTGAATTGGCGAAATGTTCTTTTTTCAAATGAGACCTGAATTGGTGTTCGATGAGATGACCGCCAGATCAGGGTTTTAAGGGGTCGTGGAAGACAAGCTAGACTCCATGCAGCAAGGGAAATCTTCCACCACATCTCTGTCGTTGTTGAATGCAATGTACCATTCATATGCACATGATTTCGATGAAGCCGATTCACCGTAAGTCATCTGTCATATTTGCACCGATTCGGCACCCTAAATTCCATTCACAATTCAAAATTTGAGACAAATATTTTATTTGAATATGTTTATCCATTGTAAAAACCGTAAAACACACTTTTGAGAACTACCAAAATCGTGCACGGTTTATAGACTGAATTATAGATTACGTTCAAAATCGGTATCCCTATAGAAAACAGTGCTTACGTAGCAACAACAAAAATTTTTACCATCGTTTTAATCAGATTTTGTGAATAATCAATACCCGATATTTTTTCGATAGAATGTTTGTACTGGCTCGGTCGAAATTTCACGAAAAATTAGTTTTAAAGAACATTTAAGAGGCGATTTCAGTTCAGATTTTTGGATTTGGTTATTAGTGTTGCCTTCGTCACATTCGCTTAGTTCCTCCGATAAAAAAATGATACCATCGTTAAAATACTGCAATTGTAGTAGCAATATCTATAAATTTCGCCTTTAGTCTATTTTTTTGCACAAATTCAGTATGATAAAAATGTAAATATGCTCCTGTCTACATGATTCGAAACTGCATACCTACTACATTAAATGAGAACTGAAATTGCTTACCCATCACACTATTGTTGCATACCTGAAAAGAAAAAAGGAAATTATCAAAGAATATGATTCGAAACTTTAAAGTCTAAGTTATACATAAAATCAAGAAAAAAGAATAAAATGTGTAGATGTAACAAGTAAAAAATGGAATAAAATCTCATATTTCTGCTCTAGTTCATTAAGCAGATGCTAATTTCATCAAACAGGCAAATCAGTGAATTATCAAGGGCTCTGTCAATAAAGCTTATCGCAAACAAAGGCTACAATGCCGATGACAATATTTAGTTGAATATCCTAGCGTTGAAACGCAGAATCTCTTTGTTGCGGATGTATGAATTGTGGGGCAATTTACCTTGATAAAGTCAACATGATTTACACTAATATGTATATCATTAATGTAAGATAGACTAGGGCAGGTATAAGTTCGCTCCTGTTTGTGAGTCACATACCTGCATCAAGAAAGATATGGTAGGAATTCTCTCCCAAGAGCTTTATGCAACAACTCCAAAACTAATCTATTAAACCTTTTTGGAACAAATATTGTTAAATTTTTTCAAGATTCAGGTCTCAAACCACTTTAACCTCAATCTACCTGCTGTTCATTTGCCAACATTATTTCAAAGAAAATTTTATGCAGATGAAAGACTCTGTAGCACTTTCCACTTCTTTCATATTGATTTTTTTAAGGTATAGGTACTCTTTTTCGGCTTTTCGGCAAAATAAATGAAACACTATATGATGTTTGTCGTGCTAACTAGTTTCGAGCTTTAATACCTACTCATCTTCAGAGCTGAAATAGATAACAGTTTTTTCAATTTTATGACAACAAAAATCGGACAGAATACCCACCTTACAACAAGAATTCAAGAAACCAAACAGTTGTATGTTTTGCATAATCAAAAACATTATTGAAATGCTTAGTCAATAAAAGGTTTCAAAAATCTAACGATACAACACATTAAAATTCAATTGAAAAGGGTTGAAAACGACGAATTAAAACATTTGAGACTGATACAAAAAGCCTATCATAACTTATTGTACACTGAAAGTAAGGTTATTTCCTAGAGTGTAGTAGTACTGGCAGGTTCTTTTTCAATCTTGGAATACAGCGCAGGCCCGTTCTTTCATAAAAGTGCATAACCGCCGTTCATATAAATTCAAACTATGGGATGTAGTTACTCAAGTGTTCGGTGTCTTGCTTGAAATTTACGTGTCTATGTCTTTTGATCAGAATCATTTCTGCGATTCTTCGCTTCCTATGATTCGGTTGAGTCATCAGAATTTCAATGTCATCAATATCGAAGTTGAACAAAGGCCCCGTCGAAAAATGGTGTGATGCAAGAGCTGTCTGATCAGTGTTATCATGATTGCAGTCAGATTTATGATTGGTTCTTTCTTTCTTCAAGTATTGTTTGCTTTAGCCAATGTAGCAGCCGTCACAATGCAGGCAGTTTATTTTGTATATAGTGTTCGCTACATGTTCTTTCTTAATTTTATCTTTGATTTTTGTGGAAAGGACTTAACCACTGTCTTTCAATTACAAAAAGCAATGCCCAGCTTATTCGACTGGAGCGATTTTTTCAATCTATCTGATAGCCGAGGTGCATCACGCATTTAAAATCTTTTTTTAATATTATCAGGATTATTTTCAATATTCACTCTACCATTTCTGGTATTATTAAGGACTCTGTTCATTAATTTTGAAGGGTACCCATTCTCAAGAAATTTCCTCTTCAGTTTTGCCAAACTTTCCTCATGGTGAATCTTAGCACTAAGAGATAATATTCGTTGCTTCTCCTGTTTTATCAAATTGATTTTTTGATACAGAGGGTGTATTGACTGAAAATTGATAGTGCGATTTGTAGTACTTGGCTATAAATGTTTGTACTAAGTTTACCATCTTCCATTCTAGTGACAAGAAGATCCAAGAAAGGCAGAGTCCTATTTTTATCAACTTCGTAAGTGAATTTCAGGTTTGGATGTACGTCATTGAATAATCTGAGAGTATACTTGATCCTGGAATTATGGCATAAATGTCATCCACATAAATCAGGTCCAAACTGAGGCTTATATAGAGGCAACAGCTGAGATGATGTGAAGTATCGCTTGGCTCTGAAAAGAAAACTAAGTTTAGCTGTTGCAGACTTAGCTATTGCTGATACATGTTCATGCCAGCAAAAGCCGGAGTTGACCGTTATACCGAGAAGATGCATCGAATCTTTGGATGCAATTTGTTGGGCTTGCATCGTTAGAGGAGTTTCCCCAGCTAGGACCTTTCTAGAAAACGTAGTTGCTTGCAACTTGCTCGCCTTGAAGCTTACTAGGTTAAACTGACTCCACTCCGATATCCTCTGTAGGTCAGAGTTTCAGTTATTGATTTGTTGACATCTCGGACGCTGCGATACCGCAGCTGTAATAGGCCGCAGACTACTGAAAGACGAAATCAGGGTATAATCGTCTGCAAAACCAAAGATCTTGTTCTCTGTAGATGACAAAAGATCTTTTATCTGCAACAGAAACAAGGCATGCGAAAGAATGGATCCTTGAGGTACTCCTGCTTGCAACAGGAAACAATTAGATATTATACCATCGACCAGAATTTGTATTGAGCTGAATGATACGAAAAATCATTTTATTCTATTCTATATGATTTAGCAATCTATTTTAGTTTGTAGCCGACATCGATATTTCGTGGAATGTTGTTGGATACAGAAATTCTTTACATTTTCGAAATGACTGCTGGTTGATTTCTTCCGTTTTTCCTTCAAATTAACCAAATTTCGTTCTGAAGCTTTTTGTATCTATCTGTTGCGCTGAGAAACAAATTGACTGGATCGGACATACTAGGTTGTCGCAGCCAATTGCATAATTCTGTATGACAAGAGATACTACCTACTTCTTTCGCACCTATACGGGTTCGGCAACGAGTATTTAGCTAGTTAATTCAACTTTATGCCTTTCCAAGTATCAAGCTTTCAAGCAGCTCGATGAAGTTCAAATCAAGCTCTTGGCTTTCAAACTCAAGTCAATTCAAACCTCTCATTTTTCAAGTTAAGTCAAACTTACCGAAAAATTGTCAAGCTGCTTGACATGATGAAACCCTAGGTCTAACCGATCTCTTCACCTGAACTCTCTAGACTTTTTCTTGTGGGAACACTTTTGTGACTCAGGCTGAAAATTTTGACGATCTAAGCAGGGAATTATGAATTAATGTCGTCAAATAACTCCAAGTATGCTAAGCCTCGTTAGAGAAGGTTTTCAGTAAAGATTATATTATTGTATAGAAGTATATGGAGCACAAGTTGAAGATTTGATCTGAAATCGTTTGATTAAGTTTTTTTTTTAATTTATTTAAAGTCACGTCTACATCGAGGTCATTGGCGACTGCTCAGCCACAATATTATAAGGATATGAACACATAATAATTGAATAATAATTGATATGTATTTAGGAAATTTATTTTCAGATATGTGTATCCAATATTATGGATTTGAGGAGCTCTATCGTCTTCAGGCATTGTTGTTGTTTCGTCAAGTTATCTTTGAAGTTGTTGGTCAGGAACTGGTTGCGCTGATTATTATACTTCATTTATGTTGGTATTATGTGTTTCACTGTTAGTGGTTCTCACAAGTTGGTGGTTCTTCATGTAATATAAAATGTAAGAGTGTCAAATTTGTATATCCTATTCGAAGTCGTTGGATGATTGTTTGATTTCTACGGTTTGTCATCACACATGGAAACACTTCATGGACATTGTTTCTCACTTCTGATATTTTCGCCCCATTATCGGTTCCATAATTCGCTTGTTTTATTTGTTGTCATTTTGTGCATCTCTTGTTTGGTCATTCCTAATTCTACCATTGTTCCGTTTTGTATTGAAGCTTTGACCCTATCATCCGCTATCTCATTACCTCGAATACCTATGTGCGAGGGGATCCATGCTAACATAATTTGCTTGGTTGGTTGGTATTCGTGTAGGATGATTTAAATTTTCTTAATCAATTTGTTCGTTGAGTACTGATTACAAATGGTAGTCAGTACACTTTTCGAGTCTCAGAAAGTTATGAGCCCTTCTACTTCACTTGCCATCTCTAAGGTTTTGAGTAGGGCAAATACCTCACATGTAATTATCGATGCATCGCTTGGTAGTTTGAAGGACCACACCTGAGGTCCAATGGTATCTAGTACTATTGACCATCCAGCTCCATCCATGGTTCTTGATTCGTCTGTGTGATAACAGCTGTGGTTCGGATAGTTTCCGCAGATTTTGTCGTGCAAACCTTGGTAGTCACTTAGTTTTGTATTAGTTTTTGAGCCTAATGTTTCTAGGTGCAGGTTTACTTTAGGTAGTTTTGAAGTCCAAGTTGGCAAAGTTTGGTGAATATTCTCATTTGTTAGAGCTAGGGTAATGCTGGTCTTGCTCAGGTATTTTTTCAATCTGAAATTGAGTGGTTTAGGTGTTCGAGGCTGTACAGATCATGGAAATTTTCTTTGAAGGTTGCTTTATGTGCTGGATTCTGAAATCTATGGAGATTTTTATGCCATACCTCGAACATAATTCTATCCTCCAGAAACTAGGTGGCATGATGTTTGATTCAACTAGAAGCTGTTGATGGGGTTAGTTCAGAATGCACCAATAGATATTCTCAGAGCCGTATTCATAACTGTGTTTAACATATTCAAAATGCTTTCATTTGCTGAGTGATATAAGATACAATGGTAGTCTTATTTTCATTGTATTAAAGCTTTATATGTACTGATGAGTACTTCCCTATCTGCGCCCCAGTGTAGTGAAGATAGCGTTTTGATAATGTCCAATTTTTTAAGCATTCAGCTTCAATTTTCTTAATGTGTTGGGCCCATGTGATTTTGTCGTCAAACATTAATTCGAGAATCCTCAACGTTTTTACCTGTTCTATTCACATTCAGGTAAAGTAGCAAAACTTGCAGATTTAAATGTTTACGTGAAAAGCTCATATGTTTCGTTTTAGTGGGTGGAATTTTAGAATTTTAAAACCAGATGTTTTCGTCCATTCAATAATTTTGTCAATGGTTGCCTGCATATTGCCGATTTTACTTGATGAGACTTTACCACTAACAGACCGTGTTACATCATCCGCAAAAACTTGAGCTCTGAGGGGCGCCTCCACTTTCGCTATTATTTTGTCTATGGCAATGAGGAATAACAAGAATCTTAACTGACCCTTGGGGTACCCCATTTTCAATGAATGTCGGCTTGAAGAGCATGCCATTTATTCTTACTCTAATATGCCGAACTTTTAAATTTATTGTAGTTTATAATAAGGGTTTCCAAATGATATAACAAACTTAATTTCAAAAAGAAAATATTTTGTTAACGGTTCGTACCCCAAAAACGAAACGAACCCTAACAAGATTACTCCGTTGTCCGTCTATCTACATAACAAGAATCCTTCCTCAGGATCAAGTGAAAGTATATAGCCTCAAAATTGATACAGAATTCGAAAGTCAGCAATTTCTTTGTGCTCTGAAAATTCAACTGAATCAACGCAGTCGAAAGCTAGGTCTATTTATGTGCGGCATATTTTGACACTCCCGAAACCTGTAGGCTAACTTCTGTTGACATAGAAACATGAAATTTGATGACGAAGGATATCATATAGCACGAATAAAAGAACAATTCAAAAACTGCAAATTTGTTCCATCGCATGAAAATCATTTTGCTACAATGAATTTTTTTTAGAGGACGGAAAAAAGTATCGAGTAGATGATGCCACATACTCAAATCAGCAATTCCTCATGTCCATATAGAAAATCAAACTTTTGAGTCAACCTTAACGTAAAACAAAATTACGACTCATAATACAGGTGACACCCACACAAGTTAAACAAATCATCTCTCATCAGAGCGCACCGCATCCGACGTTCGTTCTCGCTCGTTATCTTCAATCTGTTTTAAAACGACTAGCCAATTTGTATTCATCCTCAAACACCTATTTAATTTTACGCACGATTTTCAACAAGAACTCAATAAAAATTTCCGTTCACTTCATTATCTTACCCATTTGCCGAAGCGGCACACATTAATACACATACGTCGAAAAATATTTGAGAAAAGCCAATTGATGGAAATGCCAGAATTTGAATTAATAGTATTTTTAGATCTTCAGGACGACTCAATTTTCATCTATTGTATTCTTCATTCAATTCCAAAGATGTTTCTCTTTGCTACATATTCTGTAGGGGAACAAGAGGGAGAAACGAAGCGCTATTTGGGCTAAATATCCTGATGATGATATTTGGAACTAGTTAAAACATGTTCAATTGAAATTATGTTCCGATTCTAACAAAAACGTATAAATTTGAGATACCACACACATGAAAACTATCTTATTGATGTTATAAATGTAATTATGGATATTTTTTTCATTCTTAAGGGGTATTCTGCTCTAGAAAATTGAAAAAAATTGAGTTTTTTGCATATTTTCAAAGCTTAATTTCTTAAAAATATGCTCCTAAAAGAATTTTTCAAATTTTGGGAGATACAAAGGATTTTGTAACGCGGCATCTAAGGCGGCCGAGAGGAGTGATCACACAGTGAACGGCAGATGTTTTCCAGAAATTCTTTTATATTCGACTTGAACTCGGTTGTAATTCGTCGGCATCCTGACTGTGCGCAGAGTATGAAAAATGAATTATGCGCTACTTATTGCCATCCAAGTTCAAGTGACGAGGATCCACAACACATGTACTCGCCTAATGATTCATCAAAATGGCAACAAGCAGCAAACACACCCTTGAAGGCTTTATCCACGAGCACCCTCCTCTGGATGTTAAAGTATTGGATGTGATTAAGCCTATTTATACCAGCTTATCATCTGATGATTTATTAGAAGGAAGCTTAGGATCCGATACACAAAATAATAATGAATTCCTCAATTTCTTGATATGGACTTTTGCTCCAAAGCATAATCACGCTGGAACCTAAACCATAGAAATTGCAAATTATTTAGCAGTTGCTATTCTTAATGAAGACTTTTGAAAGATTTTAAATATAATGGCTCTCATGGGCATCATCGTTGGTAGTAAGCTCAAACATTTGCTGTTAGACGTAACGTTCTGCTGCTTCAAAAGCAGGCAGAACAGCTCGTTTATAATAATAAATGATAATAAAGCTTATTAAAATTAATTTCATACATACAGAGTAATAAACAATGACAAAGCAGAGACTTAATCATTTCGAAGAATGTCTCGCCTGTTCGCCTTTGAGATAGGTATATTTTGTAAAGTTTAAATTTATAACAACTTCATTTGCGTGGAATGTTTTTTTTTCTATTTGAAAGTAAAGTTAGTTTCACAGCGCGTAGTTACGAAACAAAAAGTCACTATGTTTCTTGAATTGTTCGTCACGATAGGTTTATTTTTTTTTCACAACCGGGCTTTAGTCAAATCCCGTATTTTAGTCACAATTTAGGGTATTTTAGTCACAATTTAGGTTTTTTTTTCTCACATTTTAGATATTTTTTCCTTCTCTTTTTTTTTAAGTCTCCGCGAAATTTCTGAACTCAGTATTTAAACTAGGTACTTTCGTTTTTCCGCTGATTAATTAAGTTGTCTATTTCTGTTCTTCCGGCACAAAGAATCCAAAGCTCCACTTCCTTTTCGAAACATTTGTAATTTTTCAAGATTCGCAAGTCTAATGGTATACGCGAATGAAAGGAAGAACTTCACAAAATCTCGATTTTGAGAAAGAAGAAGGTCCAACCTGTGGATATGGGATCGCCCATTAATCCAAAGTGAGTAATACATATTAGTTTCTGAGTTATTCTACTGCAAATCTTTCTCAAATTTCAAACGCGTTTTTCTCAAAACTCCTTTTGTCGAGGTGGTTGCCACGATATCACAAGTTTTATCTGACAGATTCCTTGGAAATTTTGTGAGAATCTTCTTCATACATCTCTTCATCACTTGGACTTTGGATTTTGAGAAATTTCATTTAGAAGTATTTTCAAAACATTCGTGAAAGTCGAAAAACGGAGGTAAAAAAATTTTTTTATATCAAGTGATATTTTGTAAATTTTTTTTTTCGGCCAAGGTCCAAGAGATAGTGACATCTTTACTCATTAGGAATTTTTTGTTTGTTCGATTTAGACCACAAGGGTTGGAATCATGTCAACCAGGAAGCACCGTTTGACTAGCAATCCCCACTTCACCACTAGATGAATTTTGCCTTTTTTTTCAATTTTTATACGCTTCAAAAATCAATAAATATTTTATAGCAAAATGGATAGCAAAAAAAACTTTTTATCCTAGTTCGGAAAAATACCTAAAAAGTAGGGCTCTAGACCAGAATACCCCCTCAACTCTTGGGAGGAGGAGATGCCTGTCATGCTATAGTCGTGGCTGCCCAAAATGATTTACTATATATAAAATTCATTTTTTACCTATGGATAAAAGAGTAAGTAGGCGGCTGCCTTTCGAAAAACCATCTCAAATAGGTTTCTCTCGACACAGCTGAATCATACCGAATTTGAATATTTTATTCTATGATGTCAAATTTCACATAAGTTTCGAAGTAATGATTTTCATTCTGCATTCCAAAAGAACCATAACATGAAAAAACTTTGAAAATAAATAAACAAGTTGATTGATTTTAATGTCTGAAAAAACTTTAATTATCGAGATCGTCTTCGGAGAAGAGATAGATCGGGAGGACTCATTTCATTCTGAATATATATATTTCACCTAGTTTCCGTATTTAAACCTAGAAATTTTTCCACTCTGTACGTACGAAACAAAAAGAAATTCTACTCCTACATGTATGAAACGAACATTGTACGTGAACTACTGTTCACATTTTCTATGAAAATCACGAAAAAAACAAACAGGGAAACGCTTATCTGAGAAGATTTTTAACGAAATTCTATTAACCAGTTGGTTTGTACAAAAATCGTTATTCTCTTAAACCTGCGATGAGAGAAGAAAATTACCGAAGTGTTGAATGTAAACATAGCTCCTGTTGCAAACAATATTGTTTGCTCCAACTCACTCTTGAATTAGTTTAGAAGCTGGAGGATTGAGCGTAAATTGAAATTGGCAATCTAAGAAACCGAAAATTAGTGAAAAAAAAAGGGTGAAACGTGCTCCAACTTCGAAAGAATTGTTGCCGAATGGATTCTTCATTGATTAAATAAGTTTGCATATCTGATTTCTTTTTATTTTAAGGATTGAAGGAATAGTTTGCTGTTTGTGCCGATGAACTCCATAATCCAGAATAAAATCGAAGTTTTGTGTATACCAACGATATTCCGAAACTGAGATAGAAGCTGATGATGAGAGAACCTCTAATTTATGTTCAATTAATGGTAGTATAAACCAAAATAAATAACCAGCCATTTTCATAACGTAAAATGAACCTACGCTATGCACATAATAATGTTGTATTCGTTGTGTTGTTCTGTTAAAATTTTTATTTCTTGATGGTGGTATGAAATACTGAAGCCAGTTTTTGAGTATGTCTGCCTCGTGGTTGGAATGCATTTAGTTTTGATCTAAGTTTTGCTGTTATTATGTTGGTGAATATCTTTTATAGTTCATATATTAAAAAGAGTTTATTGACCTATGATATTATTTTCTTTTGTCCCCTGTCTTATAGAGAGTGTCCACTCTGAAGGGCTCATAAGAGTATCTGAGGAACGGATTTATAGATCAATTTCAAATTTTGGGGTTAGAGCGAATAGATACCGATCTACAATATACAATTGTTCACAGAGGTACCACATCCGGTTACACCGAAAACTTTGATATTTCAAATAGCATGATATCCTTATTCTTTTTTAAGCAAGGCCATTCCTTTTTATGCATCTTCTGTTAAGATCTGTCCTATTCAAAATTATCCACCATTGAGCTATAAATTTTTCATGAAAAATTGGAGAAATATAGTGTCATATTCTTTGACAAAAAATTTTGCTCAGTTTTGAGTAATATTATAACTTTTTTTAAGTTAAACGAGAAAAAGGTTAGTTTTGAGGATAACGTTCTTTCCGATGGTATTTAAAATACACGCTACGCAAAAACCACTTGTCAAATTTATAAAACCAAATTGTCAAAAAAAATGTGCCTATTCTTTTTTTATAAGGACTGTATTTTAAATCAGTACAGAAGGTTATTAAGTTTTCCTAATCCTGAAATGGTTCGTTTTTATTTTATGCCCTATTTCATCAGGAACCTTCAGTTCCATCAAAAATAAAATTAAATCATTAGGCCGTGAAGTATAGAAACATCGATTTAATTCCGATATTGGTTTCTATGTTTCACCATAATCTATGTAAGATTCTATGAATGTCTGCCTCAGTTTAAGGTTGGAAAATTATTTAAAAATAGCAATAAATTCTGTTTCTGTATAGGTTTTTTTGAATAAAATGGCAAATGAGTACTCAAACAATGATTTTATGAATATTTATATTTATTTTTCTTTCATTTATCTTTCCTGATTAATGTCAGCAACTAAATAAGCGGAATTGCAGAACGAAAAGTATCCACAACTTACGAGCAATTTTCAGAAAACAATTCAAAGAATTACCTACAAGTTTCGTCACTTATGAAGAACAGAATACATGAATGGGTAGCGTTAGCTTCTTCAAACGATGAAGATGTCGTTTTAACGACACGAATCATAAAATAAAATTTCCACATTTTTTCCAGCTTTCAAGATAAGGTGATAGTGGCTGAACTTGTCGGCGCTCTCATGGAAGAAAAGAAATCGGTCTGATGATCGTGGTTCATAAAATTGAGCTTGACTATGAGATCAAAACTTCATAGCGAAAAACGGGGTGAAACAGGTGGGAATGATGACCTTAACACAGAGAAACATAATAAATCTACTGCACAGTAGATGGTGAACGATGTCGAACGTGCTAGGCCCAACAACGGACAGGAGACTACTGAGTGAGGTAGCGCACAACGTTGCCCTATATTGTGTCACGATACGGAGAAGTACCACGACAGTCGACAGGAATAGAATACATGGTGGCCTGATAGAGATGGGTGCAGCTGAGAGTATACTGCACTTATTGGACGGTTCCTGTGAAGCCTGCCCAATTACTACCGACATGCATCCTTTCGACATGATGGCAGAGGAAATGAGGATGATTTATTGTTGTCTAAAGAGACACTTAGCAGATTACCAAAAGCAGCGTAGAGTCCATATAGTGAGTAAGTAGTAGGGAGGTTGAGCAATAATGTAAAACTTTCATGGGGAAAGCAATTAATGCCGGACGTGAGCGAATGGCAGAAGTGTCCACATAGGACAATCAACAATTATTTCACTCACCTCCTGACAAAATTTCGTATTTTTTGAGTTCTAGAAAAGTATAGACGAATAAAAGGCTACAGAGTATACAGAATGCAGCACAGAGCACTATATAGAGCTCATGATAGTAGAGACTAGCAGGTGGAAGCGAGAGAGAAAAGGTCTAGGCAGATTGTTTACAGAGAATCTAGACTGTCAACGAATTGTAAATGATCGACAAAGCTCGATATTCTTACCAGTCTTATGAGAACAGAGGAGGTTCGCAATGGAAAAACGAAGGGAAGGAAGAATATAGAAGATTAGATGGCCAACTGTGAATGAGATCTTTCCTACTGCAACGGTAAGGGACGTGAATGTCTATTTTCTCATTGGCTGAATTAAATTTGAGCAATTAGTGTAGGAGGTTGACGTTTAGTAGTTGAAAGCTCCTCACTCTGTGCGGCATTGCACTGCCTTCTACAGAGTTGGTCTGGTAGAAATTTCCCATTTCTTTAAAAAAGAGAAAGGGTAAAAACGAAGTGGATGAATTGATCATAAGTGTGGTGGCAGCACCGCTAGTAAAACCAGATTATACCTGTGGCATTTCCTCTGGGAGTGAATACGTGCTTTGAAAAAATGAGTTGGGAATCAAAGCCAGAAAACACAGAAACTGGAATAGGCCTACTTCAGATCTGTCCTCACTAAAAAGAAAATGAATGAAGAAGGTTGTTGGACTTTTTGATAAAAAATGTAACCTTTTTCACCATCTACATGTTTAACTTTAATATCGATTTGACCAAAATAAAAATCTGAGTTACCGAGTTACCACGGAGAGACCCACTGTAAAATTTTCAGTGAGTCGCGCTGTCATTCATTTTAATAGTTTATATCGATGCGTTGATTCACGAATATGATTTATTACTTTAACAAGGAATTTAGTCGTCGAAGTGGGATGAAATAGCTAATTTATATAATGATGCGGGATTTCATTTAACCACATGAGGTATGTGACATACTAATTTCGTAGCCTGTTATAAATCACCTAACCAAAATTGCAGAATTGCCGGACCGCATAGGTCATATGTAACACATATGTCTCCAAATTCTGAATAATGGGTTATTTGTTCAATTATATCCCTATTAGCTCGATGATCTGCTATGAGAAAACGTTTGTTGAAAATGAAATCTATATTCAATATGTTCAATAGAAATGAGTTATAACGATTTCGAATACAATACCTAATTGAAATTGAACAGATGTTAGCAGATAACTCGCACTGGTATTGAGTACTGCTGTTCCAACAGTATTAACACAGTGTCCCATTTTTTATTTGTTTGTTGTTATCTCTGTTAATATAAGATGAAGGAATGCAAGTTTTTCAATACTGTGCTACTACAAATCCAAAAGCGTTCTTTCACTTGTGAGATACAGTGTGATATTGAATTTTTGCCACGGGCGTACCCACTTCACAACTCCAGTATATGAAACATTCCAATAAAAATGAAAATTTATACAGAGTGTTCACACTAAAGTGCTCTCAAGAAGTAATAGGGAACTGGTTCGAATTTCAGGATCAGAGTAAATGGAGATTGAACTTCAATTCGCAAATGTTTTCAAGGCGGTAAAACTTTAAGTTATACGGGATATCGACTACAAATTTCAAATGGCATGGTAAACTATAAAAGTTTTTTTAACGGCCAATATAAATTTGAAATACGGTTACAATTGGTAAGAAAAAAGGTACCTGTATTTAGACAATTTAGTTTTATTGAATTGACAAGTGTTTTTTGAGCACACTGTATAGAGAATAACATCGGAAAGTACGTATTCCTCAAAGAGAACACTTTCCGTTAAACTGAAAAAACTTCATAACCTTACTGAAATCTCAGTAGCTCGGTGACGTAGAGGGTATTATGATGGTCTCCTGAGCAGCGCTATCTGGGTTCAATCCCCACAAAGTCCGTTCGATTTTTCGGATTCTGGAAATCGGTTGAGTGTCCATCTTTCGGAGGAGATGTAAAGCCGTCGGTCCAGTCTAACTGAGATGTGTTGGACATTGAAAATCCCTTCCCTCGACACAAGAAGGGTTCGGGAAAATTCCTGGATTAGTGAGGTGACAGAATTCCCCGGCGAATCATTAGCCGAAAGGCAGAACTAGACCACGTTAAAGGAAAAACAAACGTACAAACAAATTGTTCAATACTTGTTAATTCTAGATAGGAAAACACTTAACTAAAGATTCTTGAAAGAGGATTTTCTTCAATAAAAAACTTTTAAATGAGCACCATACTATTTGAATTAGCAGAGTTGTAGTCAATGTCTGGTGTAGTAGTATTCGGTATGCGGTATAACCGGTCGTGGTACCGGTCTGTCAACAATTGTAAATTGTAACTCAGTATACGTTTACTAAGGCCAAAATTTGAAATTGATCGATTAACCGGACCATAGATAGTTCTAATGGCTCTATATCGCAGACACCCTGTATTTATGGTGTTTGCGTTTCGACGATCCAGTAAATCGTGAAGAAGGAAAAAGAAAATCCATTAGCAGCAATCAGCGAACTTTTCGATCTGGTTATTGAGAATAATAAATTAGTATATACAGTTGGAGCCACGGCATGTGGGTTTGGAGGCAGGAATAGATTCAAGATGTATATTCCCTTCAATCCTGAAAATACGGCATCAAAATAAAAGCATTAACCGATGCAAAAACCTATTATTTGCATAATGCCTTTATTTAGCCGATAGAGATACTGATGGCTTGGATTTCTAATTAATGAAGAGAAAAATTGAGCAAACCAACTCCATCAGTTGCCAGATTAGCCAAACCTATATATTTAACAGTAAAAGATTTAATGTGACTGTTAATTTTTTTCTATTTAGCGCATTTAAATAAAAGGTTGTTTTTAAAGAATTTTTTTAAACTTAATTTCATTTTTTAGTTATTCTTGGCAATCTTTCATTTGGTACCCATATTGTAGGAACGAATAAAAGAAAATTATCCGCCATTTCGTTTTGCATTAAGAATAATTGGTCCACCGCCTTGTTGGATTTAGAATGACGTCACATAGTTAATCATGCATTGTCATCCAAACTCAACGTGTATACAAAATTTCAGCTCAGTTGGTTGAGATCAAGTGCCTTAAAATTGAGTTGTAAGATTTCACCCGAACATACAAACATACATACATTGCAAGTTAAATAAAAGCTTGTAAATATGTTTATAAATAACTAAAAGGAGTGTTTAGAATCTCATGGGGTTAACCTGTGAAATGTAACTGCAATAATGAAAATTACAAAAAGTGTTGATTGTTAATATGATTTTCAGAAATAAAATAAGGAGAATAAGAATATCACGGCATATAATTAGTTTTTCTTCGTAGAACTAGCAGAAAATTTACTATGACATAATAAAACATATCGATCGATCTACTCTGAGAGGCTGCAAGTATGTGTGATGCAGGGTTGTCGTACATACACGATATACCCTACCTACCTACTTACCTAGGTAGGGTGTACCGTAGCATATATAGATATTAGCTCTCTGCACAATAAACATTATTTTAATCAAGGTTTGGGTTAGCTTTAAATAGGTACTTCTCTATAATATAAATGAAAACTCACAGTTATTCAAAATTGCGAGTTTATTGGTTGTTACAAAACAAAAGAGTTACATATGGTATTAAACTTAACTAGAGAGGACTTAGGATGTTGAAGCGTTGCACTTCATGTCCTTAGAATACTTTTCATAAGATGGTACGTAACCACTGAATGTTAATCGCAAGCATGAAGACATATGATCGTCAGTTAGTCGATTGCGATATTTTGGTTTAATTATCTTCCTCTCAGAAAATGCAGACTCCCAAAAGTAAGGTGACTAAGAGATTGCCGTTGAAGAGCGATTCTCCTCAGATTCGGATATTAATCTTCAGATATAAAACACCAGAAAATTGTATCAGATGCTGTAGCTTTGGGATGTATATCTGATATAATCTGCACCAACTGATTTTCAACAGAACATGAGTTCATATTGAACTGACATGCTATTTCAGTAGCTAATTCCTCAATATTCTTACATGAAAAAGGATAACTCATAAATGATGTTAGATTTTCCAATTTACTGCAATGATAAAAACGCATTTCGAATTGTCCCAAAATATTTGATAATTCTTCCTCATACGTATCATTCAGTTGAGGATATGCTTTTGCTTTTAAGGACGGAAAACGTCTCAGATGCTTTGTTTTCAGTTGATCTATCATAAGTTGCATTTTACTTTTGAATGCGTTTACATTAATCATCTCGATAATAGTTTTTCCTTTATCTTGAAGCTCCAAGTCAATGGTGTTCGAGTGCATTGTGATGTCAGCCAAAAATGCCTAATCAGTCAGCCATTTTTTGTTTTTCAACATCGGAGTTTCATCACCTTTTTCGTCAAGAAAGGATGTTATTTTGGGCAATAATTCTTGAAACCTTTTTAGGAATTTTCCGCGACTCAATCACCTGACGTCTGTGTGAAAAACTAAATCAGTGTGTTCAGCTGACTGCCTATATTCCAACTGCAACTTAAAGAGCCGCCGTTGCAAGCTACGAGCACGGATGTAGTTCACAATTTTTGTTGCATTGCCCATAGTTTCCTCCGTGTTTAAAACTTTTGAACACATAAATTGTTGATGTATAACGCAATAGAATGGAAAAAATTAAGGGAGATCTTCATTAGCTCTACACACTCCACAAAACCGTTTTTGTTTCCAGTCATTGCTGGTGCTCTATTGGTTGTAATGCACAATAATTTATATATTGGTAGCTTGTAGTTTCCTTCCCCTTCAGAGGAATGATTTTCAAAAATTCTTCCTTAGCCAACATGTCATTGAATACCATCCGAATAAAAATGCACAGCTGGGCAGTGTCTATAATATTGGTGGATTAGTCTAACTGTAAAGAAAAGTATGATCATTTCATTTTATCATGTTTTAGTTCATCTGCCATGTCCTGACTTATGACTTCGATACGCCTTGTGATAGTCGGACGGCATAACTGAAGTTCTCTAATAGCAGACATGATTTCTGTTTTATTTTAAGAGTCTCCAAATAAGTCTCACGCGCTTCAATAAATGTTTTCTTCACAACCGATCCATCTTTTAAATGACGCCTTTGCAGCAGCTTTTGATTGTTTGGCTGGTCTTGTGAACATGGTCTGTTCTTCTTTCAAACAAGGTATCAAATCACGTACTTTTCTTGTTATTAATTCACTCTGTGGCGGAAAATCCTTTTCATAGTTTTTATGAACCGTTTTATGATGCCTCTATAAGTTACAACGCTTAGGTATTGCAACTGACGCATGATAAATAAAACAAATGCACTTATCTTTCACCATACAAAAGAAAAATTCTTCCTCCCAATCGTTATTAAAATGATACGTTTTAGATTTCTTCGCTGCACTCATTTTGTACTATTCAATAATAAACTTTATATCGACCTAAATATTGCCTTCGAGTTACAATTCAGAATGGCGCAACATTTATATAGGCGTGAACTAAAGTCTCAAATGTTCCCGTCAAACGCGCTGCCCGACATTTCTAGAAAAGCGGCAAGAATAAAAATCGCGGTTTTTCTTTGACAAGTACCGCGCGTTCCTTTGATAAAGCCGCTTTTTGTCGCTAGCAGAGTGTTATTTTCGTACGTAATAACTTTTTGTATTTTAGTTACCTACTTATTGAAAATTGAGATCTACTCAAAAAGCACTCGCAATCTACCGTTCGAGCATCCCTGCTCTAAAGCATCTGATGTCACAACAGGAAAACCTGAGACAATTGCCTTTTATAACTCAACAAATGGGATGTAGATGCAATGGATGCATCGACGCAGTGCTCGAAATACGCTTGTAGTCGTCGCACTAGAAGATGGCCAATGGCAATTTATTATAAAATATTAGACATATACAGCGTGAACGCATATGTCATGTACTCTTCATTGTTGGAAATGACATGGTACTATTTAATTTTGATAATAAATTGTCAGGACAGCTAATTGAACAACTTATGATTATTAGACTCGAAAATCCTTTTGTAAATAGGGAAATAAAATCACTCCTTAAGAGCAAGCACCAGAAGACCGCCTACAAAACGAAAATATTGTTATAATTGACCTTCTCGAATAAGAAGAAGAACCTTCTTCACTAGCATTAAATGCAAAAATCCCATATGTCTGCAATGCTCAAGAAAATGCTGCATCAATTGTTTCTAGGGGAGATAACGTGCATGAAAAAATTGCCGATATTTAATCGTGCACGTTTTTTTCCTTTCAATTTTAATACCGTTTCGAGTTGTTTCATTAGACTATTGAATGTTCTTTCAAAGCAAGGTTCGCATCAAAATAGAAAAAGTGCCTTTGTTAAGTTTTGACAGTAGAATATATAGTGTGTGATTTCCTTGGCGCTCAAAAATTTAATTTTTCTATTTTATATTTTGTACTATGTTATTGGTATATTTTTATGTTCTTATATTAGAAATGTGTTTCTTTCCTTCTTATGAAAAGTTGAAAATTACTGGTATTTTCGCGTAAGATACCGCATTTGAGACGGGAGTCTCCCAGACTCCCGGTCCGTGTTAACGTCGGTAAATCTAGTCTCCGTGGTTAAGGGTTAATTGAGACAGATCTGTGATATAACAAGCTGAAACAAGAACCACCGGAGAACTTATGTAAATCGTCAACCCCAAGTGACAATCAATTCCTCAGAATATTTTCTAAATAAATTTGGGGTTCCCATAATCTATTACAGATAAAATATGAATATAAGCTTAATAAACGTTGTAATGAATGGTGGGAAGATTGTATAGAATATCCTGAAATATCAGAGATATTTCGTCATCGGCAACAAACGAATTACTTTGAACAAGGATTTGTGCCTACAGCGCAATTTTTGGATCGAACTAGAGCCTACATTGATAGGCTTATGGATAATGATTTATGAGCTCATAGACCCAATATAAAATAATTTCACGATAATCACAAGGGTTCTAAAACTTTCACGTTCAGAAAATAACTTGAATCGAACTATTGATATATATAAGGCACATTTTAGTTCTGCAAAATAAGCTTTGATGATTTTAAAATATGAAGAAGGTACTTAAAAAGTTTCTGATTAAATAGAACATCAATTTTTCCTTATTATTCCGAAAGTTTCATGAAATCTTTTACATTTTTTCAATAATCACAATCTGCCAAAGTATTCAATATTCCTATTCATCACATTGACGAATCCCTAGTTTTTCAAAACTCTTTTGCTTCCCAGGAGTTTACTGAACAAATATGATAGACCGTCACAAACCATCGCTATGTTCAATGATTTCATCCTTCTCGAGGTCATACTCATTATTTCATTCATGAACTGCTTGATTTATGAATACAAGTGTATTACGTAAAAAATATTAATATCTTTATGTTTGTACACATAATATCAATGCATTTTTCTCAATTAAATAATTTCCGATACAACATCATGAATAATATTGAAACACCCCCAACCCCGGTCTACGAAAGACGATGCAGAATGAATCGTATTCCTATAAATTGCAATACCTGAATTATCTTATTTTTTACCCATATTAATTACACCTGAGACCGACTGAAATCGGTCAAATGAAAAGCCATGTGATCGTCTAGTACCTGAACTTGCTTTGAAGTTCTTTTTATAAAATAGGACCCTTTTCGTTGTTGTGTTGTGTATTTGTAGTAACCTACTCAAGTTCTTTTATGTGAGGTTTGATGTGATACGACCAATTCTTCGTCGCTTAAACCATAGGTAAGGAAATTAGAAAATCAAAAACAGATTCGGTAACAATGTCTATTTGATCTTTGTAGCATTTGTATTAAATTCTTATTCTTGCATTCTTTGGCGTCTTTTAATGAATTTAATAAATATGATCATATAGATAGAGGCCCAATTTGCCCTCACCCATATTTTGAGTGGTAGTTTATACATTAGATTATTTTATATAGACCTAATTGGTCCTCACCCATATTACGAGTGGAATGTGGAATATTTAATTATTATAAACATACCTAATTGGTCCTCACCCATATTACGAGTGGAAGTTGGAATATTTAATTATTATAAACAGACTTACTTGGCCTTCACCCATATTTTGGATGGAATTCGGATATGAGATTACTGTAGACAGGCCTAACCGACCCTCACCCATCTTATGAGTGGTAACTGACCCGATCGAAGGGTTTTGGTAATATGATATCATGTTTTCTGACGAGGTCGTTGCCCTGATACTCCAAACTCTGAAAGATTTACTTTTAAAATTCTAGTGGACACGTCAACAGCTGACAACTTTTAATCGAATTTAGTAATTCGTATAGTATTAAAACGTTATATATGGAACTAGAGGTAAGCCCGTAAAGCCATACGTGATTCTTTTCTCTCAACTGAGCGCCAACGGGCAGTTTTATTATTATTTTATTGTGTCACTGACTGCGGATCATATTCTATTCCCATATCGCGGATTTGCCAACCAGGGAATCATGCCCACTGATCATACACCTGTATGTACCACAAACGTCACATACATTCCCCAACTCAGACATTCTTCAAAACTTTCATACCGACAACATACAAGCCTCAATGTCTGTGGGTCCATACATGCGTATCGTCCCTAAAGCCATTTATTTATACTAATGAGTTATGATATTATTCGTAGGTTATCATTACACCTGAAGGCAGGGAAAGTTCCCTTATTGAGCTTAAGAGTATCGGACATCAAATCAATAATTTGAAAGTAAGATCTTCCCTTTAGTTGGATACAATGAAATATAAACATCTTCGTTACAGTTTAAGTATGTTCTGCTAAGTTATAAAATGAGATAAATAGAAATACTGAATAGAAGGATTATGATAATTCAAATAGATAATTGGCCCATTATAGAAGCAAAGATAAGAATCAATATTAAATGTTCTCACATTCGAACGTTTCGTTAATCAGATTATAACAAAAGATTTGGATTGGCAAAATGGTTAAGTAACATCTCAATGAGATCAATTTTCTGAGTTATAAAAGTAAAGTTTCACATCAATATTAAACTTCATAACATTTCAAATTCAAATAGTTCTCAAAGTTGGTGGAATCAGTACACAATAGCTTAATTACGTTTCAATAATGTTGCAAGTTTGATAAACAAATGTCAAAATAATGTGTCCAGTTAAAACAACTGTGTAAATCAATATAAAATAAATTCAGTACATTTCAAAGTTTATCAAGTTACGAAAGTAAAGGTCTTAAATAAGTCTATGAAAATAACTCTTCAAAATAAATATTAGAAAATATCAGTGCAGTTCAAATAGATCATTTGCCAAGAAGAAAAAATATGTGAAATAATTTGGAATTTGAGAAATGATTATTTCAACTCGCCCTTAGTGCGTTTAGAAATTAAGTAGCATATACTTCAGGAAATTCGTAAAGATTTATATTGGTCAGAAATTGTGAGAAAGATTCGGAAATAATTACCTATGGGACACAACGGGAACTGCAATTCCTCTTCTCATGTTGGGTTTCTCGGTGGGGAACAATTCGCGGATTCCATACTTTCGTTATCGTTATCGTTATCGTTACGTACGATAAATGAACTTCAAATTTAATTCCGGCTCGCACGGCTAAACGAAAAAAAAATTACATAAACTTCAACTTAACTCTCCTCGCACTAAACTTGGTATTCTCGAAACAATGAGAAAATACGGATGCTCCCCAGGGAACCCCGTCCTGGTATCGAAGGCGAGTGGGTTGGACCACTTCAAGCCTCCGGGACTTAAACGAAGTCCTCCTACAGTTTGCGAGAACTGTAGATGCTGAATGAACATCAATATTGTTGCCATTGTGAGCCCGTCTCTTTATGCGAGTGGGTTGGACCACTTCGAGCACTCCAAGACGTACCCCGAGCAATCTTGTGAATACCTCAGCCACCGAAGACGAGTGGATTGGACCACTTCAAGCCTCAGGCGTACGCCGACCACACTTCTTCCTGGTTATGAGAACGGGGTTCCGATATCTCCTGGTCAAGCCGATTTTGTCTTCCGTAGGCGAGTGGGTTGAACCACTTCGAGCCCCAGAAGAGAAAAAAGAAACAAGAGAAAATCGTAACAAGAGAAAATCGAACACCAATTCCCACAAATACAATGATCTTAGCGCGAGTGGGTTGGACCACTTCGAGCACTCCGAGTTGTATTTCCAGGGTTGGAACGGGTCGTCGCCTCTCCCCAAGGACGAGTGGGTTGAACCACTTCGAGCCCCAAGGAAGAACCGAGATATCCACAATCGAACCAGCATCACTTACTGAGTAAATTCACTGAGCTTCGAAAACTGAATAATCCTAACGCCGCGACCGCGGCGTTTATATATGCGTGGTCCCAGAAGTCCTTCCACCCGCCGTCCCCTTTGTCTTACTTACTCGCGACGCGAGGATTGCAGCCGGAGAAAATACCAGCTGGCATCTGGGCCGTGGATACGAAAGGGTGCTTTAAGAGCTTTGATACAAAGTCGAATATTGTTTTCGCTGGATTTCTTATCTGGGTTGGATAAATTCCTTCGTGTCTATGTTTACGCTTTTGGGTGATTTTAAGCTGCCTTAAAAATACGTAATATTCTACTATATTGAGAATTTAAAATAAAATTATTGAATCATTCTGGCAAATTACCGTTTTTTCACTGTAATTTTCAATTCAGATGAACAATATGAATGTTACGCAGTCAGATATACAAAATACAGTTATTACAATTGATGATTAGATCTTATTAGATTGAACATAAAAATATATGGATTGTTTTAGCAAATGAACAAAAATTAGACCCCGGTTCCGGGTCGTCTCAATATACAAAATTATATTAAAATTATAAGTTGGGGAGTAAAATTATTGTTTCATTGCGTTTGCTTGAAATAAAGTTGCTCTTGGCAATAATTTTATTTATATTGGTCCTTTTTATAATATTATAGACTTCTATAAGCAAGATTAAATCTGATTCTTGTTGATGCTTTGTTTCTTGCGCAAGGAGTTTTCAGGATAAATTTCAATGTGATCACATTCTGAGCCTAACTACATTAATTAAATCATTGACGAAAGATCACTAGGCTTAACTTAACGTCCAGTTGTCTCCAGTTCACATATCAATCCTGTTATTCACAATGATTCTACTTCTCTTCTCTACCTTTGTCTTCAAAATAACTATTTCTAATTTAATAACAGAATATTTTAAACAGTCTGGAGGCCTTGCTATGGGCTCTCCCTTAAGTCCACTTCTTACTGAAATATTCATGAGTCATAGAAAGAAAAAACTTTTCAAAATCCCAGAGCTTCACAAATTTTTTTGGTATCGTTTTATTAATGATGTACTTGCGTGCTCCACTGATACATCAAGATATTTTGATCATTTTCTGAATTCCATCAACAATATCTACCCAAATATCAATTTCAAGTTAGAAATAGAACAGACGAATTAATTTTTAGACTTAACCTTTTTTGTCGAAAACCTAGCTTCATAGACATTTGCATTCCTCATGACTCTTCTCACCCTTGAATATAAACTAGCTGATTTCAATGTTCATAGAGCATTTTCTTTGCCACTTTCTATTGAAAACTTAAACAAAGAAATTTACATCATAAATACTATCTTCAGTAATAACGGTTACCCCTAGCATAGTAGACAACATTTTTAAAAACACAAACACAGTTAGCTGATATAATATATATATATATATATATATATATATATATATATTCATATTAAAGGGACACTTTCGCCTCAGAAATCACCTGAATACGTTAGAATTGATTGAGTACTCTTCATGTAGACTCTGTGGAGAGGAGATAAAATCAATGGAAGACGTCATGTGAGTGTGCCACAATAGACCACTGGGACGCAGTGGCCTGGTTGTTAATCAGTCCTCTATCAATTCTCTCAATATGTATCTATTTATCGTGGAGTGTAATCCTAGTTTTTCTTTCTTTTTAATGATGATGCAGCAAATGCCACATCACGGGGAGATAATACTGAACCTTTTGATACCATAAAAATCTAACTCTGTTCTTGATCCTCCTAACGGGTCCCTATTGAATATTGAATTGTTGCTATCAATTTCCGATCTGGTATTCAATTGCTTCGTTTCAGCTTTTGCCTCACCACTCAGAACAGTACACTAGGAGCACCTATTGGAATTTGTGGAACGGTCAGAACTTCCACAATGCTATATTATGTTAATAATGTAGAACGATAATGATCATTAAACTGAGATGAGTCCCTGAAATATTTTGTGACTAGATGTAAAATATTGAGTTATTTATGAATATAGAATTAATTTTTACAGTCAAGAGTGAAGAATTAAAGTTAACTGACTCTTTTGGTCTTTGAAGTCTACGATTATTCTCAAATAAAGATTAGAAGCACAAATCCAAATAAGGAACTACGTTTTTATCGTGTATCTAGTTGAAATTTTATACTTTTCACCTATGTTGACAATTGTTGACACTGTTAAATGTTCATTTTGTAGGTAGGCACTTACGATCACTTGAACCGGAACAATTGTGACTGAATGACATCTATTTGAAAGAATCGTTTTTGAACGACTGTCAAGGAAAATAGAACAATATGAAAGAAAATATATGGAGGCGACGTTGGACGTGAACACGTTGAGAATAGTTCTCGGTTCATGGAACAATTTATCGAAACAACAATTTCGAAATTCGCTGACGGATGCATTCGTTTTGATGTTTTATTGCTAACCAGAAGCATTTCGGGGTTATTACGCGCTTGTATCAATGATGGAAAGCAGCCACGATTGCGAACAGCGTTTCTCAGATTTATTTCCGTTTTGAAGCCAGGAGAATTTTTAAATTGTCCGCATTATTGAACGTTCGTTCACATGTATTTCAAATGTAGACAGATTGCAATATATAAAGGAAAAACGAAAATTTCAATGAAAGGGGAAGGGGGATTTTCGAACAAGCTTTTGATGAAATCTTACTGAACATTTGACATGTCCACGATTTATGACAGCTGATAGATAGAAGGAATGTGTCATAGAAAATATATATGAATCAAATGGTGATATCGTTTTAGTATAGGAAAACTGATCATTTATTTTAAACTCAAAACGGGACATAAGATTTCATACTTTCACTAGCAGGTTAACAATGAAAATAAACACAACTTCTCAAATTTCTTTATTGAGAAAAAGTGTCACTTAATTTAGATAGTATCACCATTGTAATATTCACATTAATTATATTTTTTTCTATTGAAAACAAGCTATGAAATGAGAAAATACCAGTTTACTTAGCTTCATTACAACAAAGTTCCTCTAGCAGTAAATATTTAATATATAATAATAATAATAATAATGATATGAACCTCAGGGGCTCAGGATCATTGTTTCTGAGTACGGGCTTAGCGAACCCGAGGTACCCAAGCTGAACCTGGCAGTAGGTATAAAATGCAACTTATCCAATGATGTACAATCTAAGGAATAAACGGGTGAATCGACATTGTACCACCATAACCTCTTGTCGCGTTCAAGATTTAGGAAGAGGGTCTTGTTCGGAAAGTGAGTCACAGTCTCCCTCGGTTAGTGACGGAAGCAGCGTGATATCGAGTAGGGATACTGCAACACAAAACCAAGTGGGAAATAACATCAATACCTCCCAACCGACTCTTGATGCTTCAACGGTGGCACAAGCCATTATGCCTACGACCACGAGAGCCGGACTCCCTAGGAAACGCATGAAGTGGACCCCAGAGATGAATTACTTCATTATGCGTTCCTATTACAAGATTACAAACTTGGAATCGGAAATGACAGCATACAGATACGCGTTACATCTTGCGTTCGTAGAAAAATATCCTGAATTACAGCACATATCCGAGCAGAGAATTTCGGATCAAAGAAGAACAATCGTTAAAACAGGCTACTTTCTTCAGAAACGCTGCAAAGCATACGAGAAGAGGTCATAATGGAACTTAGAAGCGAAAATGATACTCATAACGGTATACCTGCTGGAGTTAATGAAAGTGTTACAGATAACATCGAAGCCACGGAAACGAATATTAACACGGAATGCCCTCCTGAGCCGAATCAGCAGGACGAATATAGGTATTTAGCAAGATCGGAACTCAACAGAGCAATAACTGAATTCAGTGGTAGTAACCCAACTAAAAGACCTAAACTGCCCAAACTCAAGACGAACAAGAACACCAATATTATCCTAGCAAGCGTGAATTCAGTGTTTGAAGAATATACCGACCAGAACACCTTGGAGAAGATTCACACTTTGATTTACTGTGGAGCAGTAGCGGTTCTTCGACTTCACAAACAACAAATCTCCACAACTCTGATTCAAGCTGAGCCAAAAAGTGTCCGAAAACAACCATGGCAAAAACGACTGGAGAGAGATATTGATAATATTAGAGCAGAAATCGGTCGCCTCACAGAATTCCAGAGAAACAGAAAACCCTCAAGGCGATTGAAATCACATATACGCAAAATTTATAGGAAAATTGGTACGAACACAAAACACCCTGATCACAAACAACACATCGACGTGTATATGGACACTTTGAAACAGAAACTCCAAGCAAAAGCAAAGAGGCTTTCAAGATACGTCAAGTGTACTGAAAGGAAACACCAAAACCAAAGGTTCCTCCAAAACGCAGCCAATTTTCATAAGGGAAATAACAAAAATGCGACCAACAATAACAGAGAAGTACCTGACGCACAGTGCTTGACCGACTATTGGTCATCACTATGGTCGCATCCCAAAGAACACAATAGAGATGCGGAATGGATCACGAATGAAAAAGAACGCCTCGATATCAGACATATGGACTTCGATGGAATAACGGAGGAAGAAATCACAACAGTAGTTCGAGCGACCAACAATTGGAAGGCCACAGGTATAGATAATATCCACAACTACTGGTACAAGAAGTTTGATAAGCTCCATGGAGCCCTAGCAAAACAGCTCACTTATGTTCTTCAACATCCCAAGAAAACACCCACTTTCCTAACGCAAGGCTTAACATATATGCTACCTAAGAGCGATAGAACACAGGATCCGTCTCAATATAGGCCAGTTACTTGCCTGCCAACACTCTACAAAATACTCACCTCATGCATATCCAATCGAATATACCAACACCTTGACGACAACAATATATTAGCAGAGGAGCAGAAAGGATGCAGAAAGAAACACCACGGTTGCATGGAACAACTCATCATCGATTCTGTGATAATGAAACAGGCACACGTGGGGCATCGGAATGTTCATTCAGCTTTTCTCGATTATCTGAAGGCATTCGATAGTACCGCCCATTCTTGGCTTGTTGAAGTATTGCAGATATACAAAATTCACCCAGCCCTGGTAGAGTTCTTGAAGACAACAATGACACACAGGCGAACGTCTCTGCAGGTCAACATGAACAATAAATCAATTAAAACCGACGAGATACCCATACGTCGTGGAATTTTTCAAGGAGACTCTTTGAGTCCACTATGGTTCTGTTTGGCAATGAACCCATTGTCCTCAATGCTCAATAGAACAGGATACGGATTTAGGATAAAAGCAGAAAGGAATTATCATACAATCTCCCACCTGCTGTATATGGATTATATCAAATTATATGCTTCGAACAAGAAGCAATTGGATGATTTGCTGAAAACTGTCAGTGATTTCTCGGCAGATGTTCATATGAAATTCGGGATTGAAAAATGTAAGACCCTGAACATTCAAAGAGGAAAGTCATAGATGGTGAAACACAACTTCCAAACGGTGATATTATACAGTGCATGAGAGATGGCGAAATATACAAATATCTGGGATACCAACAAGCCAGATTACTAGACCAAAAACAATCAAAGCAGAAGATTCGTTCAGAATACAGTCAGCGTCTGAAGTCTGTGCTGAAATCGATGTTGAATTCGGGGAATTTAGTCAAGGCAATTAACACCTACGCCATTCCAGTGTTACTTTACTCATTTGGAATAATCAGATGGACTAAGACAGAACTGGATGATATTCAAAGGCAGACCCGAACGATGCTAACAAAGTACAACAACCATCATCCAAAATCGTCTGTGATACGAACAACTTTGAAGCGGAAAGAAGGAGGACGCGGATTGATAGATGTAGTCAATTTACACACCGAACAGAAAAAAAAACTCAGAGAAATCTTCTCAGCAAAAGCTCTCACTTCTGACCTACATAGAGTGGTATCGTTGGCTGATAAGGGATATACACCTCTAAATCTTGCTGCCAGAGATGACCTGCTGAATCTACCATTCCTATCAGATACTGAAAAACAAGAGCAATGGTCAAGAAAGGAATTGCATGGACGACATCACCATGAGATTAATCAACCACACATCGACAAAGAAGCCTCCAACAAATGGTTGATGAAAGGAGAATTATTCGCGGAAACAGAGGATTCCTTATGGCCATCCAAGACCAAGTGATCGCTACAAACAACTACAAAAATTTATTATGAAGGACGGAACATTACAAACAGATAGGTGCAGAAAATGCCATATAAGATCGGAGACGATACAGCATATTACGTCCGGATGCGAACAACTGGGCAATACAGACTATCTTCACAGGCATAATCAAGTGTGCAACATTATCCATCAGAAACTTGCACACAAGTACGGACTTCTAAATACATTCCAGTCATATTACAAGTATCAACCGGCGCCCGTATTGGAAAATGACTCTATCAGATTATACTACGATAGGCCTATTATCACTGACAGAATGGTGACGAATAATAGGCCGGACATAGTGGTGTATGAAAAGAGAGCCAAAACAGCAATGCTGGTGGATGTCGCCATACCAAATAATAACAACGTGCTGAATAAGTTCTAGGAGAAAAGTCCAAATACACAGACCTTGCTATTGAGATCAAGCAAATGTGGCACCTCGATAAAATAGATATTGTTCCTGTCATCGTATCCTCGACTGGTTTTATACCCAAAACTTTGCATGATAGCCTTAAGAAATTAGAATTGCATAAGAATACCTATATAGAAATGCAAAAGCTGTAATTCTTAACACATAAAGGATAGTTAGGAAATTTATGTCAAGTATATTGTAATCGAGCCTATTCCCTTTGATTGCTAAATCTGGGAAAGGTAAATTATATCCAGCTACTAGCTGAGATAGTGCAAAAGTCCACGATAATAAATGATATGATATCGATGATATGATATTACCGAATAATAACAACGTGCTGAACAAGTTCCAGGAGAAAAATTCCAAATACACAAACCTTGCAATTGAGATCAAGCAGATGTGGCACCTCGATAAAATAGATATTGTTCCTGTCATCGTATCCTCGACTGGTTAAATACCCAAAACTTTGCATGATAGCCTTAGAAAATTAGAATTGCATTAGAATACCTATATAGAAATGCAAAAAGCTGTAATTCTTAATACATGTAGGATAGTTAGGAAATTTATGTCAAGTATATTGTAATCGAGCCTATTCCCTTTGATTGCTGAATCTGGGAAAGGTAAATTATATCCAGCTAACAGCTGAGATAGTGCATATGATCAAATCGAATATACCAAAACCTTGACGACAACAATATATTAGCAGAGGAGCAGAAAGGATGCAGAAAGAAACACCAAGGGTGCAAGGAACAACTCATCATCGATTCTGTGATAATGAAACAGGCACACGTAGGGCATCGGAATGTTCATTCAGCTTTTCTCGATTATCTGAAGGCATTCGATAGTACCGCCCATTCTTAGCTTGTTGAAGTATTGCACATATACAAAATTCACCCAGCCCTGGTAGAGTTCTTGAAGATAACAATGACACACTGGCGCAAGTCTCTGCAGGTCAACATGAACAATAAATCAATTAAAACCGACGAGATACCCATACGTCGTAGAATTTTGCAAGGAGACTCTTTGAGTCCACTCTGGTTCTGTTTAGCTATGAACCCATTGTCCTCAATGCTCAATAGAACAGGATACGGATTTAGGATAAAAGCAGAAAGGAATTATCATACAATCTCCCACCTGCTGTATATGGATGACATCAAATTATATGCTTCGAACAAGAAGCAATTGGATGATTTGCTGAAAACTGTCAGTGAGTTCTCGGCAGATGTTCATATGAAATTCGGGATTGAAAAATGTAAGACCCTGAACATTCAAAGAGGGAAAGTCATAGATGGTGAAACACAACTTCCAAACGGTGATATTATACAGTGCATGAGAGATGGCGAAACATACAAACATCTGGGATACCAACAAGCCAGATTTCTCGACCAAAAACAATCGAAGGAGAAGAATCGTACAGAATACAGTCAGCGTCTGAAGTCTGTGCTGAAATCGATGTTGAACTCGGGGAATCTAGTCAAGGCAATTAACACCTACGCGATTCCAGTGTTGCTTTACTCATTTGGAATAATCAGATGGACTAAGACAGAACTGGATGATATTCAAAGGCAGACCCGAACGATGCTGACAAAGTACACCAGTCATCATCCAAAATCGCCTGTGATACGAACAACTTTGAAGCGGAAAGAAGGAGGACGCGGATTAATAGATGTTGTCAATTTACACACCGAACAGATTAAAATTCTCAGAGAATTCTTCTCTGCAAAAGCTTTCACTTCTGACCTCCATAGAGTGGTATCGTTGGCTGATAAGGGATATACACCTTTGAATCTTGCTACCAGAGAAGACCTGCAGAATCTGCCGTTCCTATCAGATACTGAAAAACAAGAGCAATGGTCAAGAAAGGAATTGCATCGATGACATCACCATGGGAGATTAATCAACCACACATCGACAAAGAAGCCTCCAACAAATGGTTGATGAAAGGAGAATTATACGCAGAAACAGAGGGTTTCCTTATGGCCATCCAAGACCAAGTGATCGCTACAAACAACTACAAAAAATTTATTGTGAAGGACGGAACATTACAAACAGATAAGTGCAGAAAATGCCATATAAGATCGGAGACTATACAGCATATTACGTCCGGATGCGAACAACTGGCCAATACGAAGTATCTTTACAGGCATAATCAAGTGTGCAACATTATCCACCAGAAATTTGCACACAAGTACGGACTTCTGAACACCTTCCAGCCATATTACAAGTATCAGTATCCGTATACCTATCAGATTATACTACGATAGGCCTGTTATCACTGACAGAATGGTGACGAATAATAGGCCGGACATAGTGGTGTATGATAAGAGAGCCAGAACAGCAATGCTGGTGGATGTCGCAATACCGAATAATAACAACGTGCTGAACAAGTTCCAGGAGAAAAAGTCCAAATACACAGACCTTGCTATTGAGATCAAGCAGATGTGGCACCTCGATAAAATAGATATTGTTCCTGTCATCGTATCCTCGACTGGTTTAATACCCAAAACTTTGCATGATAGCCTTAAAAAATTAGAATTGCATAAGAATACCTATATAGAAATGCAAAAAGCTGTAATTCTTAATACATGTAGGATAGTTAGAAAATTTATGTCAAGTATATCGTAATCGAGCCTATTCCCTTTGATTGCTAAATCTGGGAGAGGTAAATCATATCCAGCTAACAGCTGAGATAGTGCATAAGTCCACGATAATAAATGATAACATATTCTTTTATGCAGTGATTTTATTTAGCTTTGTAAGGAATATTATAAAATGGGTGAAAAATACTCAATTAACAAATTTGATAGCTCTTTAGATATTTCTATCATCATCAGACGTTTACAAATTGTGAGTTAAAACTAAGATACAGTTGTACAATTTATATTAAATATAGGATAACAGATTTGAATTATAAACAGATAGACAAACAAGTTTCTACTATTGGAATATGGATAGGTATTCATAGGTACATTAGTAATTACTCGAAAATCCCAAATATAGGGAAATAGCATAGGTCTGTGTTGTCGTTAAGAAGGGTAATATTGTTTTTATTGTGTTTAGCTTCGAAAATTTTCTGAGATTCTAGGTAATTGAGTTTATTTCGGGGCACGGTGAAGAATGTTAAGGTTATCTATACTAGGAAAGCGGTGGTTGTTATCTAGGCAATGATGTGCGATGATGTAGTCATTTTTGGTTTCACCAAAGGAAGAGTTATGTTCTTTATATTCAATGTGGAAAGATTTTCCTGTCTGACCTATGTATATACCGTTACAATCAGGGCAACATAGTCCGTATACTCCTGAAATGTCTAATTCGTGAGTTTTATCCTTGGCATTGAACAACAATTGTGATAATTAACAAGTAGGATCGAAAGCAATTGTTATGTTGTGACATTTGATTTGCAACTTGCTGTGAAATTTGGACCAAAATAAGTCGAGGGAGAGAATTTTTGAATAACGGTGTTTGGTTCAACATGAGGGTATATACTATTGTAAGCTAACTGTGTTTGTTTTTTAAGAAATATGTTGTCTACTATGCTAGGGGGTATCCGTTATTACTGACGAAAGTTTTTATTATGTATATTTCTTTGCTAAGATTTTCAATAGAAAGTGGCAAAGAAAATGCTTTATGAACCTTTTAGTTGAAAACAGCTAGTTTATATTGCAAGGGGTGAGAAGAGTCATGAGGAATGCAAATATCTGTGAAGGTAGGTTTTCGAAATATATCAAATGCATAACAGTTATTGTTTTCGGGAAATGGTTAAGTCTAATAATTAATTCGTCAGTTTGTTTCTATTTCTAACTTGAAATTGATTTTTGGGTGGATATTGTTGATGGAATTCAGAAAATGATCAAAATTTCTTGATGTTATCAGTGAAGCACGCAAGTGCACCATCAACATAACAATACCAAAAAAATTTTTGTGAAGCTCTGAGATTTTGAAAAGTTTTTCCTTCTCTATGACTCATGAATATTTCAGCAAGAAGTGGACTTAAGGGAGAGCCCATAGCAAGGCCACCAGACAGTTCAAAAAATTTTGTTATTGAATTAGAAATAATTATTTTGTAGACAAAGGTAGAGAAGAAAGTAAAATGATTGTGAATAACAGGGTTGATATGTGAACGGTCGAAACTGCTGGATATTAATTGTAAACATTCATCTCCGGGGATAGTAGACTACATATCGTCGACGTTTAGGGAGAGTAGAAAAGCATTTGTAGATACTGTAACATCTTGTAGTTTTTTTGAAAAGTTCTAGGGAGCTTTTATGGAATATTTGGGGATGAAATTAGTTCTTTTGAAAACATGTACGTTGTAGAACTATTGTATGAGACAACTTGACGGATGTGGGCATTTTCTTTGTGAGCATTTTTATTCGTTCACATATCAGTCCTGTTATTCACATTGATTTCATTACCTTCTCAACCTTTGTCCTGAAAAAAACTATTTTATTAATAACAAATTTTTTCAGCAGTCTGGAGGCCTTTGCTGAGGGCTCTCTCTCAAGTCCACTTCTTGCTGAAATATTAATGAGTTATACAAAGTGCTACATAACTACATAATAGCATGTCACAACTTGAGAGGGTAAATCTACGTGCAATTTGAAAAAAAAAGTTCATGTAAACATAGGTCCGCAAAAGCTTCGATACGGAGCTACAGGGTGTTGGAATTTCCGGATATTTATTTATATATATATATATATATATATATATATATATATATATATATATATATATATATATATATATATATATATATATATATTTCATGATATATATATATATCCTGGAGTAATTATATATTAGGATAACGTTAAATGTTATGAGAATATATCAATCTACCAGAATATATACATACTATAGCATCATCAGACAATGATATCAATGTACCAACGAGTATATATATATATATATATATATATATATATATATATATATATATATATATATATATATATATATATATATATATATATATATATATACTCTATTTGAGAACTGGTTCCTGTCAGGAAGGATTATTCATGGATCTACGGGTTTTTGAATATTTCTTCTTGTCTTCTTGTCTCCAAGTTTACATATATGTAAACTCCTGGCGAAGTTTATCCCGGACAATATTTTCTCATCAAGTATTTACCGACAGGAGGTTTTACCCTGGAAAAGAGACCCAGACCACCAAATACATTATTTTGAACCGTTCATGTGATTCACGGACAGTCGGAAGATGTTCCTCAAGTATTGGAAATTTTAACGTCCTCATATCTGTTTGTTATTGTTCGTATCTTTCTGGAAGTCCTGTAGCGAGATCACCGTTTCGGTCCATAGAGGGCGACTCTTGTACGTATGTACGAGATACGTGCTTTCTGGAATCGTTGGGGTACCCCGATGTAGCTGGTTAGGATGCTGAGAAGCGATATGCGACACTGATGAGCTCCTAATAAGGACGAAACTGCACTCTGCCGCTTCGTTTCTGGGCATCCACTTACTATTGTAGCTCCTCGAGGCTGCGTGCATAGCGGGCAGATTTGAGAACTAGCTCTTGTCAAGAAGGAGTATTCATTGATCTACGGATTTTTTAATAAGTCTTCTTGTCTCAAGTTTACATATGTGCACTTCTCGAGAAGTTTATCACGGAAAATATTCGTCTCATAAAATATTTACCGACAGGAGATTTTATCTTGGAAAGAGAGGCCCAGAGCACCAAATCCAACGGGATTATTTCCCTCGTTTTGATGCACTGACCGTCGAAAGATGTTCCTCAAGTGCTGGAATCTATAACGTTCTCACATCTGTTTCTTAGTGTTCGTATCTTTCTCGAAGTCTGGAAGCGGGTTCACTGTTTCGGTCCATAGAGGGCGACTATCGAACGTATGTACGAGATACATCCTTTCTGGAATCGTTGGGGTACCCCGATGTAGCTGGTTAGGATGCTGAGAAGCAATATGTGACACTGACCAGCTCATAATAAGGACGATCTTGTCAGGGAGGATTATTCAGTGATCTATGGATTTTTAACAATACTTCTTGTCTGAAGTTTACATATGTAGACTCCTCGCGAAGTTTATCGCGGAAGATATTTTCTCATCATATATATATATATATATATATATATATATATATATATATATATATATATATATATATATATATATATATATATATATGAGAAAATCCGTAGGTCAATGAATAATCCTTCCTGACAAGAGCTAGCTCCTAAATCTGCCCGCCATGCACGCAGCCCCAAAGAGCCACTATAGTGCAACTAAGCAGAATGCCGAGAAACGTGGCAGACTGCAGTTTCGTCCTTATTAGGAGCGCATCAGTGTCGCATATCTCTTCTCAGCATCCTTACAAGCTACATCGAGGTACCTTATCGATTCCAGAAAGGACGCATCTTGTACATACGTACGAGTGTGTGGGATTCTAGTAAATGTTATAGTAATAATAAACAAGTTGAAAAAATTTTCTTATTATGAAAGCACTTATTGCCATTGCTTTATTTTGGCGTCTAAATCATGGGGAATTATGTTTAGATTTAATTCAAAACATGCAGTAACATAAGTAAGTGTAGTTTAATTTTGGCAATTTTTCTCGTATCACGTTTGGATTACGAGTGGAATTAGGCATTTCAGATTTAATTTCATACCGAACTTCTGAAGGACGCTCAGGATATGAAAGACTTTTCTACTACGAAAAAAGCTTCCTCAAAAGATAGTACTGAAACAAACAAAAATACTTAGATAGGTGACTTCGTTTCAAATGTTTATCACGTCAATATTAAGTAGGAACCATCCTTAAACTCATTTCTTAAAGTATCCATCCGATCCTCAAAACTTGCCAAACTTTGAGCCTGATTGTCTTTCAATTTGCAATAAGGACACTTCATACCTATTTCTTTGAACTTTTATTTCATCTTCATCTGCAGCCACTTTTGCAAGCAGCTATCTTACTTTCTATTACAAAATATTACGAATATGGCACAATTTCAATTAATTTTCACGTGTTCCCCAGCAAGAGCTTTTTTTGTTCTCGTTTTCAAATTTGCATAAAGCATGTGAAGTGGCTTGGAATTGCTCGAATTATGTGATTACGCATTGAACTCTCTCGCTGTCTTCTCCCAAGTTGTTTTTTAAACAGTTATTGGACAATATGTACACTTGCATTCAATAACATTATTTTATCTAAGAGGAAATGGAGGAATAGATAAACACTAGCAATTGAGCAGAAAAGAAAGCATTGGAAGAGGAATCATGAAAAATTAAACAACGTGTCATTTAGAAGCAGCAAGTTTCTTCAAATATCAGAAAATGAGCCATAATGAGTACGATACTGACTAATATAGTTCCTCTCTCTAAACGAAAGTTCCGAATCTCTTTACTAAACTCATTCTTTGAACTTATAACATATTTTGAAGAAAGAAAACAACTAACAACCGTTTTATCCACTTGAATTTCCATATTCTAATTCCCCTTGAATAATAGATTTTGAGGTTTTGAAACACATATACTGACATTGAGATTCTGTACCTACATATTACTACCAACCTCACAATGGTAAACCAAAAATCACTGAAGTTCTATGTCAACTCTTTGTTAACATCAGATTAGTTAACAAGTAGTTGAAAGAGCCTTTATACTACCGAACTGCGATCGGGTCAATATTAACTCATTGCTCAAGTTGACTCGTTGTCAACTGGCATAAAACTTAACAGCGTTCTTAACAACTGGGTCTCGGTGACTTAAATAAATAATCTCTAAGAATGTACAGGATTCTTCATCGTCTTCAAAAAGAGAAAACAGTCAATTAGTAGTTTTTCCCATAATAATCTTAATCTTAATAATATTTCATACTTTCTTACACTTGGTTTATCTCAATATCTGAGTTCCAACTTGAAGTATCCGAAATAAGCTTTCTTCGCCCAAAAAGTAGGGTTCTATTATGACTTTAAACAAAATGGTAGTGCTTTTATTACTTTAAGGTGTATGGAAAACTATGAGTTTTTGTATTGTAATCTAACAGTATTTATTAATTCGAAGCAGGTATGAGTGACCAAGCGATGTAGCTCCCATTCCGCTGCCCGTCCCCGAGCGTCCCTTTGATATCCAATTTTATTCATCTTCGTGAAGTATGCACTGATCTGGGTACACAACTTGAAGGTTTTTGAAATACTATCTCGGTTTGAAGAGGTGATAAGATGACAACAATGGATTTCAAAGTCATCCTTCTAAACTTAAAAATTAATTAAATGATTACCACTCTACTTTACCATGATATAACTTCTATGAAAAAAATTGATTTATTGTTTGTCATAGAACTATTCATATAAAAAAACTGCTTTTTCGAAAACCAACATGAATAATAGAAAATGTGTAATATGTACGATCGAACTATGAATGCACCAACTGTTCTTATCGCAAGTCGCCTAACGTTTACGAGTGTTTTATAACCCGGATTCTCGATCTAAGCCATCAACTTCAATAGTGGTAATAAATGGGAAGATCCAACAGATTTCCGCCATAAATATAGAAAAGGGTAGACGGAAAATATGGGATGACTTGGAATCCGCAGGGTTTTCGGCCACAACTTTATATGTCCAATGATGTTGTAGCAATATTCCAAGTTTTGTTTATTAACTTCTTATTTTCGAGTGTCCTTCATCTCAGTACTTATTCAATTCAGAAATTAAATTTCAACATTTTGAATCAATATTGCTTACCAACGAGTTAATAACTACAAAGTAATTGGGGTATGTTCAAGAATTGGTTATATATTGAAATTGACTGTGATCTCGACATCTTGCCAAGTAATAATAAATAAAAATTAACATAGGTACTCTACCGCAACGGTATATTGTTTCCATGGTTTCTTGGTTAGTCTATGACAAGTTTTTTCATTCGTTTTCTAGGGGGAACCACTCGTACACGTAAACGAACCAGGGTCTCATAAATATTGTGTATATTTTCCTTCGTGTTATAAAGAAAGTGTACGATACTGACAAGTGAAATGAGAACGAAAGGTTAGCAACAATAACAAATTCAATAAGGGAAAACTATACTCTGTCGTACCATTTTGTGACATTCTTTCTAATTTCGGCTCTTGTTGATGACGACGAGACAATTTGAGAACTTTATTCTGAAAAAGAAACTCTATCGAAAACAGAAAAAAACAGGGTGATGTCATTTGGTCTGAGATTTCTCATGGTTAGGTACGAATACAGTTATTCAATATAGTAGATATATTAGTATCTACAGAGGCTCCTATCCAACAATTTTGTCATATATATATATATTCTTTATTGGTCAATAGTAACACTATGGAGGATTGCTTATGACATGTCATAAACAAATAAATAGATAAGAAATATATAGGTTACAGTCAGAACAAAGATAAAAAGAAACAGACAAGATATTTGTTTCAACCGAATACCTACTTGATAAAAACAAAGATATTTGGTAATCAATAAATATTAGAAATTACCAATTGAAAAACATCAAAAACTGTAACAAACATTGGCTACCTAAGTAACAAAGAACTCATTTGATGTGTACAAACATCTCTCACGCAGCATCTCTTTCACTTTTATTTTGAATTGTTTATCACTGAGTTCTCTCCAGCTCAAAGGGAGTTTCTTTTAAAAATTGAAGTTGAGCGAATTTCTCCATAATTTGGCTAGCCTGTACCGTGGTGGAATTTGAAGATGTCCATAACAATTATCAAATAAATATTTGCACCTTTATTTTCAGGGTTCTTGTTTTTCCGCGTGAGTTTCTATGAAAGAGTTGGCAACGAATAGTGAGGGCAGCATCATAACACCGAGCCTTCTGAATATCGGTTACAACGCTCTACGTAACCAGCCCGCGCCACAATTGGCAACGCTTTCTTTTGCAGGACAAAAATCTTTTCACTAGTAGGGCAATTACCCCAGAGAGTGAGACTGTAGGCTATGAGTGAATGGAACTGTGAAGAATATAACATTCGCAGAATCCCCCCATCATAGCCCTGGTATTGTAGTTTTCTCAGTAAAAATATGGCCGACGCCAATCTGGGTATAAGAGCATCAGCCTGAGGACCCCAGGAGATGTTGTCATCCAGAGTAATACCCAGCAACTTAACTGTGGTGCCATTGCTAGATCTTGCACCTTTGGTAATTGTCATTTTTTGGGTGTTTCCTTTACTCAACCTCAGAGTGTGATCTTAGCTAAAGATCGGCTTTGTTGTTTGGTTCGCGATTTGAGGATCTTCATTCGAGTATTATAACGAAGTGTCATCTGTGAAGAGAAGGCTGTCTACTGTTCTTAAGAAAGAAGGTGAGTTATTGATGTATATCATAAATGGTAGGGGTCCCAGGACAGAGCCCTGGAGCACGCCAGTCTTGATTGGAAGAAAATTAGACAGAGGGCCCTCCACGCAGACATACATGTACCTATCCTCTAAGTAGGATGACAGAAGGGGGCTGCCCTTATTCCACAAGAATCTGATTTATAATGAAGAATTCTATGCAGTATAAGATATATACGGTATATTGTTTCCATGGTTTCTTGGTTAGTCTATGACAAATTTTTTCATTCGTTTTCTAGGAGAAACCACTCGTACACGTAAATGAACCAGGGTCTCATAAACATCGTGTATATTTTCCTTCGTGTTATAAAGAAAGTGTACGATACTGACAAGTGAAATGAGAACGAAAAGTTAGCAACAATAACAAATTCAATGAGGGTAAACTATACTCTGTCGTACCATTTTGTGACATTCTTTCTAATTTCGGCTCTTGTTGATGACGACGAGACTATTTGAGAACTTTATTCTGAAAGAGAAACTCTATCGAAAACAGAAAAAAACAGGGTGATGTCATTTGGTCTGAGATTTCTCATGGTTGGGTACGAATACAGTTATTCAATATAGTAGATATATTAGTATCTACAGAGGCTCCTATCCAACAATTTTGTCATATATATATTCTTTATTGGTCAATAGTAACACTATGGAGGATTGCTTATGACATGTCAAAAACAAATACATAGATAACAAATATATAGGTTACAGTCAGAACAAAGATAAAAGAAACAGACAAGATATTTGTTTCAACTGAATACCTACTTGATAAAAACAAAGATATTTGATAATCAATAAATATTAGAAATTACCATTTAAAAAACATCAAAAACTGTAACAAACATTGGCTACCTAAGTAACAAAGAACTCATTTGATGAGTACAAACATCTCTCACGCAGCATCTCTTTCACTTTTATTTTGAATTGTTTATCACTGAGTTCTCTCCAGCCCAATGGGAGTTTATTTTAAAAATTGAAGTAGAGCGAATTTCTCCATGATTTGGCTAGCCTGTACCGTGGTGGAATCAGAAGATGTCCATAACAATTATCAAATAAATATTTGCACCTTTATTTTCAGAATTCTTGTTTTTCCGCGTGAGTTTCTATGACAGAGTTGGCAACGAATAGTGAGGGCAGCATCATAACACCGAGCCTTCTGAATATCGGTTACAACGCTCGACGTAACCAGCCCGCGCCACAATTGGCAACGCTTTCTTTTGCAGGACAAAAATCTTTTCACTAGTAGGGCAATTACCCCAGAGAGTGGCACTGTAGGCTATGAGTGAATTGAACTGTGCAGAATATAACATTTGCAGAATCCCCCCATCATAGCCCTGGTATTGTATTTTTCTCCGTAAAAATATGGCCGACGTCAATCTGGGTATAAGAGCATCAACCTGAGGACCCCAGGAGATGTTGTCATCCAGAGTAATATCCAGCAGCTTAACTGTGGTGCCATTGCTAGATCTTGCACGTTTGGTAATTGTCATTTTTTGGGCGTTTCCTTTACTCAACCTCAGAGTGTGATCTTAGCTAAAGATCGGCTTTGTTGTTTGGTTCGCGATTTGAGGATCTTCATTCGAGTAGTATAACGAAGTGTCATCTGTGAAGAGAACGCTGTCTACTGTTCTTAAGAAAGAAGGTAAGTTATTGATGTATATCAAAAATGGTAGGGGTCCCAGGACAGAGCCCTGGAGCACGCCAGTCTTGATTGGAAGAAAATTAGACAGAGGGCCCTCCACGCAGACATACATGTACCTATCCTCTAAGTAGGATGACAGAAGGGGGCTGCCCTTATTCCACAAGAATCTGATTTATAATGAAGAATTCTATGCAGTATAAGATCGAAAGCTTTAGCCATATAAAGCAGTCGTATTGCCGTCTGCTTTTTTTCTCGAGGCCTTCAACTATTTTAGACCAAGTGCGCCAATAATTGACCCATTAGGTCTAAAACCGAATTGTGAGGATGACAGTGAATTATTTTCTCCCAGGAAATTTGATAGCCGATCTTTGAGAATTAATTCCATCAGTTTTCCTAGAATAGGTATGATCGAAATAGGCCTGTACTTTCCCAGATTTTCAAGATCCCTTTTTTGAAAACAGGCAGGACACTTTTTTTGAGGACTTTAGCGAAAATCCCCTGCATAAAACACGAGTTGAACAGATTTGATAGCAGCAGCGCAGTGATATCTGCGGTGCTCTTAACAATTTTGCTATTCAGGGCATACACATCAAAACATGCCGAGTTCTAGAGTTTATCAACATCAACCATTACTTCGCGTTTGTTGGTCGGGTTGAGAATAAAAGAGAAAATACTCCGTAATGCCCTATCCAATTGCAAAGCATCGAAATCTACATCGTCATTGTCCAATCGGGTCTCTTCAGACATAACAGAGCCTATCGTAGAAAAGTACTCATTAAAATCGTCTACTAGGATAGTAGAAAACTTTTGCCTACCTTGGCTGGAATCACTGTTGATTATTTTCAGGTATCTTTGGACAAGTTACGCGATTTGGCTAGATAGTTAGCTCGAGCGTTGCGTTTCGTTTCATTTCATCTCTACTTAAGTAGAGAAATTATATTCTCTGTCACTAATGGATTTTTCGAGTTGATTTATTATTGAATTTGAGTGAGACACCTCCATTTTAGCTCTTTTGAGTTCGTATTTGAGACGAAGAATGTCATCGTTGATACTCAGGTCAACGACCTTGTCAATATCATTTTGGATTTTCACACTTCGGGCACATTTCTTCCTAATTTCCACTAATTTTCTGACCTCTTCACTAACTGCTACATCCTCTGAAACACTATTGTTGATTATAATGCCAACCAATACGTCTTTTTTTCAATTTTGACAATTCCGTGAACAACTCACTGAAGAAGGCTATGTTGCCGTACTTATACTCTTATCTAATTATCGACCTACCGAAATAAATGGTAGTGAGAGACAGAGTCAAATTAATCACACATATTCATTTCAACAATGTATATAGTTACTTGGCAATCGTAAGACAATAAACTAAATAAAGAGGGTGAATTACTTTCGATTGAATACTTAATTCAAATAATGCAATTTCAATGGTACGTTATTTTTCCGAGCCCTTGCCGAGTCATTATAGAAGCAAATATGTCTTATGTTTTGATAGTCAATAATATTAATTATTATAGGTAATAATTCAGGACAGATTTGTTTAATGAGTGATTTCATAGAAACAAATTAAACTCATCTGGTTTTATTTAAGATTTTACAGTTTTTGTTATGGAAAGATTGTGTAACAAAATTTGGTAAGCAAGGTAAGAAATACGATATGTGAGAAAGGACATATTCAGCGTTCATAGAAGCATCTACATCTCAAAATGGCTAAACAAGAATAGAACGTCTATTATTAGTAATATTAGTAAGCAAATGAATAAGCCCAATCATCAAATCAGTAAGAAGAATCGAACTTTTATGATAATAATCGCAAACATTAAAGCGACTGTTTCGAGGCACGTCTGATGAACAGCTTTTTACTTAGATAAATTCCTTTCTTCACAAGAAACTCTACATAATTAAAGAACCATTTTATGGAAAACGTGAAGGAATCTTGTCAAAATTGAACTTGTTCGAGAAATCATGACTCAGGTGTCATGGTACCCATTCACATTTTATCCAGCAATCAGTCTACTAACTCTGATAGCAGCAATTCATTTGGTCGTATAGTCTGTTGTAATATTCACTCTTTAGGAATGATCTCTGCGGCCCTGCCGCAGAGATTTTACAGAAGGAGAAAAGAACATCAAGGGCATTTGCGTCTTGCGGTACAGATGGGTGCCTTGTTGGTGTATTTCGGGGTTTGTTAATGCATTTGTTTTTTTCTTGAAAAAGTCGGCGAAAAAATTTGCTATTCCCTGACTGTCAGTAAAAATTTCGTCATTTTTTTAATGATAAGGTATAGTGTAATTGAATTTACTCCCCTGCATGTGCTTGATCTTCGTCCCGACTTGGGTGGCAGGAGTATCTATTGTGATAGTGCTGAGGTAGTTACTCCAGAATTGCTTCTTACTTTATTTTACAGTACGCCTACATTGTGCTCTAAGTTTTTTGAAGTTGAAGAGGTGTTCTTGTGTTGTTCTGCGATATTTCTTTAGGGCCTTTTTTGTTTCTTTGACTCTGGCTTGGCAGGCATCATTCCACCACGGGATTTTTCGTTCATAATGTTTCATCTCGAATTTCCCTACGTGTTTTTGGGGCTGATAATATAATGCAGACTATAAATTGTTGTGTGGCTGGGTTGATGTCATCTGAGAGTTCGAGGGTCTCGGTTTGTGATGTAAAAAGTGGTCTAAATTGAATCTTGTTCTAGATGAGTAATTGACTTCACGGGAACAAGTGATAACGCAGCCTAATGAAGATGTATTTTTGTTTTGTTTGGGAAACGATAATCAGTAAAAATGGAATACGTCGAAAATATTCCGTACAATTTGATAATGCGAAACATTTCTCTTTCACTAAGTTTTCCAATTGCTAGATTATTCTGCGACCTATAGCGAAATTCTCGGGGACTTCAGGGCATACTGATAGCGTTGAATTCGGAAAGGGAGAATGTGAAATGCTCAAAGGCATTTCCTTGTACATAAGGACGATGTACAGTCAGAAATCCAAGAATGGGGAAGATTAAAGATATCGCTGATGTAGTACTGAGCCAATTTAAAACAATGAAACCAATTATAATTAAATTCCCTGACTAGATTCAAGACTACTATAATAAACTTAGCCTGGAAATTATATCAACGAGTTTCGAGTTAAGCAAATGTAAATGATCAAAGGATTTTCAATAATAAATTTATACATTAAGGAAGCTTCATTTACAGTTAATGTGTCGATTCATCTTCTAATCCTTACACCTAGTACCTTGAATTCATAAATTTAAAAGAGAATGCAATATTTATGGATATTTCAGATCCCTGATAACTAACTCTAATGTCCCAGAACGCAATTCATCATCGCAAGAACTTAAGAGAAATCGTATAAAACCAAGTCACTTATTTAGTTGTATATATAAAAGGACCTATTCAACATCTTTGTCAGAGACAATCTAACCTAACCTTATTACTCTAAATTTTTAGTATTTTTATTCAAAATTTTAAAACTTGGTGATGATAACATAAACACAAGAAAATATACAAACCCTTACTACTAAGTGAGTTTAAATAATGCACTTAAGAATGAAGTATTTTAAATAGTAAATTATGTTACCTTGCGATTGGCACGGCATTACATACATACATTATATTACATTACATTCGTGAGGGTCGATTGGCTTTGCAAGCCTTTCCGAACTGCGACCAAATTGATATTTTGTTCGTAACTCTTCTTATTCATTTCCCTGTAGGTCTAGATCCCTTACAAAATTAAGAATCTCCCTGGGAGCTTTCGCTTTTACTTCGTGCGGCTCTAGTTTGTCGCTACCGAAGTGTATATGTCTTTGACGGACAATTGCGATGCAACTGCAAAGAATATGTTCGGCAGTTTCATCGCCCTCTTTACACATTCTGCATGTTGCCGTTTCCGATTTGCCCATTTTATTGAGATGGTATCTCAGTGGGCAGTGTCCAGTAAGGAGGCCTCTTATGATTCTCAACTCGTCCCTAGAGAGATCGAGAAGCTGTTTTGTCTTCTTTGGCGAATAGTCAATGAACTTTTTTGCTTGCCTTCGGCCTGGAGTTTTCCTCCAGTATTCTTTTTTGCTAGATTCTTCCCATCGTTCCAGTACCTGTCGTCTGTGCGGCTTACTTAGACCGCCGAACGGTTCAGGTTTGGTGGGTGGGATTCCAGCAGCTGATTTGGCCAGTTCGTCAGCGGCTTCATTTCCTTGTATGCCTTCGTGACCAGGCACCCACCACAGGAAAAGTTTGTTCCCCTCAGCAAGTTGCTTCAAGGATTGACGGCATTCTTAGACAGAGATGCTCCGATAACTATAAGAGTTTAGAGCTTTTATTACTGCCAGACTGTCCGTTTAAATGAAAATCTTTGCCCCTTTGAGTTTCCTTCGTAGTCCCTCCTAACAGGAAAGGTTTACAGCAAGTGTTTCTGCTTGCATGATTGTGGGAGTAGAGCCCAGAGGCACTGATGATGAGTACTTGGGTCCATATATGCCTGTTCCTGTTCCATCAATCCTTTCTGATCAGTCCGTGTACCGAATGGAGGATTTTTGGTCTAATTGATTCATTCTTCTCTTTACGATGGTGCGGTCTTCTATGACCACTTCGAAGGGTGTGTGAAAATCAAACTTAAGCGGCATTATATCCGATGGTTGTGATAAGATTGCTGGCGCTATATAACCCATAATTCACAGGTGTCCCTTCAGATCACCAGGTAATAGTTTTTTTGTGTCTTGGAGCCGTAATGCCGCCATCAACGCCTTCTTTTTCAATTTTATATGAAGAGGAGGGAGATTTAGGATTACTTCCAGGGCAATAGTCGGGGTGCTTCTCATAGCACCTGTTATGCCCAAGCACGCAAGCCGCTGCAGTTTTTGCAGCTTGTTTTGCGTAGTTATTTCTGATGTTTTCGTCCACCATACTAACGATGCATATGTGACAATGGATCTTATAACCGCTGTGTATAATCAGAAGGTTATTTTTGGCTGTAGTCCCCAGATCTTTCCTAAGAGTCTACGGCATGCCTATAGGCACGATGTAGCCCTGGAATTTGTCATTGTTTAAATTCCAGTTGAGTCTCTGATCTAGGGTTAACCTTAGATACTTAGCCTCTTCCAAAATTTTAGAGTATGTCCATTCAGAAAGGGGGCTTTACATACATATATTTATTATGTAGATATAAATAACTAATTTTAATACTAACACTATAAATGTTGGTAGGAAACTAATAAGATAAGAAATTATCACAAAGTTTTTAAATAGGTATTTCCATAGATATTAACTGAAACATCAGCCTCGATCAGTTTCCGAGAAGGATATTCAACATTCTATACAAAGTTGAATATTACTGCCTGAATAATAGTGTCATTGTTGAAATATGATGTAAACCTGGTTGACAGCCAGATAAGTATAAATTGCGTTAGCTTTTCGACAGATCACTTCTTGCAGACACAGTGTGTAGCTATGCGGTAAAAAGTAAAACTAGTATGGATTCTTGAAGTTTTCTGTTCGATATACCCTTCGTTTTCATGTTTTCCTGGTGGCGATGGAAATGGCCTCTGTGTCAGTTCTTTGGAGGGCGTCATTACATATACATGTCTTGATGAGCTCCATGTGGGTAAGGGTAGGTGGCAGTCTCTCCTGGTGATGGTAATGTGTGTGCAATACTATTCTTCCTGTACATGACATCCGACCAGATTGTACCACTACTATGTGGCCCTGGTTGACGATGGTAAAGAAGGATGGATCGTATAACCAGATCCTGCTGGAATGCATATTCATCCTACGGAAAGTTGATTATAGTTCCCCGAACAAAAGCCTTCAATGTATTCAGATAATATCACATAAATAACTTGTAGATATTAGAAAGATCTATCTAACTTGCTGGTAATTTTAAATTAAGCAGCCGTCTTCAGAACTTTCCGCCCAAAGGAATAAGTCATTTGTATAAATAATAAAGTTGAATCAAGCTGTTGCAATATATAGACATGACAAATTTCAAAGAATAATTTAATTATACTGGAGTTTTCTTTTTTGTTTTTTTTATGCGCGCTTCACAGGAATAGTCGAACCGGTTACACCACATGACTGGGCACCTGGGAAGAATTGAGGTGTTTGTTTACTCGCTCCTTGAAGAGGTCCAAATTCTGTAGGATGTTGGGAAGATGTTAGACAGAAGCGAGTTCCACAGCTCACCGGCCCTATAAACGAAGGAATTCTTATAGAAAGGGGTTCGAGGGGTCATTAAATGTACCGCTATATGATGGAAACTACTTGCCAACCTAGTGTTGCGGCAAAACATGAGTTTTCCCGGAACAAGGTCTTTCAGCTCCTTGGAGCATCTTCCGTGGAAGTATTTTTAAAACAGAGAAAGGTCAGCAACTTGTCTTCTGAGAGCCAGCGGTTGGAGATCGCGGGTGATCTACGGGTGGTCTATAAGGCGCACAGCCCGTTTCTGCACACTATCCATCATCCGCAACGCATGTTTGTGCGCAGATTCCCATACATGGGAACAATATTCCAAAGTAGGTCGAATCTGCGCCTTATATAGAACCAACAGCCGAGATGAAGTATGGCTTGGCTCTGATAAGAAAACTAAGTTTAACTGATTCCGACTCAGCTATTGCTGATACATGTTCATGCTAGCAAAACCAGGAGTTGCTTGCATCTTGCTCGCGTTGAACCTCACCTGGATCAAGTGACCCCACTCAGATATCCTCTGTAAGTAGGAGTTTGAGTTATTAATTTGTTGACATCTCTGACGCTGAGATTCCGCAGCTGTAATCAGCCTCAGACTACTGAAAGACGAAACCAGGGTACAATCGTCTGAGAAACCGAAGATCTTGTTCTCTGTAGATGACAGAAGATCGTTTATCTGTAAGAGGCACAAGGTTGACAGAAGAATGAATCCCTGAGGTACTACTGCTTGCAACTGGAAACAATCAGATGTTATCCCGTCGACCACAACTTGTTTAGATCTATTTGAAAGAAAGCGACTTATCCAACCCCGCAATTTTTCGGGAAGCCCATATGCAGCAAGTTTATTCAACAAGGCTGCATGCCAAATGCTATCGAAGGCTTTAGAGATGTCGGGGGCTATTTCTCTAGACTCCCCATGCTTTTCTATAGTTGATGTACAAACATGAGTGACGTAGATTAGCAGATCTCCTGTCGATCTTTGCCTGCGAAAACCATACTGACGGTAGTTAATAATTTCCTGCAACTCAAGATATTTGATGAGTTCATCATTTATGACTCTCTCCATCACTTTGGACATAATGGAAAGAAGTGCAACAGGGCGGTAGTTTTGGGGTGAGGACTTCTTTCCTTTCTTTGGGATCGGTTGAATTCTCGCTATTTTCCAGCTTCTCGGAAAAGTCTGTCTTTCATAAGAAATCTGAAATAGACGGTTAAGAATAGGTGCCAGTTCGGGAGCACACTTTTTCAGGACGATTGGCGGATTTCGTCTAGACCAACTGCCTTTTTGCAGTACAGCTGCTGGAAAGTCCGTCTCACAGTACGGACAGAGTTCTTTGAGAACAAGAGAGCAAAGAGATCGGCTTTCTCTTTCGGAGATGATGCTATACTTCTTGTATATACTTCTGTCTTCTCTAACAACATTGCTGTTTGATCTACCCTTAGCTTTCATGGTTTTCCCGTGGCGATGGTAAGTTGCCTGTGTGTCAGTTCGTCAGCTGGTTGAAGGGCGCCAATATATAAAACAGATAACAGTTATCAAATCATGTAATATTCTTAGTAAGTTTCATTCCGATAAATATAATGAGATAAAGTCATAGGTTTCATCTTTAGTTTATACTTCTCAGAATCTTATTTCACATTTCTTTATCTGTATTTATAAATGGAATATAATTAGATGACAATTTGATCATTCATATTCGAAGCAGTATTCGATTCGATCGTTCATCACTTCACACAAAGGAAACTATGAATAAATAGAAATCAGTGTTACTTTACTAAGGTCCGTACACTGGATTTTTTTCGGGGAGAAAGCCTCTACTACTCGGTACATTGATGTCATTGGCTAATAATGCTTAACTTCACGTATATTCTGGCAGATTGATATATTTTCATAACATTTAAAATTAACCTAATATATAATCATTCAAGGATATGCTCTGATTATAATCATTGCCTGGCAGTGGATTTAATTACCGGGTGGTAGATGTATATTTTTCATAAAATCGCTTTGATGACATAAACAGATACAGGGAGAGACTGTACCACTACTTTTCGGCCCTGGCTGACGATGATTATGAAGGGTGGATCAGAAAACCAGCTCCTTCACAGAAGGATATTTAACATTCTTCCGGAGGTTGAATATTTTCTCTTAAATAAAATTGTTGAATGTGTTCACACATATAGCGAAAATTTCGCTTGTTATTATTATTGAGATATAGTTTTTCCCTATAAGCTTCACTTTTTCGATAAAGCCTTATTGAGGCTATCAATATTCTAGGTTCTGAAGAACATCTTTTCTTAGAACTTTCCATTCTTTAAGACCAACTTTTTCTGTTAAGATTTCGAAGATTTATGCACTGGCCAACTATTCCTTACTTGGTTCGTTCGCAACCAGTCAGTGTCCTGATCGTGATAGAAACATGCTTAGATTATACCAAAATCCTGATTGACAATTCATGTCCATCCACAATTTACTAAAAGATATCTAAACTTTCCAAGGTCCATTGTTATCGCCTTCAGCTGTCTGATTTTTAATGAAAATTCCTAATTAAAGAATTTCTTTGAATGAAAGTAAATTGTGTATTTTGAAACAAATATAATGATCTCGAATTTGCTGAATAGATCGAAGACGTATTTTAGAATAGTGCTCGAAATGTCTATATAAGTATCTTTGTGATTACATAAAACATAAAATCCATATCTAGAAAAATGAAGGATATTTTCTACCTGAAAATATATCACACCATCGATGCCGCTTCAACAATTGGAGGAAAAATTTCAACTTTATTTATAACGAGTGGCAAAATAGTATGTTTGTTATAGAAATGAAATTAAAATTTTTTCTACTTTCTGTATTTTTCAATTTTATTTGTTATTTAACTAGTATACCCCATTGACTGATATTTTGCATTTTGTCTATGGAGTTTCTTGAAGATTACAACGTCCCTAGAAATACAAAACTAGAACTTGCATTTATATAAAACATCTATTCGATCAAGTTGAAGTGATATCCTTACATAGAAATGGTTTAATAAATCTTGACGTAATAGTGATGTATTTCTTGGCGTAGAGGACGGTGAGATATTTCCCGCAGAGAATTTATCCGGCAGATACAAGATACAGTTGAAATATTCAAACACTGACATAGAGTTTTCGAACGTGAGTTGACTGGTCAGATTTTCAGAATCACAAAAAATCAGACCTGACGCCCGGAAATATCTCTTTGGCTTCAAGGGCCATGTTCGGACATTAATAGTCAGTTTCGGCCGTCTTCACAATTCTGGGAATGCCAGCACAGATCTCGAGCCTGCAGCAGTAAAAAGCGACGAAGCATGTGTTTGGTCTGATAAATTACACTATAAGGATTGAGTGTGAATAATGCCCATTACAGCTCATTAAAATTGTATTTTCGAAACGACCACGTTCAACAGATATCCTAGGTTATTCATTGGGAGAAATTCGAAAAATCGGAAATTCCTAAACAAATTAAAATAATTATTAATATTGATGGATATACTGAACGAAGTTGAATACACATTCCGTTTTTCTTTTCGATAGTATATATTACATAACTACCGAAAATTACCACTTAACGTGATTATAACAATTTTTAATAAATAAATAAATAGAAGTATTTGATTATCGTTATCAGAGTACGTGTCACCAAATTCATCTGAATATTTAAACATTTGAAAAAATAAAGAGATGCGCCCGACAGTTTGCTGTTATTAATCTGATGAAATTAGTGATAACTTATACGCAAATTCGTTTTCGTGACAATAGACGGTAAATTATCGAAGGAATTAGCTCAAACTCGCTAAACGTAGTTATATTGATGTGACAGTGTTTTTTCATTTCATTTTATTTCATTCCATTTATTGTTCATCCAGTCTAGAGTACAACAATAATTACATTAATGAACAATTTGACACATCAAAAACTATATGAGGAGTCAAAGAAAAAACGATAAATATTATAAAAGAACGGTACACATTTTAACATATTGACAAACATAACTATTAAATAAATGATAATAAAATAAGTTTTTCTAGACATTTTTGTCATTGAAATAATCATCTAGCGGGTAGTAGGATTTCGATATCAGTTTTTTTTTGAGGTTTTTCTGCAACAGTGGTCTCTTCATTTTCTTATACTCTTCTGGGAGCTTATGTTATGTTTTCATTGCGGTGTAGTTTATGCTGAGTTGTGACGTATTTATTCTATGGAAAGGTATTACAAATTTTTCGGCATTTCTGGTGGAGTAGGTGTGATTGAAATTATTTCTTGGAAGGTCATGCCCGTGATAATGAATGAAAAGTATGCACGCATGTATGAAAAGAGATGTCAAGGTAAGTATTCCTTCTTTTCTGAATAGGTTTCTGCAGCTTTCCCTTCTTCGAATGTTGCGCAGGATTCGCAGCGCATATTTTTGCTTCAGGAATATTCTGCTACTCTCGTGATGGTCACCCCAGAAAATGACACCGTAGGAGATCAAACTGTGGAAGCACCCAAAGTAAGCGGTTCGAGATGATATCTCACCAGCAATTTGCTTCATTCAACGGATGGTGAAGATGGCACCCGAGAGTCTACGCGCTAGGTCTTCAATGTGAAGAGCCAAACTACAGGTCCGGATCCAGGGTGACTCCTAATAACCGAAGGTTAGTATACATTTGTGATTTTGTTTTGAGTATTAGATGTTGGGTTTTGGTTTCATTCATCTTCAGTTCTTTGTATCGAGTGATAACAATCTCTATGTATCATAATTCAACAAAAGTGCTTATTATCTAACGATATCAATACAAATTTTATTAAACTGTTCTATTTTGTCTGCCAAATGTATATAATTCGACAATCATTTTAGTCATCTCCATTTACGCAGTTAGCATCACAACTGAAATTTATATTCTGTCAAGAAAGTGTCGGGTATTGTTCAGTGAACATAAAATATATATTATTCATCCATATTTATTGAATCGCCTACAAAGTAGGCCCCTTTCAAACTAATACATTTATGCCAATGAATACTCTATCATCAAATACTTTCTCCTGAATGGATTTCAGTTCTCGCCGCCAATTCTTTTTTATGTCCTTCATCGCTTGGTACCTCGAAGTGGTAATTTGAGATTTGGAAAAAGAAAAAAAGTCGGCCGGAGCCATATCAGGCTAATACGGTGGTTCTTTTGTTCGATGGTATTTGTTAAGTTTCAAGTCAGATGTTCATTAACAATTATAGCCTTGTGTGATGGTGCATAATCGTGGAGCAAGATCCAGTTTTCTTTTCACAAATCTGGCCTTTTTTGACGAATTTGCTCTCTCAAATGCCGCAAGAACTCCGAGTGTACAATACCGCGATACTCAAAGAAAACATCACCTTGACCTTTGATCGACTTTGACATGGTTTTTTCGGTTTCGGTTCAGTTGGAAGGCGCCATTTCAAAGCTTGTTGACTCGTTTGCATGTCAAACTCATAAACCCTTGTCTCATCACCTGTTACAATGCGTTCTATGAATGTGGAATCGGAATTGACTCGTTCTAGCATGTCTTCAGCAACCTTTCGCGATTTAATTTTGAAGAAAATTCAGGACTGTTGGAACTAGTAGAGCGGCAACCCATTTCAAGACCAAGCAATTATTAAAAATGGTACGAATTCATTCGTGAGACTCATAAAGTTTATTGCCTATCTCCCACAAACTCAAGTAGCGATTTCCCATTACCGTTGCCTTCATTTTATTGTTGTTAATTTCAGTTAAAGATGTTGATGGCCCACCAGAGCATGGCAAATCTTCCAACACACCTTGGGCCCTGCTGACTGCACTGTACCACTCATCTGCACGTATTTCTGATATATCGATTAACTGTGAGTCTTCTGTAACACGTTTAGCGATTCGGCCACGAAATTCAATTTGCAATACAAAGACATATTTTGTTTGATATTTAGTCATTGTAAAAATCACAAAACTCGATTATCGGAGGAACTTCATTGGTTGAAACAAATCGCAGTTAACTTTTTTTTCGTTTTTGAGTTATTCCGAATTTCTTAAGTTTCCCGGATTACGGCATAAGTATGCCGATATATCGCTAACAATGTTAGGTGAAAGCTATTTCAACATTTTATGGGCAATTATTTCAGTGAAACGCAGAGAAGTTATTCAAACTTTTATCTGTTGAATGGTTTTCGAATTATAAAATAAACTTGTGTTTTTGAACTTAAATTATAGGTATATTTGGATAAAATAAATTAAATAAGTTTTTCTCTATCCAGATACATAAAACACGCCTCAAAAATGTGAATTTTACCAGAAATTGAAACTTTTTAATCATTCTGTAGTTCCATTAGTATGCTGGTGCGAATTTATTCAAAACATCTCCCTAACGTTTTCAGTTGTATGAACAACAATGAAGCCCACTTATAATAAAAACAAACGAAAGTTATTTAATACCCTCATGGGTGAGAAAATATCAGAAATAAGCAGTAAAAAAAAGGACAGATAAAAACTATAGTAAATACTCAAATATAATTCCATTACTCAAAATGCAAGAATTGCAACGTCATAAACACTTCTGCGTGAATTTTGAATTTGAATATTGATCACTGAAACAAAACAATTCTATACTTTCTGTTTCGACTTTTCTTCAGCATTATGGATTTGTCTCGATAATAAATCCTTGACATGCCCGAGAGAAAAATAAAATGACGGGGTTGAATCTGGTGAACGAGATCGCCATCATACAGCCATACTCTCGTTCTTATGTAATTGGTACCGAAAGACATTCTTAAGACATTACTTGTCTGGTCTGGAGGTGCACAGTCATTCTAACCTAACCTGAACTTCTTTGAGTCAAAGGAATTTCATCCACAAAACCCTCGACTATGTTCTCAGTTATTATATCATAAGAAAGTCCTCTACGATCCATGCAACAAAAATAATTCTGAATTTTTTCCTGCATTCTACTCTAAAGTGTGCCTGCAATGCAAGTTTTGCCTTTTCAATATACAACAACAATTGCAAATAACTGTGATTATTATTTTCTTTCATGTATGAACAACATTCTTTTTTAAGTATAAGAATAATTCATAATCACCAATCCACTAGATGTCCTCCATACGCTCCACTAATATTGCGCTTTCCGCAAATGCTAGAGGAATTAAAAATAAAGGAATCAACCCTGTAGGCATTTGCATTGTCCATCACATCATCTTAAGTTCAATGCCGAAGAAGTGAAATGAAAATGCATTTGTCAGCAGTTGGACATTAAATATGATTCCTAAAGGGCGGTATGAATAATTGTTGTAGTTGAATGCTGAGGCTATCTGCGTATTATCCCCACGCTCAAAAACTCAACGCTGGATAGTCTGCTTTCTAACCTCAATTTATTTAAGAGGATTTTACATAGTAGCGTATGCAACGGTCTCTTTAGGTGGCAAACTCGAATGAATTATCTGCAACAGGATGCATATGGACTTCTGAATAATGAAAAATTGGTATAGGAAACATTGTTTTACCATGAGTCCCAAAAAGACATACAGATAATCTTCACGAAGAACAACGGAGTGAACCTTAAACTGCAATTCTCTCTAATGACACACTTTCTTTTCAACAAAAGTGAAATAGTTAAAAGTTATTCTACCGAACTTACCCAAATGGAACGCACACCTGGAGGAATGCACAAGAAGACCTATATTTCTCATGAACAATATCGAGAGACAGCAAATAAGAGCTGAGTTATGAAACCAAACATTGTCGACTACATATTTACATTCATTATGAGACCAATGTTAATCCATAAAGCCTTTGTCTGCTGACCAACTGCAGAACCATCAGAGTGAATACAGGCGGTAGTTAACCAATAATACCCTTACAGCTGTCTTTTTCACGAATATGATTTAGATTTATGCGATGAAAAGAGAAGGACAAAGCGAGGGCAAGAACAAAATGTAAAGCAGAATGGCGATGGCTGATTAGGCAGGAGGTACTACTGCTTTTCAGCTTGCTATGGACAGAAAAAGTCACGAATGCTCAGAGGCAACATCTAAAAAACGCTACTAGATAAAAACGCTGCAATCTAACAGGTGGACTGGGGTGTCACAACGTTAAAACATCAGCGAAATATGTATAAATGTCAAGAACCGAACTATGACAGATGACAATCATTAACTTAACATTATTCAATGAGGAAACACCTCTGTGTCATAGAAAAATCGGCAAGACCTTCATCTTCAATACTACCACGGGATATAAGCGATAAGAATTCTCAACTCTGGACCACCGACATAAGTGCATTCTGGGTAACATTGCCATCTTCTTCGAGAAGTGAGGATTGCTGAAAAGCAAGCCATCTGTTTCAGGAAGTGGAGACACAAAAAGTTCATTGAAATGAGCGATATAAGCCGCAACCCTCTTAAAGTTATATATACAATACATAAGTTAGAGTTATGTACCATTATAATTCCTAGGTTGTCGGAGAGTTAACACAACATCCCCTATTCAAAACTTAGTTCATGGTGAGAACGAAAAATGAGTAAATAACGCATTTGAACAAAAACTTTGTTGGTGTACTTCCAAAAAAAGGAGGTGATGAAGTCAAAATGTTGGGAGTAAAATTGTTCGCGGAAATAAATACTGACAGAGAAATACAGAGATGTGGCATTTCTGTAATCTCATTCTGAACGATTGAAGTCGAACATCATAACAATTATCTGAATGGCACTATAAGTGCTCAAACACGTTATGCGAACAATCTTCACTGATTACTGGGGTGTTGTATATTTTCATTTCTTGCCTAATGGTGAAATGGTGAACGAAAAGGAATACCTTGGCGTGTCAAAGCGTTGAAATAATGCAGTACGTCGTCGACGGTCAGATTTCTGCATCCATAACAATTGTATTCTGCACCACGATAAGGTGCTGTAAGACAAAGCGCGTATTGATAGATTTGCTGATAAAACAGGAAGTAGTAACCAATGAATACGCAGAATATTCACAAAATTTAACACCATGCGATATTTTTCTCTAACCTCGACTTAAATGAAAACTACATGGAAAGTTAAAAGATATTTGTTTGAATAGTCAAACTAATCTGGCATTTTGAAGTTTTCTTCGTTTGATCTACTCTTTGTCCTTTTCGTTTCCCAGTGGCTGTGGTAATTTTTTGTTTCGGTTCCTTGAAGGGCGTCTATTGTATATGAATACTTACACATGTGCTTAATTCGTTCCAACGATTTGATACGAGTAGGTAGCGGTCTTGTTTGCTGTTTGGAATGAACATTGAACACTGACGAGGTCTAACGAGATCAAGAATGCAGTATGTTGCTTCTATTTACGACATCTAACTGAATCGTACCACTACTATATGGCCCTGGTTGGCGATGATTATGAAGAGTGGATCCGAAAACCAGTTCCTCCAGGGAGGGATATTTAACAATCTACCAAAGATTGAATATTGTTCTCTGCAGGAAGTCTTCAATAAGTTCACACATATAGCGATAAAGTATTTATTTTTTTATTTATGTTTCTTGGGTATTGACATATAATGTAACTGTCTCATAAAATGGCCTATAAGAAGGAATTATCAGCAATAGAAACCTTAGAAGACTTACAGATACTCATCAGGAAGATAAATAATCTGACAACTATTAAATAATTCTCGTCAATGCAAAATTTTCCTAAACAGCAAACTCAACTGGAACGCACACCTAGAGGAAAACTCAACAACATCTATATTTCTCATGAGCAATATCACAGGACTGTGGAAAAGAGGAATGAAACACTACACTGTCATTTTCGCACTTATAACAAGATCAATGTTGACCTAAAGACCTGGTAACAAAACCATCAGAGTATACCCAAGCGGAAGACCACCAATATTACCCTAACTGACATATTTAGTACCTTCCAGGATAGCATGTCATCAAGCACGGACAGAGATTGGACTCACCAACATCATTTCGGTATATTCAGTGAATGGAAACAGACAGTGCAAGGACATCAAATAAAATTGTTACAAATAGACGAAAGGGCGACTGGCGTTTTGCTAAGAGATCCTACAGCCTTCCAGTCTGCTATGAAGATAGAAAAAGAGCACAAATTCTCCAAAACAAATAAGTAGGTTCTGGTTGACTGTAAATGCCCGATCGTTACTACTTCTGTATATACACTGCTCAAAATGGTCTAAGGAACAGTAAAAATATTAAGCGTAGGTCATACAATTCGCATAAACTACTTCAAATTTTTACATGGTATAATTCATACCTCTTTCTAGTCACTGAAAAATTCGAAATAGAATACAAAACGAATATTGATTCCGTGAATTTAAGAAAATAAACAATCGTATACCAAAGAAGAATTTCTCATTTAAAATGAAGAAAAGGTTTCTCATAATTCTTTTTCAAGTAAACTCAAACTAATATCTTGTATGACCACCATGAGCATTCATAACAGCACGACATCGTTCTGGCATGCTCAGAATGCAATTATCAATTGCATTCTGAGGAAAAAGATTCCATTGTTCCATTAACGCATTTTCAAAAGCTGGACGACCTTGAATATTCGCCATAAGGGTATCAAGCCTCCGCTGAAGCATGTCCCAAACATGCTCTATGGGGTTCAGGTCGGGAGACTGTGGTGGCCATTGTAAATATTGATATTCTCCCTCTGAAACCATTCTCTTACTGGGTTTGCAGTATGTGGAGGGGCGTTGTCATGCATATATAAAAAATTTGGTCCAGCTGTGTTTCAAAATGGTAAAACAATACGGTGCCTGAGACTTTCCAACAGACCCTTACCCTTCTACTATTCGGGTGAAACCCGAACCGAGACTCATCGGTGAATAGAACGTTGGCCCATTCTGGATCACCCCAAATAACATGCTCCTGTGTCCGTGCTAGTCGGGCTGCACGGTTGCCAGGTCTTAGTGGAGGGACTCTGATTGGTGGATGAGAATGAAAGTCAGCTTCATGAAGACGATTTCTGACAGTTTGGTCAGAAATAGCTACTCCATGTTTATCTTGGAAATTTCTAGAAATTTCACGAACTGTGATTGAAGCATTTCGTCTGGCTTGAAGCACAATAAATCTATCTTGGGCAGGTGAAGTTTTTTTCTCTAGGACCTGTGTGTTTTTTCCTTTACATCATCAGTATCCAGACACCGTCTCCATAACCGACTTCTCACACTTTTCGACTCCGCAAACTGACCCGCTACTCGGTTCTGAGAACTACCACCTTCAATCATACCCTCTGCACGTAATTTTTCATTACGCGTTAAATACCGACGTTGCATTATTTTCTAATACCCTAACTCAAAAGAATTCAGTATCACTCAAAGGAAATAACGAGATGAACTGAATTTTTGAAGAATAATAAATATCGCATTTTACAGTATCTCCTCAACATCTGTATCTTTTTATGAAAACATGTGTTGATCTGCTTGAATCAACATCCACGGCTATTTTGATTAACTACGCATAGGTCCACCAGGTGCAAAATCTTCATTTACAAAGATATCAGAGTGGTATTCATTAAAATTATTCGAATAATCTTGTTGTTCACTAGACCATTTTTGTATGAAGAATTAGTGAGCCCTAAGCCACCAATATAAATGCCTTATGGACATTATTGCCAGCTCCTTTGAAGAGTAAAGATAGCAGAAAATCAAAGCAACTACAGCAACGAAAGAGGAAGCTCGAAAAGTTTAATTAAAAGGGTGACATAAGCCGTTGCCTTCTCAAAATCATACATACAATACGTACGTCAGAGTTGTGTACAACTAACATTCCTAAACCGTTAGACTAAACAAGACATTTCCTGTGCAAAATTTATTTCATAGTGTGAACTGAAAAGGATTTAATTAAGCATTTCGACAGAAACTTTTTGTTGGTATATTTCCGAACAGAGAAGGAAGTGACGGCGCCAAAATTTTCATTTCCTGCCTGCTGGTGGAAAGCTGAACAAAACTATGACCTTGGCGTTTAAACGCGCTTGAATGTGCTGTACGACAAAAACGTCCAAATTTGTGCTCCCTTATCAATTGGATTTCGGACCACGATAAAGTGCCGTAAGACAAAGCACATGTTGTGACTAATGTTCAGATCAAGCAGAGCATGAGTACCTATGAGTAAGCACGACGTTTCCTTTATACCGTGCGACATTTTTTCTGACCTCTACTTGAGAAATGTGTCGAAATAGTTGAAAATACGCCAATTTTTGGCTTACAAAACAGAAAAATGGCAGTATTTTCGTCTTCGAATGTGTGATCAATCATTCCGATTGTTTCAATTTGTGAAAAAACATAATCTTTCCGTTGTCAAAATTTTAGACGAATTATTATTAGTAATGGTATCTAACAAATTTTTAGGACTAATTTCTCGTAATAAGTTAATTTTTTTAATATAAAATACCAGTACCTTCTCTTTGTTGTCCAGAGTTATTGATATCTTGTTCTCAGACACTCTGTACATTTCGCAGGTAACAGTATATGGATATATCAAGGCAAAATTATGAATACCATAAAAGTAACATGATGGGTATATGATACGTCATTTGAGAAAAAGTTCAACTGTTGCTTTAATATTCATGCAAAATAGAAAAAGAAATTCATGTAACTTTCTACTTTGATTTTTCCGTGCCATTGTTATTTCTGGCTTGATAGTGCACGTAAAAGATATGATTCATCTGAACAAGATGGTGCCACACTCAAGTAGTAGCATTGCTATAATCTGATGAAATTATTCTGATTAACTCAAAGATTGATATTCCACTAAAACATATGTCAATTCAAAAGGCAGCTTGCTGAAACATGCCACTTCGTGTTGAACAAAGAAATCAACGCCTTTCCGCATTGAATTTCATCGTACCAAACATACAAGAATGCAGTGAGAGCTCAGTGGAGTGAAATTCTTGTAATTTGGTCCGATAAATTTGTTATCTGCGTTCTCTCCTATTCCTTCAATTTCCTCGGATAGGAAGCGAACTACATATACCTAATGGTCTCGTCCGAGGAGTTTTTTAGTTAACCCTCGGTTTTAGCATGAGCTGAATACTAAATGGGATTCAGGTATGTAATTATATCCCAAAGCACATACTGTGCTATCGAAAGCTTTTTCGACTAACAAGACTGTTCAATAGTCTCTATTAGTGAGGTTGAAGATTTGTAGGTTAAGCTCAATTCGATTTCCTTTCCAGGACATTTATAATCGTCATGCTTTACGTTGGTTTCTAATCTATAGAAAGGATCTGCTCCCAACGCTAGGGCTGACAACTTGTATAGAATTAAATAACAGCAGAATAAATGTGACAACTGCAGGATGGGTTTGTGTAGCTTGGAATTAAGTGATATAGGTAAAATCTGACATTTCGTTTATTCAGTAAGTATATACCTGAAATCTCTTTTAGTCCATTTTTATCCCGTTAATTATTCAATTTCTGGATTCTACAATGCATTAAATCTAGCATTCAAGCTTCAAAAATTCAGAAGAAGTTTAGATTTATTGAAGAATTAACTAACAGTCATACACCAGCACTAAGGAATACTTGAGAACAATGGAAAGAAAAGGTAAATGTAAAGTCCTCAAAAACCTGTGAACACCGGAAATTTGCACCACTGACAAGAATCACTGCATGACAACCACGATTCATACTCGAAATTAATGATCTTATAGCATTTTAATTCAATTCTTTCATAATTTCGTCTGTTTCGAACCTTATTCGCGGTAGCTGGCTGGTTCTGCTGGCTTCTTGATCTTCCATGTGCCAGAAATATTCGATAAGATTCAGGTCTGGATTACGTGCACCTCAGTGATTTCGTGATCTTGAAGGCAGTTCCTAATGATATGAGCTTAGTGGGGTCCGATGTTATAATAACACAATATATAACTATATGTATACAAAAGGTTTTCTGAATATCTGTAACGTAACTCTAAGCATTTAGGGTTCCATTATTCACGATGACAAAATCAGTGAGGGCGTTCAAAGAAATTCCTTTCCACATTATTATTAATCCACCACTAGAACCATAGGAGGGTAAAATGTTGCACAGGTTATATCTCTCACTTCAACGTCTGTACACTAGTGAGACGACCCAGAACCGGGGTCTATTTTTATTTTTGTTCATTTGCTGAAACTATCCATATACTTCTTGATTTTTATCTGTTTGATTTTCATTATCTATTGTGATAACTGTATTTTGTAGATCTACCCGCATACCATTTCATATTGTTCATCTGAACTCATAATTACATTGAAAAGATTGTCATTTGCCTGAATGATAATTAATAATTTTATTTTGAATTCTCAATATAGTAAAATATAACGTATTTTTAAAGCAGCTTAAAATCACACAAAACCGTAATTATCGAGGTGAAGGAATTTATCTAAACTCAGATAAGAAATCCAGCAAACAATATTCGGCTTTAAAATCGAAGACTATTAAGAACCCTTTCGTATCCACAATTCCACACAACACCAGATAGTTTCTAAAACAGCAATTTCCACTTCACGACGAGGGAACGCGTTTCTAAAAGACTATGTAACAGGTACTTGAGTACTAAGGGCAGAGGGAAGTAAAGGTGTAAGCACTGCTGGGTCACGCATGTATAAGGATCACGATCGCGACGATAGGGGATCATTATGATTATTATTATTGAATTATATTTCTTCAGATGTGCAGAGACTCTGCACTTCATTTGAAGTTGAATAATCGTGCGTAACATTAGCCCAGAAGAATGGGAGACGCAGATTGTTCCTGTCCGAGAAACCTGACAGAGGAAGAAGGAGCACCGTTCTCGCAGTGTCCCACAGGTGATGACTTTCTGAATTTCGTTCAATATTTCTGACCAATATTTAATCTTTATGAATTTCCTGAAGTATATGCTACGTAATTTCTAAAGGCACTGAGGACGAGTTTAAATAATCCCTTACTAAATTCCAAATTATTTTCACATATTTTCTCTTGGCAAATGATCTATTTGAACTGCCCTGACATTTTCTAATATTTATTTTGAAGAGTTATTTCCATAGAATAATTTAAAACCTTTGTTTTCGTAACTTGGTAAAATTTGAAATGTACTGAATTTATTTTATATTGAGGTTCACAGTTTTTAAACTTGACACATTATTTGAAGTATACACAAATTCTGTAATATTCATTTCAACATTGTTTATTTCACTGGCAACATTATTGAAACGAAACAATACGATTGTATACTGATTCCAATAATTTTATGACTATTTGAATTTGAAATGTTATGAAGTTTGATATTGATTTGAAACTCTACTTTTATAACTCAGAAAATTGATCTTATTGAAATGTTACTGAACCATTTTGCCAATCCAAATCTTTTATTTATAATCTAATGAATAATACATTTGAATGTGAGAACATTCATTATTGATTCTTATTTTTGCTTCTATAAATGGGCCAATTATCTATTTGAAATATCATAATCCATTTATTCAGTATTTCTATTATCTCATTTCATAACTTAGCAGAACATACTTAAACTGTAACGAAGATGTTTATAATTTCATTGTATCCAACTATGGGGAAGATTCTACTTTCGAGCTATTGATTTGATATCAGATACTCTTAAGCTCAATAAGAGAACTTTCTCTGCATTCATGTAATAATCGCCTACGAGTTATATCTCTCAGTAGTATAAATAAATGGCTTTAGGGACGATACGCATATATGAACCCATAGGCAGTGGGGCTTGTATGTTGTAGGTATGAAAGTTTTGAAGAATGTCTGAGTTGGTGGAATGTATGTGACGTTTGTGGTACATATAGGTGTATGATCAGAAGTCATGATTCCTTGCTTGGCAAATCCGCGATATGGGAATAGAATATGATCCGCAGTCAGTGACACAATATAATCAATATTGCGCAAACAAAACAGAACAAAAAGTGAATACTGCCCGTTGGCGCTCAGTTGAGCAAAAAGAATCACATATGGCTTTACGGGCTTACCTCTAGTTCCATATATAACGTTTTATTACTACACGAATTAATGAATTCGATTAAAAATACGCGAACGAGTTAACGCTTGCAAGTTGTCAGCTGTGAACGTTTTCCTTAGAATTTTAAAAAGCAAATCTTCCAGAGTTTGGAATATCAGGGCAACGACCTCTTCAGAAAACATGATATCTTATTACCAAAACCCTTAAATCGGGTCAGTTACCTCTTATAAGATGGGAGAGGGCCGGTTAGGCCTGTCTATAATAATCTCATATCCGAATTTCATTCAGACTATGGGTGAGGGCCGGTTGAGCCTGTTTATAATAATTAAATATTCCGACTTCCACTCGTAATATGGGTGAGGACCAATAAGGTCTGTATATAATAATCTCATGTACAAACTTCCACTAAAAATATGGGTGAGGGCTAATTGGGCCTGTATCTCAATGATCTGATATTTCATTATATTCATTCAAAGACGCCAAAGAAAGCAAGGGTAAGAATTTAATACAAATGCTGCAGAGATCAGATAGACATTGTTACCAAATCTGTTTTTGATTTTATAATTTCTTTACCTATGGTATAAGCGACGAAGAATTGGTCGTATCACAGTAGGTTACTACAAATACACAACACAACAAAGAAAAGGATGCTATTTTATAAAAATAATTTCAAGGCAAGTTCAGGTACTAGACGATCACATGGCTTTTCATTTGACCGATTTCAGTCGGTCTTAGGTGTAATTAATATGGGGAAGAAAATAACATAATTCAGGTATTGCAATTTGTATCAAAAGCGATGAATTTGCATCGTCTTTCATAGACCGGGGTTGGGGGTGTTTCACTAGAGAACCTCGATCGCAATGAAAAAGACAAAATCTGGGCTTATCTGTATACAAAACTCTCTCCGAATCAGCTCCTAACCAATTGAGATGTCAAAATCCAATGGGGTTTTTCAATGTACTGCAGCTAGAACTGGGCCTCGAGCTGCGACAAGAGACCTCAAACTAAATTCCCTGAGACGTTGTCGTATCGCTTCAGTGCTAGTTTGCACGCCACTGTTCTGTCGAAGCTGCATTTGAACTTGCATTGCAGTAACGAACCATTGTCTCAACAACAAAATTCTAAAGTAACGGTCATGGATCGCCGTTGTTGCACGAGTTCGTTCTTGTTCAGGTCTCCTTTCATGATAACTAATCTTCATGTGCCTTCGGATCATTCCTGAAACAGATGAATGCTACACCCCCAGCCTTTGGCCAATTCGTGTATAAGTCTAACCTACGTCATCTGACACAACTGCTCCAGCACATTCTACCGCGGTCAAATTTCGTAATTCATGTTGCCGAAAATTGAAATTTACAAGGAGAACAAACGTTATTCGCAAAAATTAGTCGACAACTGCGGTTTCCAATATGTAGTTGTTTATTGCAAAATCTCAATTTATTTCTTTCGATTTTATTTCTAATGATAGATATTGATAGATCAACTTATGAGTGAGGGCTGCCTAGAAGTCCGGCCACTACGACCCAGTGGTGTATTGTGGCACACTATGTCCTTAATTTTACCCACAAGCTCCATCCTTCTTGAAAGGATATGAGCTGTGTGGGTGAGAGATTAATGAGGTCAGTCAGCCTCAGTATGTTAGATCCAACTTCCTCCATCTCTACTTTGTCCCCAGCTGTGGACTAGCACATAACATGTTCCATTGATTCTATATCTTGCAATACTGCAAAAGCAGGAAACTGTCTCTTTTACAAGGGATTGATTCAGTATGATAGTTTACCTGAAGAAATTACAAGTTCTGAAAAATTTACCGAGTTTGAGAGGTTATTGTTGACATATGTCAACAATAATGTTGTCGATTATTGTTAGGTATATTTATATGTAGTAAGACACTACAAAATTTTCACAAAAATGAAAGGATTTTGTGCATTCACATTCATTATATGTTATTTTCATTGCTAAATAAACGATATTAGATCTTCTCCACAAAGCCTACACGATGGTTCCTCAATAAATTCTAACTTGTTGTGGTGATTTCTGAAGCGACAATGCCCCGTTAGTATAGCGGTTGGAACTCTCAGATCCGACCCAGAGAGTTTAAGCCAAGCCTTGGCTCTCGCAGTGGAAAGTCCACTGATGGTAAGTCGAGAGTGTCTGAGACCTTAGAGACTCATCCAGTGCTTCCTTACTTTCAGGTCCAACCATCGGTTATTTTCCATCCTTGCAGTCTCCTGGGGAATTTCTCTCATTTCCTGAGTGTCGAGGTACCTATATCAGACGGAGGCTGTTCCGTTCTCCTAGTTTGGTAAGGGTGGAGCGACAAGCCAGCACCATAACTGACGTACACGTATCGGATGACAATACCTTCATTGCAGCTTGGCTATCGGTGATGATTTTTATTGAACTATTCATTAATCCTCAGCGATAACAGATCGGTCCTGATGTATCCATCTAACACCTTCTCCGTTGTTTTCAGAACAAAAGACTTATTGGTCTAAACGATTTAGGTTGTGAGTTCAATTTATCACATCACTTAGGGATGTAAACAACCCCAACCTTCCGCCAGCTGGCTGGGACTGGCCACTCGACTGGAAAAGCCTAATGAGGTATGAGAAGAGAACATTCACCTCTTGTTGTAACAAGACAGGCACGATGCTATCCTCCTCAGGAGCCTTAGTGGCTTGAAATAGCAAACCTTCCAGCTAACTGCTCGGGGCTTGATGATCGTTTCTGCGTTCTTCCAGTCGTCCTTTTTTGGCATTTTTGTCCCTTCAGGGCGACGGTGTTGCAGTTGTCACTGATATCGAGTATTCGACAATCTGAGAAGTGTGTTCTCGCAAGAATCTCTAACGTCTCCCTTCCAGAACCCGTGTACTGTTCATCCGGGCCTTCTACAGATCCAATGGGCAACAGCGGTCCTCTGGCGAGAACCCTATGCAGCACTAACAGGAGTATTTTCCATCTCCCCTCACCTGCGCCAGGACTTCCGTTTTCCCTCAATAATTTCTTTATTATAAGACGTTAGAGTAGAACGATGACGGTCCCATTTGCCGGTATTTTTGAATCAATTAAAACGTTTTCGAACTTCTCTTCTTCACTTTTCGAGGGCAGGATTCCATAAAAAAGTTGTGGCATTCTCAGGCTTAGCGGACAGTTATCGTGATATGTCGTCATGACTGTTTGTAGCTGATAAAATACTTCCTCATGATAGGAATATATGCGCCAAAAACAATAAACAATAATATCCAAAAAATTATAGTTACCTACCTAAAAAAGGTTTAAAATATCGAAATTGTACGCTAATTTTTGGCGCAGTATGGTTTGAATTTCAAACCTGTTTTAAGAATAATGTATCAGGCTGTCATACCTAATGATTTGTTTAGACATATAAAAAGTATGATTGTTGAAATATTTTTCTGCTGGTTTTTTTTCCATTGTTACAGATTCCTGCCCAAAACCCCCTTTCTTTCACCCTTGTCTTCGGTTAGAAATCATGGAATGCAAGAGGGAATGAAGCGGCTGAGCAGAAAAATCTTTGGTACTCTTTATGTACACACGACACTAACTCAACATAAACAGACCAGCTATTGCTAGTGCAATAGCGACCGGGAAACGAGTTTTTTCCTCAGATATTTTCCCTCGTTTATTGAATCATACGCAAGATAGTATTGTTCCCTGTTACATTTCCTGAGCTCACACTTGTGTTTTCTTCTGACACACACCAAAATTACAGATACAAGCATTTATTTCTTTTCTCTTTTCAAAAGAATATATATATATATATATATATATATATATATATATATATATATATATATATATATATATATATATATATATATATATATCTAAAATAGACGTTTCGGGATTTTTCTTCCCATCTTCAGTATTTAATCTATATAATCTATAACATTACAAAAATATATATAAGTATTTCTCTCTCACATAACCTCCGACAACTAACATCTCCAAAACACAAAGTCTCCACAATTCTTTCAAATAAAAATAAAACAATTAGATTACATTTAAGAATAATTCAATATGAATCGTAATGTATATTTTTGTAATGTTATAGATTAAATACTGAAGATGGGAAGAAAAATCCTGAAACGTCTATTTTAGATATATATATATATATATATATATATATATATATATATATATATATATATATATATATATATATATATATATATATTTACCCCGACGAGTTGCCCATATATCTGTTCATGCAGTATATATATATATATATATATATATATATATATATATCTTCAGTATTTAATCTATAACACTACAAAATATACATTACGATTCATATTGAATTATTCTTAAATGTAATCTACTTGAGAAGTTTATTGAATCATATACATGATAATATGGTTCCTCTGTTACATTTCCTGAGCTTACACTTGTGTATATATATATATATATATATATATATATATATATATATATATATATATATATATATATATATATATATATATATATATATATATATATATATATATATATATATATATATATATATATATATATATATATATATATATATATATATAATATTTTAATATTCCCAATAATAAATTTGTGGTTTCCGATATGTTAATTGTTAAATTCGTTTGTTCACCATCTACTCTTAAAATGGTACATCCTTGAGAATTAAGAATTTACCTACGTGGAAATATCAACCTTATCATGTCATGGCATCGAACACTATGAACAATTTTCAAATAATAAAATGAAAACTAAACTTATATGGGAATTTCTGTTAACCAAGAAACATAAAACTTGAAGCCAAAATCATCGAAAACTTTGAATTTGTAGTGTTCACCCTTGCCCAATAGATGCGTGAAGGTGTCGTGTTGAAATTGATACCAGGTAGTACAATCGCTTCGATCTGTGCAATAATCGAACTTTTGAATTAACTCAATTTTGCATTTATTTTGCAATCTGGTAGGCACTCATAAATCGT